>JBBDGP010003827.1:2500-725014 GCA_037952835.1 Lithobates septentrionalis
AACTGTAGCTCCCCAGTGTCGGCAGCACTCATGCAGCCCCAGACCATGACACTGCCACCACCATGCTTGACTGTAGGCAAGGCACGCTTGTCTTTGTATTCCTCACCTGATTGCCACTACACACACTTGACACCATCTGAACCAAATAAGTTTATCTTGGTCTCATTAGACCACAGGACATGGTTTTCCAGTAATCTATGTCCTTAGTTTGCTAGTCTTCAGCAAACTGTATGTGGGCTTTCTTGTGCATCTTCTTTAGAAGAGGCTTCCTTCTGAGACGACAGCCATGCAGACCAATTTGATGCAGTGTGCGGCGTATGGTCTGAGCACTGACAGGCTGACCCCTTCAACCTCTGCAGCAATGCTGGCAGCACTCAGAAGTCTATTTCCCAAAGACAACCACTGGATATGATGCTGAGCACGTGCACTCAACTTCTTTGGTTGACCATGGCGAGGCCCATTTTGAGTGGAAGCTGTCCTGTTAAACCGCTGTATGGTCTTGGCCACCATGCTGCAGCTCTGTTTCAGGGTCTTGGCAATCTTCTTATAGCCTAGGCCATCTTTATGTAGAGCAACAATTCTTTTTCTCAGATCCTCAGAGAGTTCTTTGCCATGAGGTGCCATGTTGAACTCCCAGTGACTAGTATGAAAGAGTGAGAGCGATAACACCAAATTTAACATACCTGCTCCCCATTCACACCTGAGACCTTGTAACACTAACGAGTCACATGGTACCAGGGAGGGAAAATGGCTAATTGAGCCCAATTTGGGCATTTTCACTTAGGGGTGTACCCACTTTTGTTGCCAGCGGTTTAGACATTAATGGCTGTGTGTTGAGTTATTTTGAAGGAACAGCAAATTTACACTGTTATACAAGCTGTACACTCACTACTTTACACTATAGCAAAGTGTAATTTCTTCAGTGTTGTCACATGAAAAGACATAATAAAATATTTACAAAAATGTGAGGGGTGTACTCACTTTTCTGAGATATTGTGTGTGTATATATTTTTTTTTAATACACCACCTGAAGTGTATTAGAAACAGTACAGCACAGAATGCACTGTAGGTATAGGCTACACTGGATGCAGAGTGTATATAGATATCTCTATCTAATACACTGCCACTAACTTAATAACCTGCCTGCTTAATCTAACTCAAGCTATCTCTCTGTCCACACCAACATTACACACAGCCACCGTGTAAGCAGCCTTATATAGTGTGGGGCGTGGACTTAGTCCCTCTGAGCCAGGATTTGCCAAAGCATGCAGGTCAGGTGAATGCTTTGGCCAATCATACAGCAATGCACTGCGAGATCGCAGTGCATTATGGGGCGTTCCGTGGCTCTCGAATTTCCCACAAACGCCCCATAATGTTCACTGTTCTTCGACCTGAACATCGAGTTCATCCCTAATGACTACCAAATTGTATGAAGACAAGATAGAGAAAAAACAGTGCAGGAGTTCAAAAGTGCGCTACATAAAGAATGCAGGGCTAAGTAGCGCTCAGGAGTGTGCTACATAAAAAATACAGGGCTAAGGAGCGCACTACATAAAGAATGCAGGGCTAAGGAGCGAGCTACATAAAGAATGCAGGGCTAAGGAGCGAGCTACATAAAGAATGCAGGGCTAAGGAGCGAGCTACATAAAGAATGCAGGGCTAAGGAGCGCACTACATAAAGAATGCAGGGCTAAGGAGCGCACTACATAAAGGATGCAGGGCTCAGCTGTGCCCATCTATGCAGCCTCACCTGTGCTCATCAGTGCAGCCTGACAAGTGCCCAGCAATGTAGCCTCACCAGTGCCCATAAGCTCAGCCTCACTAGTGCTTAGCAATGCAGCCTTACCAATGCCCAGCAAAGCAGCCTCACCAGCGCAGCCTGTGCAGGGGATCAGAGAGGAGAGGAAAGCTGGCCGGATCATCACACAGGCCAGCATCACACGCTGTGACAGCTTAATCGCCAGGTGCCCGCCGTCACACAAGTACCACCTCCTGGGTCGGCTCCTACCTATGATAGACAGCACATGTCACGGCATTGGACAAGTGTGCTATCTGTCAAAAGAGTCAAAGCAGGAGGCGGGATTTTGTGTGACGGCAGACAACTGGCAATTCAAATTAAAGCTGTCACAGCGGGCGAGCCCGGCCTGACACCCCCCAGTGTGTGGGACCCAGGGCAGACCACCCCCCGTCGGTATGCCACAAGTGTGCCAGGTTTCAAATTGTATCCTTTTAAATAGTCACTGCTCAGGACAGCCACAGGTGCCACAGCTGCTTGACTGTAGATGCTCTGATCCTTGTTGCTTAGCATGAATGGGGGAATTTTTAGATTTTCTCTCATTCAACCCAGATCTAGATATGTATATCTCGTTTTAGTCTTGTGACACCCCTGCACCCCTGTGACCCTATATGAGCATCTGACAGCGGGGGATGGGCGTAAAACCCATTGCAACTCTTAGCCAAGAGTTCAGGAGATGGAGTCACTTTCCTCTTTGAAATATGTTTCCATTAGATTTACCACAGCAGTTTACAATACCCATACAACACCACGATAGCACAAATTCCTTAGGTGTTATTTTTATTGCTGGCCATGGTAAGCAGGCGCCATATGTCTCTAACACATAAATAAATACCCCCCAACAAGAAATCACATTAAACTATAAATATCATTTGTGGTTTTCTTTGTATTAAGGAACACGTAAGACAAGAAAACTCTCAGACCTGATTTATAAAAACAGCGCAAATGGAGAACATATATTATTTTTTAACCATGGTGACAAAGAATACAGTAGGCCACCTGGGTGCCAATTAGTCTGAATGCTGAAAAACACACCAGACCTGATGCACTAGAAATGAGACGTGACCCTTGTCTTTTTACCACAGGCAAAGTATGCTGAGGTTCAATGCAGGTCATGCAAGTTCCCAGCCACTTAATGGTGCCATTTAAAATAATTATCTAGTAGTAGTTAGTCACATTCATTTGGACATGTCCTGTAAAGTAGAAGACATTATATTGTTTATCCAAGCAACTTCTTCAGTTCTAACGAGTGTCAGAAAAATACCCCAGAATTTTTATCCACTAGGTACCACAGATCGCTTAATCCACTCACCAGGAAAGTGTAGATGTTGATCATCCAAGGATGGGAAGCGAGAAGGACCTTGTTCTAGTTACATAAACCCTTTTTTTGTGTCAGGAAGGTTTCAATCCTTTAATTCACATGGCTAAAAGTGGGGAATGTCAAAATGCCAGGGTAGAGTTAAAATTGCATTATATGTGGAAGATGAATGGTGTTGAAGGCCCTCACTCTTGTTCATTGATGGTTGTTCCAGATTGACGTAGATGGCCTCTTTTAAACCTCTTGTGAACCAGTTGTCCCCGCTGTCTGAAACGCACACTTTATTATCCTCAAAATAATCACCCTTTGCTTAATGGCTAACATCTTTTTCTTGGACACCGAAGAAGTGGCTTGGATATTACAAACTTTCTTCAACCTTACCATCCAGTTAAATAGGACTACTTCTAAGCTATACCATCACCTGAATAAATAAGAACTTTCTAAAAGAATTTACAATGAGGCACTACAACATACCATGACCCATCTTCTGACCCTATGAGCCCTGTAGTGATGTAGGGGGTCAGAGGAAGGAACTTCAGGGTGTGGCTGGGGCAGAGGCATTCCTGGAAGGCTGGTTTCACACTGTGTGGTTGATTTACTAAAGGCAAATCCACTTTGCACTGCAAGTGCACTTGGAAGTGGAGTCGCTGTTGATCTGAGGGGAAGTTCGAAATGAGGGGAAGCTCTGCTGATTTCTATCATCCAATCATGTTCATGCAAAAATGCTGTTTTTTATTTTCCTTGCATGTCCTCCTCAGATCTACAGTGAGTGCACTTCCAGTGGATTTGCCTTTAATAAATAAACCCCTGTGTGTGGATGTGGCTCACAGCAGGGGTTTGGTGCGTCCCTGTTCTCGGTTTCAGGCCCAAATTTTGACCTGAAATGGAGCCAAAGATGCACAGGACCCTCGTACAATCTGCTCCGTGCCCCCCCCCCCTTTGGAGATGTGTGAACAGTCACAGTCTCCTATCACGCAAACTGGATGCAGGGAAACCCCCTTTTAATTTGCATCAGTGTGGACCCAGCCAATGACTTGAATGCTGAACAGTGTAATGGAGGCTGAAGAGCTGGAACAAAGGAAAGGAAGGAGACATGGGCTGCCAGTAGGGGTGCAACGGATCAAAAATCTCCTTGGATCAGAGTCAGTCAGAATACAGTATTTGTGCATATAAGCTCAGTTTTGTGTTGAAAATGGCTTTTAAATTTAAAACTCCGGTGGGTGTAACAAGATGTCCGCTTGCCCCCTTCTCACTCTATCATTATTGTACTGTGCAGGAGTGTGGGGTGTAGCAAGATGGCGGCGACAAAACGTCACTTCCTGTCGAGACAGCGGCCACTTCCGGGTGTACCAAGATGACCGCCGCTCCGGAGCTAGGCCGAAGCCGGGCCTTTCCTATGGCTGAGGCCGAAAAGTGCTCCGCGGATCGCGGGTGTGCCGATCCGCGGAGGGTGATCCGTACGGATCACGGATCGGCAACGATCCATTGCACCCCTAGCTGCCAGAGTATAATAGCTCTTATCTTGCAGGGAGCCTCCATTTGTTTTGTTTTTTGGCAAGAGACAGGAGTCATATTAAAGTGCATGTAAGCCAAACAAAAAACCTCTTTTGTGCTACCTTTTGAAATCATTTCAATATAATCGGTTTATTAAAAAAAAATCAACTTATACATCATATCAGAAATTCAGAGTTGTCCCGTGCACACTTCCTTGGCTATATCAAGGAGCCATCTCAGTGCTTATCTAGCTCAACAAAACAATTAATCTCTATGCTGTGTAGATGAGGACAGTGCGATTGACTGATTTTGTTCAAAAAAAGTCAGTTAAAGCGACGCAGTGCCGAATCGCAAAAAAAAACAACGCACTGATCAGGAAGGGGGTAAATTCTTCCAGGGCTGAAGTGGTTAAAAAGGAGAGAAAAAAAAAAAAAAAAAAAAGTAGGAAAATGTATTGCATTGTTTTTTTTGCCCTGCCATACACCTTAATTCACCCAAATAAAATGCATTAACAGCAGCAGTAGTATAATAATTTATTGAAAAGAGTTTTATGCAATTTTGTATACACAACATATATATACACAATGATACATTGATCGAAAAGTTACAAAACATCCTATAAATTATTTCAGTAAAGAAACAAAAACTCCCCATAAATATTACATTTTTGTATGAAACAGCTATACTTAGGCACTTAGGAATTAGGTTTTGGTAAGGTTAACTGTGAAGTCCATGGGATACCTGATCAGTGTTAGAATAAGAGGTCACTATGGCAATACAGATTTTGCTTCTGTGCCAGCTTGTAAAAAAAGAAAAAAAAAAAAAAGTGACATTAGGCCTGAACTGAATGTGTAGAAAAGGTCCTGGTGCACACAACAACCAATGAGGTTTCTAATTCTTTCTGCTAATCTTTACTAGGAAAATGATAGCTGGAATGGGGTTGCTATGCCTAACGGTCTCCTTCAGACACTTCTTTTTGTGAGCTGCAAGCATCAAAAAGGGAGGTCTAGTGCTCCATAGCTTTAGGAAGAACTTCAGACCAGTCCAACCAGAAGTCAGTCTTCTCTTACCTGAGATACATGGAGAGTTCACGGGAAATGGAAGTTAGGCTCACAACAGAGCCATGGTGGTCACTGACACAGTGATGGAAAAGGACAGAAAGACAGGCAGCAACAAAAACAGAGTATATATCTGAAAGTTCCACTGAGATGGTCCTAAATTCTGATGTGAACATAATGCTATGGGTGCATAAAAGAAGAGTAATGGAATGATTTCTTAGAGAAATGCCGCTCCCAGTTGGCTGCAGTGTTGCTCACATAACCAAAGGCTCAGGACAGGCATGTCAAACTGGTGTTTTTTGGGCCACATAAACCCTCTTCACACTTTACACGTGGCCCTTAGCTGCTTTAAATTCCCTAAAGACAACATTTAATATTCACTTCTCCAACTGTGCACACTTATCTTGGGCAGCAGGAGAGGCGAGTATGGCTTCTTTGTTTACCCAGTGACTTTAGCAACACCAATATATTATTTTTTTGTACCTATATTCTTTTTAAGCCAGCCCTGCATTTCCTGGTTTCATGCCTAGGAAAGAGTGACATAGCAGTGCTGCCTGCAGCCTCCTGGAATACTCATGTCACACATCCCAGGAAGCTTTGTTGCCACCTACCACAGTGCACATATGCAGTGGCCGAAGTAGAACCCAGAAAAGACAGCCAGCTCCCGAAGATATAAAAAAAAAAAAAAAGTAGAAGGAAAGCATGGGACCAAGCATGCAGCGGATTACAAAAGGCAATGCTGGATATGCTGGGCACACGAGTATGTTTTTTAAAGCAGTATTAAACCCAAAAAGGAAGCACTTATTATATTGCAACTTAATAATTCTCAGATGTGATGGCTGCATTTGTTTTCTTTAGGCATTTTTTCTTTATTTTCATCTGGTGATTTAGCCAGCAAATGTTTTTTTTTTTTAAGCACAAGCTTTCAAGCAGATTGGTCAGGTTACATGAATGAGACAAACCATTCAACGATGGCAAGGGTGTTTAAAATCAGCTTTTAATTATTCATGTAAAACCTTTTAAAATCAGTTGCAGCAGTTTTTTTTCCTTCTGGGATAAAGTGTAAGGTGGAGTTTGGCTTTAATTTGTTAAATGTATCCAAATCTGCGAATAAATGTAACACTTCTCGCTGTCTGCTGTGCCTCCTGTATTCATTCATCAAGTGGTGTCTCACTAATACAGGAGGTATGTTACTGGCCAAATCACCAGGTGAAAACAGAAGGGGTGGGGGGGACCCAAAGAAAAGAAAACTGATGCAGCCACCACATCTAATAATTGGTAGGAGTCAATAAATTACATTTTTGGTGTAAAACCAATTTAAGGACCCAGTGGACAAGATAAGAGAGGATTGGGGGAAAAAAAAAAAAGAAGAAAGGGGGGGGGGTGAAGCCCCTCTATGAATTTAGGGCTTGTTCACACCAGAATTGCCCAACTCAGTCCCAATGCATAGACAAGCCAATTTTCCTTAGGAGCTATGGCATGAAATACAGGACACGTTGCGATTTTTGAGCAGTGCGTTTCGATGTGCTGTAACACATCGCTATTCATGCAGCCGTGATCCTGGTATCAAAAATTTCAGGCAGCAACAAGCTTTTCTGTAGAAGAGATCTCATTGGCTCTGCAGCCGCCCAATCACTTCCCCAGGGCATGGAAGTGGTCCCTCCACAATCACCACTGGACCTGACAGGGGGCTGCGGTCCCAGGCTTCCCGATCGCACCTGAAAGCCCAGGACCGCTGCCACCTGTCAGTGTAAACATATGAAACTGGAAGGGGCAAGGGTTTTGTCATTTCTAGTTTTGGTTTGTTGTTTAAAAGCCGGCTTGTAAAGCATCTCATCAAACTGATCTCGGTTTGATCGGATGCTTTTGAGGGCAGAGAAGAGATCTGGGTTCTAGAAGAGCCAAATCTCTCTGTAAAGAGTACCTGTAACTGCCCATGCCATCAAAAGGAATGTGGTTTATCCTTTGTGATAAAAAAATAACAATTTTTCATTACCTTTTTCTTTGGAATACAAGTGAATAAATTGCAAGCACTACTATAATTTTACTAACATGCTAAACCCTTTTTCTTTATTATTTACAATTGGCCCCAAAGATTTATACTGTTTGAGTAGTTGGACTTGGCTTGCCTAGACATTTCATCTTGTGGCCTCTTTAAAAGGGTGTGATTAGCCTTTAATAATTAAAAAATGTGCTCAAAAATCGCAACGGGTCCTGTTTTTCATGTTAAGACCAGCTGATCCTATATTTCATTAGAAATCATGTGACCAGAGGTTCGGTCATGTGACCAGCACTAGGGAAAGCATGCAGCAGACATTTTTGCAGGAAAGATATTTCAGCTCTTCAAATTGTCCTCATGTATATATCCCTAACGTTTTTTTTCTTTTATGTTTTTTTGCTGCCTGTGCTCCCGGCTGGTGAAATTTGCCCTTATTTTTTGCCCTGGTGACCACTGTCAACAGGGATGTAAATTAATAAACTTCCAAATTTTGAGTTGTCACCATAACAAAAGTAGAGGGTAAATCATGCCATGGGGACACCTGTTCTGATGACATACCGTCTAAGACAGGATATCCCTCATCTTCAAGAGATCTCCTCCTACTTCCTGTTGTAGGATACAGATGGCAAAAAGAAACCTAACATTTCTTTCCTAAAGCCTCGTACACACGATCAGATTTTCGGACGACCGTTCTTCCGTTTTTGTGGCATGCTAGTCTCATGTCGAAAGTGAAGAGGTTGCTCACCATACGAAAATTCTCGTACGAGAGAATACAACATCAGAAGTGATGTAATGTGTTGAATAGTTTTGTATGTATGCTTTCGTTTCTGAGCATGCATAGTCTTGCTCTCACGATTTTTTTTCGGACGAAAACCGTACTAAATTAAACAAAAATCAGACGTGGAGTTCACGTACGGCAAACATTTTATAGTCTCGGATGAAAAATTAGAATCGGCTGTCGAAAGCACCGTACTAATGATCCGAAAATCGGCAGATCGTTTGGACTAAATTTTACTTCCAATTTTTGTATCCTGTGTACGGGCCTTTATCCAAAAAGGATAAAAAAAAAATTTTGATATTTGAAAACAAGTTAAAAAGTATCTAAAGTGTATCTACAGCCAGTGTATTGGATAGAGTAAGGAACTGTTCAAAGCACAGCCAGATTTTATTTGGCTAACTATCGCATTGTGACTTTTTTTTTCCCTACCTTGGAAAAAAAAGCAAGAGAGGAATTCTTTCTTAAAGCAGCCAATATATTGAACTTCAATACAGAGATTTCCCCTGTAGTATTTTTTCTGCCACTAGATGTCCTCAGTCTAATGGCTAGTACAATTTAATCCACTTCCTCTGAGCCCATGTCATTCTGGACCCACCCCAGCTTGTGACTGGGCAGTGAAATGTGAGAAAGGACAGCAGCAAGCTCATTTTCTGTCACGCTTTCTCCTATCGGCACATGAACCGATCGACTTCTTGTACTCATGGCACACTTCAGCCCTGCTGTACAGACGCTGCGTGAGGCCAACAACAGGTCAAATTCAGGTACTTACATTTAAAAAAATACATTCAATTAAGTATTAATGATTACAGAGCTTCAGTCATTTTTGTCTTGTTTTAATGGTCTTAAGTTTAAAGTGAGGTGAAATCTCCTAATTAGACAGCTGTCACCACAAGGGGTGTCCCCAGTGAATGATTTCCCCTCACCTGTCACTTGTTCTGGTGACAGTGGTAAAATGTTGGATTACTCATTACCTATTGTCCTGGGGGCAAAAGAGATCAGAACAAAGAGGGCAAATCCCCCCCAGTGGGGACACAGAGATAAAAAAAACAAAAAAACACAAACTTTAAAAAAAGGTGCTAACCCCCTCTCCCCCCCCCCCCCCCCCCCCCATATGTAGAAATAAAAAAAACAAAAACAAACAGTTATAGCTGTAGATCGTAATACTTAAAAAAAAAAAAATGCAAATTTAGGAGTGGCTGAGCTATCTCAGGCATCTCCAGATTTTTTGTACAATAATGGAATATTTAAGTTATGTAATTACCACTAACTGATGACATCACCAAAAGGATGAGGCATTGCATGGAACCTCAGCGTTTAGCCATGTCTCTAATTCTCACCCAAACACTACACCCCCCTTCCTCTCCTTCCAAGGCCATACATCCCCCTGTGCAGGTAGCAGCACCACTTTTTGAACATATAAATCTCACTCTATGAACAAAACAACAAAAATTTACAATCTGTAAAACTGGAATATCAAAAGCTAGCAGCGTCACGTTTTATCCTACATTACAATGAGGCAGCTAAATGCTGATTCTGGAACAGTAGTTAATAATCCTTGAAAAAAGGACAGATTAACATTTTACAGTACAGTATAAAATTAAAAAAAAATAAAATGAACCTAAAAAAAAAAAATAATAAATTATATGCATATACATTTAAATGCTTCTTAGTAAAATGCACAATTATTTAAATTACTGGAGAGAAAAATGAGAGATTCAATGCATGAGAAGTTTAGTTCCCACGTTTCGCTAGTGCCTTTGATGAAGGGCTACTGTAAATATAGAGACAGTATCTGTACATTACACTAGTCGGTCCAGGTACATAGTGAGCCACAAAGGAATGATCTGCATTGCTCCACCCACTGTCTTATAATGTGGAATAAAACAGTAGTATTTTTGAAACGGTGTTGTAAAAAAGGGGTTTCTCTAAAATGTGAATTTCCATATATTAAACAGGTTTAGAACTTTATCTCTTCAATCTGATACTGTTTTTGACATTATAAAATTACTATACATGGGGCGAATTTCTTTCCTAATTCCCCCATTCACACACACACACTGTGATGACAGGGGAATCCCTCCTGCCGGGCAATTGTCTTCTCCCAGCGGGGGGAAAGGGGAAGCCAGTGATTATCGCTAGTGGCTATAGCAGCCGCTAGTAATAATCGCAAGGGAATCCAGTAGGCTGGTTGTACCCAAGTTGGTACATTCAGCCTGCCAGTTAAGGGATGAACTGTGTATGGCCGGCCCAAGTGCCGATTCACACCTGCGATGCAGTGTGGTGCGTATCACATGCGATGTCCGTGCGATAGTATGGCTGATATCGCATCGCATTCGGACCAAACTCACGCAGGACCCTTTTTTTTGGTCCGCACCAGAATCGGTTCACACCCATGCGATCCGATTCACGTCCGAACTGTCAGTGCGATATGCGAGCTGAAATAGGGGTGACATTAACAATGTACTGACACTCCCGGCAGTTTGCATATGGCTAGATTGTAAGCTCTAACGAGCAGGGCCCTCTGATTCCTCCTGTATTGAATTGTACTGTCCTCACTAATGTTGTAAAGCGCTGCATAAACTGTTGGCGCTATATAAATCCTGTATAATAATAATAATAATAATAATATGGCAGTGTGAACTGCTGTGCTAGTCGGGTGCAATGCGGGATTTGCAGGGTTCCCACATCGCACAAGTGTGAACTGGCACTCAAAGTTACTTTTTCACTTTAACAAAAAAAAAAAAAAGCAACTAATATGGCTTTCCTTACCTCTGCCCTACCCCAGTGTTAGGCTGGGCACAGATTCAACTCTTCCCAGTAGTAAAACTTTCCCACCTCTCACATATTCCTATTAGACAGTGGGGTGGGCCACCATAGGATCAGGCCTGCAAGAATGTGTGGGAGGTGGTAGACAAGCGCCAACACTACTTGTAAAGATTGATGCTTTGCCCAATTAGAGCAGGCCAGCATTTAGCCAGAGTGGGGGCACTAAGAGATGCCATCAGCATAGGCATCTCTAGATGCCAACTTTTTTTTTTACCTGTCAGCAGTTGTTTTTTTTGTTAAAGTGGTTCTAAAGCAAAACGTTTACCTTAATGCATTCCGTGCATTTAGGGCCAATTCACACCAGTGCGTTGATCTGCGTTTTAGCTGTAAAACGCAGATCAATGGAAGGACAGCTGAAATACAATCCTTTCCAATGTGTCCTATTCACACCAAAACGCTGCGTATGCTTGCCAACAGACGTCAAAATGTATGTCAACAGACGTCAAAATGTATGTCAACAGACGTCAAAATGTATGTCAACAGACGTCAAAATGTATGTCAACAGACGTCAAAATGTATGTCAACGTACATCAGCGTGCTTTAAAATGCGGCTAAAATGGATGGAAACGTACATGCAATTTCCATACATTTTAGCACAAGTCAGTGTGAATTGGCCCCAAGGTAAGAAACTATTTGCCCCCCTAGCTGTGCCCCCTTCCAATCCCCCAAATACTTACTTGCGTCCTGTATCAATCCAGAAATATGCCCGTCTGCAGTTCTTCTTCCCCATCTTTCTCTTCTCACAGAAGGAACGGGCAGCAGCAGGGGCCATTAGGACCCCAGAAGAGGAGGTACAGGGTCACTCTGAGCAACAGCATTGCACAGAGCAGGCAAGTATATCATGTTTATTATTTTATTAAAAAAAAAAAAAAATGCCTTTAGAAACACTTAAAATGACAGACCCATGTTATAAATAAACCTGTCTCCTACAGACAATGGGCGTCAACATTTTCTGAATGAGACAATGGATGAGGAAGCTACCATTACAGCAAAGAAAAACTGCCTTAAAATGCAGTTGACCGGTACTCTTGAACCGTACACACTGAGGATTATACATGGTTCTTTCCCTTTATACTTCAAACTATATTCTGCATCTAACCCAACTTTTTTTTTTTTTTTTAAAAAGGTCTCTCTAAATGTAAAAAAAAGCAAGCTCTGGCTACAGATCTCTCCTCTTTTCCAGGGCTGTCCTCCAAAATAAAAAAGCTTTCCGTCACCAGATGTTCTCAGTCTACTGGATTGACCGACGCCCAGCATTATTAAACTTGGAAGACCGAGGACATCCGGTGAATGCATTGGCTCATGGTGCCCTCCACTCACATACAATGATGCAGAGATCGTAGTGCTCTTTGAATACTCACTAAGCACTAGGCTTTCCTCAGTGGTGCAAAGAGAAAGAGGGCCCGTGAAGTATTAGAAAAAAAAAAAAAGAAAAAAATATTCCAGTTTGGGGGAGGGGGACAGGGTTTGGGACAGGTTGGTTGGGTGTTTGGGTGACTAAGAGCCGGAGGAATTCGGAAATGTGCTTTAAATATAGCAGAGAAGACCAATACTGAAAAGTATGTTAACTCATAGCAATAGTTAATGGAAGAATCTTTTTTGGTTGCTATAGGTTACTGAACTTTGTACAACACCACTGCATTTTGCACCACTTGTGGTAGCCTGGTTGGAGCAACTGGCCAGACAGGAAATTACAGAGAAACTTCAGTTATTGTAAACGCGAACAATGTAAACAAAGGTACTGACGCCTCATCTGCCCCACTACAATCGCGTTACGTCCGCATGTCTTTTTGGTCAAAAACAATGCGATTTGCCAGGTAAATGGCAAAAACGCCAAAAATGACCGATGATGCAATGTAGACAGTGACATTTTCCATTAGCTGTACCAATATGCCCATGAAGAGGGATGGGAAGACCTGAGAAAGAAGGAATGTGCTGTCGAGTGTGGCAAAATCCAGGCCAATGCCACGTTTGGTGTAAACATCTTTACAAGTGTCACCCGTGCCATCGGGACTCTCGTTATTGTTTTTTGGGCAGTGGACCTGGGAATGGACGTAGATCTCTAGTTCTTGAGAAAGGTAGCTGCCATCTTTATTGTGTCCTGGCTCTTTGTGCTTATAAGTACCATTCTGGTGACTGTGCGGCAAGTTGGGTGAAAAGCAGACCGCTTCTTTGGTAAGGATATTTCCACTGCGGGTGTGTGGCACTTCAGGCCTCGGCATAAAAACCTATGGAGGAGAAGTAGATTTATATTTGAGATATATAGTAAAGAAAATACACCACTTCACATCACTGCTGTTATATGAAATATAACCATACAAATATAACCACTTGATACATTTCAGCATAATACCTTGTCGGAAGCGCTCCTGGTGTAGGCATTACCCTGAAATACGTGGACCAGGGACATCAGGCACACATATGGCAAACTGAGGAGGCCTGCTATCTGTTGGTTTTGAAGACTATAATTATCTCGTCGGTTCATCTCTGTTGATCCGGCGGCCTCCTAGCAGTCATATTATGATGCTTGCAAAAAGTTTGGTTCTGCTTGAAGAGGAGTTCTGCTCCCCACGAAAAAATTAAGTCAGCAGCTACAAACATTGTAGCTGCTGACCATTAGGACACTTACCTGTCCAGGGTTCCTGCAATGTTGGCACCCCCCCCAGCCGATTTTCAAGTTGGCTCTCGGGTGCTGCCGCTGACATTCATGGTAAGGGAAGCTGGCAATGAAGCCTTTCGGCTTCACAGCCGGTCCAATACTGCGGATGTGCGAAGCGCGCTGTGATTTCTAACTGGCCCGGCGGCGGAGGAAGGAGGCCGAACTTCCAAGGGACGGCGCTGTCTCCCGGAAGTGGGCAAGGGTACCCCCTGAAGGGTGCCAAATGTGGCATCAGAGGGGGGGGGGGGGGCGCAGATAAGCTGAGGTTCCACTTTTGGGTGGAACTCTGCTTTAAGCACTTAGCATGAGACTTGTTTTCCCATTGCTTTTACATATATTTTAATAACTTGGCATTACTCCATGAGAAGCAATTTTTCTTTTTTGGTTACAAAAAAATTTCAGCAAAATGCCATTCAGGTTTGTCAAAATTACAGGTTTCTAAGCACTTAGCATCCAATGTGAAGACATACTTTTATTCAGGTTTTTTTTATATATACAACTTCCCTAAAAACTTGTTAAAGTAATTGTAATGTCTTATTTTTTATTTATTTATTTTTTAAATAACAAACATGCTCTGTGCAATGGTATCTTCTGGGGTTCCCCCGCCGGCACTCCTGGCTCCTTCTCTTCTCCGTGCACCCCCATAGGAAGCCGCTTTCTATGAGGGTGAACTTGCAGGCTCAATCCCAAGCCACGATGCCTGCCTCTATAGATAGACAGTGTGGCTCGACCCCACCCACCACTCCCTCAATCACAGAAGATTTATCCAAGGCTAGCCATACATTATACAATTTTCCTTTAAAATTTGCCAAAATCACATAATCTGAGGTGAAACCTAAACACTTTCAATTTATATGCAATTAGGCAGGTCCCTTGCACTCCACAGTTGATGGTAAATTAAACAAGAAAATTGTATCATGTATGAGCAGCTTTACAGCAGCAGGAGCCAAAGCCTGTGAGAGCAGGGAGAGAGCCGCTACAGAGCATAGTGCTGGATTGATTGAGGACTCGGGTAAGTATAAGGGGGCAATACTGCTACTGGAACATATTTTACCTTAATGCAGGGAATGCATGAAAGTAAAAAATGCTTTGGCTTTAGAAGCAATTTAAAGCTTATGTAAAAAAAAAAAAAAAAAAAAAAAAAAAAAATATATATAGAAATATATATATAAGTATGTGGACCCCACTCTAATTTGTTGAGTTGGGGTGTTTGCAGTGAAGGGTCTTGTTAATCATGTTACATTATACAATTACAGGTTAGACTACTGTGCGTTTCCAAACTTGTGTTAACAGTTTGGGGAGGAAGCTTTCCTGTTGCAGCATGACTGTGCCCCCATGTATAAAGCCAGGTCCATCAAGACACAGTTTGATAAGTTTGGTGTGGAAGTCTGTACAGAGTCCTGACCTCTACCCTACTCAATATCTTTGGGATGAATTGATACGCCAACGGCAAACTAGATCTCCTCATCCAACATAAGTACCTGACCTCACAATTGCTCTTTTGACGAAATGGCCACAAATTCCCACAGCCCGAAATTGTGTGGAAAGCCTTCCCAGAAGAGTAGATGCTCTTAAAGCTGTTGCTATTAAAGCTATTGGGTATGCCCAATAGGCTTATATATACTATATTACCAAAAGTATTGGGACGCCTGCCTTTACATGAACTTTAATGGCATCCCAGTCTTAGTCTGTAGGGTTCAATATTGAGCTGGCCCACCCTTTGCAGCTATAACAGCTTCATCTCATATGGGAAGTCCACAAGGATTAGGAGTGTGTCTATGAGAATGTTTGACCATTCTTCCAAAAGTGCATTTGTGAGGTCAGGCACTGATGTTGGACGAGAAGGCCTGGTTCGCAGTCTCTGCTCCAATTTATCCCAAAGGTGTTCTATCTGGTTGAGGTCAAGACTCTGTGCAGGCCAGTCAAGTTCCTCCACGTCCTTATAGACATTGCTTTGTGCACCGGTCCAAATCATTTGGTGGAGGGGGGGGGGGGGGATTATGGTGTGGGGTGGTTTTTCAGGGGTTGGACTTGGCCCCTTAGTTCCAGGGAAGGGAACTCTTAAGGCGTCAGCATACAAGACATTTTGGACAATTTCATGCTCCCAAATTTGTAGTAACAGTTTGTGGATGGCCCCTTCCTGTTCCAACATGACTGCGCACTAGTGCACAAAGCAAGGTCCATAAAGACATGGATGAGCGAGTTTGGGGTGAAAGAACTTGACTGGCCTGCACAGAGTCCTGACCTCAACCCAATAGAACACCTGTGGGATGAATTAGAGTGGAGACTGCGAGCCAGGAATTCTCATCGATATCAGTTCCTGACCACACAAATGCGCTTCTGGAAGACTGGTCAAACATTCCCATAGACACCCTCCTAAACCTTGTGTACAGCCTTCTCAGAAGAGTTGAGGCTGTTATAGCTGCAAAGGATGGGCCAACTCAATATTGAACCCTACGGACAAAGACTGGGATGCCATTAGAGTTAATGTGTGTGTAAAGACAGGTGTCCCAATACTTTTGGTAACAGTGTAGGTGTAACATATTTTAGTAACATCCCTGTAGGGCCAATACAGTACAGTACTATAGAATTTATTACACTTTGTAAACTGCAGGGACAGCCAATGACTATGGGAAATCCAGGGAGGCTCAGTAGCCAGATTCTGTATCTGATCGTTTGTCATGAGATACTGTGAATATCCATAGTGCATGATCTTTCTGTAAAAAGTTCTCCCAATCAATCTACCATACTGTGGCTCTGACCTTACACAACTCTCTTCCTGTAAAGGAAAGAGCCATAAGTATTTCAATAAAGCTCGAGGACTCCACCAAAGGTTACAGTGTTTGAAGGGAAGAGCACTTAAAGAGGAGTTCCACCCAGGGGGTCCATTAAAAAAAAAAAAAAAAAAAAAAAAATTTAAAGTCAGCAGCTACAAATACTGCAGCTGCTGACTTAATTGGACACTTACCTGTCCTGGAGTCCAGAGATGCGGGGATCGAAGCCACGCTCGTCGGCGCCGGCATTTCAACTGTGGGCACCGGGCTGTGGCTTCACAGCCTGGCACCCACTGCGCATGCGCGAGCGGCGCCGCGTGCCGTGATTGTCCGCTCAATCGCCTGGGACTTGTAATGGGTCCCAGATGATTGACAGGAGGGAGGGAGCAGAGCGGAGCCCTTCCTGTGCCGAGGGGGAAGTGATGTCACCAGCCCAGGCAAAGGAAGAGGCAGACTACGAGGTACCACCTAGCAACAGGCATTTAGAAGTGAAAAAATAAAAATAAAAATATTCAAATGTTTTTTTGTTTTGTTTTTTCGAATTTTTCAGGTTTTTTTGTTTTTTTGGGTGGAACCCCACTTTAAGAATTATAAATATTACTTTATACTCTCATTAAAATCTTTAATACTTACATCTTTTTCCTTGTGATAGAGACATATTAAAGTGTACGGAAGTGTCTGAAGTGTAGCGTAAGCAAATCCAGTTAGCGAAGACATAATGGTGACGATGACAATATTTTGGGACAAGCAGATAACCAGGGCGGAGGAGGTGAAGGTGATCATGCTGGACAGGTAGACTTTCCGTGACCCAAATTGTTTGGCCAGTTTGTTGATGATCATGGAGAAGAAGGTCGCGGTTGCGCACTGGAGGAATAGTCCGAGACTTCCCATACGGATTCCTAAAAGAGAGCAATGTATCATTTTAAGCAGACTGCCATTAAAACCTAAAAGGGACACTATTACCCAAATGTATAATCTTAGCATAGAATTGTTTTATGATATCACTATAATGCCCTGTTATTTTGCCCCCCACATCCACACCGAGTTGCTGTGTAAATGCAGAAGCTGCTGATGTCAAAACATGTGACTTCTGACGCAGAGTTTATAAACTCATTCAGATTTTAGCCCTTGTTCACACGGGTGCGATCCGTCATGCAAACTGACAGTTCCAAAATGCATGGCAAGTCGCACCCCATTGTCGGCAATAGAACTGTTGAAATTAGAGGTGCAGGTGCTTATCCGTGGCTTTGAAAATCGCCTGCACCAGTGTGGCCCAGGGCTTAGAAAGAGATACAAAGTAAGATTGTTACTTTTGTATCCATTTTTTTTTCTCTCATCTGTGGATCAAAAGGGATAAGCCTTGATCTGTAGATGTCAGGCAGAGCAAGCAGCAAAATATTTTTTTTTTTTTATACATTAATAAAATCTGTTCTTATATAACCCCTTAGTTTATATTAATCAGCCCTAATTAACTATTCCATCACCTTCTCACCTTAACTATTATATTTCTAAAATGATATTGCTGATGTTTTGAAAAAAAAAATATTTTGGTTATAATTGGGAAAAATTGGGATAATTTATAATTGGGAAAAAAGGCATTAATTTAATTTGTAATTCATTTTGCAATGCTTTTAACCAGAATAAATCTAATTTTAAACAGGACAAATTAAAGAATAAAATGCATACTTTAGAGTAACAATTTTTTACACTAAACACTGAGCAACGTAGAAAAGGTTTTTTTTTTTGTTTTGTTACTTTTTTTTCCGGATTGCATAGAAAATAAAATCATTTTTGCAGGATATTATCCCCAAAAATGTCTTTTTTTTTGTAATTTTGATGCATGTATTTAGATGTGTATTTATCTCATAGAATGAAACGCGTGGAGGCACACAATTCTCGTATAGGTCATTCCTCGCTCAGATTAACCTCTTTACTCTCACTTTAAGACAGCTGTAAAACAATTAGAACAGACCACCCTCCCATTTACTTAGTTGAAGTGGTTCTTGAGAGATGCATCTCCTAGGAACTTATTAACTCTGCAAGAGACAAGGCTCATGTCTCTTCAGCCAATCAACTAGGTCCTGTTATTTAAGACATAGGGTAATAAAAATTAGAAATTTGCTCCAGAGGAAAAGCAGATAAAATGTACTTCCACTTTTGCTACCAAGATTAGGAAGAAGCCTACTTTAAATTTGCTACCTGAACTGTCTGAAATTCGCTCCGTGGGTGGCCCTGTCAGCAACCTTCAAACCTGACATCCATTAACAAAAAAACAAAAACAAACAATCGAAGAAGCCAGGTAGAAAATTGTCCGCTAATCATCCAATCAGGTGCAGGCACTACTCAGGTCTTTTGACAGATGGTGGGACCCGCTGTCAAAATACATTAGCCACAGCGGGAGATTCGTCCATCCTCATTGTGTAGTAGTGTGGATGGAGGAAGCAGTTAAGATTTTTGGCCTGCAGGCTGGATAAAAAAAAATTATATGTAATGGCCAGCTTTACTTGCGCTTTTTTGAAAATTCCAAAACTGATGTTCTCCCTACTATATAATGTTAAGGAGGGGGCTGAGGAGTTAATTTTTACCATACTAAATCCTGCCTTAGAGAAGTACCGGTATTTGCAAAGTACAAGTTCACTTTAGGAAACTATATCTATTGGATACATTTGTGACTTCCTATCCATCTTTGGTTTTGATTAAATCATTTAACTTATATAGTATGTATATTTGATGCCTGTACAATCTTCTCTTTTTAATAATAGACCTCCCATAGAAGACCGAAGAGCATATCCTTCTCCTCTTTGGCAGACAGGCCACGCCTTGAAATAACACCATCCATAAAGTGGCATTTTATCCAGTCATGGCAGCTAATGTCTGCTGGTATGAAGTGGGTACAGAGTGGCTCATTTAGCTTTTATATATAGACTACATGGAGCGGAGGGATCCTGGGCTTGTCAGCTGTTCCCTCTATATCACATACATATAAATACTTTGTTACTGTTGCAGAGAATCTTCTCAGAATTTGGCACAAGGATTGCACTGTAACATCACTGAAATAATGAGTTCTGGAACAGACGTCCATAAATTACAGCATTTCCATAAGTGGCATTTAAAGGGTCGGTCCACATCAAACTCATATTTTAGTTTTTGGCAGATGCTGGAGAGTTAAACAACATGACAGTTTCCTAAATGCCTCTGGGATTCTATTGGAGAGAGCTCTGCATTAAAGGGGTTGTGAACCTTCGTGACAAAAGTGGCAGTGACCGGCCCCCAAGCCCCCCCGTTTTACTTACCTGAGCCCTGGAATTTCACCCAGTGGAGATGTGCTCTTCCTCTGCCCGGGGTGCTCGGCTCTTGATTGGATAGATTGATAGCAGCACAGCCATTGGCTCCCACTGCTGCCAATCAAATCCAATGACGGGGGACAGATTCTTACATTCAGCATCTATGAACGCCGAATGATGGACTCGGGAGCGCGCCCGCAAGATAACCCCCCAGGAGAGAGCTTCTCCTACGGGGTTATCTGATGAGAGGAGGAGCCGGGAGAGCTGCCAAGGGACTCCAGAACGCGGTGTTAGGGGCCACTCTGTGCAAAACAAACTGAACAGTGGAGGTAAGTATGATATGTTTGTTGTTTTTTTTTTTTTTAACTTGAAGCTTTACAATCACTTTAAGTGTTGCATACCTGTAATAAGAGGTAGGGCCACTAATACAAGGGTGGCAGGCAGTACGCCCATACCAGACTCCATTTGGTAAGCAGGGGCCTGGCGGTCACCCTGTTGTTGCTGCAGAGTCCCTTCACTGCGCTGTCCCCTCTGATGTAATCTTCAGGCCGCTCCGACATTTTTTCAAATACAATGTAGGCTGTAAGGCGAGTCGGTGGAAATTCCAAACCCACCAGGATTCCTCACAATTTTATAGCCCTGGCAAGGGGACAAGCCCCCATCCCCTATAAAGTGTGTGTGTGTGTAGCAATTTTACTCTTCAAAAACATGCAGCATTCATGAACATAGGGAACCTCTTAAAAAGGTCTGCAGCCTGGGGGCCGAATGTGGCCCTTTGCTTACCTTTACCCAGCCCTTGGGGCACTATATCTAACACTGACCCCAACAATGGGGCACTATTCTTCCCACTGACAACAATGATGGGAAATTGGTGTCAGTGGGAGGAATAGTGCTCCATGGGACAATTGGCCACAGTCCAGCCCCCATGAAGTCTGAAGCACAGTAAACTGGACCTTTGTTTAGAAAGTTTGGAGACTTCTTCTGCCATAGGGTGACAACACTCTGCCCCATCTCCCAACTGTGCTGTCACTCTATCACAAGGGTTCCTGATGAAGATTAGGAGTGGCATTAGGCAGGCATGGTCCACTGTTGTCACAAGCAAGAAACCTGAAAAATGTTTTACATCTATCGCTGGAGAGTATGCAAAGAAGAAGTGGATGGCAATTTTACAACTTTAAAAGCAGAACTATAGACAAAACTTTTTTTTCATTCTGGATGGAGCAAGGGAGGGTTACAACCCATCAGAATTTTTTTTTTTCGCCACCTGTGTCCTATTGTAGAGATTTCCCTTTACTTCCTGTCCCAAACAGGAAGTGAGAGGAAAGCGTTGCAAATTAAGGGACTTTCAGGTCACCAGAACTAGTGTCCCCATTAGAAGATTTCCCCCATTACTGGGGAGAACCCAAAATTTGGGATTTTCTCTTACTTTCAATGATAAAGATAAACAGGACAAGAGATGGTGAATCTCCTTAACGGGGGCACAGACCGTAATAAAATCTGACAGACGTTATAATCCATCTCCACTCTATCCAAAACTAGAAAAAAAGTTTTGCCTTCAGTTATACTTTAAATCTCAATTGCTACTCTGTTAGCTAATGTTATTTAGGGAGTATAGCTGAGTGTATGATCAGACATTATTACCTTCATCGTAAAGTATTCTCGATTCTGTTCCTGGTGCAGCACTTGGAATCCCTTTATATAACCCCTCTCCGACAAAGTCTGTGTAGAAGAGCATGAAAGACATGACCGCCATCCAGCTACACAGCTGGGCAGCACACAACTGTTTCATGACAGCAGGGATACGACAGTAACTATGATAGATCCTGGGGTTGACAGACCAGCAGAGGCTCAGCAGGCATAGGACTGGGTTGCATTTCCAGGATCGCAGTTTCCATTTTGGCATACAGCATCCTCTACTGAAGGACTTCGTTGTGACGGAGGGTTTGAGGTCCAGAGCCGGCTGTCGCCTGTGGCTATGTTCCTCCAGAGTCTTCATAGTGACAAGGACACTTACAATAAATATTAGCATTAACAAATAAAACAGGCATTCGTCTTGCCCGCCGAGGTAAAGAGACATATACGTGTAATTCCAGTTGACAGAGGTCAGCAGATAGCCAATACAGCCGCCAATGCTGATCATGAAGGAGAACATGGCGAAGGCTTGGCCACAGTCTTCGTCATCATGGTACAAGTCTGACAAAAGAGCCTCCAGCGGTGTAAAGCAGACTTGAACGCAGCAGTCTAATAATCCCACCCCGAAAATGAGGAAGAAAATATGTACGCGGCTTCCGCCATAGAAAAAGTAGGAAGCCAAGGAGTCAGCATGTGGAATGATGAAGAGTGAAAGGAGAACACCGAGGGATAATATCCAGATGAATGGACGTCTTCTGCCATAGTTGCTTTGGCAGTTATCGCTAGCCGATCCAATAAAGGGTACAAGGAATAAACCAAGGACGGGGCCAATACCTGCCAAAGACAAAGAGTAAATAAAAGGATCCTTATGACAAGGTAAAAGGTTTAAAATTGTTAAAAAAAAAAAAAAAGCTAGCGACAGAATTTTCAATAAGTTACCTTACAATTGAAATGGTTAAAAAAAAGTCCAGCAGGCGGTAAACTTCAGTTTTTACTCTTGTGCAGTTACTCGTGACTGACAGGCACTGCTCCCCACTCCAAGTTGACCGAGAGATAAGTGGTCATGTGATCGCTTAGTTCTTGGGCTTACAGACAGATGTGGGACTGATGCTACACCATAGAGGGGAGTTTTCTTTTTATAAGCCCCAAACTTTCCAGTTTAAATCAGCTAAATACATTCCAGGTGCATCAAAATATATATAAAAAAAAAAAAATCTTAGGTTCACTTTAAATTGGAAAGTAGGAATAAAATGAAATGGCAAAAAAAGCCAATCCTCCTTCAGATGATTCAGTACACAAGGTCCACTGTGTCCAGTGGATGGAAAAAAAAAAAAAAAGTGGCTAATGCTTACCCAAGACCATGGTCATGTACTGCTCTTCCACACCAGCTTCCAGAAGTAATGGGGGAACATAGGTGATCCCAGCTGCCACGCAGATTTCAAGGCCGCAAGTCATGAAGTTTAGCAGAACGAGATGCCACTGCAAGCTGCAGGCCATGGTGGTGGAGAGAGGTCCCCTTATTCACTGGAGAATATAGTGCCGACTGTTCAGCTTGTCATGTGATCTGGATTTGGAACCTGCATTATCCTGCTGATCAGCTTTTGATTTGACTGGCTCAATTTGTTCATGCTGGGCCCCACACTTCGTGAAATATACTACAAAAGAAAAAAGGTAAAGTTATGTAAACAAGATTACTTGTATTAGATAAACCTCTGGAAAATATCTTACTCCTGGGATAAAGGGGCATTAGCCTTTTTCTTTTTATGGATGGATAGCAGATGCTATCATATATTGATATGTTTCAGTAACAGGACTTGTTTTATTTTGTGGAGAGAGATAGTCTACAGGCTTAACCACCATAAATTATACTGAGGCACATTACAAAGTCAAGTTTTTTTGGGGGCTTTATGGCCATGGTGATCAACCTACAGCTCAAGGTCTGCATGTGGTTCTTCGGCACTTACGGTATGGTCTCAGCATGTCTGAAGTCTCAAAATATCTCCTGTTGCATGTTAATCCAACATTTCATATTCCTGATATGTGTCTACTGTACCATGTGCTTGTATGGGAAAGTATCCTGTCCTGTTTGTATTGCTTCCTTTGTGTGAAAGCCCTGATGTTCCTGCCAGTCCCCTTGCTTCCGTATTAAAAACTGACCACATTAGGCATGAGGGCACAGGGTTATCTGCAGTCCTAACTCTGTAGATTTTTGAGAGTCTCCATAGTAGAAGCACATGCATAATAATGGATAGGTAGAGGGCATGTGAGCCTGAAGGGAACCCACCCCTCCTTAAAAGGAACAAGGGTGCACTGGACATCTATTATGCATGTGCTACTATGGAGGCTCTCAAACATGTATGTAACATGAGTTAAGACTGCAAATAATACTGGGGTGCCGTGAAGTGGCTCTGCAGCTTACGCAGGTATTTGCAAATTTGTGCAAACTAAACCCCTGTTTTTAACACATAATGTCAGACAGGATAATTCGGTTGGTTGCAAGCTGTTTGGCAAGTTGAGCTGGGAATTTTCTTTGGTTTTGTATGACATGCATGGCCCTTCTATGTGCTTGCTGAGAAGGCCAGTTATAGGTGGGGGAATTGGCCATTTGTTTGTACTATGAAAGCACAAGGTGGTCAGTTTTCTGGCTGTGCCGGGAAATCAGCCTGCTCTCCTCCAATGATTAGACTTGTGCTGACACTACCCACTGCACAGCCTTTCACTAGGAAGATCAGTGTACTGCCGTTTCTCCTCCCCTGGCTCTCTGAGCTCCTTATGCAGCTGAGAACAGAGGGTATGTATTTACTTATAGAAAAAAAAGCATTTATAAAGTTTTTTTTTTCATATTTATACACCAGCCATTCTCAACCAGGGTTCCGTGGAGCCCTAGGCTTCCTTGAGGGTTGGCTAGGGGTTCCTTGAGCTGTGGCTAATGTCACTTTGCAGCACCAGTGGCATGACTGCGAGGGAGTCATTCTGGTTACCTCTGTAAGGGCAGAATACTTGCCATGTGCCACATCCAATGTAGGGGCATTTTCCCAATGACAACCAATGTACTAATCCTACCAGGGGTTCCCTGAGATCTCAAGGGTTCCTCTGAAGCAAAAAGGCTGAGAAAGGCTGCTATACACATATGTTTTCCCATATGTTTTAAACTGATTGGGTTGTTTTACAAGGTGAGAATTTACATATTCTTTAAGGGGTCATACCCTTGACAGCGGTTTTGAAGGCAAGAACCTGACATGGGTTCTTGTTAAAGTAGATCTGTGCTTCGAGGGCTATGTTACAAACATGCTTTTGATCAGGGGAGGGTACAGAGCACATACGTACAATCTATGTCCTCCCACACCACCCAACAAAATTGTTGATTAAAGTGGAACTAAATCCATCAATTTAACAATTTCAAATTCCTGGCATAGTGGAAATGCTGTCACATTTGTTTGAGCTCTCAAACCAACTGAAACGATTGGCAGTTGCTGATCAGACAGCAGCTAAGATGACAGCTGAAAAGAACAGGCGGGATAAGTTCCGCTTTAAAGCAATATTAAGCCTAGGTTTGGTTCACACTGATGCGGTGCAGGATTTGCAGCGATTCCTGTGTGTTTCCCGCATGACAATCGCACTCCGTTTATGCGAACTGCTGCGGGTGGCAATGCCGAGTTAACAACACTCCAAAAAACAAAAAAATGGTTTGAAAGATGCAGTGCAATTGGCAAAATCAGATCGCATGGGTGTGAACATCCATGCGATCCGATTCCAGCGTGGCAAAAAAATTTTTAAAAAGTTGCATGCCCCTTTTGTCGTGTGGTGCCATACAAAAAAAATGAGCTTGAATTGCACTCCAAAGAATAGCATGTGATTTGAACAGGAATGCAGTGCGATTCCTGTCTGAATCACCTGCAGTTTCCTGCACTGCACCTGTGTGAATCTAGGCTAAAGCTTCAATTTCCTTAAATTAAAGTAATAAAACACGCTATACTTACCTTCTCTGTGCAATATTACACAGAGCAGCCCCGATGCACTTCTTCTGGTGTCACCCGCCAGCGTGCCAGGCTCCCTCTCGTCGGTGAGTGTATACACAGAAATCGGCTTTCTAAGAAGGCACCCATGCGGGCTTACTTCCGAGACACCCTGGCTGCAATCTGCCCTGTGAGGAGGGAGAGAGCTGCTCCCATGCAGAGCGCTGGTTCGAGATCAGGCTCAGGGAAGTATAAGAGGGGGCTTGGGCGGGATCCTGCACCACAGGTTTTTTACCTGCCCTGCAGAGAAGCAAGGGTGAGAGACATACCCTGTTTCCCCGAAAATAAGACCTAGCGTGATTGTCAGTGATGGCTGCAATATAAGCCCTACCCCCCAAATAAGCCCTACCCTGTTTACCCAAAAATAAGCCCTACCCTGAAAAGAAGACCTACAAGGACTTTAACTAGGGCTTATTTGGGGGGTAGGGCTTATATTGCAGCCATCACCGACAATCACGCTAGGTCTTATTTTCGGGGAAACAGGGTAAGTACCTGCATAACCTAAAGTATCATTATTCTCTTTGACATAATGGTTCTGGAGCAAGTGGAAGTATATGTTCCTTGCCTACATGCTCTAAATCAGGGGTCTCAAACTGGCAGCCCTCCAGCTGGTGCAAAACCCCATCATGCCTCTGCCTGTGGGAGTCATGCTTGTAACTGTCAGCCTTGCAATGCCTCATGGGACTTGTAGTTTCGCAACAGCTGGAGGGCAGCCAGTTTGAGACCCTTGCTCTAAAGCATTTCATTCGCCATGTGGATTGATAGGGCGATAGGTCACCTAGTCAACTCCTTGGGAGGTTAGTTTAAAAGTGGAACTAAACTCTCCTATCCACAGAAGACAGTGTCATCTTAGCCTCTGTTTAGATCTATAGTTGCCATGGTGACGCAAATCTGATCAGCTATCCGCTGATGAGCGATCACATCAGCCATGAAGAGCTTGAAAGTCCCATTGAGAGATGACATAAGCACAAAGGCAGCTCTCACCAGTGGCATGCCCTGATTGTAGCCTACACTGCACATGCACAAGTAAGCAGATTGTAAATTAAAACACTTCTAACATCTTTGGTGTGTTTGATAAAAGATTTAATAGCATTTACTGAACATTTCTAACTGGGAAAGTTAAATCTGTGGGTTTACTTTAAGCAAACCCCCAATTTAGCCCAATTTGTCAGATAAAACCCCCCACTGTAAGCCCTGGCAGCAAAAGAGTTAAAATGATTGTAAGCCCTCATACCCAGTGAAATGACTAGCCTTGGGTGATACACTAAGATGGAACAAATCCCCCTACCTAAGTTGTACCTGTCTACCTGCAGCAAGATCTACATCAGCTGAAAGTCCAGAATGTATACAGGTTGTCTGAGCTTTCAGAAAGCAGTTACAATCTGCAGAGCTCAGTGAGGAGAGATGATTGGAGGGAAGAGACGCAAACCCTTTTGAACAGGAACAGAGCTGAGACTGTTAATCACAGGCTGTGTTCTGGAGATCCCTTCCCCGTCACCCTTTTATCTTGGCATCAGGAAAACTTGCAAACAGCAGAGGAACAAAGCAGCAGACAGAAATAACACTTAGTGATCGGGACTGAAACAAGTACACAGTATAGAGGAATATGCTTTGTTCATATTTCAGGTCTGAGGTTTACAACTACTTTAACCGCTTCAGATCCGGGCCATTGCCAAATGACGGCAACAGCGCGGATCTAAATTGCCGGGACGACGTCTAGTGATGTCGTCCCGTGCACGAGCGGCCTGCGCGCCCCCTGCAGGGCGCGCGCGGCGCACTCGGTGAACAGCGAGTCTATGAGACTCGCCTGATCACAGATCAGAGTAAGGGGTTGGTCCCGACCCCTTACCACATGATCAGCTGTCAGCCAATGACAGCTGATCATGTGATGTAAACAGAGCCGGTAATCGGCTATTTTTCCTCCTCGCGCTGACAGCGCGAGGAGGAAAAAAAAAAACCTGATCACCGGCAGCCGTGATCGGGACATCAGTCCCGATCACGGCGATCTTCTAACACAAAGCAATAGGCAGCAGTGCTGCCTACCAGTGCCCACCAGCGTCACCCATCAGTGCCCACAGTGCCATCAATCAGCGCCACCCATCAGTGCCCACCAGCGCCACCCATCAGTGCCCACCAGCGTCACCCATCAGTGCCATCAATCAGCGCCACCCATCAGTGCCCACAGCGCCACCCATCAGTGCCCACAGCGCCACCCATCAGTGCCCACATCAGTGTCACCTACCAGTGCCCATCCGTGCCGCCCATCCGTGCCGCCCATCAGTGGTACCCATCCGTGCCGCCCATCAGTGGTACCCATCCGTGCCGCTCATCCGTGCCGCCTTATCTGTCCCCATCAGTGCCGCCTTATCTGTCCCCATCAGTGCCGCCTTATCTGTCCCCATCAGTGCCGCCTTATCTGTCCCCATCAGTGCCGCCTTATCTGTCCCCATCAGTGCCGCCTTATCTGTCCCCATCAGTGCCGCCTTATCTGTCCCCATCAGTGCCGCCTTATCTGTCCCCATCAGTGCCGCCTTATCTGTCCCCATCAGTGCCGCCTTAACTGTCCCCATCAGTGCCGCCTTAACTGTGCCCATCAGTGCCGCCTTAACTGTGCCCATCAGTGCCGCCTTAACTGTGCCCATCAGTGCCGCCTTAACTGTGCCCATCAGTGCCGCCTTAACTGTGCCCATCAGTGCCGCCTTAACTGTGCCCATCAGTGCCGCCTTAACTGTGCCCATCAGTGCCGCCTTAACTGTGCCCATCAGTGCCGCCTTAACTGTGCCCATCAGTGCCGCCTTAACTGTGCCCATCAGTGCCGCCTTAACTGTGCCCATCAGTGCCGCCTTAACTGTGCCCATCAGTGCCGCCTTAACTGTGCCCATCAGTGCCGCCTTAACTGTGCCCATCAGTGCCGCCTTAACTGTGCCCATCAGTGCCGCCTTAACTGTGCCCATCAGTGCCGCCTTAACTGTGCCCATCAGTGCCGCCTTAACTGTGCCCATCAGTGCCGCCTTAACTGTGCCCATCAGTGCCGCCTTAACTGTGCCCATCAGTGCCGCCTTAACTGTGCCCATCAGTGCCGCCTTAACTGTGCCTATCAGTGCCGCCTTAACTGTGCCTATCAGTGCCCACCAGTGTCGCCTCATAAGCGCATATCAATGAAGGAGAAAAAATTACCTGTTTGCAAAATTTTATAACAAACTATTAAACATGATTTTTTTTTTCAAAAATTTCCATCTTTTTTTGTTTGTTTAGCAAAAAATAAAAACCCCAGCTGTGATTAAATACCACCAAAAGAAAGCTCTATTTGTGGGAAAAAAATGATAAAAATTTCATTTGGGTACAGTGTTGTATGACCGCGCAATTGTCATTCAAAGTGTGACAGCGCTGAAAGCTCAAAATTGGTCTGGGCAGGAGGGGGGTTTAAGTGCCCAGTAAGCAAGTGGTTAATCACTAATCATATACCTTCCTGTCCAGCTGTTGCATTCAATGCCGAGAGACAAAGGAAGTGCCCAGTACTTCTAGGTATGAAGGTTAATGTGAGCAAAGAATCAAAAAAGAGAATTTCCCGCCAGTGTATTCCAAATAGCCATACCCCTGCCGGTACAGCTTTCAGGATCACATGTCCAAACCAGCCCCACCTCTGAGTAGGGGGTACCATCGGATGCGTTCATTAGGCAGCCCACTTTATAACCCCTGGGTTTGTAACTGCATAAAAAAAAATGATATGCATTTCATTTTGGTTCAAAATAGCTTTGGCACTTCATTATCTGCTCTGGTAGGATACAGGCCTACAAAATGTGTAAAAATACTATAAATTCTATTTTTACAAATGTGCTGATCGCGTAAAAGCGACTCCCAGTAGAGAAGAAAAAAAAAGAAAAAAAAACATCTCTCTGCTGGAAAAGCATTACACTCTCTACTCATCTTTCATATGTACAGGACAGATACTCCAAGAATTTACAGGATTTTGTAACATGTGGAAAAAGGCAGAACTAAGCCCATCGATTTAACGGTTTCCCAAAACAGTTACAATCAAGGCATGCTGTGAATAACTGTTACAGTTGCTTGTGCTCTCAACCAAACTGTCAAGCCATCAAATAACTGGTGTAATACTTGCAGCACCAGTCGAGGCGTTTTCTGAATGGGTACTGTGTTAGCCAGCACTACAGAAAAAAAAAGATTTGGGGGTGCTTATTTCAGATGGTTGCAAAACGAGCAAAAAAAGTGTGACCCGGCAGTGGGAAAAGTGAATAGAATTCTAGACTGAATCACTAGAGGGATCACCAGCAGGTGGAAGGGGGTCCCGAATCCCCTATATCAGTGGTTCTCAACCCCTGTCCTCAGGACCCACTACCAGGCCAGGTTTGCTAGATAACTGAAATACATCACAGGTGATATAATTTGATGCTCAGTGATTGCAGTATTCTAGTCTGCATCTCTCCAAGGTAATACTTAAAATCTGGCCTAGTAGTGGGACCTGAGGTCAGGAGTTGAGAACCACTGCCCTATATAGATCTTTAGTGAGACCTAGAGCTGCACGATTAAGCGTCAAGAATAGTTATCCCGATTTTTTCCCCCGTTGCGATCTTGACTAAAGTGTTTCACGATTCTTGCTATGCAAAGAATTCTCTCTGCTCTTCTGAAGCCACAGCTGTCAAAAGAAAGGAAGAGAAAAACTGGGCAGTCTGCCAAGAATCACAACATTCCTTATATGAACTTAAGCAGAAACATTGTAACAATTTGTCAATGGAACAGCCTTTGTGTGCAAGTGAAAAATGTTTAACCACTTAGGCCCCTTTTACACGATCGGACCGTTCAGGTCCGCCTGTCAGTTTTGACGGCAGACCTGAACGGGTGCTCCATTTTAGTCCATGGAGCGACGGATGTCAGCGGAGACATGTCCGCTGACATCCAACCCGGTTCGATCCGCTAAAAGCAGACGGATGGCCCTACGTCCAGGTCTGTCGCTGGCGGATCGGATGAGATCTGATGAAAAACGGACATGCTGTCTGTTTTCATCCGATCCCTCCATAGGCGGCAGCGACGCCTGACAAGCCCCTCCCCGCTCAGTGAGCAGAGAGGGACCTATCATCCGCCGGCTCAGCGGAGATCAACGGACTGATCTCCCGCTGAGCCGACGGACTCCGTGGAAGCGGAGTCCGCCTCGTGTGAAAGGGGCCTTAAACACTAAACCTTTTTCTGACATTTGTTTGTTTCAAGTTAAAATATTTTTTTTGCTAGAAAATTACTTAGAACCCCCAAACATTATATACAGTGGAACCTCGGATTGCGAGTAACGGGGTTAATAAGCATTTTGCAATAGGAGCACTGTGTTTTTAAAAATCGTAACTCGGTTTGCGAGTGTTGTCTCGCAAAACAAGTACGATCCAGGCCAAAGGGGTGTGCAGTAGCGCTTTTGGCCTGAGGTGGGGGGGAAACGGGCAGAGCCAAACATCGCCGATCGGCGTAGTTCGGAAATGCACGGAAAGGCCTGAGTACAGCACAGCTGACCTCGGCAAATCTCGGGTAGAAAGTCTTTCCGAGATTTGCTGAGGTCAGCCGAAGTGTCCTCGGGCCTTTTCGTCCATTTCCAAGGCTCTCCGGCACCCCCCCACCTCTGGCCGCATGCGGTATTGCATCCCATTGAAGTCAATGCGGAACGAATTATTTTCATTTCCATTGACTTCAAATGGGAAAACTTGCTTTGATATGCGAGTACTTTGGATTACAAGCATACTCCTGGAACGGATTATGCTCGTAATCCGAGGTTCCACTGTATATTTTTTTTAGTAGACACTCTAGAGAATAAAATGGTGGTTGTTGCAAACATGTCACACTGTGATTTGCGCAGCGGTCTTTCAAATGCAATTTCTTTGGAAAAAATTACTTGAATGAATTTAAAAATAAAAAAAAATAAATAAAAAAAAAAAAAACAAACAACAACCAGTAAAGTTAATTAATGCAGATTGGGGTAAATGGCGCTACCTTAGGCTAAAAGATAACTCAATCCCTTTGTGTACAACAATGAATATGTGTATAGTGCAACAACCAAAGGATGCTATACTCCACTGGTTAAAACCTCAAGTGTTTAACATAGACCATCCTATAATGTGACATATAATAAACGATTACATACAACAAACACAATAGTGTGAGGTAACATCTAACTTTGCAGGTAAATGAAATAGATTGGGGTAACCTAATAACCCAAAAGAATTAATAACTATGAAGTAACACCAAAACCCACAGGTGAAAATATATATATGTATGAAAAAAACTAAAAATTGTCCAACCACAAAACCAGTGATCAAAAATAGTAATAAGCAAGATAAAATATGTCACTGTCATTTCATGTATGCACACCAAAAAATAGTCCAATCAAGTAAATCAAAAAAATGCAATCAAAAAATGCAGTGTTGCTGCAGCAAATTTCGAAGTGACAGAGTGCTCAGGTAATCAGGTGACTCTTGTGCTCCCCCTTGCGGGTCCCCACTCACCAGCTCCCATTACCCCTGCAGGGGTAGTTAGCATGTAGGAATAAATCGGACGTCCTGTCCCTTGGTGGATCTTCCAGCCGATCCACCAGATCAGGATGCCCAAGCTTTCCTCTGTTGAATCCAGCGATTAACGAATGCAGTTCCAGGAGGTACTCCAGTGAAATCCCAGTGGTAGATCCTTTCACCAGTCAGGAATGGAAGAATTTTGGAGAACTCCTCAGGAACAATCCCAACTATTGTATGCTACTCTGTGCAATTTCATGAGCTCAGTATGATTTATTTATTCTTGTTTTTAGCATGTTATAGTCAGGCTTAACATTTTTGCCAAGTAGCAAATAATATAGTTAATAAAAAATATACACATGCCTTACAACTTACTAAAATGGCAACGAGAGACACCAGAGCAGCCCAGGAAAGTTAGCCCATTTTTTGTTTTTTTGTACAATGTAAAAGATTTTACGTCGCAAGAATCACAATCTTTTTATTCTAAGCAAAAAAATTGTTATTCTCATTTTGGCCAGAATCGTGCAGCTCTAGTGAGACCTCATTTAAAATACGGTGTCCAGTTCTGGAGACCTCACTTACAAAAAGATTGATAAGAATGAGTCCAGAGACTGGTAACAAAAATGGTGAGAGGTTTGGGGGATAAAAACAGAGAGCGACTTCAGGAACCCAATTTTAGAGTGTGGAGAAAAGAAGGGAAAGGGGAGACATGACTGAAACCTTTAAATACATCAAGGGGAAGCATAAGGTTCAGGAGGGCAGTTTTTTCAATATGAAACCAAAATCAGGAACACGGAGATGTGACCTCAAACAGGAGGAAAGTTCAAAACGAATCTTAGAAAGTATTATTTTGGAATAAACTATAAAATAAGCAGAGGTAGTGAGACAGTCAACAGTAAATGGCTTCAAACATGCTTTAAAGTGGATGTAAACCCAAATTTGATTTTTTTTTTATATCATATTGTAGAGTATAAGATTTCCTATCATTTGAGCCCAGTCTTGCCACAAAGAGTTAATCCATCTCTGAGCAATCCTCTTTTATTGTTCAGTGAGATAATTCTTGACAAAAGGAGAAAAACGTTGTCAAATCCTCCCCCTTGCTGTGAGTGACAGGTGATTTACATCTCGTGCATTAGCCTAAGACATGCATTATTTTTTAATTCCCTCCCACTCCTTTCTTCAGCAGCTCTGCCAGGATTGGCTGTTCCACACCTCACCATGGATTTGGCATGCTGAAGTCATGTGGTTACTTTCCTGTCTTTTCACTGGATGTTAGAGATCATAGCTGACGTTCAGTGTTAGAAATACAGATATTGACAAGGGGAGTGTAGAGGTGGGCGTGTAGAGGTGGGCGGGGAGTCTACTGACATCACGACTCCACCCACCGAGCTCCAGACAACAGACCCACCCACAGAATATGCAGTTTTTGGGGTCTAATAACAGACAGAGGGGAAACATTTGACAGGTATGGCATGTATATCCTTATAGATAACCCCTATGGCAGTAGTTTAGAAAGGATGACATTGGGTTTACATCCACTTTAAACTTAGATCTATAGTCAGACAACAAAGTTAAACAAACAAAAAAAAAAACAATAAAACCAAAAAATAAACAAAATATAAAAACAATGGGCAGACTCGATTGACTACTTTATCTTTTTCTGCTGTCACTTTCCTATGTTACTATGTTTAGAAGCTGCAAAGTAAGTGACCTGTTGGTAAAAGAAAAAAAAAAAAAACCCTATGAAAGGAAACGAATGCCACCACCACATCTAAGAACTGGTAAGATGCAATGTATGACATTGTTTTTGGTTTAAGATACACTATTGATTTAGCTGTACTCCTAAAGGATATTCAGTGCCTTTATCCTGACTTGTGCTTTTCATCCACTCGAGTTATGGAGCGTTCGTTTGCCTTCATGTTGTGTAGGTTATGCCACGATACTGACTCACCGGAAGTTGGTCCTTTCAGATACACATGTATTTCTACTACAAGCACTTGTATTCAGTATCTGCCTAGGAACTTCAGGAGCTCTGGCAGTTCTTCTGGAGGTCCCAAAATAGTAAAATAATAAGATCACACTGGAGTACGTCAAGTGCCTTCCCAACAGCATTTTCCCAGGGATATATTTTTCCACCAGTCCAAGTTTACCGTTTGCTGACTATACAACATAGATAAACGGAGGCAAGGCTGCGCCAAATCACGTACCTAGCACCTGATCTGACACTAGGTAGGTGGCGTGTGTGCCGCCATCTCCTTAGCCATGCTGTGATTAAACACAGATGTCGATCACCAGGTGGCCGGCCAATGGATTACCGCTGGCACCCGGCGATCATCATGAATTTACACAAGACAGAGCCTTGCCTATGTAAACAAGGCAGAGCCCTGTCCTGTCAGCAGGGAAGTAATTGATTTTTTTTCCTTGCATGTAGGGAATAAAATCCATGACTTACCTTAGTAAAAGCACCACACACACAGCACACCAAAACACTGGCTAGGCGCACATTTAACCCTTTGATCGCCCTAGATGTTTAACCCCTTCCCAGCCAGTGTCATTAATACAATGCATATTTTTAGCACTCATCACTGTATTAGTGTCACTGTTTCCCAAAAAGTGTCAGTGTCCGACTGCCCCCTGCAAAATTGCAGTGCTGCTATAAGTCACCGATTGCCATAACTAGTAAAATTTCAGTATATAACCATAGTTTGTAGAAGCTATACATTTTGCGCAAACCAATCAACATACGCTTAATAGGATTTTTTTTTTTTTACCAAAAACCATGTAGCACAGGGGTGCCCAACCGCTGGTCTGCAGGCCACATGAGGCCCCCAGCGCCCTCTGATGTGGCCCTCCACTTTCTGCTCTGGGACGGCAACCCCCCCCCCCCATCCCTGAGCATCAGTGTGAAGAATGGAGTCGGCACTAGAGGAAGCAGAGCCAATGCTGTATAGCACCGGCTCCTGTCACAGGCAGAGTGATATCAAATGTACTCCACCTGTGACAGGAGCCAGCATGATACAGGAAGCATCGGCTCCACTCTCTACTGCAGCAGCATGCTTCCTCAAGTGCCAGCTCCTGTCACACCGATGCTCGGGGATGGCAGATCGGGAACCAGCCAGCATTACCAGCCCTGGAGGACAGCCAGCAGCAGCCACCAGCCATATCCGCGGGGGGGACAGCAGCAGCCCGCAATACCTGCAGGAATGCTGAGGAAAAAGTGACATTGAAGCAGCCTTAGGCCTCTTTCACATACCAGTAATCGGTCTGATCGGGTCCGAATAGCTGTTTTTCAGGCGGATCCAATCAGACCCTCCATTCACCTCTACAGAGCGGCAGATGTAAATGGACTTGTGTGCTTTTGCACTCACCGATCTCCAATCCGATCCACTTAAAAAAAAACAGAAGGGGATCCGTCTCCTTCTGTCTGGGCGGATCGGACTGGAGGGCCCATAGAGTAGAGCGGGCTGTGTCCGTGTTTGCTCTGCATATGCAGAATGGACCAGACCTGTCATCTGTCTGCTCCACTCATTGTGGCATGCGACCAGTTACCAAGTCGCTAAAGTGGCCCTCGCTCTTCAAAAGCTTGGGCACCCCTGATGTAGCAGAATAAATATTGGCCTAAATTTATCAAAAAATTCAAATCTTTATATATTTTATTGGATAGGTTTTATAGCAGAAAGTAAAAAAATATTGTTTTGGCATCTCGGGAGTGTAGAGGTTTACATGTTAGTATACCGTCTATGGTAACAATTACTCACTGTAACCAACCTGTAAAGAATTTAATTTCAATCTTCTGTTTATTTGCTTCACTGAGTAAACCCGCTGAGTTCATTTTTATTGGACCCCGGCCAGAGTGTTAATGCTGTTGATTGTTACAAGACGTAAAAGCATCTCTTAAGCTTCCCATTATTTGATTCCTGCCAGAACGTTAGCCGCGGCTAATGTGTCTTCTGGGTACAGAAAGACTGACTGCAGGGTCTGTAATGCATGTCATGTCCTTGAAGTCAGACAAACTTTACAGGCAAGGAAGCAATCGTGACCAGCAATGTGTCAAACATTGGGAATGATTACAGGCAAATCGCAGGGCTCTTAAGAGGAAATCAACGTAAGACACCTAATCGATGTCTCTTATCTTCATCAGGCGGTGAATCTGTCCTGATCAGGGTAAGGCCCCTTTCACACTGTCTGATCAGGTCTGCCTGTCAGTTTTTCAGGAGGACCTGATCAGACCCTCCATTCACCCCTATGGAGCAGCCAATGTCACACACCGCTATCCGATCCTGTCCGCCAAATCCAGACAGTCCGTTTTCACCCGATTTCCCCACAGAGGAGAGCGGTACTTTGTCCGTCTCTGCTTTGCACAGTGAGCGTAGACGGACCCATTATCCGCCTGCTCAGCAGAAGGGGCCTTACAGTTTCCTAGGGGGCTGTAGTGGTGGTACCGGAAAAAAATGGCAGTGATAAGAGAGAGCGAGAGCGAGAGAGAACAGACAGAGAACAGAGACAGAGAGAGGTAATTGTTAAAGTGGGAATAAACTCCCATGTATGTTTACCTATAGGTAAGCCTTATTATTATTATAGGTAGCCTTACCTATAGGTACAGTAAATATCTCCTAAACATGCACCGTTTCAAAGATACTTTAGATGCAGCTAGTGACGTCACCGGCGAATGCGCACAGGTATGCGGTTCCTTCAGAGCCCGGGGCCCCATTGTTTTTTCTTTTATTATGCGGTTTAATACCGCTTTAAGTACATGACTCTCTGTGGCTGCTTTGCTGGTTCTGTTTTGTGTTTCAGGTAAAAGCTGTCTGCTGTTGCTAGGACGATTTACCTCAGCTGCTGAGCACCGTATTGGTGACAAACCTTTTGGCGGGAAACATCCAGCCAATGAGTGTAACCTTTTAATTGTATATCCTCTCCTGTCACTGGGCGAAGTCAACATTTACCTCAGGTCTGTCAACGGACTCACCTCTGGATTCTCCTCAGCCTTCCTTTTATATCTTTTGACTTGCTCCCCTTTTGGTTTTTTTTCCTTGTCACGGTCCACCTTTATGTGGGGGTAACGTCACCAACTTTGTGGGTGTATAGTGGTCGGTACGCTGTTATTTGGTTGGTATAAGGCCCCTTTCACACATGCGTACGGTTTGTCCGTTTCGATTTCATCCGTTGATAGATGAAAAACGGACATCAATTCATCTCTATGGAAAATGGATGTAAATGGATGATTATCCATTTACATCAGCTTCGGTCAACATCCATTTTTTGGAAAGAATCAAAGCCCTAGTTTTCTTCTGTTAAAAAAAAAGCAAAAAAAAAAAAACCAAACAGATCAGACGAAAAATGGATGTAAATGGCCAACGATCCGTTTTTGCATGAAAAAATGGCTCCAGGACTCAAGTGGTAAGGACTCTAGTTGGACGATGTTAAAGCAGATGAAAATTCGATGACAAACTGATGAAATTTGATGTAAACTTCATCCGTTATTTTTTTAAGAAACGTGACTGAACTGATGAAACGAACGGTCCGGAAGTATGAAAAGGGTCTTCGATGTTGCTGCTTGAGTCTTGGTGACTAAACATGTTGGTCTGTTATTGGTTGATAACAGTTTTGTTTGGTATTAAATGTCCATCTTTATGGGGTAATATTGGGGGGGAAAAAAAAAAAAAAGAGAGGCTGGGGCTGTCCCAAACAGGCCCCTGGCAAAATGGAAAGAAATGGACTATGGGATAATGTCACCCTCTTTGTGGGTGGACAGTGGTTGATAGAATGTTATTTGGTTGGTATAAGATATTGCTGCTTGAGTCTTGGTGACAAAGCATGTTAATGGTCAGCAGCGGTTCGGTTTGGTATTAAAGGATAAAGTTTATTTCATAATTAAAATGGATTTAAACCCAATGAAGGGTCCACGGTCTAAAAACTTTCCCACAATCCTTGGGTGTTAAAGGAATATACAGTCCCATATGCACCAAATGCAGGACCTTCCAGTGACATCAGCAGTTCACCTATCCCTATAGACCATTCAATAGCATTGTACCTGCTGTGTAGGTCTTCTCTGCGTTTTCCCAATATTATGTGACTACAACACAACACATGGCCTGGCTTCCTTCTTGGTCCAATATCGGTGGTCTCTCTCAACTGTTACATCATTCTGCCCATTTTCTGTGAGCCCAGCCTGTCGTCTACATGGCCCCTTCCAGCTCTCTTTCTTGTTAGTACCACTAAGACCCCTTTCACACGATAAGCCCTCTCGGATCCGCCTGTCTGTTTTTCAGGCAGATCCGAGCGGGCCAATCATTGACTCCTATAGGCAGGCAGATGTCAGCGGAGCCGACACCAGTCTGCCATCAGATACGCTAAAAACAGACTTATGGAGATATGTTCAGTCATCCATCTGGTGGATTGGATGAAAAACAGACATGCTGTCCGTTTTCGTCTGATCTTCCCATAGAAATCAGAAGGACTCCGACTGGCTCCTCCCCGCTCAGTGAGCAGAGACGGACCCCGTCATCCACCGGCTTAGCGTAGATCAACGGAGCGATCTCCCGCTGAACTGGCGGACTGCGCTGAGAGGATCCGCCCCGTGTAGAAGGGGCCTTACAATACTTTGCCAGCTTTTTGTTGCCCTGTCCCAACTTTTTTGAGACGTGATGTTGTCATCAATTTCAAAATGACCTATTTTTTTTCTTTCTTAAATTTGTACATTTCCTCAGTATAACCACTTGCTTACTGGGCACTTAAACCCCCCCCCCCCCCCCCCTAGCCAGACCAATTTTCAGCTTTCAGCGCTGACACACTTTGAATGAAAATTGCACGGTCATACAACACTGTACCCAAATTAAATTTTTATCATTTTTTTCCCACAAATAGAGCTTTCTTTTGGTGGTATTTGATCACCTTTGCGGTTTTTATTTTTTGTTAAAAAAAAATGTAAGACGACCAAATTTAAAAAAAAAAAAATTTTTTTCTATATTTTGTTATAACATTTAAAAAAAAAAAAAAAAAAAAAAGTAATTTTTCTCCTTCATTGATGTACGCTGATGAGGTGGCACTGATGGCCATCAATAGGTGGCAGTAATGGGCACTGATGGGTGGCAATAATGGGCACTGATCTGTTACACTGATAGGCAGCACTGCTAGGTGGCACTGATTGGCACCACTGGTGGGCATTGATAGGTGGCACTCGTGGGCATTGATAGGTGGCAATGGCAGGGGGTACTGGTGGCACATATGAGGCATTATTACCTCTTCGAGACTGATGTCCCTTGCTGATGAACTGGTGATCGGCTTTTTTTTCTCCTCGCGCTGTCAGCGCGAGGAGAAAAAAAAAAAAAAAGATCACAGAGCTTTTATTTTGATCATGGGATCAGCTGTCATTGGCTGACAGTTGATTCATGGTAAGGGGCCGGGACCGGCCCCTTACTTGGATCGGTGATCACCCGAGTCTCAGTGACTTGGTGATCACAGTGCACTCCACGCCTGCCCTGTAGGGCGCGTGCACAGGGGAGGCCGTCATATGACGGCTTCCTGGGAATTCAGGTCCGCGCTGTAGCAGTCATTCGGCTATAGCACGGATGTCAACTGGTTAAACATTTGATATGGGTTTTCTTTTTTCTATTGTGAATACAATATGGGTTTATGAGATTTTCAAATCATTGCAGTCTGTTTTTATGTGTTCGAATCCCAACCACGAAACTACCTGGCTGGAGTTTGCATGTTCTCCCTGTGCCTGTGTGGGTTTCCTCCAGGTACTCCGGTTTCCTCCAACACTCCAAAGACATGCTGGTAGGTTAAATCGGCTTCTGTATAAATTGGCCCTAGTATATGAATGTGAGTTAGGGACCTTGGATTGTGGGCTCCTTGAGGGTAGGGACCGATGTGAATGTACAATGTATATGTAAAGCGCTGCTATACAAGTACCTTAAATAGTATTATATTATTAATAATGTAGATTTTACACAGCTTTTTTAATTGGGGTTGTACGTTAAAATGATCTATTAATGATTACAGAGCTACAATCATTTGTATATTTTATATATCCGCCTACACCACAGCCTTGAAACTAGGAGAAAATTGTAGCCAAAACATAAGATTTCATCCATTAGATGCAGACTTTCCCCCCACCTCCGGCAGTTCTTGTACATCTGCATCGTAAACATAATTGAGAAGTAAACATAATCCTAGTTTTCCCAGAGTGCCTCGCCATAGAACAATCCTGCACTAATGTGTGTGACATCATTCCATGTGCACAGGTTGTTTCCTGCAGCTGTGTTTACAGAGGGGCACAATCTGCCATGAGCTCTCTGCCTCTACAAGTACGCCATCCGCAGCGGGAGAGGCCACCACCAGCTGCACACAACTGTCTGAGGCCGCGGCACTACAGGAATTCGAATGTGAGCCTGACAAGTCTTTGATGTTCAACCATGACAGCAAATACTTAATGTTTTTTTTTTTCCGCCTGTGTGAAAAAATGAATCCACCAAAAAAAAAAAAAAAAAAAAAAAAAAAAAGCAGACGATTTAAAAATCACAAGCTTTTTTTTTTTTTTTTTTTTTTTTTTTTTTTTTTAAGGGATCATTCACACCGCGTCTGCTGGGCTGGTATGTACTGATCTGCATGGATCAACCCTGACTCAGAGGGGTTAAACAATTGTTTTCTATGTGCCCTGTTCACTCCACACATGCACGATGGTGCGCGCTGTGCAGCATGCATTTTTACACAGCACAGTGCAGTGTGCTACAATGTGATGCAGTGGATAGAGTTGAATGAAGTGTCATTTTGTGATGCTTTAATAAAACTAAAAAAAAAAAAAAAAAAAAAAAAAAAGACAAACAGCGTGACTCCTTATAACTGCACCGCCACTACACAATGAATAGCAGCACACATGCATTTTAGAACATGGGCTGGTGTGAACAAGCCATTAAATCAGAACTAAATAAAAAGGCAAAACTTTTTTTTTCCCCCATTTTGGCTAGAGTATGGGAGGGTTATAACTAAGGATGAGCTCGGGCGTGTTCGCACACTCCACGTGCAGAGCCCGCCAGGAAGTCGGCACTGCGCTAATCACAGGCAGTGATACATTTCCCGATCTCTGCAGCTGCGCATCGGGAAAATGTCTCACTGCCTGTGATTAGCGCAACGCCGTGCCGAGTTCCTGGCAGGGTCCGCACGTGGAAGAGTGTGCGAACACGCCCGAGCTCATCCTTAGTTATAACCCGTCTACTTTGAGATTTCCCTTCACTTCCTCTCCCATAGCCAAAACAGGAAGTGAGTGGGAGTCCCCCAAAGTCATGGCATCCTTTTGTCACCAGAACTAGTGTCCTCATTGGAATAATTCCTGGCAGGACAAGAGATCTGATTTTTTTTTCTTCCGCAGTTAAGTAAAGCTTCATTTAGATGTGCGGTTTGGTCAGCAAAATGCATGGTTGAGGTGCATTTTTGCCCCCACTTAAGCTGCAATTGGCAGTGGACGGGGTGGTGGTTTAATTGCCGCAGTCGCAATGCTTAACGCCCTAAGCAACATTTATTCAACATGAGGCGATTAGCAATTTTGCCAAACGCTACACACTCAAGCAAATGGGAAGCATTGCAAACGCCCCATAAATGTGTGCAATGCACACGGTTGCGGAGCATCAATCAGCAAAAATGGGGCTAATCAGGCAGTGAGGAAGCATCACTTGTCAGTAGCCTTTGATGTTTGATCTGAACGCAGATTGCGCTTCAGAGGAAAGGGAGATTTTTGACACACATCTAAATATACCATAACACTTACAGGTCTGGTCCCTTCCCCCAGCCTGTGACTGCACAGCGAACAAAGAAGCAGCAGACTGATGAGCTCATCTCTCTGTCACTCTGTTCTTTCCTCCTATCAACATGTTCTCTGATAAGCACTAGTTTCTTTTGCTGCTCCTTTCTCTTCCAGTCTAAGCTCTGCTGACCAGGAGACTGCAAAAGGCACATTCAGATACTTATACTAGTTGCATTTTAAAAATGCATTCAATTGTGTATTAATACCGAGGTACATAAATTTATGTCTGAGCCTGTAGTTTAGCTTTAGGCTGGGTTCACACTATCTTCACATGCGGCTCCCAGCAGGGGTCCGGTGCGTCCCCGTTCACCCTTTCAGATCCGATATCAGCCTGAATTTTTGGCTGAATTTGGACCTGAAACAGACCAAAAGACACGCAGGACTCCTGTGCAAACTTGCGCCAGAGATGTATGAACCGGCTCCATAGGGAGCCATTTAAAATCTCCTGCTATTGCGAATTGGATGCTGGGAACCCAGCCTTAAGGAAACCCAACATCAGGAAAACATGGGGACTGTCGTTGCGGATCTTTCTTGTGAAAATGCTAGTTGCCTGGCTGTCATGACAACACGTCTTAAAAGAGTTGCTTGCAAGTATGGACCAGGAGTCCTGACTTCCCAATGACTTCATTAGCTGTGTGATTCTTGTGAACCCCCTCAAGTTCTTGTTATTCAACAAACTCATCTGCGCATATTCTTAGTCCTCTCCTCAAGATCGACGCACTCCTCTGATCAAGAGATGATCGGAGACGCCAGAGAAGAATGACTGTTTACATAGTACTAGATAGCAGGGAGTGAGTGATGTCTCATAATCTGCATTCTGGGCGCCTCACAGGGCAGCACATGACATGCTGCCGCAATGGCTGAGGTAAAGGTCACTGCTTTCTTACAGGACTATTTAAAAAAGGTACGTGCCTTACTCTGCACGCCATCATAAGAAACAGCCGCGTACGCAGAACCTGAGAGAGCGTCACGCCGTGCCTTCCACTTAAGCCTCCTACACACTAGAAGAAAAATCGGGCAAACATTTTCATCCAAACAATTTTGTACGATTTTCTTATAGTGTGTACACAACTTTTGACAGCCGATTCCAAATTTTCATACGAAAATTCCCGAAGAGAAAAACAATTCTCTCGTACGGGAACAGAACGAACAATTTTTGTTTAAATGTGTACTGTTTTCATACAAGAAAAATCAGAAAAGAAAGACTGCGCACGATCAAACAAAAAAAAAAAAAAAAAAAAAAAAAAAAAGCCTTTGTTGTAGGAGAATTTTTGTATCATCAGTTCCGATTTTGCTGTGAAACAACTAGGAAAATCGAACGATATTTACCCCACTTTAGAGGTAAACTCTCAAAATACTGCAGCATAACACACATCTTTTCTAGGCCGTACTGCAGGAAAATTGCACTGGGCGACGTCAGTATGACCAATCAGATCAAAATTGTCCGATTTTCCACTGCAATCTTCAAAGGAGTGTATTTTTAATGGCTTTTTTTTTAACTAGATATAATTAGCTTGATGTAAATTATATTATTAATGTGGAAATAAAAATGGAATATGTTGCATCTACACAGTCATTAGATGTGGTGTCTGCATTCGTTTTCTTTTTTCAGGTAAGGATGTTACCTGGTGATCCCCCTGTCACACACAGGGTGCAAGGGTGACAACGCTTACTGTACTCTATGAAAAAGCAGCGTTGTCACCCTCGGACAGGACTACAGACACCTCCCCCCTTCTCCATACATACAGTGGGGGGTGTTCTGTAGTCCTCAGAGATAGCCAAGGACAATTTCGCTGATAAGAAAGAAGCACAGGAAACTGTCAACTGATTTGTGGCAGGATCAAAAGATTTTATTTTTTTGCATTTATCAGACCGATATAACGTTTTCTGCAGTCGCAAATAAATGTTGCTTTGACCAAGAAACAATTAGAAATCAAAACGTTCTTAAAAACGCAGAGTTTCTATCAAAAAATTCTACTTGTGTATGGCCAGCTATATGTGAAGCTTGTTAACTCCAAATATATAGATACACAGCTTTTACAGGGAAGAGAAACAGACTGGTGGGGAGGCAAAGGAGGGCACATTGGTCAACTGCTGAAGATATCATTAAATGTCTTTTTATTGCTGCTCCACATTAAAGAATGGTGGAATTCCCTCCCAGGTCATGTGAAGACATCACTAACTGCTGTAGTTCTTCAAACCTGGCAGTAGGAGGAAATGGAAATGAAATGGTCCCTGTGAAGGCGTGGGAGACCCATAAGCAGACCCTTGCGAGGAACACGCTCCATTTGGAAGGCAGACAAATGGAACAAGTGATTTTATTGTGATTGAATACTGGCCACGACCAGGCTTGTTTGCATGGAGGCTTTGATCACCGGGATCCAAAAACCCTTTAAAGGCCGCTATACTCAAAGCGCCAGTTAGATAAACTCTTCTGGTTGCATGCTGTTGGCTGGAATTTACATATACAGCAATGAGGAAACTTCAACCACTCTTAACCAACACATTGGGGAATGATTTACTAAAGTCACATACAGTAAAACCTTGGATTGTGAGCATATTTGCTCCGAAAACATGCTTGTAATCCAAAGCACTTGTATATCAAAGCGAATTTCCCCATAAGAAATAATGAAAAATCTAAGAATTCGTTCCACAATCGTTTGATCATAAGTCTATAGTCTATATAAAAAGGATTATAGCAATGTGATAGGTTGTGTAACCATAAAATGTCCATCCACAAGGTGATTACAAGCAAAATCCAGCAGGAGTACAGAGTATAAAAGAGAAAGAGAGGCGCCTCTAAGTGTAGCAATATGATTACATTTAAATGAAGGTACAACATTAGCAAGTCACATGGTTGATGATTAAAAGAGGTACATCTAAGTATGCAGGCATCCGGGGGAAAGCTGTCCACATAGACCGTCCTCCGCACCGCCGGCTTTCACCGCTGTCAGTCTGCAATCCATGACCAGGAGACTACCTTGCAGAAGAGTGATCTGAAAGCGAGGCTTCAACCACTCGTGGAGTGCAGCGTGGAAGGAAGGAAGTCGATGGCGGTGCGGGGAATGTTCTATATGGACAGCTTTACCCGGATGCCTGCATACTTAGATGTGCCTCTTTTAATCATCAACCATGTGAGTTTCTAAATGTTGTACCTTCAATTAAATGTAACCATATTGCTACACATAGAGGCGCCTCTCTTCTCTTTATACTCAGTTGTGACATGACGCTACTTGTATATCAAGTCAAAATGTATTTAAAAATTTTGCTGGTCTTACATAGTTTACATAGTAGGTGAGGTTGAAAAAAGACACAAGTCCAACCTATGTGTGTGTGATTATATGTCAGTATTACATTGTATATCCCTGTATGTTGTGATCGTTCAGGTGCTTATCTAATAGTTTCTTGAAGCCATCGTTGCTCCCCCGCTGAGACCACCACCTGTGGAAGGGAATTCCACATCCTTGCCGCTCTTACAGTAAAGAACCCTCTACGTAGTTTAAGGTTAAACCTCTTTTTCTTCTAATTTTAAATGAGTGGCCACGAGTCTTGCTAAACTCTCTTCTGCGAATACGCTCTCAAACCAAAGTTTTACTGTATACTGCAAGTGCACTTGCTCCAGAGATTAGTAAATAAGGTAAAACTTTGCTTTGCAAAGAATACCCCCAATCGCATGCAAGGAAAACAAAACAAAACAAAAAAAAACAGCATTTTTGCTTGCGTACGATTGGATAATAGAAATCAGCAGAGCATCCACTCATTTACGAAGATCCTGTAGCAAGTGCACTTGCCGTGCACTGTATATTTGCCTTTAGTAAATAAACCTCCCTATATATCTCTATTCATCCAACTGTCTATATTTTCATCCATCTGTCTGTCCTCTCATCCATCACTATCCATCCATGTGCCCATCTTTATGTCCAGCTGTCGGTCCATCCATTCTTCTCTCTGTCCATCTCTTATTCATTCATCCATCCATCATGTCCCCTGGCAACCCTTTCTAGCAGGAGAGCCGATTGGTAGACTGGATCTTCCCAGGGGGGTCACCATTTTTTCATCCTAAGATAAGCCAGTGCCAAGGGTGTGTGTCCGAGTTCCCCTCCCGCTACGTGTCCCTCAAAAAAAGTTGATAATTTTATTTTCTGTATGCAGGCACAGAGGATAGTCATTAGCACCCCACTACAAGAGATTTAGGTGTCCTTTTATGAAACTGAGATCAGCGGCGATCCCGAGTCTCACCGCTGATCTCAGCTCATTACCAGTTTTATGAAACTGAGATAATCAGCGGAGAACATGTTCTCCGCTGATTATCTCAGCACAGTGAGAATTCACAGAAACGGCCAGTTTATGAAGGTGCGATCTCGGCACCTCACTGGCGATCTGTGACAGAATTCTCACTTTCTGATTCACCATTTCAGAAGTGGAGAATCAGAGTGAGAAGCCCTGAAAACTGACTGAGTATTCTGGAAAAAGCAAGAAGTCTTTTGACTTCTTTCACCAGTCAGAGCACATCTTCCCCACCATTACACCCCTAGTGTGTACATACATGAATAATCTAAAAGAAAAAGAGAGAGAGAGGAGAGAGGAGAGAGGAGAGAGGAGAGAGGAAGAGAGGAGAGAGGAGAGAGGAGAGAGGAAGAGGAGAGAGAGAGAGAGAGAGAGAGAGAGAGAGAGAGAGAGAGAGAGAGAGAGAGAGAGAGAGAGAGAGAGAGAGAGAGAGAGAGAGAGAGAGAGAGAGAGAGAGAGAGAGAGAGAGAGAGAGAGAGAGAGAGAGAGAGAGAGAGAGAGAGAGAGAGAGAGAGAGAATACGCTATATATATATATTTTTTAGATGTTCACGTCTCTGGCTGGGTTCACACTTGTGCGATGCGTGAACCAGCGTGATTCCTGTGTGGGTTTTCACATCGCACCTACATTGACATCTGCGCACCACTGCGGGTGTCAATGTAAAGTTAATGACACCCCCAGATCATTTCACAGATCGCAGTGCAGGAATCGGATCGCATGGTGTTCACACCCATGCGATCAGATTCCAGTGCGGCCCAAATAAAGGGTCCTGTACATTTTGGTGCAAATGCAATATGGTTTAGGGCCAGTTCCCACTGCTGCGGTGTCCAAGATCGGATGTGATCGCACCGCACTGCAGTGCAAAAATCACATCCGATCTCTGTGCGATGCGATTTCAGCCATACAGATAGTATTTGCTAAATTTGCATTGCCCTCGGACCAAACTCTTACAGGGACCCTTTTTTGGGTCCACAGCAGAATCGGATCGCATGGGGTTTCACACCCATGCGATTCAATACTGTCCGAGTTTGCAGATCGCACTGCGATATGCAAACTGATTTGGGGGTGTTAACTTTTAGGCCCAGTTCACACTTGTGCGATGCCGGACATCGCACAGGGCATCGCATGTTATCCGCAGCACACTGCCATTCACATTACATGCGATGTCTGTGCGGTTGCGATATCAGCTGTACAGATAGTATGGCTAATATCGCACCGCATTCGGTGCAAACACGCCAGGACCCTTTTTTCTGTTCGGACCAGAATCGGATCGCATGTGTGTTCACACATATGCGATCCGATTCATGTCCGGACTGTCAGTTCGCAATGCGATATGCAAGCTGAACTGGGGGTGTCGTTAACAATGTATTGACACTCCCCAGCGATTCGCATATGGCAGTGTGAACTGACAAGCGAGTCGGTGCGATGCGGGAACCCGCAGTGGATTGCAGTGTTCTCACATTGCACCAGTTTATCAATTTGTATGTATATCATTATGAAATATTTTATTTTAATTTATTAATACATTTTATACTTGTATACTTTATTAAAATTATTTTTTTAATGATTATAAATGTATTTTGCATTTATATGAATGGTGTATAGCTGCATTACATATGTGCATTACATTCATTTACTATACACCATTCACCATTTAAATAGGCATATGTATGATCTTTAAATATTGATAAAAACAATGTTTTTTTTATAATTAGGTTAATGTATATTGTGTAGGGGGGAATTTAACTTTATTATTTTATTAATATGTTTGGGGAATAATGTGTGCTGAATTGTGTTAAACTATATCACGCGAGATTATAGTGAGAGGAGCCGTTTCTCAGGAGTTCCTGGCATTTGTAGATCGCTCCTCAACTCAACATGAGCAGCGATCTACACATTTTCATAAACAGGCACTCAGAGGGAGAGCGATCTCCTCTGAGAATGCCTGAGAACTGAATCGCGGTATTTTACCTCACTTTCATAAAAGGACACCTTAAATAGATGGAGGTCATGGTTTATAAATCACCACTACTGCAATGGCAGCAGGAATATCCACATTGCCCTCTACTGCGTCATGCTACTTCCCATGTGGGAGCATCAATGTATAACGTTGGCAGCTGTACATCTGTCATCAGTAACTGTGACACAGGAAGCCATAAAAGAACTGGAATCATGTACACGCTATATAGCATGATGTTTCCATTAACTGCAAAGGGTCTACAGTGTTACTGAGATTTGTATAAACACATGTAGTATGTTAAGCAGAAATAAAGCACATTTGTTACTTTTTGTAAAAGTGTTTAAAAACCATGACCCCTTCCAGGTGGTACACATATGCTGCAAGGAGTAGGCCTCATGCACACAAGGAATTGGCCAACTCTCTTGAATGCTTTTCCTCCCGTTGGCATCTTTTTTTTTTAGAAAAAGACACATTTAGAACGATTGAGTGTCAATTCATTTCATAGAACAAAATAATGAATTATTCTGACCACTGAAATGAATAAAAGTTAAAGCACGTTAACACGTAAAGCATTTTTTCTGCCAAAACGGTGCTTCTCCTGGACGCACTGGTAGCGGGGGGTTTTCTGCCTCTATGTGTGCACTTTTTTTTATTTTTTTCAGCAGAGACCTAGAGAATAAAATGGCAATCGTTGCAATATTTTGTCACACTGTATTTGCGCAGCGGTCTTTCAGATGCAACTTTTTGTGAAAAAAATACACTTCAATGTAAGGGCGTTTAGGAGCAGAAAAAAAACTGCCAGACACCCCTAAAAGCAGCGTTTTTAAAGCTCAGTGTGCATGAGGGCTAAGGGGGATCTCTTACAGTGGTTGGTCAGATGTAGGTGTTGTTCATCTGACAGTTTTTTGTCCAACTCCTTTGATATTTTGTTTTTAATTAAAAGGATGTCAAAGGAAATCAAAATTGTCCCGGTTCATTAGGAACTGGGCAAAATTCACTCAGAGCATAGCCAGCTTTAACCACTTCAATGCCAGGCACTTAGACACCTTCCCGCCCAGGCCAATTTTCAGCTTTCAGCGCTGTCACAATTTGAAGGACAATTGCGCGGTCGTGCTACACTGTACTCAAACATTTTTTTTTATCATTTTGTTCCCACAAAATAGAGCTTTCTTTTGGTGGTATTTGATCACCTCTGCGTTTTTTATTTTTTGCGCAACAAATAAAAAACACCGACACACCGCTCCACCGATCGCCGCGATGCGCACCCCCGCAGGCGCGCGGTGGCATGTTATCCTATATGACGCCAGTCAGGATAACAGAACCACTTCCCGGACGTCAATCCGCTATAGGCCGGGCGGGAAGTGGTTAAAAGTCCTTAGATGTGGTGACTGCATTTGTTTTCTTTTTTTTTAGGCTTTTTTTCCTTTAAAGTGGTTCTAAAGGCACATGGTTTTTACCTTAAAGTATGACTATAGATTTTTTTTTTTTTTTTTTTTTTAGTTTGGGATAGAGTGAAAAGGGATTAAAACACCAGTAAGATTTCTGTCTTGTTTACCATTATCATTGAAATAAAAGTAAAGGAAAATCCCACATTTTGGGTTGTCTCTAGGAAAGTAATAGAGGGGAAATCTTCCAATGGACACACTAGGTATGGTGACTTTGGGGGTCCCAAGGGTTCCCCTAATTTTCAGGGATTTCCTCTCACTTCCTGTCTTGGCTATGGGACAGGAAGTGAAATCTCCACAATAGGACAATAGGACACAGATGGCAAAGGGAAATCTGACAAGGTCTCTTACTTTACTTACTCCAAAATGAAAAAAAGCAATGCATACTAGCACATTATGTTAAACTTACCCGAAAACAAAGCCTTTCAGAACTGATTTGTCACCGCTGCAGGGGCTTCCATCTTCACGCGGTCTTCCTTCCGGGTCCGGACTCCGGCTGTGAGATTTGCTGGAGCCGCTGCGATGGATGTCCCTCCCGTGCGCAAGAGCACCGTATGTTGGTGCTTGGCCATAGCCAACACCAACATACGTTGAGAAACGCGTTAGCTATCCAGCTCTGCCTCTGTACCATATGGACTGAATTTGGATTTTAAAAAACTTTTTTCATTAAAGGTGTTGTATCAGTGTGCGGCCATCCAGGACTTTTCTTTGCTTCTTAATTACAGTGGGGACGAAAAGTATTCAGACCCCCTTAAATTTTTCACTCTTTGTTATATTGCAGCCATTTGCTAAAATCATTTAAGTTCATTTTTTTTCCTCATTAATGTACACACAGCACCCCATATTGACAGAAAAACACAGAATTGTTGACATTTTTTCAGATTTATTAAAAAAAAAAAGAAAAACTGAAACATCACATGGTCCTAAGTATTCAGACCCTTTGCTGTGACACTCATATTTTTAACTCAGGTGCTGTCCATTTCTTCTGATCATCCTTGAGATGGTTCTACACCTTCATTTGAGTCCAGCTGTGTTTGATTATACTGACTGGACTTGATTAGGAAAGCCACACACCTGTCTATATAAGACCTTACAGCTCACAGTGCATGTCAGAGCAAATGAGAATCATTAGGTCAAAAGGAACTGCCTGAAGAGCTCAGAGACAGAATTGTGGCAAGGCACAGATCTGGCCAAGGTTACAAAAACATTTCTGCTGCACCTAAAGAGGTGTTCCACCCGAGGTCCAGTCAAAAAATAAAAAAATAAAAAAAAATTAAAAAGTCAGCAGCTACAAATACTGCAGCTGCTGACTTTTAATTGGACACTTACCTGTCCCTGGGTCCAGCGATGCGGGGGATCGAAGCCCCGCTCGTCCCCCCTCCGTTCAGCGGCGCCGGCATTGCAACTGTGGGCGCCGGGCTGTGGCTTCACAGCCTGGCACCCACTGCGCATGTGCGAGCGGCGCCGTGCGCTGCGATTGGCCGCTCAGTCACCTGGGACCTGTAATGGGTCCCAGATGATTGACAGGAGGGAGGGAGCAGAGCTGAGCCCTTCCTGTGCCGAGGGGGAAGTGATGTCACCAGCCCAGGCAATGGAAGAGGCAGACTATGAGGGACCCCCTAGCAACAGGCATTTAGAGGTAAGTAAAAAAAAAAAATATATCCAAATGTTTTTTTGTATTTTTTTTTAGGATTTTTCATGTAGTTTTTTTTGGGTGGAACCCCACTTTAAGGTTCCTAAGAGCACAGTGGCCTCCATAATCCTTAAATGGAAGACGTTTGGGACGACCAGAACCCTTCCTAGAGCTGGCCGGCCGGCCAAACTGAGCCATCGGGGGAGAAGAGCCTTGGTGAGAGAGGTAAAGAAGAATCCAAAGATCACTGTGGCTGAGCTCCAGAGATGCAGTCGGGAGATGGGAGAAAGTTGTAGAAAGTCAACCATCACTGCAGCCCTCCACCAGTCGGGGCTTTATGGCAGAGTGGCCGGACGGAAGCAGCTCCTCAGTGCAAGACACATGAAAGCCTGCATGGAGTTTGCTAAAAAACACCTGAAGGACTCCAAGATGGTGAGAAATAAGATTCTGTCTAATGAGACCAAGATAGAACTTTTTGGCCTTAATTCTAAGCTGTATGTGTGGAGAAAACCAGGCACTGCTCATCACCTGTCCAATACAGTCCCAACAGTGAAGCATGGTGGTGGCAGCATCATGCTGTGGGGGCGCTTTTCAGCTGCAGGGACAGGACGACTGGTTGCAATCGAGGGAAAGATGAATGCGGCCAAGTACAGGGATATCCTGGATGAAAACCTTCTCCAGAGTGCTCAGGATCTCAGACTGGGCCGAAGGTTTACCTTCCAATAAGACAATGACCCTAAGCACACAGCTAAAATAACAAAGGAGTGGCTTCACAACAACTCCGTGACTGTTCTTGAATGGCCCAGCCAGAGCCCTGACTTAAACCCAATTGATCTGTGGAGAGACCTAAAAATGGCTGTCCACCAACGTTTACCATCCAATTTGACAGAACTGGAGAGGATCTGCAAGGAGGAATGGCAGAGAATCCCCAAATCCAGGTGTGAAAAACTTGTTGCATCTTTCCCAAAAAGACTCATGGCTGTATTAGATCGAAAGGGTGCTTCTACTAAATACTGAGCAAAGGGTCTGAATACTTAGGACCATATGATATTTCAGTTTTTCTTTTTTAATAAATCTACAAAAATGTCAACAATTCTGTGTTTTTCTGTCATTTTGGGGTGCTGTGTGTACATTAATGAGGGGAAAAAATGAACTTAAATGATTTTAGCAAATGGCTGCAATATAACAAAAGTGAAAAATTTAAGGGGTCTGAATACTTACCGTCCCCACTGTATAGGCTTACCTATAGATAAAAGTCAGAGATGGGAGTTTACTCCTACTTCAAGTGAGGACAGCCACAAGCTGATTGGAATTCAGACGGTCCCAAAAGAAAAAGAACAGTTTGTTGGGGTTTTTTTTAGGTTAACTTAAACAGGATTATTCTTGCTGCTCACATTTAGTTTCGCAACGTATGCTGCGTCGCAGACCTCAGTCCAACCTAAACACAGAAATTATTTACATATTTACTGCTCAGCATCTCCTTTCACAACCAAACAAGGACACGTCTGCAGAAGCAGCTATAAAACAAGCCTTATATACCGGATATTTCCAAAAAAGCAGCTATGCAACTTGAGATCAGTAATGGACAAGGCCTACTAGTGTCCTGCATGAATAACTGCCCAGCCTAGCTGAGACATTCATCTACAGGATACTCCTTGGTATTGCTGCTTCTTAAAAAGACCCGATGCCAACTTTTAAAAAAATTACAGGCAAAAGCACAGAAAATTCCAACTGGTTACTTGCAGCAGGTTTCGTTTCTATAAGCGATTTTTTTTATTCATGAGCAATGTGCACTTGCGACAAAAAATGTGACTACTCCACGAATACTCCGTCAATTCCCTAGCACTGCCTCCTCCTGCACTTATATATTGTAGCCCTTTCCACTTCTGGGAGTGTCTAATTACTGTCAGTGCTGGCCTAGCTCCTTCTCTCCTTCCCTTACCCCCTATGTAACATAGGAAGGAGCAAAAGGGGATCACCACAAAGTACCACTTGGGTGGCAGCTCTTTTCTTGGGGAGGGTAGAGAAGCACTCTGTATGTTTAGATGCATAGACTTGGCACAGGCATTAAAAAAAAAATACCAAGTATAATTAATTATTCTTTCTTTTTCACATAGATTTTCTTTAATGATGCGATTACATTTATTCCTGGAATCATCCCTTGCAAGTAGCTGTTACTGGAGAATCCAGGTATGAACGGAATGGAATGTATCACACAACTCCATTGTTTGACCAGATTAACCGAGCTCAAGACCCTCAGTAAAACATTCATCACTGCAGCCAACGAGATCACCGTGTGCATTCCAAAGTAGATTTACTGTTCTGTAGCACACTACCCTACAGCCTAGTTGCCAACAAAATGTCATTAATTAACTAAAATTATTAAAGGTTATCTAAACCTAAGAATAAAAACACCATTGCACCTTCTCAGTCCCAGTCTGCTCCTGCAGGAATCGGCCGAACTTCAATCCATCCATGAGCAGGTTGGTTGTACTGAAGTCGATTTATCGATCAGCTTCAGTACAACTAGCCTGTTGGGTTTTTTTTTTCATTCAATCACTGGCGCTGTATTCTGATGGCTGGGAAACCTCTCGCTGTCAGAACACAATAGCGCAGTGGGAGGGATTCCCCCATCAACACTGACTGTGTTGATTGGGGGAGCGGGCAAATGTATGGCCTGCCTGAGGGTGGCCATACATAGTCCAATTTTGGCTCCATTCCATGGTCCAGTATGACAATTGTGCTAGCCAAACACGGCTCAAATTCCAATCAATTCCCGCCAATTGATCAACTTGGGTACAACCAACCTGCTGGATTTTACATGCGATTATTGTTAGCGGCATCTGTTGATCCTGCCAGTAAATCTGTAGCTTTTCAGTTTCCTTTAAAGTGGTTGTAAACCCTCACACACCACCTTTTCCCTACAGGTAAGCCTATAATAAAGGCTTACCTGTAGGTAGAGCTGCACGATTCTGGCCAAAATGAGAATCACAATTTTTTTGCTTACAATAAAAAGGATCACGATTCTCGCGAAGTAAAATCTTTCACATCACAAAAAAAAAAAAGCATTTGAAAGACCGCTGCGCAAATACAGTGTGACATAAAATATTGCAACCACCATTTTATTCTCTAGGGGGTGTCTACAAATATATATATATATATATATATATAAATAAATAAATAAAATGTTTGAGAGTTCTAAGTAATTTTCTAGCAAAAAAAAGATTTTAACTTGAAACCAGCAAATGTCAGAAAAAGTTTTTTTTTGTTTTTTTTAAGTGGTTAAACTTTTTACACTTACACACAAAGTCTATTCCATTGACCAATTGTTACAATGTTTATACTCAAGTTTAACTGATAAAGAATGTTTTCATTCTTGGCAGACTACCCAGTTTTTCACTTTTGAGGGCTGTGGCTTCAGAAGAGCAGAGAGAATTCTTTGCACAGAAAGAATTGTGAAACACTTTAGTCAAGATCGCGATAATGATTGACGATTAATTGTGCAGCTCTACCTGTAGGTACTGGAAATAGCTCCTAAACCTGCACGGTTTAGGAGATATTTACAATATGCGCTTTCGCTGACCTCAGCGGCGCATGCGCACTGAAGAAAGGCCACGATCGTGCTGTTACTAAAGGGCCCGTGCCGTGACCGTCGGCTCCTGCACGCGAGTGACGTTATGCGACTCCGGCCAGTCACAGAGCCGGAGTCCACAGCAAAGATGGACGCAGCTACCAGCAGGGACATTGCGGGCGTCGTTTGCTGGTAAGTGCAACAAAATCAGCTAGTAGGCAATGCATACTAGCCCATTATGCTTTTACTTTGCAGGGTAAAAAAAAAAAAAAAAAAAAAAAAAAAAGGAAGTAAAACCCATAAGGTTAAAATACCTAAAGAATGCCTGCATCTGATTGGAGCCATACATAGGTTTCCTAACATTCTGGAATATGTTTTTGTGGCAACCAGTACTACTGATTGAGACACTGTCACCTTGTCCATGCAGGTGAACTGAAAATGCAAGACTTCATGCCCTGCCCAGCTGTCTGTTAAACTGCACAAAAGTGTTCACTGTTCTCATCCCCACTGCATGGGAACTTAAGCTAGCCATACATTATGCAATTTTCTTTCCTTCAACCACGGGTTGAAGGGAAAAAAAAAAAAAAAAAAAAAAAAAAAAACTGCTCTTTTTCCCACATCAACACCACTGTTGATGGGGAAATCCTCCTGCTGTGCTAGAATATTCTGACAGCAGGAGATTTATATACAATGATCACTGCTGCTGGCTACAGCCAACGGCCGGCCAGGGGCGGATTAATGCACAGGCTGGTCTAGGCTGCAGCCTAGAGCCCCACGTGTGCAAGGGCCCCCGACTGGCCATGATATTTTTATTAATTTATATATATTTATGTATATGTATAATAAAAATCATGCCTGCGTGTTATATGAATACGCCAATAAATGTTTTTTTACCAACAGGGGGCGGGGATCGGGCGGTCCGCCCCGGGTGCCACTTATTGGGGGGGGGGTCAGGCCAGCTGTACCGCCTCTCCTGGCCCTGGGACAGCGCTGCCAGCATACTTTAAAGTTGAGAAAACATTACTGCCAGCCCTTTCTCATGCACAGCTCCTCGTGTGTCACTCTCAATGTAAATGGAAGTCTCTTAATACCTCAATTAATGCTGCTCTGTCTGGCCGCTCTCCTCCTCACGCTCCACCTCCTTCCCAAATGTAGCCTTTGATTGCAGGAGGAGAGCGGTCATGTGACCGTCAATGAAACAGCAGAGGAGAGCAGTCACATGACCGGGTCAGGAAGAACGGCGTTAATTGAGGTATTTAGAAGCTTTGATTTACAATGAGTGACACAGGAGGAGCGGTGTATGAGAAAGAGCTGGCAGCGATGTTTTCTCAACTTTAGGGTCATATGAGGGGGTTTGGGACTTTAAATGAGGGACAATAATGTTCCTCCATCCCGGTTTGTCAATACAAATAAATAGGGAGTTGGGACTTTAAAATGAAGCAATTGAGTAGTGGAGGTAGAATAAACCGTCTGTAAATTGTAGTATGAAATATTTATTAATTATAAAAAGTATATCACGCAGTAAAAGAGTATTAATTTCACATACAATAAAATAATTCATTACATACATGTATAAATGGTGTACACATAGTAGAGGCATAATAGAGAATAATACAAAATGGCAGCACATGATTGGATATTGATAAAGAATAAGGAAACATGATTTTGCTATCAGCAACATGCCTGATATCGATACATGCACCCACATTGTAAAGGTACATTAGCTATGTAGGAAAATGGTAGGTGTAGTCAAAAAAAGGGCGAATAGTATGGGTTACTATGGTTCCATGTAAGATGTAACTAGGGCATCAAATGGCAAAGCTCGACGCGTTTCGTGGGTATGTCCCCACTCATCAGGAGCTGATGTAAATACATTTTCCTGTAAAATATGTATGAAAGGTATAATGAACCATAATGTCCATATAAAAAAGTAAAAAATATAGATAACCGAACATTCAATATATAGAGCAGATTGTACTCAACGCACTCACCAACTCAGACAACAGGTGCAGTGCGCGGTGGTGGGAGCAGGGTGGGCCAGGAACATAGCCTCTCCACGGGAGCCGAGGCGGCGTAAGTAAAGGTGCGACATCGGGCAGGCAGAAACAAGAAAATGGGGCAAAGTATATACCCACTGAATAGAAATGTTTGTTGTAGAGACAAGCAGATCTAAAAATAGAGTAGTATATCTCAACTTTAGGGTATTCTTTCCCAGGAGACTGGGGGTCTCCTGGGAGTGCAGGGGGGCTTTATAATGAAAGAGGCCTGTGTGATATGCAGGCAAAGGGGTCTGTGTACTATGCAGATGTCTGTGTACTGTGCAGGGAAAGGGGTCTGTGTACTATAGGTCTACCCTTTTACACATGGCACTAAATAATTTATTTTCTGGTAAAGCATGCTTAGGAGGGGGCCACATAAAAAGGTAGCCTAGGGGCCCATGACCACCTTAATCCTCCACTGCCAGCGGCAGTGATCATGCAAAAAAAAAAAAAAAAACAAACGAGATGCTGGTTGTACTAAAGTCAATCGATAGATTAGTTTCAGTACAACCAGCCTGCCCATAGATGGATTGAAATTAGCCTGGTTGCAGTTTAATCGGACAAATTTTGATCTGTCTATGGCCAACTTAATTGTTCTATAGTGCAAACTAAGAACTGGGAGGTGTAATTAGACTCCATGGGATAACATATGAAGCAAAGCTGCACGATTAATCGTTAAAAGATCGTGATCTCGATTTAACCCCCCTCACAATCTTAATCCAGCATTTTCACGATTCATGTAACAAGTGCAGAGCAGTTCCTTGCTCTCAAAAATAAATATATTAAAAAATAAAAAAAAACCCTCGCCAACAACATTGCTCGGCGCAGAAAGAGATAAAAAGAAACATTGTATCTTTCTGTTCTTTTAGAGATCACAGGAATGAACTTCGGTCTGCAAATGAGGTCAGTTTAACCACTAAGGCCCCTTTCACACTGCTGCGACTTGAAAGTCGCGCGATTTCAGGGAATGTCTATGAACCTCAACTCGCATCTAAGTCGGACCAAAGTAGTACAGGGACTACTTTGAAGTAATACAGATAGGAATGGTTATCATGGGGTATGACTTGTCATGCGACTCCAATGTCCAAAGTTGCAAAAAAAGTTACAAGTGTGAAAGGGGCCTTACAGACTAAGCATTTTTCTGACACTTGTTGCTTACAAGTTAAAATCAGTATTTTTTGCTAGAAAATTACTTAGAACCCCCCCAAAAAAAATATATGTTATATATAATCAGAGACCATAGAGAATAAAATGGCAATCGTTGCAATATTTTGTCACACTGTATTTGCGCAGCTTTTTTGGAAAAAATACACTTCAATTAAGAATAAAAAAAAAAAAAGGGAAACAGTGAAGTTAGCCCGATTTTTTTATTTTATTTTGTATAATGTGAAAGATGATGTTACGCCAAGAATCACGATCTTTATTCTAAGCAAAAATTTGGATTCTTGTTTTATCCAGAATCGTGCAGCTCTAGTATGAATTGAACACAGGACAGAGGTCAGAGGTCAGATCTGAAATTCTGATTCTGTATTTCTGTGCACTTAAATTTAGATCTAACAAAATGTTTTCAACAGACCAAAAGGGAGCCCATACAAGAAGTTCATTGTTGGGCTTTACATACACTTTAACTTTACCAAAAAATTCTTGGGCATGAGAGGTCTACAGACATGTGAACTTTCCCCCATCAGACATTAAACAGCTGAATTGGGCCGACCTCCTGTGATATCTGTAGGCACCTTTATGCTTATCACCCAACTTCAGGTTGAAACACATCACGGGTAAACAGCTTTGAAGACCCAATCTGGGAATACTCACATGAAAAGACAGATTGATAACATTCACAGCAAAGTTTTCAAGCTCCTATCAGAACTGAAGCTATTTGAGATCATAGGGGAAGATAGGGTTCCTTTGCAATGCAAATTTCCTCATAGTAATCCTATGAAGGGCACTGCAGGGAATCTTTATTTTGTGTATACAAATGTTACCAACATCGCAATAGACAGCCTAGAAGACAGCAAAGGAAAATTAAAGCAGGAGCCCAGAGAGAGCTGTTAGCTTTTATTCTAGACCTGAACTAGAAGATTGAAGTATATTACAATGAGCAATGCTTACGAGTCTGAGATTTATACAAAGTAAATATATAAAAAGTGTAATAGACACTAGCACACAAAGATCTGAATAACGAGCTTTGCTAAGATATGGTGAATTTTTATACATATTTGGGGAGCAGATTTATGTTATGATCGCCCTAAAAACTGCTTTGAAGTAATATATCCAATAAAGTCAACAGGTGCAGCAAATTCATAGAGACTTCATACTAACACAATAGATCAAGTATTGTATAAGATATACAGATAGGTTAGATATACTTGCAGTACATTTGTAGCCAGTTAAGGAGCAGTTTGACTTGAATTTACAATCCACCCGCCCTCGGGGCACCTCGGCAAGGAAGCATTGTCACCTCCCTCGGGGCACCTCGGCAAGGAAGCATTGTCACCTCCCTCGGGGCACCTCGGCAAGGAAGCATTGTCACCTCCCTCGGGGCACCTCGGCAAGGAAGCATTGTCACCTCCCTCGGGGCACCTCGGCAAGGAAGCATTGTCACCTCCCTCGGGGCACCTCGGCAAGGAAGCATTGTCACCTCCCTCGGGGCACCTCGGCAAGGAAGCATTGTCACCTCCCTCGGGGCACCTCGGCCAGAAAGCATTGTCACCTCCCTCGGGGCACCTCGGCCAGAAAGCATTGTCACCTCCCTCGGGCACCTCGGCCAGAAAGCATTGTCACCTCCCTCGGGCACCTCGGCCAGAAAGCATTGTCACCTCCCTCGGGCACCTCGGCCAGAAAGCATTGTCACCTCCCTCGGGCACCTCGGCCAGAAAGCATTGTCACCTCCCTCGGGCACCTCGGCCAGAAAGCATTGTCACCTCCCTCGGGCACCTCGGCCAGAAAGCATTGTCACCTCCCTCGGGCACCTCGGCCAGAAAGCATTGTCACCTCCCTCGGGCACCTCGGCCAGAAAGCATTGTCACCTCCCTCGGGCACCTCGGCCAGAAAGCATTGTCACCTCCCTCGGGCACCTCGGCCAGAAAGCATTGTCACCTCCCTCGGGCACCTCGGCCAGAAAGCATTGTCACCTCCCTCGGGCACCTCGGCCAGAAAGCATTGTCACCTCCCTCGGGCACCTCGGCCAGAAAGCATTGTCACCTCCCTCGGGCACCTCGGCCAGAAAGCATTGTCACCTCCCTCGGGCACCTCGGCCAGAAAGCATTGTCACCCCCCTCGGGCACCTCGGCCAGAAAGCATTGTCACCCCCCTCGGGCACCTCGGCCAGAAAGCATTGTCACCCCCCTCGGGCACCTCGGCCAGAAAGCATTGTCACCCCCCTCGGGCACCTCGGCCAGAAAGCATTGTCACCCCCCTCGGGCACCTTGGCCAGGAAGCAATGTCACCCCCCTCGGGCACCTTGGCCAGGAAGCAATGTCACCCCCCTCGGGCACCTTGGCCAGGAAGCAATGTCACCTCCCTCGGGCACCTTGGCCAGGAAGCAATGTTACCCCATTCGGGCACCTCGTCCTGGAAGCAATGTCACCCCCCCCTCGGGCACTAAAGCCCAATGAGCAATATCAAATCATTTGGGCACAAGGGCCAGGGAGGAATTTCACCTCCCACAAGCACCAAGGCCAGGAAGCAATGTGATCTCATGCGGGCACCTGGGTCGGAGATCATTGTAACCTCCCTCGGGCACCAGGGCCAGGAATTGTCACCTCCCTCAGGCAGCAGAGCCAAGAAGCAACGTCAACACCCCCTTTGAATTAAAGCCAGCAGTGTATGGGTCAGCTAAACACTATAAAATGTTTAGCAAAGTTTTATTTAGGTCACTTCTACCATAAAAACTCTGTCCCTACTGCTAACATTTTTCTGCATACGGACTGATGTGCAGTGAACAATCCTGGCATTTGTAAGATGACAGGAGTAAGAGCCAGGAGTTGGGACAATGTAACTCACTGTACTAGATCTATGAGGCAGTGTTGTCACCATAGGGTACATAACAGGACTACAGAACACCTCCCCATTGGAACGTAGTGGTATGTAGTTTACAGAGGTGAACTGAGCATAAAACTGCAAGGTGCACAGGGCAGCACTGGATTTCTGGAAGGATCAATGTATATTTTTTGCACTTATTGAACAGCTTTAACAAAATGGTTTTAATGGTTATAATTAACAGACTAAAAAGGAAAAAATAAATGAAGGAAGGTCATGTTCTTCAGAGAACCACAAAACATGCCATACCTTCTAAATACAATTTTGTACGTCTTTTACATACAGTAAAATCTGTATGTGGTCTATAGTAATTACACTCTTCTTTTTCTTTTTCATTTTGTAAGCTGCACTAGAAGACTGTCAGCTGGATTCTGATTGGCTGCCATGGAATGCACAGAAAGTCTCCATTCACAACCTGATCTTCTCATTGTCTGTCGGTTCTAGGGTGGAATGACAATGGAGTCTGGCTAAAAGATTGTCTGTAGGTAACTTAATACACAGAGTTAATTATCAGAGACAACTAGGCACTGAATTAAAAGAGATGATATATTAGGGGGAGGTGCTGAGAACTGTGCCTAATAACACAGACTGCCCCTTTAAGATAAATTATGGACTCAGGTCAGATGGGGCTGACTCCTGCCGGCTAATTAACTCACCAGTTTAGAAGGTCAAACAAAATACGCCGTCCCTGAGAAGTGCTGCATTTTGTACCACCCAGAGAGCATCCCCACAGTATGGGCTTGTTCACACAACGCATGTCTTAACGTACTGTGATAAAACGCCGTAGGGTCAGTTCCCACTTGTGCATTGCATTAACGTGCTGGAAAACGCACATTTTATCATGCATTAATGCAAACACGCGACAACGCACGCATCATATTTTGCTACATTGCAATTCATTTTGAATAGCACCCCAATGCACTTACCTAACGCACTGCAGTACATGTTACAATAGATATCGCCGGTTTGTGCGCTGTGGTGTACTACAACAAATGCGTGATTCTGGGACTTCTTATATATAAAGAAACTGTAAAGCCGCGTACACACGAGCGGAATGTCCGACAGAAAAAGTGCGACAGAAGCTTTTCATCGTCTATTCTGATCGGGTGTATGCCTCATCGGACTTTTTCTTTTCCGAAAATTCTGACGGACCTAGAAATGGAACATGTTCTAAATATTTCCGACTGAACCAATTCCTATCGGGAAACCCGCTCGTCTGTATGCTGTTCCGACGGACCAAAAACGATGCATGCTCTGAAGCAAGTACGAGAGACGGAAGCTATTGGCTACTGAACTTCCTTTTTCTAGTCCCGTCGTACGTGTTGTATGTCACCGTGCTCTGGACGGTCGGACTTTGGTGTGACTGTGTGCACAAGACAGTTTCAGCGGAATTCCGTCGGAAAAACCTTCAGAGTTTATTCCGACGGGAAAACCGGTCGTGTGTATGCACATAATTGTGTGTAAAGTCTCTGTTAAATATACCATTTAATGCATATCTATTGGATAAGTAAAAAAAAATTAAAAAAAAAACACTTCTGATCCTGCCTGAAATCTAGTGAGCTGATAACGCCCAATGATGAACTCTTCATCCAGCCCTCGTTCACACTGAACACGCCTTTAAAATCGTGCCAGTTCAGGCGATTTCAAAGCCACATTTCAGTCCGACTTCCAGGGTGACTTGAAAGACATCTGTGCGGTTGCAGATGTCTACTGAAATCGCCATAAGTAGTGCAGAATCTACTTTTTGAAATCGGTACGACGCCGCACCGATTGAGACGCTCCTATTGCCAGCAAAAGACTCCAATTTGACCTGTCAAATCGCGCCAATGTGAACGGGGGGCTTAATATTGTTCCCAGGACTGCGTTGTTCCAGTTCAGTTGCACCGCAAAAGACAGGCCAGAACGCCGTGCCACACACCACCACACTGCATTGGTGTGCACTGGGAAAACGTATGGTGCACAGTACTTTTCTCAGCTCAGCATGAGACGATCGTCTGCCTCACATGGTGCGGTGGCCAATAGAATTTAAAGTGTTACTAAACCCAGGACCCTGCATTCACTATATCTCATCTCCCACAGAACATGGAAATGTAATTATTTTAGTAAATATAAACTGCTAAATACCTTTTCTTATCAGCATTATAAGGCAGTCTTGTGACTTCTACCAGTTCCTGGTAAAGCTTGTAGGAGGAGTTTTCATTCATACTGCACTGAGCTGTCCTATCAGGATCCAGGACCCCTGACCCTCTGTCTAGAGTAGACATTGCTGATCACATGCACTCTCCCAAGAAAAAACAAAACAAAAAAAAAAAAACCACTCTCTAGCAATGCACACCAAACTGAGCATGTGCAGCCTGACTACAAAGGTTCTGTACTACCTGGTCATGTTCTGGAGTCAGTGGAAGAGGATCTGTGCATACAGGATCAAGCAACCTTTTTACACAATGCAGAGGATTAACACCTTAGGTTCCACTGTGAGCATAACAAGCATGCTGTGGGTTTAGTGACACTTTAATGAGATTTCAATAAAAGGTCATATAAAAAAAAAAAAAAAAAAAAGTAGGGCAAACACCCCAAATGCACATCTTTCTCATGATAGCATTACCACACCCCTGAAAGCTTACCATCTTGTCCATACTCACCCTACCACACATTTTGATAAGGTTCTAACTTCTACTAAGCATGCTTTAGAAACATCTAAACGCACCCAAATGACCTATGTAAACCCTTTGTTGATACTTTAGTCTATACTTTGATTGTTCACTAAACGATCGACTGTTCAGCTTTATTCTTTGTAACTTGAAAAACTTTTAATGAGCATTGTCACCCTAGGACAGGAAGTGTGTTACTGGCAGGATCACCAAAATAAACTGTATAGCATGTTCCCTGCATCATGGTATTTGTCTGCAAGTTCTCTTATGTGGCCTTGGGGAGGGAGTCTCCAATCACTGGGACTAAATTTATAAAACCAATAAAGAAAGTGACCACAAAAACAGTTCATAACATTGGGGGGTCGTGTCCCGGAGGTAGAACATTGGGGGGGGGGGGTCGTGTCCCGGAGGCAGAACATTGGGGGGGGTCGTGTCCCGGAGGCAGAACATTGGGGGGGGTCGGTCGTGTCCCGGATGCAGAACATTGGGGGGGGTCGGTCGTGTCCCGGAGGCAGAACATTGGGGGGGTCGTGTCCCGGAGGCAGAACATTGGGGGGGTCGTGTCCCGGAGGCAGAACATTGGGGGGGTCGTGTCCCGGAGGCAGAACATTGGGGGGGTCGTGTCCCGGAGGCAGAACATTGGGGGGGTCGTGTCCCGGAGGCAGAACATTGGGGGGCGGGGGGAATCGTGTCCCGGAGGCAGAACATTGGGGGGCGGGGGGAATCGTGTCCCGGAGGCAGAACATTGGGGGGCGGGGGGGAATCGTGTCCCGGAGGCAGAACATTGGGGGGCGGGGGGGAATCGTGTCCCGGAGGCAGAACATTGGGGGGCGGGGGGGAATCGTGTCCCGGAGGCAGAACATTGGGGGGCGGGGGGGAATCGTGTCCCGGAGGCAGAACATTGGGGGGGGAATCGTGTCCCGGAGGCAGAACATTGGGGGGGGAATCGTGTCCCGGAGGCAGAACATTGGGGGGGGGGATCGTGTCCCGGAGGCAGGACATTGGGGGGGGATCGTGTCCCGGAGGCAGGACATTGGGGGATCGTGTCCCGGAGGCAGGACATTGGGGGATCGTGTCCCGGAGGCAGGACATTGGGGGATCGTGTCCCGGAGGCAGGACATTGGGGGATCGTGTCCCGGAGGCAGAACATTGGGGGGGGGGATCGTGTCCCGGAGGCAGAACATTGGGGGGGGGGATCGTGTCCCGGAGGCAGAACATTGGGGGGGGGGATCGTGTCCCGGAGGCAGAACATTGGGGGGGGGATCGTGTCCCGGAGGCAGGACATTGGGGGGGGGGATCGTGTCCCGGAGGCAGGACATTGGGGGATCGTGTCCCGGAGGCAGGACATTGGGGGATCGTGTCCCGGAGGCAGGACATTGGGGGATCGTGTCCCGGAGGCAGGACATTGGGGGATCGTGTCCCGGAGGCAGGACATTGGGGGATCGTGTCCCGGAGGCAGGACATTGGGGGATCGTGTCCCGGAGGCAGAACATTGGGGGGGGGGGGGGAATCATGTAGTATATATATATATAACATTGGGGATGATATACTATACATATAAATGATGATTTATCACATGTGACATTGGAAGGGGATGATTTACTAATCGTATAACATTGGGGATCATGTGGTAAATATATAACATCGGGGTTGATATACTAAAGACATTGTGGATGATGCCATAAAGCTCTAGAATGAAGGTCGGAGGGGGCGATTTACTAAACACATAAGCCTGGGGGGGGTGATGAGAAAACATTGCGATGTGGGGATGCTGTCCTGTCCATATAACAGTAGTGCCCCCCGAAGTTGTGTGCCCCCCCTCCCCCCCAGTCAGTCCCGGGTGATGTGGCAGGGAGGATCTCCCGATCCCACGATGAAGTTGGGGAAAGTTTTGGTGCGGTGTATCAGCCTATCAGAAGATAGAATGGACGGAGCCGCTCTCTTACCTCATCCTTCCGGACGGTGCGGCCCGGGGGCCGGCCTGTGATTGGATCGCCTGTCCCGCCCGGCTCGGTGAGGAGTCTCCGGTAGTTGGAGGAGGCGGCAGGAAACGGAAACTCGGGAGAGGGGGAGAGAGCCGGAGTCAGTGCGGGCTGGGCGAGACTCGGCGGCTGGAGGAGGCTGGGGATGTACAGGGGTGGGCTTAGAGGGGGGAGAGAGGGGGAGGGGCGGACATAGGTACACACGTGTTAGAGGACCGAACACTACAAGTACTGCTATCTCATCCCTCATTGGAAGGGCCAACGGAGCATTTCATAAAGGGACATTTATTCCACAAAAAACTTGTTTTCTTAGTTTTCAATACAGTGAGAAAGGGTTAGAACGCCTGTCGTGTTTTTACTGTTATCAGGGGTAGGGTTGCTACCTCGTCCCTTTAAAATCAAACACATAATAATTACACAGGTTCTGTGGCTGATTAAGGTGGTAATTAAACTCACTGCATTAACCACTTGACCACAACCCCCTTAATAACCAGACCAATTTTCAGCTTTTGGTGCTCTCATATTTTGAATGACAATTACTCAGTCATACAACACTGTACCTATATGAAATTTTTGTCCTTTTTTTCACACAAATAGAGCTTTCTTTTGGTGGTATTTAATCACCGCTGGGTTCTTTATTTTTTGCGCTATAAAAGAAAAAAGACCGAAAATTTTGTAAAAAAAAAAGAAGAATTTTTCTTCATTTCTGTTATATAATTTTCCAAATTAGTAATTTTTCTTCATATATTTTGGCCAAAATTTATACCGCTACATATCTTTGGTAAAAATAACCCAAATCGGTGGATATTATTTGGTCTTTGTGAAAGTTATAGAGTGCAAAAGCTATGGTGCGAATATCTGAAAATTGATCACACCTGAAGTACTGATGGCCTATCTAATTTCTTGAGACCCTAACATGCCAGAAAGTACAAATACCCCCCAAATGACCCCTTTTTGGAAAGAAGACATTCCAAGGTATTTAGAAATATGCATGATGAGTTTTTTGAAGTTCAAGATTTTTTTTTTCACAAAATTGTCGTATTAGCAGGTTATTTCTCACACACAGCATATGCATACCACAAATTACACCCCAAAACACATTCTGCTATTACTCCTGAGTACGGCGATACCACATGTGTGAGACTTTTACACAGCGTGGCCACATACAGAGGCCCAACATGCAGGGAGTACCTCCAGGCATTCTGGAGAACCCAGGCCAATTCCGACATTTCTCTTCTACATGTAAAAATCATCATTTATTTGCTAGAAAATTACATAGAACCCCAAAACATTAAATATGTTTTTTTAGCAAAGAGAATACAATGGCAGTCTTTGCAACTTTTTATCTTGCACGGTATTCATGCAACAATTTTTCGAACGTGTTTTTTTGGAAAAAAACAGTTTTGTGCTTTAAAAAAAAACAAAACAGTAAAGTTAGCCCAATGTTTTTCCATAATGTGAAAGATGAAGTTATGCTGAGTAAATAGATACTTAACATGTCACCCTTCAAAATCGCACACGCTCGTGGAATGGCGCCAAACTTCGCTACTTAAAAATCCCCATAGGCGACGCTTTAAAATTTCACTGGATACCCACATCTGTATCACTGAATATCCACATCTGTATCACTGGATACCCACATCTGTATCACTGAATACCCACATCTGTATCACTGGATACCCACATCTGTATCACTGAATACCCACATCTGTATCACTGAATACCCACATCTGTATCACTGGATACCCACATCTGTATCACTGAATACCCACATCTGTATCACCGAATACCCACATCTGTATCACTGGATACCCACATCTGTATCACTGGATACCCACATCTGTATCACTGGATACCCACATCTGTATCATTAGATATCCACATCTGTATCATTAGATATTGGATCATTGGATACCCACATCTGTATCATTGGATACCCACATCTGTATCACTGAATACCCACATCTGTATCACTGAATACCCACATCTGTATCAGTGGATACCCACATCTGTATCATTGGATACCCACATCTGTATCAGTGAATACCCACATCTGTATCAGTGAATACCCACATCTGTATTACTGAATACCCACATCTGTATTACTGGATACCCACATCTGTATCACTGGATACCCACATCTGTATCACTGGATACCCACATCTGTAACACTGGATACCCACATCTGTAACACTGGATACCCACATCTGTATCACTGGATACCCACATCTGTATCATTAGATATTGGATCATTGGATACCCACATCTGTATCATTGGATACCCACATCTGTATCATTGAATACCCACATCTGTATCACTGAATACCCACATCTGTATCACTGGATACCCACATCTGTATCATTAGATATTGGATCATTGGATACCCACATCTGTATCATTGAATACCCACATCTGTATCACTGAATACCCACATCTGTATCACTGGATACCCACATCTGTATCACTGGATACCCACATCTGTATCACTGAATACCCACATCTGTATCAGCAGATACCCACATCTGTATCATTAGATATCCACATCTGTATCATTAGATATTGGATCATTGGATACCCACATCTGTATCACTGGATACCCACATCTGTATCACTGAATACCCACATCTGTATCATTGAATACCCACATCTGTATCATTGAATACCCACATCTGTATCAGTGGATACCCACATCTGTATCATTGAATACCCACATCTGTATCATTGAATACCCACATCTGTATCATTGAATACCCACATCTGTATCACTGAATACCCACATCTGTATCATTGGATACCCACATCTGTATCATTGGATACCGACATCTGTATCATTGGATACCCACATCTGTATCAGTGGATACCCACATCTGTATCAGTGGATACCCACATCTGTATCAGTGGATACCCACATCTGTATCATTAGATATTGGATCATTGGATACCCACATCTGTATCACTGAATACCCACATCTGTATCATTGAATACCCACATCTGTATCATTGGATACCCACATCTGTATCATTGAATACCCACATCTGTATCATTGAATACCTACATCTGTATCACTGAATACCCACATCTGTATCACTGAATACCCACATCTGTATCAGTGGATACCCACATCTGTATCATTGAATACCCACATCTGTATCAGTGGATACCCACATCTGTATCATTGGATACCCACATCTGTATCATTGAATACCCACATCTGCCACACAAATAAAGCTTTTTTTTGGTGCTATTTTTTATTTTTTGCGGAAAAAAAAAGACCAAAAATGATGAGAAAAAAAAAAATTTTACTTTCTGCTATAAAACATATCCAATTAAAAAAAAAATATTTCTTCATCAGCCTAGGGCAAAATGTGTTCTGTTACACGTTTTTGATAAAAATCCCAATGTGTGTAAATTGATTGGTTTATGCGAAAGCTATAGCGTCTACAATCTATGCTATGTATATATACTGGTTTTTCTTTATTTTTTTGTATACTACTAATGGCGGCAATTAGCGACTTATAATGGGGTTGCGATAGTGCGGCAATCTGACACTGAGGCTGGGGGGAATTGACTAAATGCCACTGGCATCTCCAGTGCTATTAATACAGTGATCAGTACTAATAATATACATTGTCACTGTACAATAGCTGGGAAGGGGTTAAAGCTGTAGTAAAAAACATCTGTAAGGCAATTGCATAATGTGCTAGTGTGCATCACATACTAGCACATCATGGAATACTTACCTTAGAACGAAGCCTTTCAGTGACGCGCTATCAACGCTGAGGGGGCTGACATCTTCCCCCGTCTTCTGGAGTCAGGCAATGACAACATAACTCCCGCACGTTAGCGCAGGAGCCCTCGGTTCCGGCACAAAGCTCTAAATGTCCGGCAAGGTATGCCGGACCTTCAGAGTGCATGTGCCGGTGACAGAACGGGCTGCATCCAGGGTAAATATCTTCAAACGTTTAGGAGCTATTCATTTTACCTACAGGTAAGCCATATTATAGGCTTACCTGTAAGTAAACATCACCAAGCGGGCTTTACTATTGCTTTAACATCTAGGGCAATCAAGGGGTTAAAAGTGTGCCTAACAATGTGTAACGTGGCTGGGGCTTGCTGACAGGCTCCCGTTGTGTACAATCACAGTGGGAACTGAGCGGGGGGCTTGCATGCGTGTGCCCTAAACACGGTAGTAGGCAGCAAAATACGGGTACATCGTTTTGCCTACCTCTGCCGCTGGAGGCAAGTGGTAAAGTAAAACTAAAGGCAAACTTTTTTTTTTTTTATTGTAGATAGAGCAGGGGAAGGTTATAACCCCTGTAAGTTTTATTTTCATCATCTGTGTTCCATTTGGGGAGATTTTCCATCACTACCTGTCCCATAGCCAAAATAGGAAGTGAGAAAAAAATCCCACGTGAAGGAATCCCTGGTTGTCACCAAAACTATTGTCCCCATTGGAAGATATCCCTACTATTTCTGTTTTGGGGACAAAACAAAAGTTGGGATTTTCTATTATTTTGACTTACAAATGTAGCACCCTCTTCCAGAAGGTAGGTGCTAGTAAGGGTTGTTCTACTAGGTTTGTTCAGCACAGGCAAATTTAGGAAGGCTTATGCTGCAAGCTAGGCCTGTCTGTTTTGATCTGGGGGCTGGGAGTGGTCAGAGTAGCAGTGGGTGTGACCACCTGTACTTCAGTTCTGAGGCGCCCCCCCCCCTGCTTCCAGGGAGAATGTTCTGGAAGAGGAGGCTGGGCCTAGAGCTGGAGTGGCAGGCAGCTCATATGGGAGCTCTGAGCAATCCCTAACTGGCATTGGCAGGTGGCGCGCCTCCTATATAGGGCTGAGGTCACATGCTGCTGGGGAGGAGTAGTCGACTGTGTGACATGAGGAATGGAGTGCTAGACAGCCGCAGGATCACACCCCCATCTGGGGGGGGGGGGTGGGATCGCAGGAGGAGGCCCGGGGAGAACTGTGAGGGAACATTGCCTCTACATGGTCATTGGCAATGTCTCTGTCACCACACGGTGGGTGGCAGGGAACTCCTGGAGCAGAGGGGCAGGAGAAGCTGTCGGAACACATGGTCCGGGAAAGTCCCTCATCAAGGACTCAGGCCTGAAATGTTTGAAGGTTGGTGAGTGTTAAGACAGTGGATGGCTGGAGGTGCCAGGGATTCTGTAAGGGAACTCTGCTTCTACACGGTCACTAGCAGAGTCTTCATTATGCACACGGTGGATGGTGAAGAGTCCTGGATCAGAGAAGAGACTGTGGGGATGTGTGTCAAATCACTGTGGCCGGCTGGCACATGGTTTGTGAGTTACACAGGCTGGGAGCAGTAGTCCATTTCCTAAAACATAGACTTTAACCTACTGGGCCTCCGGGGAGAGGTTCTTCAGGCCTAATAGCAGCGAGTCACCAGAGCCAGTAGAGGGGCTTATTCAGAGTGAGTTCTTTTTTTTTTTTATAATCAGAATTTTTTTATTATTTCCATTTTACAATACAACAATCTTCATACATTGTTACAAACAGAAAAAAAAAGAAAAACCCCTCCTCACCCACCCCAGACCCTTATTACATTACATTTCTACTACCACATTTGCTTAAATCTTATCCCTCCCTCCCTTTCCAAACCACTTGGTAATCCTGTAGTTACTCCTTTCCCCTCCTCTCTTTGTGCAAGAAGACCTCTTACCCTTCGTGAGAAAGAGAGAGAAAAAAAAAAAAACAGGGGGGGGGGGGGGCATAAAAGTGCATAAGTGTACATAAGTGAAAAAAAAAAAAAAAAAAAGTGTGCATGTTTATCAATTTGTATTTGTGTACGCGGCCCTCATTGGCCAAACTATTCTAGTAAGTGTTGTTACCCTTTACCCATCAAAACACCAAAACAAACAAAAAAAAAAAAACCCCACCCCAAACACCATGTTGTCATTATATTTAATTGGAGAAGAGGCCCTCCATGGCCAAACTATAAGTGTTGTTACCCTTTACCCATCGTAAAAAAAAAAAAAAAAAAAGGGGGGGGGGACATAAAAGTGCATAAGTGTACATAAGTGAAAAAAAAAAAAAAAAAAAAGGGTGCGTGTTTATCAATTTGTATTTGTGTACGAGGCCCTCATTGGCCAAACTGTCTAGTAAGTGTTATTGCCCTTTACCCATCAAAACACCAGAAAACACAAAAAAAAAAAAAAAAAAAAAAAAAAAAAAAAACCCACCCCAAACACCATGTTGTCATTATATTTAATTTGAGAGGAGGCCCTCCATGGCCAAACTATAAGTGTTGTTACCCTTTACCCATCATAAAAAAGAAAAAAAAAACACCTGTTTATCAATTATTCAATTTGTGTAAAAAGCCCCTAAAAAAAAAAAAAAAAAAAAAAAAAAAAAAGGAAGGGAAAGGGGGGAAAGGAAAAACACAGGAGAACCACAACCTCACCCCCTCCAAACCCTCCCCTACATATTGGGCCAGCGAACTAATTCCAATATTCCTTTCATCTTTCTTTCCTCTTCTTTTTCTTCCTCTTTTCTTCCTTCCATAGGTCAGTCTCTTTTATTTTACATATTTACAAGGGCTGTACCTCCACCTCCTTCTCATTTTAATCATCTCCGTCTTCTTTTTCCATCTCAACTAAACATTCCTTCCAGCCTGCCCATTTCTTTTCAAATTTCCTTTGTTGGCCCTTTAGCATATGAACCCATCTTTCCGCTTCCATTATTAAGCTCACTTCCTTTCTCCAATCTAATATTGAGGGACCCTTTATCTGTTTCCAAAATTTCGGTATTATTTTTTTCGCTGCGTTTAATAGGTGGGGTGTTATGCCCTCCCGATATTTTCTATTAGAGCCCGGCATCCCATGGAACAAATAATGTAGTGGTTGAAATTCCAGGTGTCCCACCGTCAATTTCCTGATCCATGGAGACACCGACTCCCAGAATCTTTTAATTACTGGGCATGTCCACCACAGATGGAGAAATGTGCCTTTCTGCCCACATCCCCTCCAGCATCTATCACTTATGGTTGGAAACATTTGTGCCAATTTGACTGGGGTCCTATACCATCTTGACAGGAACTTGTACGCCATCTCTTGTACCTTTGAGCTGATGGATGAGGAATGTGTTAGTGTAATCATCCTTTTAATTTGATTGTTAGTCAATACCTGTCCCAATTCCTTCTCCCATTCCCTTATATAGTATGGAGTTGTACCTTCCTGTCCCTTAAGTATCCCTTTATACATTTGCGACAGCACGTTCCTGGGACTAGATCTCTGCACACATTGTTTCTCAAATATAGTGAGAGAGTTCATAGGTCTTATTGATGATTTGCTTTTATTAAAGAAACTCACTAATTGATTGTATTTCCACTCTGCCATATGCACTGTCCCATATCTAGACACCATCTCTGTCAGAGATAACAAAACTCCCTCTGGAGCAAACCTGCCACAGGTGGAATCTCCGCCTCCACCCCAAGCCCCCAGATACCCCATCTCCTCCCCCGGGGGGAACCAGGTGAATCCCTCCAGAGGAGCCAGAGGTGATATCCAGGGGGCGTAATCCCCATTCTTATTCAACTTGTCCCAAACTTCCAATGTATTCTGGGTTAATGGTGACACCCATTGAGACAACCCTCTTGACGTGCTCTGAATCCAAGGTGCTCCTGCTAAATTCCTCCCTGCCATTGCATTTTCTACTTGAACCCAAAGTTTTTTATGGGTATCATGGTGCCAGTTCAAGATCCGGACTAGACTCATAGCCTTGTAATATAAGGCTATATCCGGTATTCCCAATCCTCCCTCGGCCCTATTTCTTCTCAGAAGGTCGTAGGCTAATCTGGGTCTTTTATCGTTCCATACGAACGCCACAAACATCCTACGCACTTCTCTGAAAAAAGACCCCGGTACCTTAATTGGTATTGTATGCAACATATAAATTAATCTAGGGAGTATACTCATTTTTATGGCATTAATCCTCCCAAACCAAGTTAGATATTGGCCTTTCCATTTTTTAAACTCTTCCGCTATCTCCGTCAGTAGTATGCCATAGTTGACTTCATATAGTCTTTTCATTTCAACACTAATACGTACCCCCAAATACGTCAGGGACTCTCTCTCCCAGACAAATGCATACGTATGTCACAGCGTCATCTCCAGTCCCATTGGGACATGGATAGGAAGGATAATTGACTTCCCCAGATTGATTTTAAAATTAGATAAGGAGCCGAACTTTTGTACCTCCAGCATAAGTGCAGCTAACGATGTCTGGGGGGACGAGAGAAAAAAAGAGTAGGTCATCAGCATATGCTGCGACCTTATGTTCCACCTGTCCTATTTGTGTCCCACTTATCTCTCTGTTATTTCTGATTTTACGTAAGAATGGCTCTAATATTATTGCAAATATTAAGGGTGATAATGGGCAACCTTGTCTCGTACCATTTTGGATACTAAAGCTTTCTGACAACGTTCCATTTACTTTAATTCTTGCCTTAGGGCCCGCGTACATCGACATTATCCATCCCATCATCCGCTCCCCCAGGCCCATTCCCTTCAGCATTTCTCTCATAAAGCCCCAGTTCACCCTGTCAAAGGCCTTTTCGGCATCCATTGACAGAATGATCCTTGGGGCCCTATCTGGACCAGACTGCATCCAGTGGAGGACATTAAGCGCCCGAATAGTGTTATCTCTCGCCTCACGCCCTTCCATGAACCCAGTCTGGTCCAGATGTATCAACCCCCCTATGTGTCCCTGGAGCCTCAGAGCCAAGATCTTTGCTAACAATTTAGTATCCGAATTAAGAAGGGAAATAGGCCTGTAGTTTGCGCAAATCTGGGGATCTTTCCCTCCTTTTGGCAATACTGTTATATGCGCCAGAAGGGCTTCTGGTGGTAATGGGTTAGACGCATTAATTGAATTGAAGTATTTACACAATGGTTCTCTTAATACTGGAAGGAATTTTTTATAATATATATTAGTCAACCCGTCTGGGCCTGGGCTTTTCCCTAATGGCAATGTTGCTATTACCCTTTCCAGCTCCTCTACTGTGATTGGGCGCTCTAACTCTTCTGTAGTTGTTTTAGACAGCCTAGGCATTGATGCTTCATTGATGTAATCCTGTATCTCTTTTCTCTCAGGGCTTTCATTATCTACTTCGGAAATATTGTATAATGCCTCATACGTGTTCAATCATTGCTATAAGAGGGCCTGCAGTACTCCTTTCCTGTCCTGCTCTTTAAGCCTACCCATGAACAATGTCTCCTGCATACAGTCCAAACATTAGCATCCTATCCCTCAAGAAGGGCCATGTTGACCGTCTCAGCCTATATAAATGAGATTGCCAAATCTGACTCTGATGAAATATGTATGGGTAGCTTTAGCCATAGAGCCAGAATGGGATGAGGTGGGACCCATCTCAGGAGGGGATGCATTAATGGAGGCTTATCATGGGGCACAACAATCAGGCACAATAGTAAACTCTTTAGATGCTCCCGGATAGGCTGTGCCTGGTAAGAGCGTAATCCAGTTTATTGTTACATTGTGCAAACTACACAAACTATGTAAACACCTTTTATCTCCCAACTCCTCCCATCCTTTGTTTTGCTGCTAAGTGTATTAAGGATTGCTGAAAAGTAACATGGCATTGGCCTTTCATATTCTAAAAGTAACTGTCTGAGAAGTGTGTGACGGTGGGGGGCCACTTCTGGCCTGGGGCAATTAGAGTTGAGTGGATCATGGCAAAGCAGAAGCAGCTACACATTTATACATACACACACACACATATATACACATATTATTTATATATATATATATATATATATAACAAAGGTGGACATGTTTCAAGTCCAACCTGGGTGACAACCATTCTATAGATGCATGTGAAGTAACCCATAGATGAGTCTTTTTTTTTTTCCGTTCAACCTGTAGGTTGAAAAAAAAAACACACATTCGAGGTGGATGGGGGAACCCTCCCCACTGAGCCTTTGTATTCTGACGATGGGGAGACTTCCCTGCCATCAGAATACACTGCCAGCGATAGCCTGCGGAGCTGATCGAGCAGGGAAAACGCAACTGAATTTCGATCCATGTATGGCTGATTTGAGTAAAGCCTCCCAGTGACAGAAGTTGTGTTATTCTCACCATTCTTTCACCAGGTGAAAATAAAGGGGAAAAAAAAACTATAAAAAGAAAACTAATGCAGCCACCAAATCTAAGTAGGCCATAACACATCTGGTAAGCTGCAATGCCGCGTATACACAACCGTTTTTACCGTCGGAATGAACTCTGAAGGTTTTTCTGACGGAGTTCCGCTGAAACTGTCTTGCGTACACGCGATCACACCAAAGTCCGACCGTCTAGAACGCGGTGATGTACAACACGTACAACGGGACTAGAAAAAGGAAGTTCAGTAGCCAATAGCCAATAGCTGCCGTCTTGTACTTGCTTCAGAGCATGCATCGTTTTTGGTCCGTCGGAACAGCATACAGACGAGCGGTTTTCCCGATAGGAACTGATTCCGCCGGAAAGATTAAAAACATGTTCTATTTCTAGGTCCGTCAGAATTTTTGAAAAAAAAAAGTCCGATGAGACCCACACACGATCAGAATGTCCGCTGAAAAGATTCTGTCAGACTTTTCCTGCCGAAAAGTCCGACTGTGTGTACGCGGCACAAGACATTCATTTTTTTATTTTTTTTTGGTGTTAGATATGGGAGGGATTTACTAAAACTGGAGCATGCAAAGTCTGCTGCAGCACTGCACAGAGAGCAATGGAGAAGGAAGGCTGCAGACACACCAAACATCAACTTCTTAGGGGGAAAATCACAGTGCTCACCTAACTTGGTTTTGCCAGTACCCCAGAGCACACATGGGAGTAAGTCACACATGTGCAAGTCACAAGCAAGTCTCAAGTCTTAGTGCCGGTTCACACAGGGGCGACTTGTCAGGTGACCTAGCTGCCTGACAAGTCGCCTCCCGTTCTGTACAATGGAACCGTTCTAATAGGAGCGACGCAAGTCGCTCCGGCTTAGAAAAAGGTTCCTGTACTACTTTGGGGGCGACTTGAGGCGACTTGCATAGACTTCTATATAGAAGTCGTTTTGCAAGTCGCCGTGGAAGTCATGTGCAGGTCGCCTCGGTGAGGCGACCTGCAAGTCGTGCCGCCCCTGTGTGAACCGGGGTTAAACCTTTAAGTCACAAGCAAGTCCCAAGTTACTGTGGCGAAAAGCAAGCAAGTTAAGTCGAGTCCCTGCGAGAAGTCAAGCAAGTCAAGTCAAGTCATTTATTTTGGTCAAGTCACAAATTAAGTCAAAATACTGATCTACCCCATTTCCATCCTTTAAATGAGTTAAAAGTCAGTTTTCAGGAAAGGTTTTGTTTTATTTTCAACATTAACAAAACTGCTTAGTGCTTTTTTCTTGGCATATTAAAGAAACACTTTTAATGCCCAAACAGCAGACAAGGAGCAGAACACTCAGCAATTAAATGGCCAACAAGCCTGAAAAAATGTAGTCCTTGCTGAGGGGGAAAATAACTAAGCTCAAAGTTTGAACTTGACACAATGCCAATATCTGGACAATTAAATGGTGATGAGAATAGTCACTTAAAATGCATTGCATTTGCAAAAAATTAAATTGGAAGTACTTTCTCGCTCAGTTGTGAGCAATGGGGTCGCATTATCACCCCACCATGGCTGAACACACGTTCAACAGGTGCGCTTGATGCAGGGACTGACATAACTCTTACCGCTACCCTGAACAGCTCCAATGGCATTTGGCAAATGCTGATTGGCTCAGAGGCGGTGGTGGGCGGAGTGTGGGGGTAATATTTTTTTGGGGGGGGGTGGTGCCAAGTCATTGCAAGTCAAATAGCCCAAGTCAAAGTCAAGTCGCAAGTCATTAGTGACAAGTCAAGTCATTTATTTAATTTTGGCAAGCAAGTCGCAAGTCCTCAAACAGATGACTCAAGTCTGACTCAAGTCAAGTCATGTGACTCGAGTCCCCCACCTCTGCCCCACAGGCATCAGTTCTGCCCCAGTTCAGTCATTTCTGGGCACAAGTTCAGACATCCCTTCATCTTAAAGGGACCCTCTCAGCACAACTAAAAGTATACCTGTAAAGGATGAGCGTATAAACAGTAAGGTAAATAATTTTTTGATCCCCTGAAGATTTTGGACATTTGCCCACTTACAAAGAAATTAAGGGTCTATAATTTTTATCATAGGTATATTTTAAATGACAGAGACAGAGTATCAACCAAAAATACCAAAAATTACATGGCGGCGTATTGTGTTACCAATGGTTTGTTTGGCGACTGTGGTCTCAACTGCCTTAAGATCATTCACAAGCTCCTCTCAGGTAGTTCTGGGCTGATCCCTCACTTTTCTAATGATCAGCCTTACCCCATGAGGCAAAATCTTGCATGGAGCTCCAAACCGAGGGAGATTGATACTTATTTTGTATTTCTTCCATTTGCGAATAATCCTCCTCCTCACCAGCCTTCTTGCTGATGGTCTTGTAGCCCATTCCAGCCTTGTGCAGGTTTACAATCTTGTCCCCGATGTCCTTTGACAGCTCTTTGGTCTTGCCCATGATGGTGGGTTTGGAATAGAAGATGAAATGAAAGAAAGATTCTGTAGACAGGTGTCTTTTATACATATAACGAGTTGTCGTTAGGAGCACCTTCTTAAATTGACAGGACTAATCTGTGTACCACATGAGCACACTGTGGCCAGTCTGTGGTTGGTAGGGGATCAAATACTTATTTTACTCACTAAACTGCAACTCAATTTATAACATTTGTATTATGTGTTTTTTCTGGATTTTTGGTTGATATCCTCTTTCTATCATTAAAAATACACCTACGATAAAAAATAATAGACCCTTCATTTCTTTGTAAGTGGGCAAACTTACAAAATCTGCAGGGGATCAAATAATTATTTTCCCCACTGTACCTTACCTGTTTGGAGGCCTGTCTGTTGAAATGCATCTTCACTGCTCCCCAACTGTTGCAAGTATTCCACACTGAATACCTGCTCCACCTTCATGCAATGTGGTTTTTCCCACCTGCTAATATGTCACTACAGAGCAAACAAGCCAGCAGTGGAAACCATTGTGTTCAGAGGGGAAACAGATATTCGACCCATCCAATACTTGTATCAGCAGGGGAGCAGTGAAGATGCAGCATTTCAACAAACAGGCTGCTGGGAAGTACTGTATATATTACCTCTTCATATACAGGTATGGTTTTACATATAAATTAACCTTGTGCTGACAGACTCACTTTAACAGATGTTTCTTTTCCCATAACCCTCTGCTAAGATATATAATGTATATACTGTATATATATATTTTTTTCTTTTTAGCTCACAAGAGGTGACAAGGACATTGTACTTCTAGTAAGACCAACAGGTATTTTTTGTACTTACTGAAAATATTCTAGGCCCAAAAACGAATGCAGCCACCACATCTAAAGACTGGTAAACTGCAATATATTACATTTTTGTTCTTCTTCTTATTCTTTAACACAGTGCACCGTTATCCACCCCAAGCTGTTGCACATAGTGTGAACAGGTCCTATATATGAGATTTTAGTCATTAGGTTTACATTCTACTTTAAAGTTAAAAATCCTTCAACACATCCCGGTGGTTTGCTCTATCCATTATCCATTAGACAGTTTGAAGGCCGTTCATTTCTTCTGCCTTCTGTCACTATTGATTAAGATCTGCCTGCTTGATTAAAAGTTAGCAGGGAACAACAGAGACTGAAGGGTTCCACCTTCTCCTAGGGGAAACAAGTCTGAAAACAACTACAAACAGGGCGAAGAGCTTTTGACACTGGGAGGCCCGTACTGTACTGTGCCCAGAATAATCTTCTATCCATCCAGACTGCCTGGAGACGGCCAACAAAGGCCAGGGGTGTGGCAGGTGTCAGGGAGCTAAGAGGGGACACCATTAATCAAGGATGGAAACTGTGTGCATGATGATTTCAAGGTACACAACACTTGCTTTCAGTGAATATTAAAATATTTACCCCAAAGTAATTTTTGCTGAATTTTTTTGCTTGCTTGCTCTTTCATATTTTGTTTAGTGTATTTCATGTCTAGACTTGTGGGTCCCTTTTAGTGGTTATCTGTATATAAATCTCCTTTCACATGAGTGGCCATGGGGTGGTAAAAATTAAGCCATTGAACCATTTACTACCCCCCAACCACCAGTCACCGGCTCTCTGCTCTGCCCCTCCAGTGCTCACTGGAGTGCCAGATTGTGGAGAGGACTGACTCAGGCTCTCAGTGCACCCCTGAGAAGCTAGCTGAGCCAACTGCTGGTCAGGCATCTGGGCGGATCCCGACATTATTTAGGGGGTCCCTGCAGAACATGGACTGGCTCCGTGACATCACCCGACCGCTGTTGTCTGAATCTGGGTCACAGGAGTGGAGAACTAAGTGCACTCGAGAAGTATGGTCAAAAGAGCTTTGGCCATACTTCTTTAAACATCACTTTGACCTCTTTATGACAAAGGGTAAAACAAATCCTGCACACAGTTTTACAACTTTGACATGCATTAGTCAAACTGTACATATCATCACAACTACTTAGGGTATCCAGGTGAATTATACAATTTTTGCTTCAAGAGATATTGGGCCTTCATTTAGATATAAATAGTAAAGGCAAAATTTCTTGCTATTACCATAACCTACAGCCAAAGAACAATCCTTAATAATTTCGCCTTCTCCTAATGATCACAGTGATACCACATACAGTCAGGTCCATAAATATTGGAACATCGACACAGTTCTAATCTTTTTGGCTCTATACACCACCACAATAGATTTGAAATGAAACGAACAAGGTGTGCTTTAACTGCAGACTTTCAGCTTTAATTTGAGGGTATTTACATCCAAATCAAGGGAACGGTGACAATTGGCTGCTCAGCTGTTCCATGGCCAGGTGTGTGTTATTCCCTTATTATCCCATTTACAAGGAGCAGATAAAAGGTCCAGAGTTGATTTCAAGTGTGCTATTTGCATTTGGAATCTGTTGCTGTCAGCTCTCAATATGAGATCCAAAGAGCTGTCACTATCAGTGAAGCAAGCCATCATTAGGCTGAAAAAACAAAACAAACCCATCAGATAGATAGCAAAAACATTAGGTGTGGCCAAATCAACTGTTTGGAACATCCTTAAAAAGAAAGAACGCACCGGTGAGCTCAGCAACACCAAAAGACCTGGAAGACCACGGAAAACAACTGCGGTGGATGACTGAAGAATTCTTTCCCTGGTGAAGAAAACACCCTTCACAGCAGTTGGCCAGAGCAAGAACACTCTCCAGGAGGTAGGTGTATGTGTGTCAAAGTCAACAATCAAGAGAAGACTTCACCAGAGTGAATACAGAGGGTTCACCACAGGATGTTAACCATTGGTGAGCCTCAAAAACAGGAAGGCCAGATTAGAGTTTGCCAAACAACATCTAAAAAAGCCTTCACAGTTCTGGAACAACATCCTATGAACAGATGAGACCAAGATCAACTTCTACCGGAGTGGTGGGAAGAGAAGAGTATGGAGAAGGAAAGGAACTGCTCATGATCCAAAGCATACCACCTCATCACTGAAGCATGGTGGTGGTAGTGTCATGGCATGGGCATGTATGGCTGCCAATGCAACTGGTTCTCTTGTATTTATTGATGATGTGAGTGCTGACAAAAGCAGCAGGATGAATTCTGAAGTGTTTCTGGCAATATTATCTGCTCATATTCAGCAAAATGCTTCAGAACTCATTGGACGGCGCTTCGCAGTGCAGATGGACAATGACCCGAAGCATACTGCGAAAGCAACCAAAGAGTATTTTCAGGGAAAGAAGTGGAATGTTATGCAATGGGCAAGTCAATCACCTGACCTGAATCCGATTGAGCATGCATTTCACTTGCTGAAGACAAAACTGAAGGGAAAATGCCCCTAGAACAAGCAGGAACTGAAGACAGTTGCAGTAGAGGCCTGTCAGAGCATCACCAGGGATGAAACCCAGTGTCTGGTGATGTCTATGCGTTCCAGACTTCAGGCTGTAATTGACTGCAAAGGATTTACAACCAAGTATTAAAAAGTGAAAGTTTGATGGATGATTGTTAATCTGTCCCATTACTTTTGGTCCCTTAAAAAGTGGAAGGCACATACACAAACTGTTGTAATTCCTACACCGTTCACCTGATCTGGATGTAAATACCCTCAAATTAAAGCTGAAAGTCTGCAGTTATAGCACATCTTGTTCGTTTCATTTCAAATCCATTGTGGTGGTGTATAGAGCCAAATAGATTAGAATTGTGTCGATGTCCCAATATTTATGGACCTGACTATATGTATATGTTATTTGTTGTATGTACCCATAGAAGAGCCCAAAAACAATAGTACAGTGCTTTTTTTTATCCTGCCTGAAACACACTGATACTAAATTTAAAAGAAAAGTATTGGGTTATGAAAAAAAAATTGATACTCACCTAGAAGATGCTGGCTCTGAGAACTGAGCGATATAACACAGCTGATCGCTTAGTTCTCCCCTTCACTCTGAGCAGAGAGCGGTGACTGTCAGTCACCGCCTCTCTACTCTGCCCCTCCAGCACACACTGGACCACCAGGCTGTGGAAGGAGCAGGAGGGGCTGCCTCGGTCTCACCAGCTCACTGAGAGGCTTAGCCAGCTGCTTGTCCAGGCAGCTGGATAGATCCTGGAGATTGATCCACAGCCTGGACTGGCTAAGTGATAGCTAAAGCCAGCTGTCGGCTAAAAAACAGGTCACAGGAGTGCAGAACTAACTGCAATCCTGAGATTCTTATGCCGCGTACACACGACCGGACTTTACGGCATACTTGGTCCTGCGGACAATTCGATCGTGTGTGGGCTCCAGCTGACTTTTTTTCCCCAAAAGTTTGACGGACCTAGAAATGAAACACGTTTCAAATCTTTTCGTCGGACTCGAGTCCGGACGAAAAGTCCGCTCATCTGTATGCTAGTCCGATGGACAAAAACCAACGCTAGGGCAGCTATTGGCTACTGGCTATGAACTTCCTTGTCATCACGTACGAATCCGTCGGACTTTGGTTGATAGTGTGTAGGCAAGTCCGTTCATTCGGAAAGTCCGTCGTAAAGTCAGTCCGCTGGACAATGCCTGCCGTAAAGTCCGGTCGTGTGTACGCGGCATTAGGGGAAGTAGGGCCAAAATAAGTTTGGCCGTACTTCTCCTTTAACCTCTTCACAACCGCGCTATAGCTTAAGGATGGCTACAGCACGGTCAAACATTGCTATGAGGGCGTCATATGATGTACTCCCATGAATGTGCTTCCTGTGCGCTCCCTGTGGCTCGCAATGGCAGTGGTCTGTAATCTCTGTGTCCTCTAGACACAGCTGATCACAGATCAGGGTAAAGAGCCAATCACAGCGGCTCTTTACCATCTGACCAGCTGTGTCCAATCACAGCTGACCACAGTGTAAACAGGATTTGTCAGTTGAGAGGTAAATGAGAAATCCTGGACAGCCGCACTCAAAAGTAATCTTTGATTACTGACGTGTTTCACACTGTAGTCAGTGCTTAATCATAGCTATGACTAAGCACTGACTACAGTGTGAAACGCGTCAGATTCCTGTTTTGTGATGCTGTGGCATGTATTTTTAATGATTATACTTAAATAAAGATCAAAGATTACTTTTGAGTGCGGCTGTACAGGATTTCTCGTTTACCTCTCAATTACCAGCATTGCCTGCACCTGTTACTTCCAGCATGGAGAAAATGTTTGTTCCTCACAAACCTCCTTCAGAGCGGTGATATTTTTCTCTCTCTGCTACTTCTGGACTTTGCTCAAGGATTTGTCAGTTATCGGCAATCCTCTCCTCACGCTGACAGCACGTGAGGAGAGGAGAGCCGATAAGCGGCAATCCACACAGGGGACATCTACAATGATAATTAGGGCACTGCAGCCCCAACAGTGACCACCAGTGTTGCTAATCAGTGACCACCAGTGCTGCCTGTGACCATGACATTTTATAGATAGGCAACTCCTATCCTCATATTGATTAGTGGTTCCAAATTAATAATAACTACTGCAGTAGGGAACAGACACAAAAGATACACTCCGCATCTTTCCAAATAACTGTTCTGCTTTATTATGATGCAATTGAAGGTTTTTATACACATGATTACGTAGGTATCACATTAATATTACAATTGTACATTTATGGTAACAAGGGGCGTTACATATGCAGGCTAATTCTAATCAGGACTCGAAAGAATACAAACATGTACTGAAAACATTATTAGTGCCGTGTGCACAGTGAGGGCAGTGTGCAATACATACAAAATAGAATACAATTATATACAGAACTTACAAATTTCTCTCCCCTCTTTTGATCAATATTTTGATCACTAACCATACCTGCTATCACCTTTAACCTGGAACCTCCACACGCTTAGGTGAAGGTAGTCCTGGCCAAAGAGGCAAAAACTCCTTTGTGGAGAAAATAATAGCTGAGCAGCTTTTTCATTACAAAATGACTTTTCATTGTGAAAAACAAATGATTGATAAGACATATTTACAGAGTACTGGCTGTCCACTCCTGTGGCCAGAATGGCCTTCTAGCTTAATTGTTGGCATGCTGACTTATCAGCACAGGTAAACACAGACAAGTCTACATAAAATGGAAGACGTACAAAAGACAAATATAACTTCAACATGGCTAAACTACTTTTGAAATCACATCAAGTTTTCCCTCAAGTTTTTCAAAACTGTACATGAAATAGATGCTGTATTGAGTCTCCAAACATTTCCTTATATATAAATGTCTCTTAACAATCCACAAGTCACCTGGCTTTAGTTTTAGATCCTTCCAAATTTTTAGGATCTGGAATTGGGGAGAAAACACATAAATGAGTTTGTCAAAAACCTTAAAAGATCAGCAACGTTCTCTGCGAGATCCGAATGGAGGACTTCAGCTGCTGAGACAAAATATAATGAGTAACACACTCCCAAACCAAATTCCATAGGGAGAGAGTCCAATATCCCCTTAGGGGCTATCAGACTCCTACTTACCAGACCGGTGAGTCCGCTTGGGCAGAGAGTAGGCTCCCTTACGCATCCGACTCGCGGCCCCTGGTAAGGTAACAGGAAGCACAGGAGTGCGGAGTGGTATGAGAGCCTGTGAACTAGAGTCCAGATGCTGGTGGAATAGCAGTCTATGAACAGCAGGTGCAGGCTGGAACACAGGCGATGAGACTGAGCAGGATGGTCAGGAGACAGGCTGGGTTCGGCAACAGACGGGCAACAAGGTACAATAGGAGCAGGCAGAAGCGGAGTCAAACAGGCCAAGGTCGGGTACAGGCAGCAAGAAGGGGAATCCAAGGGCAATCCGGGTCGTCAGGAGATCAGGTAAACAGGAAGACAAGACAGGAAACAGGAACTACGGCACAGGAAGCTGATGATCAGGCAGCACTGAACAGAGTGCCTGACAAACTTAAATAGGCCGGCTTGCTCACAGGCACTCCCTCTGGTGGCCAATCCCATGACCAGCAAGGTGAGCTCTCTGACAGTGCCCCCTCCCCAAGGGCAGCCTCCGGATGCCCAGCCGGGCCAACCTGGAGGCATGAACATTTCTGAAAGTCTGCAAAAGTTCCGGGGCATGCAAATTGTTTTCTGGTTCCCAGGAATTGTCCTCCGGACCATACCCCTTCCATTTGATAAGATACTGTATTTCATTGCGCCTTTTCCTACAGTCCAGGATAGCCTCGATTTCAAACTCCTCCTCGTTATTGATCATAACAGGCTTAGGAGGACTGGTACTACGGTTGGGGAAAGGATCAGGAGCGACCGGTTTCAGTAAGGACACATGGAAAACCGGGTGTATTTTGAAGGAGTCCGGCAGACTGAGCTCGTACGCTACGTTGTTTATTTTTCTTCTCACCGAGAAGGGTCCCATGAATTTAGGCCCTAGTTTCCTAGAAGGGCAAGCCATTTTTAAGTTAGTTGTGGACAGCCATACTTGATTGCCAGGTTCCAGGATAAGCTCCCCGCGCCTCTTCTTGTCGAACGTCTTTTTATAAGAAGCCTGGGATTGGGCCATTGTTTCCTGCAGAAGTTTGTTGTTGGTAGAGAAGAATTCCAATGTCTCGGTCACTGCAGGGAGGGAACATTCAGGTATTGAGCTGGGTAGAAAGGAGGGATGAAATCCATAATTGGCAAAAAATGGCGTCTGGTTGATGGCTGAGTGCAGGGAGTTATTGTATGAAAACTCCGCAACTGGTAGCAGAGAAACCCAGTCATCCTGGGAAAAGGCAGAGAAACAACGGAGGTATTGCTCCAAGGTTTGGTTGGTTCTCTCCGTCTGGCCGTTTGTCTGAGGGTGATAGGCTGAAGAGAACGCTAACTCAATTTCGAGGGAACCACACAATGCCTTCCAGAACCTGGAGGTGAATTGGACACCCCGGTCCGAGACGATATTAGAGGGAACCCCATGTAATCTCACAATTTCTTTAATGAAGATCTTCGCCGTTTCCACGGCTGAGGGTGTGCCTTTCATAGGCAAGAAGTGCGCCATTTTTGACAATCTATCAATTATGACAAAGATGGTAGAGAAGCCTTCGGATGGGGGCAGTTCCACAATGAAATCCATCGCGATCATTTTCCAAGGTCTGTCAGGGATGGGCAAGGGTTTCAGTAAGCCCCAGGCCTTCGTCCGAATATTCTTGCTTCGGGCACATGTGTGGCAGGAACTGACGTAATTCCTACAGTCCTCGGCCAACTGTGGCCACCAAAAGGTGCGCTGCACCAGTTCGGTTGTCTTCTGAGCCCCGAAGTGCCCAGCCAACTTGTGGTCATGGCAAAGCTCTAGTACTGGTACCCTAAGGCTCTCAGGAACCATGATCTTCTCCTTATGCCAGAGTAAACCATCTCTTAGGCTGGTCTCAGTGGGTTGGGGTATAGTTGTGGAAGCTTGCCTTATCCTGGAGATTAAATCCCCCTGAAGTAATAAAAAATTTCCTGCAGGCAGGATAGTGTCCGGAGGGACGGTTTCTTTGGAGTCATGGAACATTCGTGAGAGAGCGTCTGGTTTGATGTTTTTGGAGCCGGGTCTGTAGGTAATATGAAATTGAAAGCGAGAGAAGAAGAGCGCCCATCTGGCTTGTCGCGGTTTTAGTCTCTTGGCAGATCTCAAATATTCCAAGTTCTTGTGGTCCGTGTAGATTAGGATAGGATGTACAGCACCCTCCAAAAGATAGCGCCACTCCTCCAGAGCCGTCTTGATGGCCAGAAGCTCCCGGTCTCCTACATCGTAGTTTCTTTCAGACACCGATAATTTGCGAGAAAAAAAAGCTATTGGAAACAGAAGGGCCTTGGGGCCCTGACGTTGGGAGAGTACAGCTCCTACTGCGACCTCTGAGGCATCAACCTCCAACACGAATGGCAAGGCAGAGTTAGGGTGTTTGAGGATGGAGGCCGACGTGAATAATCCTTTTAATTTTTCAAAGGCCAATTGAGCCCTAGGGGTCCAGCAGAATCGGGTTCCTTGTCTTGTTAATTCAGTAATGGGGGCGATGATCTTGGAAAAGTCTCTGATGAATTTCCTATAGAAATTGGAAAATCCAACGAAGCGTTGGACCCCCTTCTTGTCCGTAGGTGCGGGCCAGTCCAGGATGGCGGACACCTTTTGAGGGTCCATTTTAATACCTTCCACTGAAATGATGAGCCCCAGGAATTGGATGCATTGGAGTTCAAATTCACATTTATCGAGTTTAGCATACAGCCCGTGTTGCCTGAGCCGGGCGAGGACATTCCGGACGTGCCTGCGATGATCAGTCAGTGATGATGAGAAAATGAGAATGTCATCGAGGTAGACGATGACGTAGAGATCCAAAAATTCCCGGAAGATGTCGTTCACAAAATGTTGGAATGTGGCTGGGGCGTTGCATAGACCGAAGGGCATAACGCAATACTCGAAATGCCCAAAACGAGTGCGAAAAGCGGTTTTCCACTCGTCCCCCTCCCGGATACGGATTAAATTATAGGCTCCGCGAAGATCCAGTTTTGTGAAGACGGTTGCCGTTCCTAGCCTCTGGAATAATTCAGGCACCAGGGGTAAGGGGTAGCGATTCTTGATCGTTATCCGATTTAATTCCCGGTAGTCGATACATGGCCGAAGGGAATGATCTTTTTTTTCCACAAAGAATATGCCTGCGCCGGCCGGAGATGTGGACGGGCGGATGAACTTTTTCTTTAAATTCTCATCAAGGTATTGTTTTAGTGTATCCAATTCCTGCTCAGTCAATGGAAAGATCCTACCGAAGGGTACTTCGGTTCCAGGTAGCAGCTCTATAGGGCAATCATAGGGCCTGTGTGGCGGTAGAGTCTCAGCACCTTTCTTGCTGAATACATCAGAGAAATCTCGGTAGGGTTCTGGGATGGCTTGGTGTGAGTTGGTTTCAGGGTGTAGGCCGAGGAGTTGAGGTATCTCGTGGGCCATTCTTGGCAGGCAATGTTGTTGGCAATAATCAGACAGAAACTCCACTTTCCCAGAAACCCAGTTGATATGGGGGTTATGGCCCAGCAACCACGGCATGCCCAGGATGACAGGGAACAGAGGAGAGGAAATGACATCTAAACGGAGGAATTCCTGGTGTTGAGAGTTTATAGTAGCTATTATAGGGATAGTCTCTTGAATGACAGGACCGGAACGGAGGGCGGAACCGTCTGCAAGATGAACAGCCAGGCTCTGGGTCTTGAGTCGGAGTGGGATATCATGCTGAGCTGCAAAGGCCTGGTCCATGAAGCAGCTGCATGCTCCGGAATCAACGATGACTGGAACTTGGATAGCCTTTCCGGGAAGCTGCAACGTGACAGAGATGGTAAGGTGAGTACTAGGTTTTGGCATGATAGTAGCACATATACGAGCAGAAGAACGACACTTACGCGTCTTGTTGGGGCAGAGGCTGGCGTAGTGCCCAGGTTCCCCACAGTAGAGGCATAGGTTAAGGTTACGTCTTCGTAACTTCTCTTCGGGAGTCAAGGAAGGACGGAGCAGACCAAGCTGCATAGGCTCTGATGTGTCGAAAACTGGAGAGGTTGGAGGAGCCAAAGGCCTACTGGGAGGACTGGGAACCTGTGGAGGCATCCAAGTGGGTCGATAGGCACTGGTAGACCTTTCGGTGCGTCGTTCTCTCAGACGACGGTCAATTTGGATTGAGAGGTTAATTAATTCTTCCAGGGTCTGAGGTATCCCAACCCGTGCTAACTCGTCCTTGAGTGGATCGGACAAACCCATTCTAAAGTGATGACGCAGAGCCGCGTCATTCCATGCCGTATCGGAACTCCAGCGCCTAAATTCAACGGCATAGTCCTCCGCTGCCCTGCGGCCTTGCCGAAGGGAGTGCAGGGAAGCTTCAGCAGAAGCGGTTAGTTGAGGATCCTCATAAAGTTGAGACATCGCCAAGAAGAAGGCGTCCAGACTTTCCAGGGCATCCGACTTTTGTTCCAGAAGGTGATGGGCCCAGGTTTGAGGCTCACCGGACAACAGGGAAATAACAAAGCCCACTTTGGTGGCTTCTAAGGAGAAGGTCCGAGGCTGCAGAGCAAAATAGAGACTACATGCATTCCGGAATGCACGGTATTTACTACGGTCTCCAAAAAATCTCTCCGGTATAGGTACTTTGGGCTCTGGAGGGAGCATGACTACGGAGGGTGCCCCGGTTGCAGACGAAGTCCCCTGAGGATTGGTAGGTGCAGACAGGGCCTGAACACGTTCCTCTAGTCGGGTATAGCCATCCTGTAAACTTTTGACTGCTTGGGTTAATCCTGCCAAGTGTCTGCAAAGTTCGTCCATAGGGGAGGCCCCCTGCCCGGACTCGGTCATGGCTGCCTGATACTATCAGACTCCTACTTACCAGACCGGTGAGTCCGCTTGGGCAGAGAGTAGGCTCCCTTACGCATCCGACTCGCGGCCCCTGGTAAGGTAACAGGAAGCACAGGAGTGCGGAGTGGTATGAGAGCCTGTGAACTAGAGTCCAGATGCTGGTGGAATAGCAGTCTATGAACAGCAGGTGCAGGCTGGAACACAGGCGATGAGACTGAGCAGGATGGTCAGGAGACAGGCTGGGTTCGGCAACAGACGGGCAACAAGGTACAATAGGAGCAGGCAGAAGCGGAGTCAAACAGGCCAAGGTCGGGTACAGGCAGCAAGAAGGGGAATCCAAGGGCAATCCGGGTCGTCAGGAGATCAGGTAAACAGGAAGACAAGACAGGAAACAGGAACTACGGCACAGGAAGCTGATGATCAGGCAGCACTGAACAGAGTGCCTGACAAACTTAAATAGGCCGGCTTGCTCACAGGCACTCCCTCTGGTGGCCAATCCCATGACCAGCAAGGTGAGCTCTCTGACAGGGGCCTTATAAAATACAAGAAAACATTCAGGCAAAAGTTTTCTAGTTTCTTATGCCGCGTACACACGGTCGGACTTTTCAGCTACAAAAGTCCGACAGCCTGTCCGACAGACTTTCGACAGACTTTCGGCAGACTTTCAACAGACTTTCTAACGACCGGACTTGCCTACACACGATCACACCAAAGTCCGACGGATTCGTACGTGATGACGTACACCGGAATAAAATAAGGAAGTTGATAGCCAGTAGTCCTAGTCCTAGCTCTAGTGTGGGTTTTGTCCGTCGGACTAGCATACAGACGAGCGGATTTCTGGGTCCGGTGGAGTTACGACGTAAAGATTTGAAGCATGTTCCAAATCTAAAGTCCGTCAGATTTGCGACTGGAAAAGTCCACTGAAGGTCCGGTGAAGCCCACACACGATCGGATTGTCCGCCGGATTTGGTCCGTCGGCGTCCGTCGGACAAGTCCGGTCGAAAAGTCCGACCGTGTGTATGCGGCATTACTCTACTTTTTCCGCTACATTGTAGACAGTAGGGAGTGTAAAAATAAAACCTCAAAACTTCTAGTAAGGACTCCCCTATAAAAATAATTTCCTCTGTTACTCTCTGTAGATTATGCACTCTGTACTTATAAACTACTTCTGATAACACTTTTTACTGTGGACTTTGCAGTAGCATTTGCCACTGAAAATCCAGAAAACATGTCCATACAGACAAAATGCATACTCGTAAGATCCTGACTTGGGCATCTGGATATATGTTTTTGTAATCTCTGGAAGGGATGTTCAGCTTTTAGTAACACCTTTGGTAACTATCAGGTAAAACAAGAAGTGGTATGTTATAAAAACAACTGCGGAGAACCCTGGCTCTATCCCATGCTCATTTACTAAGGCATAACTGCTTGTGACTGATAACACGGTCCATGTTTCAAACTGGAGGGAAAGAGTGGCTGGCAGACATAAATGGTCACCTTTTCCAAAGTCCTATTTTATAAGAAGTTGCCCCCTGTGGACCACTTGTTCTTCTCGTTCTGGGGTCCTTAACAGCTTCAGCCCCGGACCTTTTGGCTGGCCAAAGACCAGAGCACTTTTTGCGTTTTGGCACTGCGTCGCTTTAACTGACAATTGCGCGGTCATGCGACGTGGCTCCCAAACAAAATTGACGTCCTTTTTTCCCACAAATAGAGCTTTCTTTTGGTGATATTTTATCACCTCTGCGTTTTTATTTTTTGCGCAATAAACAAAAAAAGACAATTTTGAAAAAAAAAAAACGCATTATTTTTTAATTTTTGCTATAATAAATATCCCCAAAAAATATATAAAAAACATTTTTTTTCTCAGTTTAGGCCGATACGTATTCTCCTACATATTTTTGGAAAAAAAAAAACGCAATAAGCGTATATTGATTGGTTTGCGCAAAAGCTGTAGCGTCTACAAAATAGGGGATAGTTTTATGGCATTTTTATTAATAATTTTATTTTTTTACTAGTAATGGCGGTGATCAGCGATTTTTTTTTCTTGACTGCGACATTAGGGCGGACACGTCGGACAATTTTGACACATTTTTGGGACCATTAGCATTAATACAGAAATCAGTGTGATTAAAAATGCATTGATTAGTGTAAAAATGTCACTGGCAGTGAAGAGGTTAACACTAGGGGCAGTGAAGGGGTTAATGTGTGTCCTAGTTTGTGTTCTAACTGAAGGGGGATCGGAACTGTGCAGGGAAAGGAAAAGATCACTGTTCATACTCTGTATGAACAGACGATCTGTCAGTTCCCTGCTCAGAGAACCGGAAACTGTGTGTTTACATACACAGTTCCGGGTTCCCCGTGTGCCCCGAGCGATCGCGGGAGCCTGGCGGTGATCAAGACCGCCGGGCACTGGCATTGGCTCGGGGAACGAGCTGGGGCACGCGCGTCCCCGGCAGCACGCACGCACCCCCTGGCCCCCCCCCGGCCCCCCTGGCCATAGGGCGAAGCGACGTTACATAACGTTGTTTCGCCCAGCCGTGCCTTCTGCCGCAGTACAACTGCGGCAGCTGGTCGGCATATGGTTAAAGTTGAATTATTAATCCCAGCTATACTGAGCCAACACTAGGGTGGAATCTGTGAGTTTCACAGACCCATCAAGTTTCCGGGGCTGTAATGCAGCATCCTTAGTCACCTGGTCTGCTTCCAGGTGTGAGTTTTAAAGTTAGTATGGCTACCTCAGCAAGAACCTGGAAGGCTGAAAACAGCCAATCAAATTAACTTAGCGTGCTTGATTGGTTTACCTGCCAAAGTAAAAACAAACTTCTGGCCCTTCAAATGGAACCAAAAACTCTTGATATCTCGACTATCTATATAAATATACACTCTTTTTATAGCTCACAAGCTTTGCTAAAAAATGGAGCTCTGCTTCTTGAGCTGGGGGAAAGGATCCAATGACTCTAAATACAAAGTATCCTTCTGGGTGATGAACTGCATACCAGGGGCGGATCCAGGGGGGGGGGGGGGCAACAGGGCAATTGCCCCCCCGAAATAGTAGCACTGCCACTGACATGTCATTGATTTGTCACAGGTGCCGCTGCGGCGCTGCCTCTGCCCGAGTCTCTCTCTCACATCAGCCAATCAGCGGCGCCGAGAGAGAGACTCGCAGTGACTGAGGCTGAGCAGGATACCAGGAGGAGGAGGAGGTGGGTGGAGCCTCTTCCCTGCACTCGTTTCTAACACCAGGGCTGCCTGGCGTCTAGCAATGAGTGATGTCAGTCACAGTGAGTCACGTCGGACTCGAGTCTGAAAGCCAAGTCTGACGTGACGGTGACAGGTCAGGACAGAGCTGTTGCCTGCTGGAGCTGCCCTCAAAACAGTAGAGACTGTGTGTTCCGTACTTCCGTTCTGCAGTCTGCACTAAGGTGAGTTCTGTATATATGGATGTTGTACAGGGAGAATGAGGACTGTATATATGAATGTTGTACAGGGGGGGGTAAGGACTGTATATATGGATGTTGTACAGGGGGAATGAGGACTGTATATATGGATGTTGTACAGGGGGGGTGAGGACTGTATATATGGATGTTGTACGGGGGGGTGAGGACTGTATATATGGATGTTGTACAGGGGGGGTGAGGACTGTATATATGGATGTTGTACAGGGGGGCGGGGGGGGGGGGTGAGGACTGTATATATGGATGTTGTACAGGGGGAGGGTGGTGAGGACTGTATATATGGATGCTGTACAGGGGGAATGAGGACTGTATATATGGATGTTGTACAGGGATGGTGAGGACTGTATATATGGATGTTATAAAGGGGTGGTGAGAGCTGTATATATGGATGTTGTACAGGGGGGTGAGGACTGTATGAATAGATGGTTTAAGAGGGAGGGATGAGAACCCTTTGTTGAATTCCTGACTTACTCCAATACACCAAAAACTTACTGTACAAGTCTCCCAGCACGATCTCTGCACGTACAGTTCTCAAGAAAAGAGAACAACAGGTAACACGGAGGCTCCGCCTGCAACTCCATCTCCGTGTGCTTTCTCCAGCCAGCCAATGCCCAAGGCAACATGGAGGCTCCGCCTCCACCTCCGTGTCCCGTCTGAAGCACATTGAGCAGATGGAGGCGCTGAGTGCAGGGGGTAAATGGGGAGGGAGAAACCCTGGCATGGCAGGAGCAGAAATCACTGCGGACATGGAGACACAGACACAGTGAGCCACGGGTCAGGTGAGGCACTGACCAGGTTACAGGTGGGCATGGATCCGGACACATGTCTCAAAAACCGGACTGTGCAGGTGAATACCGAACAGGTGGCAACCCTATGTAGGTGGCATGATACCCATCTGAGAGAAGCTGGCAGTGTTTGTGCGCACGTGCAGAAATCTGCTGCACGTTCACATATGGGCCACCAGTTTATGCGAAGTCCCAAATACCTGGAATGATAAACGTGTCACTGTTTTAAACAAGGTTAGGACTGTATGATACGTTAAATATAGTTCTGTAAGCAGTGCCTTATTTTCTGGCAGTGCCCCTCCCGAGACGAGACTCTGGATCCACCCCTGCTGCATACTCAGTATAAAACCGGGAATTACTCTACAAAAAATGTAATATCTGGGTCTTCGGGGAGTGTGTCCTGCACTGGGCTCACAGCAGCTGATTCCTTCATCATCAATTTAACACACGTGGTTTTCCTTTGTCTCCAGCCTCCTCCAATAGAGGCAATGAGGTGGCTGGATTCAAATGTACGCATTTTTCATTGTTAGATTTGTACATAAACAAACAAAACAAATTCATATTTTGAACCTTTCATTAGACAAACACTTAGTTAGCTGTATATTTGCTGCCCAGAATGTGGGACCATTAAAAATTAAATATTTGACCAAAATAATGTGTGTAACTTTGTCTAATAGCACCTTTGCATGAAGCTACAGCTCTGATATATCGGGGTGAACCCTTCATTACTGCGTCCAGCTTGCATAAATATATTACAATGGCTTGATTTCTATCATGTTGTTTGTGTAAGAACTCCAGTTTCATGTTTCAAAAAGACAACTTTTTCCTGGCAATAATATAATAAATGAGAACAATACCCTGCGGTCATGCAGAGATGCCCATTAATCCAAAATATTCTTCTGCTTATACCACTGCATTTACAAGGAAAAGGGGCACACCATTTCACAATACACACATTCTGCTTTGGATTTCAAAAATAAAAATAAATAAAAACAAAAGGACCAGAAAGCATCAAAAACTATAAAACAACTGGCTGCAGGTGGCATCTAGCTAACAGGGTGTGTGGACCTGATGTGACGGGTCTGTTATATTTCAATTGTATTTATTATTACTTTCACATCATGGACCGCACATCAAGTTATTATCAGACCTTAAGATTTCATTTTTGTAGAAAAACTTCTTATGTATCCCATCCATCTTGGCTTTGTTAAATATTATGGCAGCTTTATTCCAAACAACAACCTCATCTTAATCTTTTTTTCTCTCAATAAGAGTTTATTGTATAAATGTAAAATTACAAAAATTTTATCTTAATCTAAACTAATCCCATTCATTACAAATTTCCCCATTAACCTGGTTTTCATTTCCAACCAAAAGGTTGTCTAAACCAGTTTCAATATATCTATATTATTAATAAAATTGTTGACTCATATTAGAAATTAAAACTCATTATTACTTAATTTCACTTTTTTAAATGCACTGTTTCCACTATCAAAGGATATTCAATTTGTGTAATACACGGTTAAATGTAACCTTCACTTTACCATGTTTGGAAAACAGATTCAAAATAATTGTGATCACATTGTTTATCATTAGATTCGTTAACCCGGCACATTTTGTTATAAATGTTTTGTCTACAAAACAGAAATTGCCATGGTGTCCTTCCAGCTTATCACTGACCTCTCATCCCAGCTACATTCTTTCATGGGAGCACAAAGGAGGGGGTCACATCTGCGTACATGAAACACACAAGGGATAGAACTAAAGGTTCCAGCATTCACACACATACACTAATATCTCTCTAAATCGCTTACATTTTTCCCATTTGTACACAACACATGCATATCATTCTCTCACTTTCTTTTAACTATTTTTATTTCCCTGCTTAAATTCTGCTTTCTTTATTTTGCTCTGATATCCTTTGCATCCAATGTATTGTAATACCATACTTCACATACGGTAACTTTTATGATTCTATGATCAGATGGTCATAGATTATCAGATTCGGTGCTCATCCCATCTTCCCTCTCTGACAATATATAAAGTATTCTGTTTTAACTCTCATTTCTCTGTTTCTGACTTTACTAGTTGTAGTGCCTGACCCCAAATTCATCCCACAACTTAACATGAAAATGTCCCTTTCTGTCTAGTGTTAATGTCACCCTTGATCCATCCTGCTCACATAGATAGCTGTTTCTCTAGCTGTTTACTCTGCATGATTCTTAGTCCCTGTGAACTTTGGTAACCCAGTTACCCATTGTGGATCCCTGTCCACTTTAACCATTAATCTAGGGGCTCAGTATAGGCGGAACCGCACCTTCGGTTCATATATAGCACTCTCCTTGCGCTGGGCATTTTTGAGGGTCACTTACCCTTCATTCCCTTACTCAATTTAATGTCCATAATGACTGGCCAGTCTTCTCTACATGTGCCTATACCCTGTTGCCTCTAAACTACTTTATCTAGCAGATGTACTACATATACCTGTGAACAGCACTATTCTTCCCTTTCTTATCTATAACACTCCGATGGACAGTAGACAGTGACAACTTAACCACTTACTAACCGGCTCCTGTACATATACGTCGGCACTTTGAAGATGGATATCTGGGTAACGGCAGCAGCTGCTGCCACAACCGAGGTATCCATTTTTCAGGAACCGGTTTTTACGATAATGGTGGTCTCTGCGGCAGATTCGCCGCAAGATCACTGTTATCGGCGGCAGGAGAGGTGCCACCCCCCCTCCCGCTGCTCTCCCACGCCCTCTGCCACTTACCGGAGCCATCGGTATTGGCGGAGGCGATCGGGACCTGTCATGTCTGTGGTATGGAGATGAGTGAGGGGAAGATGGCCCCCACCCGTCTCCATACCATAGGAGGGCGGAAGCGACGTCATAACGTCTGCTCCGCCCATACATCTTAACCTCCTGACATCCGGCCGTAGCCGAATGACGGCTTCAGCGCGGATGTCAATTCCCGGGAGGCCGTCATATGACGGCCTCCCCTTTCCTCGCTCCCCGTGCGCGCTCACGAGCGCGCAACGGGGAAATTCTGTGTTGGCCGTGTCCCTTGGACACAGCCAATCACTAATCGGCCGTTTACAGCGCGATCGCTGCCTCCAATGATAGATGATCTAAAATGTAAACAATTGAGATCATCTCTCATTGCCGGCTCTCTCTCCTCACACAGAGACAGCGTGTGAGGAGAGAGAGATCTGTCAGCCTTCTGTGAGTGTGTGTTTGCCATTTACTGTGCCTACAGTGCCCACAGTGCCCATCAATACAGTGCCCATCAATACAGTGCCCCATCAATACAGTGCCCCATCAATACAGTGCAGCATCAATACAGTGCAGCATCAGTACAGTGCCAATCGGTGCCCACCTGTGCCAAATCGGTGCCCACATGTGCCAATCGGTACCCACCTGTGCCAATCGGTGCCCACCCGTGCCAATCGGTGCCCACCTGTCTGCCCAGCGGTGATCAGTGTCCAGCTGCACATCTGCGCAATCAGTGACCACCTGTGCCACCTCATCAGTGCCCACCTGTGCCACCTCATCAGTGCCCACCTGTGCCACCTCATCAGTGCCCACCTGTGCCACATCATTAGTGCCCACCTGTGCCAATCAGTGCACATCTGTGCTGCCTCAGTGCACATCTGTGCTGCCTCAGTGCACATCTGTGCCGCCTCATCAGTGCCCATCTGTGCTGCTCCATCTGTGCCGCCCCATCTGTGCCGCTCCATCTGTGCCGCCCCATCTGTGCCGCCCCATCTGTGCCGCCCCATCTGTGTCGCCCCATCTGTGCCGTCCCATCAGTGCCCAGCTGTGCCACCTCATAAGTGCACATCTGTGCAATCTCAGTGCACATCTGTTCCACCTCATCAGTGCCCACCTGTGCCGCCTCATCAGTGCCCACCTGTGCCACCTCATCAGTGCCCACCTGTGCCGCCTCATCAGTGCCCACCTGTGCCGCCTCATCAGTGCACATCTGCACATCTGTTCCACCTCATTAGTGCACATCTGTTCCACCTCATCAGTGCACATCTGTTCCACCTCATCAGTGCCCCTCTGTGCCACCTCAGTGCCCATCTGTGCTCATCAGTGCCGCCTCATCAGTGCAGGCTTAGCAACCATGGCCAAAAGAAGCTTTTCCGCCGAGGAGGCGTACCAAATACTGTCCCAGGCCGACGAGAGCAACGGGGAGCTCTCTTTTTCAGATTCCCTTTCCGATTCCGAGTCGGACATAAATTATGAGCCAGTCCTCAGTAGTAAAACACTGAGTGACTCAGAGGAGGAAGAGATTCGGCCCGCCAAACGAAGGCGTTCTGGTGGGGAGGCAGTGGCATCTACCAGCACCGCAGTCCCGTCCACCAGCACGGCAGTCCCGTCCACCAGCACGGCAGTCCCGTCCACCAGCACCGCAGTGCCATCCACCAGCACCGCAGTGCCTCGGCAAGAAAGGCCAAGGACCCATGCCAGCCTTCCCTATGCCCTGCAGAACCCCTTGTGACTTCCTCCTAATTCAGGAGAAGCCAACATTCCCCCTTTCACTGCCCAGCCAGTAGTCCAGGTGAACACGGAGAATTTTTCCCCAATAGATTTTTTTAATTTAATTTTTACAGAGGACATGCTGTCAAGTATTGTGGCCCAGTGCAACCTTTATGCACAGCAATTCATTGCGAATAATCCAACGTCCTACTATGCCCGTCCCTACGAATGGAGAGACCTAACGGTGGAGGAGTTGAAGGTTTTTTTAGGGCTCACATTTAACATGGGACTCACGGAAAAAAAACACTTTGCTGTCCTATTGGTCAACCCACCCCCTCCAACACATGCCAATATACTCCAAGGTAATGCCCAGAAACAGATACCTCATGATATTGAGGTTTCTTCATTTCAACAACAATACCCAGTGCCCTCCCCGAAATGACCCAAACTATGATAGACTTTTCAAAATTCGGCCACTTTTAAATTATTTTTCTGCACTATTCCCCCTGCTGTTTACCCCAGACAAAAACATATGTGTGGATGAGTCCCTTCTTAAGTTTAGTGGCAGGCTTAAAATAAAGCAATATATTCCCAGTAAAAGGGCACGCTATGGGGTGAAGGTATACAAATTATGTGACCAAGTCACAGGTTACTTGTATGCCTTCAAAGTGTACGAAGGGAAGGACACCCAGCTGCAACCCCCTAATTGCCCAGACTACTTGGGATCAAGCGGGAAAATTGTTTGGGATCTCACATACCCCCTACTGGAGAAAGGCTACCACCTGTACGTAGATAACTTCTACACATCTCTGCCCCTGTTCCACAACCTGCATCGGATGAAGACGCCTGCATGTGGTACCATCAAAAAGAACCGGAAGGGCTTTCCTCAAAGTCTGGTCAATAAAAAATTGAGAAAAGGAGAAACGGCGAGTCTACGAAACAACGAGATTTTGGCAGTGAAGTGGAGAGACAAAAGAGATGTGTACATGTTGTCTTCAATCCACGATGATACCTTCATGGAAATCCCCAGAAGAAATGGCCCCATACAGAAACCTAAATGCATCTTTGACTATAATTTGTTTATGGGGGGAGTCGACTTGAATGACCAGATGCTGGAACCGTACCTTGCCACAAGACGGACATACCATTGGTATAAGAAAGTCGCAATTTATTTTTTTCATTTGGCCATCTACAATTCTTATGTCATTTATCGTAACTCCACCCAAAACCCCAAACGCTTCCTTGGCTACCAGGAGGAAGTTTTCACTGCCCTTACATTCCCGAACGGCCCCCCAGAAAATATCCGATCTGATGTTCTAAGTCGACTCTCCGAACGCTACTTTCCAGATAAGATCCCTCCCAAACCAACAGGCCAACGACGGCAAAAAAAATGTAAGGTGTGTACCAGAGCTGGATTCAGAAGAGACACATCTTATTATTGTGCACAATGTCCTTCTGAACCAGGCCTCTGCGTAGGTGAATGTTTTCGTCGTTACCATACTTCAGTAAATTATTAGTGAAGTATGGTAAACGTAAGCCTCCGTTCCTGCAATTTACCCTCACACCCCTTATGCCACTGCCTCCTCTGTAACTGACCCTGGCTTGTTATTTGACCACGCTTCTGCCTAACAATTCTGCACATACCTCTGCCTGATCTGGAACTGACCCTGGACTGTTATTCGACCATGTTTCTGCCCAACGATTCTGTACATACCTCTGCCTGATCTGGAACTGACCTTGGACTGTTTGACCATGATATTTTCCTGCCTCTTGGACTGATCTTGTACCCTGCAACTGGACTAGTGGAATTCAACACAGGGGTCTCATATATGTGAGGGGCTCCAGAATTGTTTTTCTGGATGAAGAAAACTATTTATTTTGTTTTCTCAATCCTAGATTAGGGTCTGGAGACTCGGAGGCTTCAAATAGATTTGGGTGGGAGAAGCCTCTACCCCTGTCCCCATTCTGTCCTGAACGAGGCCCTACTTCTGCCTGTAGGACTTACTGCCGTCATGCCTCTGCCTGTTGCACTGACCACACCACATGGACCTGCCTACTACCAGGACCAATATTTTTGGCACTGCGGACAATATCTCTGCCTGCACTGACCCTGGACTTTATATGGACAGTAACCCTGCCTGCTGCCTGGACAATTGTGTTCGCCGCTGCTGACCAAGTCCCTGCCTGCTGCCTGGACCAGTGCTATCCTCCTGTGTACAACTGCGCTACTACAACCACAGGTAATCTTTTTTGTTTACGCTTTGCTCAGCATAATGTATTTTGGGGTGTAATTCTTGGTATGTGCATGCTATGTGTCCCTGGAACACCTGACGGTGTTCCTTGCATGTTGGATCTCTGTATGTGGCCAGGCTGTGTAGAAGTCTCACACATGTGGTATCGCCATACTCAGGAGGAGTAGCAGAATGTATTTTGGGGTGTCATTTTTGCTATCCAAATGCTATGTGTTGGAAATATCTTATAAACGGACAACTTTGTGTAAAAAAAAATGCGTTTTCATTTTTTTCCATATTTTACAAAAACTTCTGGAAAAAAATAAACCATTCAAAAGACTCATTATGCCTCATAGATTATACGTTGGGGTGTTAGCTTTCCAAAATAGGGTCATTTTGTGGGTGTTTCCATTGTCCTGGTGCTCCAGGGCCTTCAAAAGTGCAATAGGTGGTTGAGAAATGTGATGTGTAATTTATGCTCCTAGAACACCTGATGGTGCTTCATGTATGTTGGGCCTCTGTATGTGGCCAGGCAGTGAAAAAGTCCCACGAATGTGGTATCGTAATACTCAGGAGGAGTAGCAGAATGTATTTTGGGGTGTCATTTTTGCTATCTAAATGCTATGTGTTGGAAATATCTTATAAACTGACAACTTTGTGTAAAAAAAAATGCGTTTTAATTTTTTTCCACATTTTCCAAAAACTTCTGGAAAAAAATAAACCATTGAAAAGACTCATTATGCCTCATAGATTATACGTTGGGGTGTTAGCTTTCCAAAATGGGGTCATTTTGTGGGTGTTTCCATTGTCCTTTTGCTCCAGGGCCTTTAAAAGTGCAATAGGTGTTTGAGAAATGTGATGTGTAATTTATGCTCCTAGAACACCTGATGGTGCTTCATGCATGTTGGGCCTCTGTATGTGGCCAGGCAGTGAAAAAGTCCCACACATGTGGTATCGTAATACTCAGGAGGAGTAGCAGAATGTATTTTAGGGTGTCATTTTTGCTATCTAAATGCTATGTGTTGGAAATATCTTATAAACGGACAACTTTGTGTAAAAAAAAATGCGTTTTCATTTTTTTCCACATTTTCCAAAAACTTCTGGAAAAAAATAGACCATTCAAAAGACTCATTATGCCTCATAGATTATACGTTGGGGTGTTAGCTTTCCAAAATGGGGTCATTTTATTGGGTGTTTCCATTGTCCTGGTGCTCCAGGGCCTTCAAAAGTGTAATAGGTGGTTGAGAAATGTGATGTGTAATTTATGCTCCTAGAACACCTGATGGTGCTCCATGCATGTTGGGCCTCTGTATGTGGCCAGGCAGTGAAAAAGTCCCACACATGTGGTATCGTAATACTCAGGAGGAGTAGCAGAATGTATTTTGGGGTGTCATTTTTGCTATCTAAATGCCATGTGTTGGAAATATCTTATAAATGGACAACTTTGTGTAAAAACAAATGCGGTTTCATTTTTTTCCACATTTTCCAAAAACTTCTGGAAAAAAATAAACCATTCAAAAGACTCATTATGCCTCATAGATTATACGTTGGGGTGTTAGCTTTCCAAAATGGGGTCATTTTGTGGGTGTTTCCATTGTCCTGGTGCTCCAGGGCCTTCAAAAGTGTAATAGGTGGTTGAGAAATGTGATGTGTAATTTATGCTCCTAGAACACCTGATGGTGCTCCATGCATGTTGGGCCTCTGTATGTGGCCAGGCAGTGAAAAAGTCCCTCACATGTGGTATCATAATACTCAGGAGGAGTAGCAGAATGTATTTTGGGGTGTCATTTGTGGTATACACATGCCATGTGAGAGAAATAAGCTATTACAATGACAATTTTGTGGGGGGAAAAAAAAAAATCTCAATTTTGCAAAGAATTGTGGGAAAAAAATACAACTTCAAATAACTCACCATGCCTCTAACTACCGTATATACTCGAGTATAAGTCGAATTTTTCAGCACATTTTTTTGTGCTGAAAGTGCCCCCCTCGACTTATACTCGAGTCAAGCACTTTTCTGCAGCAAAAAATTTCATTTTCCGAACCGACTTTGGGGCCCCGTATCTCAGGGCCATTTGGTGCTAGGAACCCCAAATTTGGTGTGCAAACCCAGTCGAACTGGTACCATAACATATCCAAAGCTGGGGTTCCTAGCACTAAGTGGCCCTGAGATACGGGGCCCCAAACCGGTTTGGAAAATGTCATTCTCTGCTGCAGAAAAGTGCTTGACATTTTCTGAACTGATTTTTGGGGCCCTGTATCTTGGGTACACTTGGTGCTAGAAACCCCAGCTTTGAAAATTTTATGGTGCCAGTTCCACTGGGTTTGCACACCAAATTTGGGGTTCTTAGCACTAAGTGGCCCTGAGATACGGGGCCCCAAATTCGGTCAACTGTGTCCATCTGCAGCAATGTCATTTCGGGACCCTTTGGGTTCAGAGACCCCAAATTTTGGCTGCAGCTAGGGGGCATCTAGGAACCCTTAACTACCAAGTTTGAAGTTCAGGGGACCTATGGCTGCAAATGGGCACAGTGATGCTGCAAATGGGCATTGTTGACCCTCTTTTCCACTTACAGTAGCTGTGCATTTCTCACCCTCGTCTTATACTCGGGTCAATAAGTTTTTCCCATTTTTTTGTGGTAAATAAGGGCCTCGACTTATACTCGGAACGACTTATACTCGAGTATATACGAATACATTGAAATGTCTACTTTCCAAAAAGGGGTTATTTGGGGGGCATTTGTACTTTCCTGGCTTGTTAGGGTCTCAGGAAATGAGATAGGCCTCAGTACATCAGATGTGATAATTTTTTTATGATTTGCACCATAGCTTGTAGACTCTAAAACTTTCACACAGACCAAATAATTTCCACAAATTTTTGGTTATTTTTACCAAAGATATGTAGCAGTATAAATTGTGGCCAAAATTTATGAAGAAAAATTACGAATTTGCAAAATTTTATCACAGAAATTAGAAAAAATGTTTTTTTTTTCAAAATTTTCGGTCTTTTTTCATTTATAGCGCAAAAAATAAAAAACCCAGAGGTGATCAAATACCACCAAAATATTTGTATGAAAAAAAGGACAAAAAAATCATTTGGGTACAGTGTTGCATGACTGAGTAATTGTCATTCAAAGTGTGAGAGCACTGAAAGCTGAAAATTGGTCTGGATAGGAGGGGGGTTTAAGTGCCTAGTAAGCAAGTGGTTAAAGGGCCATTTTTTTGTTGTCATTTTTTCAAATGACAAATTTTTTATTTTTTTTTGCATTTAAGTCCAAATATGAGATCTGAAGACTTTTTGACCCCAGATCTCATATTTAAGAGGACCTGTCATGCTTTTTTCTATTATAAGGGACGTTTACATTACTTGTAATAGGAATAAAAGTGATCTAAATTTTTTTTAAAAAAACAGTAAAAAAAAAAAAAGTAAAATAAATAAGAAAAAAAAATTTAAAGCGCCCCGTCCCGACGAGCTTGCGCGCAGAAGCGAACGCATACGTGAGTAGCGCCCACATATGAAAACGGTGGGCAAACCACACATGTGAGGTATTGCCGCGACCGGTAGAGCGAGAGCAATAATTCTAGCCCTAGACCTCCTCTGTAACTCAAAACATGCAACCTGTAGAATTTTTTAAATGTCGCCTATGGAGATTTTTAAGGGTAAAAGTTTGACGCCGATCTCATTTTGAAGTGTGACATGCTGGGTATCAATTTACTTGGCGTAACATTATCTTTCACAATATAAAAAAAAATTGGGCTCACTGTTGTCTTATTTTTTTATTCAAAAAAGTGATTTTTTTTCCCAAAAAAAGTGCGCTTACAAGACCACTGCGCAAATACGGTGCGAAAAAAAGTATTGCAATGACCGCCATTTTATTCTCTAAGGTGTTAGAAAAAAAAAAAACAATATATAATGTTTGGGGGTTCTAAGTAATTTTCTAGCAAAAAAAAAACTGTTTTAAACTTGTAAACACCCAAATCTCAAAACGAGGCTAGTCCTTAAGTGGATAACATATAACCACCAATCAGCCTATCAGGGATGCTTGTCAGTGTCGCCTATAATTGCTGCCTATAAGTGCCCATCAGTGCCTATTATTGACACCTATCAATGCCCATCAGTGCTGCCCCATCAGTGCTGCCCCATCAGTGCAGCTTCATCAGTGCTGCCCCATAAGTGCAGCCTCATCAGTGCAGCCTCATCAGCGCACATCAGTGAAAGAGAAAAATTACTTCTTTAGAAAATTTTATAACAAAAACTAAGAAAAACCTTTTTCTTTTTTTTTTTAATTTTCGGTCGTTTTTCATTTGTTTAGCAAAAATTAAAAAACTCAGTGGTGATTAAATATCACCAAAAGAAAGCTCTATCTGTCTCAAAAAATATTATAAAAATGTCATATGGGTGTAGTGTTGCATTTGCGCAATTGTCATTCAAAATGCAACAGCACTGAAAGCTGAAAATTGACCTAGGCAGGAAGAGGATAAAGTGCATAGTAAGCAAGAGGTTAAAATGGTTTTTTTTGTAATGCCTTAACGCAACGCTAAGTCTACTGTCACACTGGGGCTTTGCTGCGCTAGCGGGCTAAAATGATGGTAAAGCGCTGCCAAAGCTAGCAGCGCTTTTCGGCCGCTGCCGAATCGCTTTGCAGGCTGCCCATTCATTTCAATGGGCAGGGTGTTTTGGGAGCGGTGTATGCACCGCTCCCAAACCGCCCCAAAGATGCTGCTTGCAGGACTTTGTTTTCCCATCCTGCAAGCGCACCGCCCCAGTGTGAACCCAGCCTTAAAGTGAACCTGTGGACACATTATTTAAGCTGCCATTGCTGACTATTTTTTTAAAGGTGCCTTTCCTGGATTTTTAATGACAGGTTTCCTTTTATGTAAAGGAATGGAGTGAAAATCATCATGCCTACAGTTCTGCCTTGAGGTAAACAATTGGTTAAGGAAGTATTATCAGCAGACGCTGCCTCTCCAGATGCAGATGGGGGCAGTACAGAAGGGCCAAGGTGGAAAGTTGAACAAAAGTGTATTTTTAGCCCAAATCGCAGGAAGCTACGATAAATATAGCTGCAGAGGCTGCGCGCTCCCATTTTCAGTAGTATGTGCAATACAGCATGCACCAGGGGCGGGATAATAGACTGCCCTTAATTTATGTGCTGTCTGAGAGGAAGAAGCTTTCCACGGGAGGGGAATTGCCCAGAGCGGATGGAAGTACTTTCCAAGATAAAAACTTGTGGTCAGACAGTGGTCTCACCACAACTGATGCCTGGTCAGGCTCCACATCCTTTTGTTGTGATGGTCAGGCTTTAGGGGAAAACATGTGTTCTGGTCCCTCTGCAATTTGCACTCTCTGTCACTCCAACCCGTGCGCAGGAAGCACAGCGACACATGTATGCTAGCTGGCCTGAGGAGAGAATGTCACACAATTTTAGACTATAAAAAAGGACATTGTCACCGGTAGCCACTATTGACTATGTGTCATTTATTTTGACTGTATTATTGGCTTTCAATGTGCAGCCTGAAAACTAGAAAGCTAGCTATACACGTTTAGATTTTTTTCATTTTCCCAACACTAAGGATAGGCTCACACTGCGGTGATCTGATTTTAAACCGACTTTCAGTGCAATTATGTAGAGCAACTTGCATGCTACTTTTGAAGTGGTTTGTATATTGTATGGGGCCAAAATTGTGTTGGAATCGTAGTACAGGAACCTTTTCCAAAATTGTTGAGTTGCATTGATGTGAATGGGCACCTTTAAAAACAATGTGAAGTCCATTGTCATGAGCATCTGTGGGACTCAAGTCACATCTGAAACCACACTTGTGTTAATGGATCCTAAACAACACAGAGAGGAATTTACTCTGCCGGTTATTGTATTCAGCAGCCACCACACTCACAGCTGCCTAAATACCTGAACAGTGATTGAATCTAAACCCTTGTTCACGCAGGCCATACTACAGCATAGCTCCCAACTGTCCCTGATTTTGAGGGACTATCCCTGATTTGGAACAAAGTACCCCTGTCCCTCTTTCCTCCTCATTTGTCCCTCATTTTGACCTGATCTATATAATTGTATATAAAATGCACTTTTTATCTTTTAAGAGTTTCCCAGTGCTAAACGTTTCATGCAATTTCTAAATCTCTGTATTTGTAAATTTCAAAAGTCCGTATAAGGAATAGTAGTGGTAAAAAAAAGCACTTGTGGGTTTAACTAATCATTTTTTTTTTGTTTAAATCTCCTTGAAGGGGGTGTGCCTTATGCCTACATATGTTTGCTAATAGGTGTCCCTCTTCCCATCTCAAAAAGTTGGGAGGTATGCTATAGACAGGGGCTGCTAGGACAGCGGAAGGGCGCTAGTGCCAGGAAGTTGGTGCAGCAAAAATGGGCGGGGGGGGGGAGTAACACAAGTAAGCGGCAGGCAAGGGGAATCCAGAGAAGAGTCAGAGCCAGGTCAGTAACAGGATCAAGCAGGCCTCAGGAACACAAGTCACAAGGTGAAGCTGAAGCTGAAGACCATCCAGCAATGATACAAGGCAGGCCTCTGGTTTGAAATTGGCCACCGAGCACCAGAATCTGGTGTGTGCACGTGTGTGCTTTATCGCGTTCCTGTCCTTGCAAGTCCAGTTATACATCTGTGCTGTGAGCACGCACATGAAAATAAGCATGGACAGCCTTAGGTTCCTGACACTGTTCTTTTACTCTTATAAATGAGCAGTCAGCTCTGCCTGTTCATTCACAACAGTAAAGGATCATCCAGCACTACAGGGCTGTATAATCTATCTGCCAGGGCTGTGTATGCTTACAAGCAGCAGCAGATAATTCATACAATTCCACAGTGCTGAATGATCTTTTATGAATGAACATGCAGAGCAGATCGCTCATTTTTTTAACAGTAAAATAGTTGGGTGAGCTATCTGTGGCTACTCGCAAACATACATAGTCCCAGCAGATGGATCACACAGTGCCACAGTGATCCTTTTTCTTTTTTGAAGTAATGATCAGTGCTGTGCATGACACCCACAACATCACCTGGTAATTTATAATAGTAAAAGTTTTCTCAGTGCTACGGGGCTGTGTGATTTATCTGCCGGCGCTGTGTTGATCACACAGTGCTGACCCTGCTGCCAGAGATCAGCACTGTCACTTACAAATTTGTGTCCTTCTAGCAGCATGGTCAGACACCGGGGGATAAACTGTCCGATCATGCAGCTTAGCAGCTGCAGGACAGACCTAAATGGAATCAAATACTACATGCACTTGCTTCTGATTATATAAAAAAAGTGATTATATAAAAGTTTAAAAGGTTTAGCAGGGACTGGCTAAATTTTGATCAGTGCGTGGCTTTACCTGCTTGACAAAAGTCAATCATTTGCCTCCTTCTGCTAAAGGAGGATGTTGGAAAACTTTTCACCATCAGTGTGAGACGCTGGTATTACTGGTTCTTCCCCAAAAGTACAGAGGCTGCCCTCCACCGCAAGCCTCAGTCCATTCACACCGCCCCAATATCACACTCTAGTGGATGCCTTTTTAAGATTTTTTGCTTGAAGAAACTTTAACAGGACAGGGATTAGGGCATAGGATACTTCAAAACAATTAGCAAATAGCAATTAGAGGACAATCTTTTCCTTCTAAACTTTTTTTTTTTTTTTAATTCTTTTTATTGTTTTGCAAAAAAGAAAAAACAAAAGAAAAAACAGTCATCAACAACCAGACGGGGAACATACCCATCCTCGAATCTGCCACGTAGGGCTGTACATTTGTCTAACAAGTTCTACTACTCCCTTGAACTCCCTCCCCCCCCCCCCCCCTTAACCCGACCAACTGTCACGGGTGCAGTGATTAAATGTCGTATTTATACCCTGAACATATACATTTATATTGTCCTCTATGTTACACCAAACTGTCCTCACTTTTATATATGAAACACATAACAGGAGATACTGACAGCTTCTATAGAATTAAGACATCAGGAGCTTATGACTTCATCTCTCTCCCACCAGGCCTATTTCATAATGCTAATTCCCCAGGCTACAGCATATTTGTTAATTAGCCTACCGTTACTGTTGAATTTCCTTCTAAACTTAAATGATGGACAATCTAAACCCCCACAGCTGAAGACCATGAGATAACTTTATTTGGCATCTGGTCACCTTACACCTATGCAAAACTACTGTGGTAGCCAATATGATTTCCAGAACACTGCAGTCACAGGGATCAATTAAGGGTCTTTACTAACAAGACCTCAGGATAGCTGCCGCTGTTACTGTAAAAGGGAGGCCCCCATGTTTTTTTCCCAAAAGCCTCCGGTAAACGATCCAGTCTCCCCGTGGCAGCGGTGCAGGTGCTGTGATGTGGGTGGTGCTGCGCTGCCCCCGGGTGTCCTCAATCCCAGTCTCAGGCTCGGATCTTCACTGTTATGGTCTCCCACTGGCAGGCAATTATTCAAACAGAGGTGCTCTTTCTGAAATTTCCTCGGTGCCAAGAGGAAGAACTTTCCCAGGCAGTTTAATAAAGATAAAGATCACACTCCTCCTACTGCACAATACCTATTGGGATCTGTAGTATAAGGAGTCTGTCCTAATATATGGCTGCTGTCTAAAACTACAACTACAGGAGTCTTAGCGCTCTGCATAGACGTCTATGGGCATGTTTTGCTTGAACTCTCCCCCTGCTGGCTGGAGGAGAATGGTGCAGCATAACATCATTATATCAGTAGAGAAAAATAAATGACAATGTCTCCTTCTCCATATTGCTGTAGCCCAGCACCTGGCAAAACATCTCCCTCCCTAATCACTGTAAGCTTCTCCCAGAGGCAGGGGGAAGCAATCAAACTCCCAGCCTGTGGAACCTTGAACAGACCAGGAAAAATCATCACTGCTCCCTTGATTATGGAATTAGCCAAAAAAAAAACTGTACCTAGCATCCTATGCAAGGAGGGTGATACATCTTGATAGAGTGGAGATGGATTAGAACATTTGTCAAGTTTTTACTGCTGTCTGCGTCTCCGTTAGGGAAATTCACCATCTGTATTTGTCATGTTTACCTTAATGCTTGAAAGTGAAAGCAAAAGAAAATCCCAATGTATAGGTTGTCCACAAGACCGTAATTGGGGGGAAATCTTCCAAAGGGGACACTAGTCCTGGTGACAACCAGGGATTCCTTCACTTTGGACAGATTTCCTCTCACTTCCTGTTTTGGCTATGGGACAGGAAGCAAAGGGAAATCTCCCCAATGGAACACAGAAGGCACAAATAAAACTGACAGGGCTTATAACCCTCCATTTTCTTTTTGCCTTTAGTTCTACTTTACCAGTACAAGCTGCAGGGGTGTCATCCTGATCCACTCTTCACTACTAAGTTCATCAAGGCAACGAGTTTGGGCTTTTTTGATTTGACTGTGTGCTTCTAGCCTCTTACACACAGCTGCCTATTACACGGGCGGATAGAATTCAGCTTTTAGCTGCAGATAGATCAAGTTATCTACCGCAGCTAAACTCAGACAATGCTTTCCTATGGCCCCATTCACACATTGCATTTACAATGGTTTCATTACATGGGGTTTTGTGCGGTTAGAAAAAATAAATTTATTGCAGCTATCTGCACATAAGTGTAGGTAATCGCAGTGTACTATTTCACCTGCAGATAGCAGCGGCAACAAGGAAAGAAAAACAACAGTAAGCACATCAGAAATGGCAAGAATGTTTTAACGCAGTTAAACGCAACCGCATGTAAAAGCACGTAAACGCAGCTAACTGCAATGTATAACTGCAAGTGATTGCTGTGCCTGGAGTCTTGGAATTTCAAAATAACAAAACATGCTTTTAACAGCGGCAGAACAGCTGCCTGTGTGAAAGAGACCTTAAACTCAGTTTTTTTAGGCATACGGGCTTTTTACTGATCTAAATGCAGCCCATTGTTTTTAATGTGCTTGTACACACAGGCACGTTAACATGAGTTGCATATAGATGAGTAATAAAAAAAATATATAGAAATCTGAGTTGCTGGTCAGTATTTTACACGCATACACGCATAAACTATTAATTTGAAGAAATCTAGAATTTATTATACTTGTGTACACACATATGTGCAATACGAGAGACAAAACGCAAGAAATCTTGCCTGGGAATACTGATGTTCAAACATCAGTACCATGTGCAAGTACCCTCTTTCAGGTGGAAAAGCCAGGATGAGGGTGGCAATTCCAGTGCCTGCCTCTTTAAGAAGAAGCCAATCTGATTTTGACCCAGTGGCGGGACATGCATATGGATGGATGCTATGTGATCTGTACACACACCCCCTGGATGACCAATCTAGGGGGACGAATCGGGCGGCCAGGTTACATTTAGAAGCTAAAAACCAAGCATGTGACAGTGACTGTACACAGAGGAATGTGCTGCTGGGAAAACCGGCAGTGACTGAAGAGGTGGACAGGAACACAGAAGAGGCACAGCTGACTAAATCATGTATACAATGTGGGTGACGTCTTCCTTTGTTTCTGAAGGAAACATTATTCAAGGGTACCTGTCAAAAGATGCTGTCATTGCTGACCTCTAGTGCTGAAATACTAGATGCTTGGCTGTCATATACTGAAGTAAGACTGGTCACTGATTGCTGCACTACTTTGAGTAATGAAATGACTTTGACTTATCCTGGTCTGAATATTGTTCCAAGACTGTGATTCAGAAAGTCCTAAAGTCGAGTGTTAAGTATAACAGCCAGGGAACACGCATTTATAAAAGGTGTTCAGCAATGGTAGGTCTTTTGATAGGTCTATTTAAAGTGGAACTAAATTTTAAGAATAAAAAAACTTTGGAGCAAACAGGCTCTTTTTTTGCGGAAGAGACATGCTATGGGTGTTTCTCTCTGTTTTTATCATTCCTAAGTTCACATGAAGGGTTGCCATATAAAATATGTCACCATTTATATCATTAATAATTTTTCATGACATCGTTTTTTCTCAAATTTGAATTCAATTAAATCAGTGCAACTGAGTGGATATAACATCGAACAATTATACAGTCTATATTAGTAGCGAAAACAAAGGATGTAGTATGTCAAGTGAATGAGACCAATGTTGGGCTTTCCAAGGAGAGTATATGGACACAGCAAGTCCATAGGGGTGTACCCACTTTTAGTTAAATGGCTAAACACCATAAGGCCTTATGAACATTCTGAATATTAAACAATAATGTGCTGCGCTTTACACTTATTGTACCTTACGCCATACAACAAAAAAAATGATATAACAAAAGCCATATGCATAAGACACCCAGTGCATATCTGTATAGATTGTAAGCTCTAACGAGCAGGGCCCTCTGATTCCTCCTGTATTGAATTGTATTGTACTTATTGTACTTGTACTGTCTGCCCTAATGTTGTAAAGAGCTGCGTAAACTGTTGGCGCTATATAAACCCTGTATAATAATAATATAATAATTATATATATATATATATATATATATATATATATATATATATATATATATATATATATAGTGGTTTAACTTCTCCTTGGCTTGGAAACATCAATCTTTTATAAATGTCCTGAAGCCATACGTGCTTAAAGTCCTATTTGCAAATATCAAACTCTGTAAGTCCACTCTATTATTGTATATATGGAGTCCAAATTTGCATATTCTTCATTAGGCATATAGCTTCTCATATTGTCACCATGTAGTGCTCGTAATCCAATAATCAATGTGCTCACCCTCCACCAGATTTGCTCTAACCTGGAATAACGTGACCTTGCGTTTAGATGTGCCAAATCTGGAAAAAAATGCACTCATGGCATGGTCTGTTTAGTGTTGGTTTTTGTGGAGCTAAAAGAAACTGAAAAGATGTAAACGTGAATGAGCCCTTAATAAAAAAAAAAAAAAAAAAAAAAGAGGGGGGTAAAGAATAAAATTGCAGGTTTACGGGTGAAATAAACATGAAGGTTGGGTGCTGGGGGGGGGGGGGGGGGGTGAAGAGGGGTTGGAGTAGGCTTTTTCAACCAAGGTTCCTCCAGAGGTTGCTAGGGGTTCTTTGGGCAATGGACTATGTCTGTCTCTCAGATAAGTAACCACTGACACCAATGATCTTTTTAGCCATTTGTAAGGGGGAGATTTTTTACTACTGACCACACATGTAAGCGGCATTCTTCCCAGTGACCATCACGCTAATGTATTGGGAGCTGTAGCTATATTAATTTTTAGCAGGAACTCCCTAAGACTGGAAAGTTATTTCAATGTTTCCTGTGGTAAAACGGTTGCAAATGGCTGGGTTAGAGGGTATGGTTGAGTGTCAGGGTAATCCTATTGAGATAATAGATATAACATGAGGTCCACAATGTTGTTGAGAATGGAATTATGTTGAAATAGCCAAAAAAATTAAAACACTAAGGGATCAGTGTGGTTTTTTTTTCCTTAATAATGACTCTGCTGATATCATATGGAACAAATGAAAACCGATGACATGACTGAAATCACACAACATCCTGTACAGTGAAGATATGTTTGGATAGGTGACGTCTCTGAAAACTGAACTTCTCAGAAATAGGAGTTTTCCTGACTCTGTAACAATCTGTGTTGATGCGATGGGGCAGGTGACAGCGTTTATGTTGGCATGGCTAAAAGCATCTATGTGGAGTGGAGGGCACACACCCCTTCAGGAACAGCTGGAGGGAATCTTGACATCTTCCCTGACATGGTTGATATAATGGGCCCTCTGCTGGAATCACAGTTTGTCTAACCCCATTCCTTTCCTGCCAGCAATTCCCGCTTGCATTTTAACACTTTAACATGTGCAAAAAAACCATAAATGCGTAGAAGCAAGCCGAGCAATGCATTCCTGGCACGCTGCAAAAACACATTTTCTTACATCCTGTCGCACGGTGAGGAGTATTGTCGGATATAGGGCACATAGGACATCCTTCACTGTTTAAGAGAACCTGTCACCCACTCATAATTGTACCCATAAACCAGTTTTCATTGAATTTAGAAGCTACTAAAATCACCACTACAATTTCTTTGTCCGTCATTTAAAGTATATCTAAACTCTATTTATTATTTTTTTCATTGTGGTTAAACAACAATCTCCTATATATGTTGCTTACATGTTTTTTTCCACACTCCTTTTTCCCACTGTAGCTTTAATTCTGATTGCTCTTAGCTAGTTGGCACCTGCTTTTCACCTTTTTCATAATCTCCTCCATGCGGCTAATGATGCATAAAAGCTTTCATCCTGCCCGGTGGGCATGGCGAAATGTATCAGGGTGTGTGGTTTAGTGGAGACATGTAGGCTGAGGCCGTTCTTCATCATTTATTCACCTGGGCTGGTCAGGAGTAGCGGTGATCCTTTCCTCTTTACGAAAACCACATTCGCAGTTAGAATTTCGTCCATGCAAGATACATTTTACATCCTGCGCCTTTTGAATTTTCTGGTCACTACAGTCAAAAATGAACTTTGATTTGACCCCAGTAACTATTAGAAAATCTAACAAACTTTATAAAAATGAAAACTTTCTAATGTACGGCCAGCTTTGCTTTTGGAGTATTTCAGTCATGGAAGAAACCAGGGGCTAAGCAGACAGAGCTCCACCCCTTACTAAAATATCATTTATGGGTGGTCTAACCCTTTAAAAACATTTTTATAGTTTAGTCTGTACTCACAATAATTTACTAAAACAATCACAGATACTTGACAAACTTGTAAGGGTTATTTTAAAGAGACCCTGTCACCATCATTGTATACAAAAATGTAGGTAAATACAGAAACTCAAGAATTGAAGTGTTTTATACTTTCTTTTTTTTAATCAAACAGGTTCTTTATTAAATGATAAGCAAACATGTACAATCTGACGACAGTAATTCACGTTACACCTTGAAAATACATATATCTGCAGCCTTCAATACATAGAAAAAAGGAAAATCAGATACAAGAGCACATGAACAGCATATGTAGGAAACACCACCACTGTTTAATGAATAATAGACTTGACACACATCAAAAGTGCTCTGTGTCCAACGTATTGTTAACTATTGCTATCAGGAGTTATGAAAGTCTATCAGGGCATTGCAGCAACCGCATCTGAACAAGTTCACATGGGCTGAGTCCAGGGGTATCCAACCATGGTGCCCATACCCTCCCAAACATTTTTATACTTTCAATAAACACATTTTTTTCACTTGCAGAGTGCCTCTGAATGTTATGGTAATATTGACTACCTCAGAAATAGTCAACTGGCTAGCATAACCTCCTCCTTCTTTGCATGTCATAGCCCTCTCCTCTTCTGGGAGTGCCTCTGTCTCACCTCCCAACACCTCCTAACTTTTTATGTAGCAGCTGGGGGAGAAGTGATAAGGAATACTATAGAATAGTCATTCTCATCCAGGATTCTAAGGAACCCTAGGGTTCCTCCACAGGTTGCTAAGCAGTTCTTTGACCTGTGACTGGCTGACCTCCCATGGGATGGTGCATGCATATTTCCAGGGCCAGCTCTACATGGGAGAGCCAGCAGTATGACACCAGAGGCCTTTTTATCCGCAGGAATAGCGTTCTGTCCACTACTGTAAAGGTTTTGTTCTTCCTAGTGACACCAATGTAAGGGGCCTTTCTACTGACCCCAATAACTTGGTTTTAGCAGTGGTTCCTTGAGACCTGAAAATCATTTGTAGCACCCTCCTAGTTAGGTGCTAGAAGAGAGTATAGTTTTTGGTTGAAGATGGTTGGGTAAAACTTAGAGTGGTCTCTGCCTACCAGGGAGCAGGATCTATTGGTTAGGTCTGCTCATTGTGCTCAGGTGCAGCTCAGCTTGTTTGACTGTCCCTCACTTTTCGAATAGGGTGGCATATTGGACAGTGGGAGGGGTCCTGAAAAGTGAGTGCACAGACTTTGTTACAGTCCCTGCAATTGGCAGAGGAAAAGTGCTGCATTGCATGTTGGGATACTGTTTAAAAGCCCAGGGTACATGTACTCAGAGTTAGTTGAGTCGGGGAACCGAGTCCAGGAGGGAGTAGGCGGCTGCCCTCTCCTTCCATGGAGGTGGTCGTGCGGCCTAAGGTGGTCGACGGCCTAGAGGGCCTAGAATCAGAGTGAAGCTGAACCCAGAGGTCCTGCAGAGCTGACTGGAAGGGAGACACAAGCAGGGATCTGATTCTGCCTACTGTGAGTACAGATCTGTGTCTTTGGTGCCTGTCAAGTGAGGGTCACCCCCTTTAGCTAGAAGAGTCAGTGGATGGGTGTCAGTAAAGGGGATGCTGGAGAGTATCCTGAAGATAATGTAGTTGCATCAAGTCTGCTGCTAGTGATTGCAAGAAGACTTAATTCCTCCATACATGTGACAGTATGGTTAAAGCAGTGTGACTGCTTCCACAAATAATCCGGTGAGGCCAAGTGAGAGTTGTCCTCCTCCACTGTGAAAAGTTCAAGTTGGAGTATCCCACTAATCCCTTCTCCCATCCAAGTTCCAAAATAAAAATACAAAAACACCAACACCCTGGACTGGTAATTGAGTAACGAGAAAGTGGGAGTAAGGGTGGGACAAGTGGAAACCCTTAGCGACCAGCTACAGGTAACCAGAAAGAGGCCTAAGAATTCAACACTCAGCAAGCCCTATGGGGACAGTGCTACAAATTTTGGAGTTTTTGGTGGGTAAAAAGCTTAAGTAAGGTTGCAACAGAGTGACACTTGTGTAATAGCTCAAAGTCTGCTGGGGTTCCTGACATTTACATTCAACATGGTGGCACCCAGCCGCAGGATTTTGGAGGTGGCACATATAATCTTATGGGAAGATTGTTGTTAAAATGAATGGTCTGATGACAGGGTTTCTTTAAAGCACACACATAGCCAGATTTTTATTCAGCATGAGTCTTCTGAATGTCCCTCCTTGTGTTCCAGTCCCCCCTTACAGAATATTAGATCTCTCCAGCACAAATTCTTGTGCCCTGTTCTAAGTTCAGTCACCAGACTGTGTAGTTGCAGCCATGCACGTATACCCATTGGCTGACTGTCTGTCACCATAAATATCCCAGACATACAAATCACTGTGTGAAAATGAATGTGAGAGAACCTTTTTCTTTCTCTTCAAGGAAACCCTTTATCTCGGCTACAATAAGGATTTCCTGTAATGCTCATTAACCTTAGTTGCAAAATCCAACAGGGCTGCAGAAGATAACAGGCAGTGACAACTAATGTACTACGGCTTGGAATTGTCTGTACTAGCCTTGTGGGACATGCCGTACGACACTCATCAGTTTCCGCCTCTAGCACGTTTTCTGTACCTTCCCACTAATAAAAAACTTGACCCAACGGCCGGAATTGTTCCCAGGAGGTAAGCTGACAATGGACGGTCTTTGCTGGAGTCAGCCAGACTAATCTGGTTGTAGCAAAAATATTTAGAGAAATCCCGGAGCCTTCAACGCGCCATTTGGCTAGTCCCAGTTTGGCGCATATTGTGTCACGAGCACAGCCTCACTTGACAAGAGGAAGTCCTTGTTGTCTTGTGCTGCGCCTGTTTCTACATGTCCTTAAAGGGGGAAATGTGGTCTATTTTTAAGCAGCGTACATTTGTTTCTCAAATTTACTGTAAATATTCTGTAAGCATTCAGGCTTTAGGTGTACAGAATGTATCCCCTTTACAAACTTTCTTGTACAAAAAAGAAAATGTTTGGTGGAGCTGCATATACAGCAGTGGTTCCCAACTTTTTCTTTTCACTACACCCCTTAAAAAATGTTTAATTGATGTTGGCACCCCCTTCAAAAGTAATATCACATTTGAGAAAGAAGAAGCCAAATTTCTAATATTCCAGCTACAAATTGAAGCAAATACAATACTGTGGGTTAACAAATTAAACTGAAAGTGATTGTAAACGATCACTTTGTAAAACAACCCATTCAGCTCAAAATAGAAATGAAGGGCAAAACATTTGTGTATAAATATAAAAAAAAAAACATTATAAATACAATTTATTTCCCCTTTTTACAAGTGATCACATCCCCTCTGTTCTCAGCTGCATAAGAGCTGGGGGAGGAGAAGCAGCAGTAAACTGAGCTTCCCAGTGAAAGTCTGTGCTTTGGTTGCGTGTCAGGACAAGGCTGATCATTGGAGGAGAGCAGGCTGTGTTCCCAGAAGAGCTAGAGAGCTAACCACAATGTGTTCTCCTGCTTAGTGTGGTCAGTTTTAGTTCAATCATAGTTTATTGTATCAAGAAAAATATGATTACAAACAACAGAGTAATACAAAGATGCGTATAAGGTGTAATATCATATTTTACAAAGATCTTCAACTTCTAAAGAAACAGTAGCATAATCGTCAATAAACAGATAATGAGGCATATAGCAACAGTCCACTGTTAGCGAGAGATCAATTAGGATGTCAACAATGTATAATAGTGCACCAAGAGAACATGGAGAATGGTTGACCTGTAGGAGTTGATTAAAATGCAAAGATAAGTTGGGGGAGCACTAAGATGAAGAGCATGTTTTGATACTTCTTTTTTATTTGAAAAAAAGGGGGTAAAGAGTCAGAGAGAGAAAGGAAGGTAGAACAAGAGCACATGGTATATTGTAGAACCAGTGGCGTCTCCAGCTTTCATATTTAGGGGGGGCACATGGGGGGACTGGGACAAAAATAGGGGGGCAATATAAAATGCAAATATATATATATATATATATATATATATATATATATATATATATATATATATATATAAAATATATATAGATAGATAGATATATCTATCTATCCTGGGGCCCTTTACCCCTTTACTACGATCCCACAACGGCCCTTTCACATGTTCTGCAGTGAGCTCCCTTCCTACTGTATTGGGCCCCCCCCCCCAGGGTGACAGAGAACAAGAGATATATGTCACCAGCATACCAAGAAAATATAAGGGTCCAAAGCAGTGGGAGAACTATCAGGGTTGCAAAGGTTGTCTTGCCACCGGGCCCTGGTGTTCTGCCAATGTGGGGTTCCCCAGCCTCCTCTTGCTGTCCTGGCCCTGCCCTCAGTCTGTTTTTTCAGTAACTAAAAGTCCTGGTGGAGTCCTTCTTGCAACTCGCTCTTCTCCCTGCCAATGAGGATGCAGGGGAAGGAGCAGATCGGGCGGCCGTGGTTGTGTGAGCGCTCGCATTATGCAGTGTCAGCGAGCAGAGGGAGGGGGGAGGAATCACCCACTGGGGACCTTCTCCCTCTCAATAGAGACTGTGTTACCCCAGCGGTGGCCCGAGTAAGATGCGGCACATCCGATATGAATACAAACAAAAAGAAATTGCCTTTTTGTAAAAAAAAAAAAAATTAAAAAAAAAAAAAAATTTTTTTTTTGGGGGGGCACATGGTGGGGCCCAGCATAATGTTGGGGGGGTCAGGGCACCCTCTGGCCCCCCCTAGGGTCACCATTGTGTAGAACCCAGAAATAGGAGTACTGTAAACTCTGTCACAGTCCAGAGGCGGTAGGCGGGGGATCACCTGAGGCCCAGATTATAAATTCGGAAGAATAGCGGAACATGGACCAAGAGGTCCAGCTTAGCGAGAACTGTTCTTCCCTATTAGCTTCCTGTGCCAACAGCCACTCAAGGTCTCTAATAGAGTCAACTTCCATGGACCACTCCCTGAGTGAAGGCATGTCGGTCGTCTTCCAATGTTGAGGTATATGACTATTCTAGCTGCGGATAAGAAATGTCGAAGGATGTCTTTTTTAATGGATTTGAAGGATCCAGGAAGTATTGATAAGAGAGCTACCTCCGGTAAGGTTTGTACTGAGGTCGCCATCAATTTGCAGTAAAGGTTAAAGATATGTTGCCAGAAGGATCTGATGGGGGGCATTCCCACCATATGTGTATCATAGTGTGTGGTCAGGTTTTAATAGGAAAGCAGAGGGACTGGCAGGAACACCAGGGATTTCACATAAAGGAAGCAATACAAAGAGTTCAGGAAACATTTTTTCATACAAGTACATCATACATGTCAAGAATTCGAAATGTTGGGGTAACAAACACTTAAAAAAAAGAAAAAAAGCTTTTATGCAGGTAAGGAGCGGCTGTCGATAAAAAAAATAAACTACAACTTTGACCAAAGCTGAATAAAGCCCTTGTTATAGGTGTAGGAAATGTATGTACCTCTTGAAGCCTGAATTAAAAACTCCCAGAGGTGGCATCCCTCTGTCCTGCCTTATCACTAAGACATTATTAAGACACTCCCAGTGATTACTGCTAATGCCCACCATCATACGAGTGAGGTCTTTTTCTGATTAAAACCACCTCACATGCACTATTTCTCCCCCACTGCGGTAGCTCTAAGCTTAGCAATGCTGTGATGGAGGAGATAGTGAACTGTGCGTGTGTATTTAAGACCTCACTCCTGTGATGGTGGGGGTGAGCAGTAACAGCTAGGAGTGTCTTAGCAACAGTCTAGCATCAAGGAAGATATGGGGATACCATCTCTGGGAGTTTTTTCGGGCTGGCTTAAGGAGGTACAGTACATAGATGGCCTACACCTATAACAAGGATATAAAAACAACAGATGATGAACTGAAACAAGATCCTAATGATTTGCAGACAAATATTACTCTACTTGGTCAAAGCCGCACAGCTTTTTTTTTCTTTTTTTATTTACAGGTGCCACTTAGCTGCAAAGGGAGTTATTTTGGTAAAAATTAACGAACCCTTTAATTCAGTGCATAACATGCAAATATAAATTGCCTGTACATCCTAATATATTCAGAACAAAAAATGAGTAATAGATATCCCATTTTGAAGCATAAAATGACTGCTTTTTATTTATGAGTTTGTCAAAATGTGGAACTTTCTTGCTGACTAGAATTTGTCTTGATTGACAAAGGAGAACTGAATCTAGATTCACCCAAGTATGTTATGGAACACATAGGACATAGAGGGGTTGATTTACTAAAGGCAAATAGACGGTGCACTTTGCAAAGTGCAGTTGCACTCTGCAAGAACAGTTGCTCCAGAACTTAGTAATTGAGGTGAAATTTCACTTTGCGAATCACGTGCAAGGAAAAAAAAATTTTTTTTGCTTGCACATGATTGGCTGATGGAAGTCAGTGGAGCTTCTGCTCATTTACTAAGCCCCAGAGCAACTGCTTTTGCAGAGTGCAGCTGCAAAGTGCACAGTCTATCTGCCTTTAGTAAACCAACTCCAGAGTGCTTTACCGCTAAGTCTTGGGAACAAATCCAGTGCTGCACCCCCAAATTCCTCCAAAGACTTGCTTTCAAATTGCAGTTTAGGTGCTCAATTTGTCTGCAAATCATTATGATCTTCTTTCAGTTCATCATCTTTTGTTTTTTTCCAAATTGCAGGAATAAGGATTCATGATCTGTTCTTCTCAAATCTTTAGATCTCCAGCAGAAAAATATCCATCAAATTTTAAGAGTGAAATAATGCAAACTTGTGAATTTATGAGTGAAACAATATACAACATCAGATGTTACATACAGTATAGTTAGTCTGGTTGAAAAAAAAGACACCAGTCCATCTAGTTCAACCCACATGTTGCGTTATTATGAGCAATACTCTGACAATCAATTACGGTACTTAATTTACTTATATGTTTATTCTGTTATGCCCTGTACATACGGTCGGACATTGCTCGGAAATTCTGGTCAACAAAATCCATGGATTTTTTCCGACGGATGTTGGCTCAAACTTGTCTTGCATACACACGGTCACACAAAGTTGTCGGAAAATCCGATCGGTGACGTAAAACACGTACGTCGGGACTATAAACGGGGCAGTAGCCAATAGCTTTCGTCTCTTAATTTATTCTGAGCATGCTTGGCACTTTGTGCGTCGAATTTGTGTACACACGATCGGAATTTCCGACAACGGATTTTGTTGTCGGAAAATTTTATAGCCTGCTCTCAAACTTTGTGTGTCGGAAATTCCGATGGAAAATGTGTGATGGAGCCCACACACGGTTGGAATTTCAGACAACAAGGTCCTATCACACATTTTCCGTTGGAAAATCGACCGTGTGTACAGGGCATTATTCTCTCCTTTTGTTTAAATAAAGAATATGTCTGCAATTTCAACCACCTATTACCACTGATCAAGGCACTCTGGCAATTGAGTTGTGGTGACTTGTCACTAGGGACACAAGCTGCTTTTTGTCACACGCCCTGAAATTCCATCTTGCACACCTTTGGGGTGTGGGCAGCCCAGAATAGAAACCCTGTATCTACATCAACAGTGTCATCTAGTTTGCCATCAGTATGACACAAGCTATGTCTAAATTCCTAAGACAGGAATCTTCTGCACTTTTACCACTTTCTAAACATAGAAAATTATGTGAAACAATTTGAGAGATAATGAGATCCACATCTTTGTTCAGATATATACACTAATTGAAAGGCATTTAATTTGCTAAAGCACCATGTACCATTAATATTTGGCATTTTTTATTAAAAGACTGTTTTCACTTTTTTTCATCCTGTGTTGCATCTCAATGCTGCTGATCTAATGAGTTTATATGCACTCCATCAATGGCTGCATGGCATTTCTTAGATGGGTTACCTGATGATGACAACAGCAGACCACCCCAGTGTAGTGTATGTATTGAAACGGCCACTTGTAATCTACATTGGAAGCCCTTGTGACAGGGTGACAACACAGGAACACAACTGGGAGTCAGGGGCAAAGCACAGTCACCCTATAAAAAAACAAAACAAAAGAGGGTGCATCAGTCTAATAGTGCATTATCCAGCAGCATTTATTTAATATCAACAAGAATAATACTCACAAACATGTGAATTGAAATCGTTCATCAAGCTACGCATCTATAGCCCAGGAGTCCTAGACTTGGCACACTCCAGAGTGCAGGAGGACCTCGCCGGGATCATTTTCAGTCAATAACCCAATACCCAATAACAGGAAGTGCCTGAGCAATGATCAGGCACTTCCAAATATTATTTTAATGAAGAATCCATAGATGTGGACAAAATCACAGATTGTTTCTCACATTAAGGTTTCTATCCAGGAGCATTTGTTTTCAGCCCAACACACAATTTATGTTACATTGTCCATGCCCTGGGGGGATTTTTGGCCCTTGAAATGTGTTGGATGACTTTGCCTACTTGTTGTTAAGTGGGATAACAACAAGGGATTTTGAACTCTTGAGCGCACTTTTGTCATTCTAGGCAGATTGAAAAATTACTTTTAAAATTGCATTAACATGATACAAGTTAAATTTTTTTCAGCGATTTGGTTTACATGAACTTTAAAAGTGAACGTGTGCTCAATTTAATTCTTCTAAACTCTCATTAGACACATAGAGCAGGATTGTAGACATTCAGTAACTGCATTATTTACCTTGAAGAGTTTTAAATTTTGCTTACCGAATGTTGGGCGACAATGGCCAGTTTAATAGAAAATGTCCGACATCCGGCCCGTGTGTATACCAGCTGGTCCGAACGTGCATGCTGGAAAGCCAGCAGCCGACCGGCTCCCGATCAGCTCCCCAAATCATCACGGACTGTGGAAAATTTTGCATTTAATTTGGAAATAAAGATCCCGGAGTCTGGAGGAAGAGTGGAGAGGCACAGAATTCAAGTTGCATGAGGTCCAGTGTGAAATTCCTACAGTCAGTGATGATTTGGGGAGCCATGTCATCTGCTGGTGTTGGTCCACTGTGTTTTATCAAGTCCAAAGTCAACGCAGCCCTCTACCAGGAAATTCTATAGCACGTCATGCTTCCCTCTGCTGACCAGCTAAATGGAGATGCTGATTTCATTTTCCAGCAGGACTTGGTACCTGCCCATACTGCCAAAAGTACCAATACCTGGTTTAATGATTATGGTATCTGTACTGTGCCCGCTTGGCCAGCAAACTCGCCTGACCTAAACTCCATAGAGAATCTGTGGGGTTTTGTCAAGAGGAAGATGAGAGACAGCAGATCCAACAAGGCAGATGAGCAGAAAGCCACTATCAAAGAAACCTGGGCTTCCATAACACCTCAGCAGTGCCACAGGCTGATCACCTTCATGCCACACCGCATTGATTTAGTAATTCATGCAAAAGGAGTATTGAGTGCATACTATACTGTACATGGACATACTTTTCAGTAAGCCAACATTTCTGTGTTAAAAATCCTTCTTTTTTCTTATGTAATATTCAAATTTTCTGAGATACTGAATTTTGGGTTTTCACTAGCTGTAAGCCTTAATCATCAAAATTAAAAAAAAAATGCTTGAAATATATCACTCTGTGTGTAACGCACTGTTTGAATTGAATTACTGAACTAAATTAACGTTTTGAGGATATTCAAATTTTATGAGATGCACCTGTATGTGAACAGTCATACGATATCTAGGTGTCTGCTGTTCATGTCTGGTGACAGTACATAAAATTAATTAGATGAGATATACTGGGGAAAAAAGTGGATCTAAACCTAATTACTAAAATTTCACATAAGCTTTAGGCTGGGCTCACAACTATGTGAATTGGATGTGGGTTTCCCCGCATCCAATTCTTAAGACAGGAGATTCTCTATGGACCCGGTTCACATCTATCCCTTGCGGCTGCAGAGCGGCTGGCACAGGATTACTGTGCATCTTTGGCTCAGTTTCAGGGCTTACTTCAGGCAAAAATTCGTCCCTGATTCGTCCCTGAAACATAGAACAGGGGCGCACCGGTCCTCTGCTGCGAGCCGCATCCATCGGAGGTGTGAATCCAGCCTCAACATGTTAATATTATTTCAAAAGTTGTTTTCAATTATTTCAATTCTGCAGCTTCCATTAAAAGAATACTTGATGATCCTACCATGAAGGTCCTTGTTCAGTCACTACTTGTTATGGGGTGATAACATTCTGTTTCTTTCTCTCAATTGTGCTCCTGCATTGTCACAATGTCACATGAGCCTCTCATGGCAACTGTTTAGGATCCACAGTGCTTTAGCAAACTAAATGCCATTCAGTTAGGCTTTACAACTAATTTAAGCTTATATCTCAATAACATTAATTAGCACTTGATAGTTTTTTCTTATTATTTTAGGAACAGCACAAAGGACCATTCTACCATGTTCAGTGAATAATCATTTTTATATAGAGGTCTATGAAACCCCCAATTTTACACGTATTCCAAGGCTTTGTGACGTTCCTTAGAAAAAGGATCACTCCATAGGGAAATGCTTTGACATGAATATATCTTATGTTCTTCTGTATGTCTTCCAAAATGTGAGAACCAAAACTTGCTTTTCTGGGAAGTGAGCCTGAATGCTTCAGAGTATGCTCCCAAGGATGCTGTACAAAAGTGCCGTACACAAGAAGATGCACATACCTTCCTTGTCTCAGGGACTATTTTTATGGCCTATGAAAGTCTACTGTCATCCATCTGGGACATTTCGTTATGCTGACATGTGCAAAAAAAATAAAAAAATTTGTCCATGCTCAGTGCCTAGTCAGACCAATATGATATAAGGAATCTTCCCATGACCCACATGGGGTCTCTTGCGTGACTTTGCTTCATAAATAACAAATCTTACATTCGTTACTGCAGACACTGTGTATAACGATCGTTTGAGAATTAGTACTGTTATGTAACTTACACTGGACTGGCAAGGGATTATAATTTTCAAGATTCCACATTATAATTTTTTTATATGAGCACATTTAAAGTATCACCTAGCAAAGAGATTTGCATATACAGGTGTGCTTTCAAATATTTTTTAAAAGGTGAATAGAGCCAAAACTTTTTGTTTACAAAGTGTATAGAATGGTTAGAACTTCTGTCAGGTTTTTTTTTTAATCCCATTGGGGAAATTTCCCTTTACTCTACAGGAGGTGAGAGAAAATCTCTCCAAATTGAGGGGAATTCCCCTCTTTGAAAGTTGTGACTGGAACAGTTGCAATTTTAATTTTATTTTTTTTATCGCTTAGGCTTTAGATATACAACAGCATTTAGCCGCCTCTGAACAGCAGAGCTCAGACTGGGTGAGAGAAGCACCTAAGGAGCCAGTCAGTTGTGCTCATGTGCTAACAAGAAGCATGCTGATAGGAGGAGAGAGCAAAATGATTGGAGATGAGTCTATCGGCCTGTTGATTTCACTGTCCACTCACAGATCAGGAAAGGGAGAAGACCTGTAAGTGTCACTTAACTGCAGCAGAGAAAAAACAGGTCTTATTCCCTGCCATATGGGGCTGTGCTTTGTGTCAGGCTGTGTATATTTCAGGACTGGATGGACAGAAATATAAAACCTTTTAGCAGGTAAAACAGGCCCATATATGCCCTTTGTCTATGTATTTAGCGGATTGCCTGGAGCTTGAAGATTAGCACACACTACTTTTGCTATACTAACAATTTTGGTCTATGCTTCTGAATAACTTATACAGAAGATGTATTTTCTACATGACAAAATACAGTCATTGAATATCAATCTCAAACTGCATACCACTGATCAAGAGCGACTAGTACAACTCTAGCTGACTCAACCAATTGCCAATTATTAGCCCTTAAATTGCCCTCCAAAGGATGGTATCTCTTGGTCAAAGGCCTTGCATGCTTTCAGTTGTTCACCACTGTGGGCTACCTGTGCTTTGGCTTTGCGAAGGCATAGCATTTTAATTCTTTTAAGTTTTATAAGTTCTTTCTCCATGTGAACATTGTGAGTGCATTTGTGTTGTCTCCTGAGGGGTGTATACTTTTTCTAACAGGCTGTTTTGTGTTGCTGTTCTAGTCTTTTTAAACCTATGACCATGCTTATTTAAAATGCCCATAATGAGACATGTATGCGTGGATTAGAGACCAGATCCAGGGTTTTGAAGGAGGGTTGAATATGTATATGTGAGATATTAGTAGATGGGATGGTGGATTCTTCACGTGTCTTTAATGTATGCAGTTTTCTGATTTGTTTGAGAGCTGAAGTTTAAACCCCCTCTAAAACAAAGGTGTGAGATGTTAAGTAGATTAGATGGTGGATTCTTTACATGTATGAAAGTTGTAATGCATGTAGTTTTCTGATTTGTTTGAGAGCTCAAATGCCTATATGGCTTCAACTGTCAATTAAAAACCCTTCCTGAGAAGAACAATAAATGATGACATAAATACACACCTGTCAGCCATCCTATCTGAACGGGGAGAAGGGGGGGGGGGGGGGGGGGGATTTACTAAAACTGGTGCACACAAAATCTGTTGCAGCTGTGCATATTGACCAATCGGCTTCTGGGTTTTAGGCCCCTTTCACACGAGCGCTCTGATCAGGTCCGCCTGTTCGTTTTTCAGACGGACCTGATTGGACCCTCCATGCACCGCTATGGAGAGGCGGATGTCAGAAGTGACATGTCCTCTGACATCCACTGGTATCCGATCCAATCATATCCGTGAAATCCAGATGGATGGAGACCCTATTTTCCATCCAACTGGAGCAGGGGTCTCAAACTGGCGGCCCTCCAGCTGTTGCGAAACTACAAGTCCCATCATGCCTCTGCCTGTGTGAGTCATGCTTGTAACTGTCAGCCTTGCAATGCCTCATGGAACTTGTAGTTTCGCAACAGGTGGAGGGCCGCCAGTTTGAGACCCCTGGTCTGGAGGATCGGATAGGATTGGATGAAAATGGACAGGTGGTCCATTTTCATCCAATCTCTCACAGAGGAGAGCAGGGCTCTGACAGGTCCGTCTCTGCACAGTGAGTGGAGCCAGACCTGTCATCCTCCTGCTCAGTGAGGATCAGCGGATCGATCCCCCGCTGAGCAAAGTGAAGTCCGTCAGGCGGAAAGCCCGTGTGAAAGGACCCTTATTGTCAAAGCTTGATTGAACAAACTGATTGGTTACTATGCACAGCTGCACCAGATTCCCTGTTCACCAGGTTTAGTAAACCTCAGCCAATGCATCCATAAGCTCTCCCATTATCGTGGAAGAACTCCAACAGGGTATAGCGAACTCACCCACTGGTAAAGCTCCTGGCTCAAAAAATAGTAAGTATTGCACACCCAAATCACAACATCAGTGCCTAAAGGGTTAATTACATAAATAAGGGTGCTGAAGGCATAGATTGGGTTTCCTCAAGAAAGATCCAGAAATAACACTCTATAAATAAATAACAGTACCCCAAATAGCAAACTTTTTCATCTAATTATGAAAGAAAGTATCATATAGAGACATAAGAGCACCATAAAGTACATGCGCAAGATCTCCCCACAGTTTCTCTTGCTAGACAATTTATTTATAAAGCTCCAGGCTGAGACAGCCCAATATACCATTACTAAAATCTTTTCCTCCCTAGCCACAGACTTTTTAATGCATTCAATGCCATAAATGAAGACCATGCTCTTCTGACAGACACCCCTCTCGCTCACATTACAGTAATACCAAAACAAGACAAGGACTCAAATTATTGCAGTCTTCCTTTTGAACTGTGATCTCAAGCTTTTTGCTAGTATTTTGGGTAACTGAATCAGACCCATCCTTCAACAGCTACAAGATTCATGTCACAGAGAGAAGCCTGCAATAACACCATCTGCACATTGAATCTATGTGCACAAACCCGGCCGGAGGCCTTGCCCCTGCTTCTTCTTTCTGTACATGTAGAAGTTTTTGTCCGGGTAAACTTAAACTTTAATAGACTTACCCTAACCTCCTCACATGCTACAAGTCCTCTATTCTACCCCCAAAGCATCCATCTGTATGCAGTGCTGCCCCCTCTCCCTCTTGATATTTTTCCTTACTCTTGTACCTCTCCTGAGAAGAATCAAGATGAACCCTGACATCCATGGTCTCGCTTTAGGTACTGCAGATTACGTAAGGGCTGCCTACTTGGCCAACTTATTGTTCTACATCACAAATCCCCTCATTTCCATGCCAGACCTAAGAAAAAAAAAGATGAAAAGATTTAGGTCAAGAATCTTACTATAAACCAAATATTTAAAAATCAAGGGCATTAAATGTATAATTGTCACAGACAAGGCTGACCTTGCTCAAACCTCAATTCTCTTTCAAATGGGCCCCACAAACTATGAAAAACTTTGGCACCCCTTTATTCCAACTGACCTATCCCACGTTATAAATCTGGATTCCGTTAAAATACTATTTTTGCAAAGACTTCCATCAGAGGAGAAAACAAGCCTTTACATTGTGTGGAAGGTGCAACATGCTAAAAATGAAAACAAACCCCAGACTCCTCTACCTACTCCAAGCCCTCCCAATATCTTTACCTCCATACCTCTTAAAACAAATTTAACCCAGAATGACAACAATTCATATGGAAAAATAACTCTACTAGAATCAGCAAAACCAATTCTCCTTCCCAAAGCTGAAGGGTGGGATTGGACTCTGAGATTCAATACCATAACACAAGGCAACCAACTTCTCAGTCTCAAAGACTGGTGTAGACACAGACAGATTAAACAATGTCTCAGCCTAGAATATAACCTATTTCCAGCTCCTTCTGTTTGGGGCAGTCTGGTTAGAAGATGCAACCTCATCCCTCATTGATGCTATCTGGCATGGTCTGGTTAGAAGATGCAACCTCATTCCTCATTGGTGCTACCATCACAATGGTCATAAAATACTTTTACTCTGTTGCCGCACTGCAATATCTGTGATATCTGTCAACATTGAAGCCAAATTTGGGGGTTGTATATTACCTCTACATTATTGTATCTTTTAGTACCTACAGTCATGTGAAAAATGTAAGCACCCCCCATGGAAATTGCTCACAGGCAAACATTAGATTTTTATTCAAATCGTACCCACGGAAAACACTGATACAAAACACCCCCAAAAATTTGTTTTACAAAATTGGTTATACTGGTGTACTGTGGAAAAAGTACATTAACTCTTGGTGTTAAAAGCAACCTACTATTGCAAGAGTTACCTGAACCTCTGCATTAAAATTTTGGGTTCTTTGAGACTTGTGGCATCAAACAGTTAGCTCTTGGGCTGGTTTGCTGGGCTGGCCGGTCCTAGACAAATGAGCAGTTGTTGAAATTTACGTCATTCATAGATAAGTTTACTTACAGTAAAATTATTGATTTCAAGTAATTTGGTGATCTTTTAAATACCTTTGCCAGACTCACAGGCATCCACAACCTTTCTGAGATATTTAGGGTCCATGTACACTGGCTTTAAAAAACGCTAGTGCTCTTGGCAGAATAAAACCCGTAGATTTTGAGAATTTTTTGTATTAGCGTTTAGGAGCAGTTACCATTTTTTCTGCCAGAAAACCGCTCTCAAAAACACAAAACAGAAGGGATTTTTTCTGCCTCTAGACGCTGAGCTTAAAATATGCCTCTAAACGTCCTAATGTACATGGACACATAGGACAACATTAGTTCTACAGGCAAAACACAAAACTTCTCTAGGAGCAGCGTTTTTTTTTAAGCCAGTGTGCATGGACACCAAGAGAGCTCTATTGATCTTGGCATGATGACAACACACAGGTCAATAGTAAAGAGAACATCAGACCCTGATATCTGGGGTTTAAATAAGAAATGTTCTACCTGCACACTCCCTAAGGAGGTTCTAATCATTGGCACCTAATCTGGAACATCAGAGTCTAACTTTATAAATCTGAAGTGGTGGGGAACGCAGGGGTATAATTACTTTTTCCATATGACAAATCTGCCTTTTTGTTCATTTAGATTGTGAAAATGAATACACCATGTTAATCGTGCCATTTGTTTAAGTATATCATCTTTATCTATAGGCAGTATATGAATTAAGATCTAATGTTTAACTGTTAAAAAATGCTGAAAAAGTCAACGTTATTTTTTTTTCTATTGGCTGTACTTACCCTTTCTCCTAACTGCATATGAGATGATAATGTATGCTTTAGTTCTTATGAGCTCCGGCAAAAGATGATTAAAAAAAAAATAGACTAAAGATACTCTATAAAGAAAAATCACGGGTTGCTACAACCAACACAGATGCCTTCCCTCCCTCCAATCCAATGTCTAGGATGATGTCACATAATATTGCAAATTAGCGTTTTCTAAGGAAGGCTGGGAAAGAAAAGGCCAGATCTCAGGGATTGTGATGTAAAATTGTGAGTCACAGCTCAAGGTTGTGGCACATTCATTTCCTTAAGAGTTATGTACTCGATCTGTCACTTTTTGGTCAATCTACCGCACACTGCATTACATGAGCAAACCAATCAGAAGTTTCCCTTACAGATCAGTGGACAATGAGGACTGCTGAAAAGGAGTGGGAAGAATAGGGCTTTTTAGAGAATAACCAGCAGGGGACCAAAGCTTGAAAAATTAACTTTTTCTTCTCGCTATAATCCTTTTCATGTTTCTTCCATGGAGGATGACGTGTTTGTCAGATTAGCCAGTGAGTGGCAGATGCGAGATCGCTGGTCTCTTTATGGTAAATAGGACATTATCATTATAAGCTAAACCAGACTTTTGAAGGGCAAGTCAAACTGAATGTAAAATTTAAGACCGAACTCCAGTCAAATAGCTAAATACACATATGTGAGCTGTTTTCCCTGTCAAATGATTGTCCATCCAGTTCTGAGATTTACAATGTTCTGCCACACAGCATATCTCTGTCTGGCAGGGCAAGAGACTTGATTTTAATCTGCTTCAATCCAGTAACATTGCAGGTCTTGTCTTATCCCCAGCCTGTGACTGAACAGTGAAAGAAGAGAAGCAGCAGATGGATCAGCTCATCTCTCGGTCACTCTGCTCCCTCCTCCTTTCAGCATTTTTCTGGTTAGCACAGCACAACTGACTAGCTTTCCTGTTTTACTTTTTCCTCCCCCAATTTGAGCTCTGCTGTACAGGGGAATTACCATTGGCTTATATCAAATCAAATTCCACTGCTTACCCTTAAATTAATGATGTACAGTATTATTGAATACAGAGCAGTGTTAATTTGGGTTTTATATGGATTTGGAGTTAAAGGGTAACTAGCAAATATATATATATATATATATATATATATATATATATATGTATATATATATCGTATACAATTGCGACACAAGTCATATTGTAATTGAATATTATTAAAAATGACCTTTCCTTTTCAATCTGCAACTCTGTACTTTTCTGTACACTTTCTGGAGCTCCTCAAAGCTTTGCGGTGGTATCCCTCTCAAGCGTCACCCACGTTTACCTGCTGGGTCCCTAGCTTGGCACTCCAGGTACTTCTCAAGCTTCACCCACTGCCAGCCAGTTCGGTCCCTGGCTTGACTCACAAGGCTGCTCTGCAAGCGTCTCCTCTGCTGGCTGGGCCTGACTTGATCACTGCCTAAAGTTTCCCGATTCTCCACCATGCCAACTCGGTGAGAATGCTGCTCCGGTACTTGCTTCAGTTATTCACTGTGGTCCCTGGTAAAGGCGATTAGTCCCTTTGTGGCGACAACTTCCCTTCTACCTCCGACCACTTACAGGTTCTTCCGCCGGCAGAACTGTCTGATGGACTTGTGTCTTTTTTCAACCTCACCTACTATGTAACTACGTAACTCTGACATCAATGCGAGCAGCTGGGCCTGACCTCGGCCCTTAGGAGTGTTCGATGCACTGGGTTCTGGGGTAGTCGCTGAAGCAGGGTCAGCAGCTTTCTGCACAACTTGGGTGACCACCGATGGGCTTAGGACCTCACTCCCCGAAGGGACAGCAACATTCCTGTCCCAATCCACTTGTAGGATCTGAGGGGGTAGGGTCGAAGGACAACCTCGATTAGGTGCTCCCTACAGCATCCGCAGACGATCCAATGCCTCAACTGCGTGGTCAGACCAGAACACTTTCCACAAATCAGTCCAAGAGACTCATAACCTCCGGCTGTATACAAAGCAAGCTGGCCATTCGGTGCGTACCGCACTCCGGTATCGGTCACGATGGGTTTTCCACCGGTTCGGCCAATGCAGATGCCTGGAACGTACTCCGGAGAAGTAGCCTTTGTGAAAGCCAAGAAAAAAAGTTTATTTTCTTTTTCCAATGCTCTTTAGGAATCCTTTGTAAGAGCGTTGCAGCACTGAAGCTGGTATTCAGGCAGAAGATAACCTGTACTTGCAGGCTGTGCATCTGTCCCTTAAGCGGTTCCCCTTTTTGCTCCCATCCTTTGTCCTACAGGGAGAGGAAACAAGGTGGAATTAGCCTTTTACAAAGAGTGGCAAGGACCAGCACCCAGCCACCTAGGGAGACCCAAATGAAGCCCCACCACCAGTAGGGAAAAAAAGGGATACACACACAGCCAGACTCCCCAGACCAGCCCTGCTGGTCTGTGGATAGTTTAGAGAATCAAATCAAAACCCGTGGTGCCTCTTCACCAGGGAGTAAGAAAAGAGGAACCCCCATTTGCCTCTTTCTTACCTTAGGGCCAGAGTCTGCAGGTGTCCCAGACCTGCTTCCCTGCTTACAGTCTCCTCCCTGGTGACTTCCAGGACAGGGAATGAACAAAATGGCTTCCACCACCTTCTCTGTAGCCCTGAAAGGTCAAGCAGTGAGGATCCCGGTCAGGCACTGTGGATCGGACGCCTCCTCTGGAACAATGCATGGAGCTGGCAGCCCTGACCACCAGATCAGTGTTTGCTACCAACAACGTGGCTGCTAAGCCACTTCCTCTGCTCTCCAAGCATCAGGACACCATAAGTCCGCACTGTCCCCCCGAAGACTCACCTGAGTCAATGTCCCACACTGCCAGTGTACCTGAATCTATAGGTATGCAGCTGACCAGACTCCTTTGGAGAGAGGGGGTCCCCTGGAGAAAAAATTGAAGACTCCCTTTCCAGGGCAGCCAGAGCTACATGCCTCCCCAGGTTCACTGCCCTTGTTCTGCAATGCTGTAGCCAGGAGGCCCCTGCCATCTCACTCGAAGGCCAGAGAAAAAGAACAAACTTCTTCAGAGTTCCTGTCTGGCTGGTGGAAACACATATACTGAAGGGTCACTGCCTGTGGTCCGTCTTTTATGATGTGGATCATGTGTTTCCCATGCTAGGTGGGAGGACCCTCTCTCTCTGTAAGCTGTCCTGGAAGATAACTGGGGAAAAAGGGGCTAAAGAGGAATAGGGGTGCAGATAATAAATCAAGTTGGCATATTATTATCAAGAGAAAAATACAAACAAAAAGGTCCCAAGTTTGTGGTCCAGAAAATAGTGTGGTCATATTTGACATTTTTTTCACCTGCTACATAGCTAAACAGTGATATCACCTTTCAAACCTGGTTAACATTGCAGCAATTTTGGCATGAACATTTGCAGTGCCGCACCAATTCCCAAAATTAGTTTCTGTACTACTTTTGGCGACTTCAGGGTGCGATTTCAATAGACATCTGTGCAGAAACCCGCGCAGATGTCTCTGAAATCGCCCCCGAAGTCGGGACTGACATGCGGGAATGACATCATGCGCATTCAGCTGAACTCACAGATTTCATTCCCGTTGTCACCTGGGCTCAGAGTCTGCAGCTTCCTGCTTCACCTCGCCCCCTCCCATTTGCACATTTGATAATGGATGGAGTGAAGGATGAATGAAGGACCATCATCACATTCTCTGTCATTCTGTAAGCTGATGGAACATCCTTCCAGCCATCTTCCGGGGGCTGCTGCATGTTAGCGCAACAGCATTCTAGGTTGCAATAGAACATGCTTGGCATAACTGAGAATATGATACTTCTCTCAAGTTCTGATTTTTGAAACTTAAAGAGGAACTTCACCACTGAAATGTTGCCCTCCCCCCATTCCTCCCCGTGTGGCACATTCAAATATCTTACACTTGTACAGAGGTGCTGCAGCTCTCTGCCAGGTCCCAAAGACCTGCTGCACATCTACAGAGGAAATCCCATGAATTTGTAGAGACCTGTAAGGTGTGTTTGTGTGCAGACAGTGTAGATCTCTGCCGGTTCCCAAAAATCTGGCAGAGAGTTTGTGCATATACTGATTCTTGCAGAACACATGAGCCCTTTAGTAAAGCACATCATACAACCCAGTACGCAGCAGGGGTCAACACGTCATTTTTTTTCAAGGAAGCAGGAAGTACTGGATGGTAGCACAAAAAGGTAATAAACCTTTCCAAAAATAAGGAAGCATTCTCCAATTTCATTAGATTGCTTTATTTTTGATTATTTACTTGTAGTTTTGGGCAAACAGTTCGATCCGAGCATGAGTTTGAGGGCCGAACATTTGCCTGTTCGGCCCTTCGCTGAACACCCGAATTTGCAGGGTGCTTGCCCCACCAAACACCCTGCAATGCACTGCGTTCTGCACAGTGCATTCTGCACCCTGATTGGGCAAAGCTTTGCCCAATCAGGGCACAGTGTAAGCTGGTTAAGGAGCAGGGCCGGGAAGCCAGCCGTGGCATCCTTAATAAACGATGAGTCACCAGCTGTCAATGGGTTTCCCCGCTGACAGCTGAATAAAAAAAACAAAATTAAAAAAAAACCATGGTGTGCCCGCCCCCCCATTTCATACCAGACCCTTATCCGGCATGCAGCCCTGCAGGTCAGGAAAGAGGGGAGAATGCCCCCCCCCCAAAGCACCTTGTCCCCATGTTGATGGGGACAAGGTTCTCTTCCCAACAACCCTGGGCCGTGGTTGCCGATGGGTCTGCGGGCTGCTAGTTTATCGGAATATGAAAGATCCCACCCCCCCAAGTGAATGAGTATGAGGTACATAGTACCCCTACCCATTCACCTAAAAAGTGTACAAAAAAACTAATAAAAACAGGAGACAAGTTTTTGACAAATCCTTTATTAAAAAATAGAAAAAAAACAAAAAGAAACAGTGCCCCTCGATGTAAATCCATTGTCAATCACACCACCCGACACACCACCATCCTGAAAAAAAGAAAATAAACGCTCCGCCTTCTAGGACAGTCACTCGCCCAATGCCTCCTCCGCGCTTTGACAGTTCTTATATAGCTGAGGGCGGGGCCACCTGGCAACATCCCCTGGTGGCCCCGCCTGCTTGCAACGTCACGGACCAGTGCATGCGGGTTTCACACACGATAAAATATGCATTTTTGGTCTCAAGAGTACTTATAACCCCCAAACGTATATTTTTCTGAAAATCTATAGAATATCAAGATTGAATTTTCAATTTTTATATTTTGCACTATATTTGCACAACTGTTTATCGCACATATAATTTCAGTAAAAAAAAAATACATGTCCCTGATCACCGCCACACCAAAACAGTGTCACAAGACCAGTGCAGCCAGCCAAAGTGTCCCTGATCATCAGTCACACCAGTACAGTGTCACCAGATCATTTCAGCCAGTCACAGTGTCCCTGATGACTGCCACACCTGTCCCACTGTCAACGAGACCAGTGCATCCAATTACAGTGTCCCTAAACACCACCACACCAGTGCCAGTGTCCCCAAACCAGCCTAAACCGGCAACAGTGTTCTGATCACTATCCACACCTGTGGCAGTGTCACCAGAGTCAGTGGAGTCAGCAACATTGTCATGATCCCTAGCCACAGCAGTGTCATCAGAGCCAGTGTACGCCAGAAAAAGTGTCCTGATCATCGCTACATCAGTAGTGTCATCTACAGAGGCAGCTGGTGGGTTCTTCTTTTGTGGGGGGCGACAAAGAACACTGCGGCGTGGCACGGCAGTAAAGTAGAACCCCCCTCTCCCCCAGTCCGGCACTTACCCGTGGGGCTGTGGTGCCCTCCTCTTACAGCAGCCACGGCCGCTCCGGTGTCCACTCCTCCAGCTTCCTCGGCTGTGTGTCTCCTCTTCTGCCAAAGCGCTAGGTAATTGGGAAACAGGTCTCACAGACCTGCCTCCTGATTGGCCAGAGGAACTTTAGTGTGAAAATAGCAAAAATTCATTCGCTATGGTCACACAACTGGGTGGCCTTGGAGCGCAATGCTCTGCTCTCTGAGGCCACCCTTTTTTAAAGCCTATTAGAGCCTCTGGCTCTAATCAGGTGCTTCAACCCCTTCCCCCCCATTGAAATCCATGGTCCGGCCGGAAGCGGCGCCCATGCACCCTATATGGATGGGCCGCCACTGGTCATCCAGTACTGCTAGGCACAACCAGTGTCCTGATCGCCAACACCAGTACTAGTGTCATTGGGTACCAGTGCAGCCACTGCCAAAAATGTACACTAATGAGGCAGCCTTTCAAATTCTAAACATAAGTATAAGAAGACCTGGGATTCATTAACAGCCAGCTTTGATTCAGAGGATGAAAGGGCCCTGCTAAAAGAGCTAAGAATACCATGTCACCCAGCACTGAACATCCTGGTGAAAAATGTGATCGCTTGTCAGGAAATTATGTCTCACTCTACTTCTTAGAAAATACCTTTGAGGTTCTGCTTTACAAAATCTGGCAATTTAGTGGGTGTTTCCTCTCTCCTGGCATGTCAGAGCCTTGAAAAACATGACAGGTAGTCGGGAAATCAGGTGCATAATTTATGCGCCTTAAAAGTCTGAAGGTGGCAGTGAAAAAGTCTTATGCCGCGTACACACGATTGGATTTTCCGACAACAAATGTTTGATGGGAGCTTGTTGTCGAAAATTCCGACTTTGTGTAGGCTCCATCGGACATTTTTTTTGTTTTGGGGTGTAATTGTAAGTATGCCTATGCCCTGAGTGAGAAATATCTTGGTAAAATGACAACTTTGTGAAAAAAAAAATAATCACATTTTATTCACTTTCTTTATTTTTTCCAAAAAATGGTGGCAAAAGTTACAACTTAAAAAAACTCACTTTGCCTCTTAATAAAGATCTTGGAGTTTCTACTTTTCAAAAGGGGTCATTTTAAAGGTGTTTTTACTGACATTGCATTTTAGGGCCTTGAGAAATGAGTTAAGGAGTCAGAACAGTCAGCAATGATACATTTCAAATATAAATAATTATAGTTTGTAGACCAGGGGAAGGCAACCTTTTGAGCACAATGTGCCAAAAACTGTTTTCAAGAAATTGAGCGTTCCGATTTTGTAACAAAAAATGTCAACTTCACACTTTTTTATTTTTATAAATGCTGTAAACTACTTTAGTAGTGAGAAATTAACATCCTGCACTCTCACGCCTCAGATCAGGCCCAATTCCTGCAACTCCACACTTCAGATCGCTGTCCCCCCTGCTCATCTGTCCTACCACTGTACATCTGCCCCCCCACTGTAATCCCCTGCACATCTGCCCCACCACTGTACCCCCCTGCTCATCCGCCCCACCATTGTAACCCCCCTGCTCATTTGCCCGACCAATACACCTCCTTTCACATCTGCCCCACTGCTCTACCCCCCTGCTTTCCTGCCCCACCACTGAACCCCCCTGCTCATCTGCCCCACCACTGTACCACCCTGTTCATCTGCCCCACCAATATACCCCCTTTCTCATCTGTCCCACCACTGTAACCCCCTGCACATTTGCCCCACCACTGTAACCCCCTGCACATTTGCCCCACCACTGTATCCCCCCTGCTCATCTGCCCCACCAATACACCTCCTTTCACATCTGCCCCACTGCTCTACCCCCCTGATTTTCTGCCCCACCACTGTACCACCCTGCTCATCTACCCCACCAATTTACCCCTTTCTCATCTGCCCCACCAATGTACCCACTTTCTCATCTGCCCCACCACTGTAACCTTCTGCACATTTACCCCACAACTGTATCACCCTGCTTATCTGTCCCACTACTGTCCCCCTTTCTCATCTGCTCCACCACTGAACCATCTTCTCATCTGTCCCAACACTGAACTTATCTGCTCATCTGCCCCACCAAGGTAACCCCCTGCTTTTCTGTCCCACTGCTGAACCCCCTTCTCAACCCTCCCACCACTGTACCGCCTGCACATGTGCCCCACCACTGTACCCCCTTGCTCTTCTGCCCCACCACTTTACCCCCTTGCTCTTCTGTCCCACCACTGTAACCCCCCTGCTCATCTGCCTCACCAATACACCTCCTTTCACATCTGCCCCACTCCCCTGATTTTCTGCCCCACCACTGTACCACCCTGCTCATCTACCCCACCAATTTACCCCTTTCTCATCTGCCCCACCACTGTACCACCCTGCTCTTCTGTCCCACCACTGTTCCCCCTTTCTCATCTGCCCTACCACTGTACCTCCATGCACATCTGCTCCACCACTGAACCATCTTCTCATCGGTCCCAGCACTGAACTTATCTGCTCATCTGCCCCACAACTGTACAACCTGCACATCTGCCGCACAGCTGTAATCCTCATCTGTCCCACCAACATACCTCCTTTCCCCTCTGCCAAAACACTGAACCCCCCTTCTCATCTGGCCCAACACTGAACCCCCCCTGCTCATCTGCCCCATCAATGTACACGCCTGCTTTTCTGTCCCACCGGTGAACCCCCTTCTCATCCCTCCCACCACTGTACCCCCTTGCTCTTCTGCCCCACCACTGTTCCCCCTTGCTCTTCTGTCCCACCCCTGTAACCCCCCTGCTCATCTGCCCCATCAATGTACCACTTTTCTCATCTGCTCCACCACTGTACCCCCTGCACATCTGCTTCACCGCTGTATCCCCATGCTCTTCTGTCTCATCTTCTCATCTGTCCTAAGACTAAACCCATGTACTTATCTGCCCCACCCCCTGTAACCCACTTTCTCATCTGCCCAATGTACCTCCTTTCACATCTGCCCCACTGCTCTACTCCCCTGATTTTCTGCCCCACCACTGTAACCCCCCTATACATCTACCCCACCACTGTATCACCCTGCTCATCTACCCCACCAATTTACCCCCTTGTCATCTGCCCCACCAATGAACCCACTTTCTCATCTGCCCCACCACTATAATCCCCCGCACATTTGCCCCACCACTGTAACCCCCCTGCTCATCTGCCCCACCAATACACTTCCTTTCACATCTGCCCCACCACTGTAACCCCCCTATACATCTGCCCCACCACTGTACCACCCTGCTCATCTACCCCATCAATTTACCCCTTTCTCATCTGCCCCACCAATGTACCCACTTTCTCATCTGCCCCACCACTGTAACCCCCCGCATATCTGCCCCACCACTGTACCACTCTGCTCTTCCATCCCACCACTGTTCCCCCTTTCTCATCTGCCCCACCACTGTACCTCCATGCACATCTGCTCCACCACTGAACCATCTTCTCATCTGTCCCAACACTGAACTTATCTGCTCATCTGTCCCACGACTGTACAAGCTGCACATCTGCCCCACAGCTGTAACCCCCTCCTCATCTGTCCCACCAACGTACCTCCTTTCTCCTCTGCCAAAACACTGAACCCCCCTTATCATCTGCCCCATCACTGTACCCCCCTGCTTTTCTGTCCCACCGCTAAACCCCCTTCTTATCCCTCCCACCACTGTACCTCCTACACATCTGCCCAACCACTGTACCCCCTTGCTCTTCTGCCCCACCACTGTGCCCCCTTGCTCTTCTGTCCCACCACTGTACCCCCTTGCTCTTCTGTCCCATTAATGTACCATTTTTCTCATCTGCCCCACCACTGTACCGCCCTGCACATCTGCTCCACCGCCGTATCCCCATGCTCTTCCTTCTCATCTGTCCTAAGACTGAACCCATCTGCTCATCTGCCCCACCACTGTAACCCAGTTTCTCATCTGCCCAACCAATGTACCTCCTTTCACATCTGCCCCACTGCTCTAGTCCCCTGATTTTCTGCCCCACCATTGTAACCCCCCCTATACATCTACCCCACCAATTTACCCACTTTCTCATCTGCCCCATCACTGTAACCCCCTGCACATCTGCCCCACCACTGTACCACCCTGCTCTTCTGTCCCACCACTGTTCCCCCTTTCTCATCTGCCCCACCACTGTAAATCCATGCACATCTGCTCCACCACTGAAGAATCTTCTCATCTGTCCCAACACTGAACGTATCTGCTCATCTGCCCCACCACTGTAACCCCCTGCACATCTGCCCCACCCTGCTCTTCTGTCCCACCACTGTTCCCCCTTTCTCATCTGCCCCGCCACTGTACCTCCATGCACATCTGCTCCACCACTGAACAATCTTCTCATCTGTCCCAACACTGAACTTATCTGCTCATCTGCCCCGATCACTGTAACCCCCTTTCTCATCTGCCCCACGATTGTACAACCTGCACATCTGCCCAACCGCTGTAACCCCCTCCTCATCTGTCCCACCAATCTACCGCCTTTCTCCTCTGCCAAATCACTAAACCCCCCCTTCTCATCTGGCCCAACACGAAACCCCCCCTACTCATCTGCCCCATCACTGTACCCCCTGCTTTTCTGTCCCACTGCTGTAACCCCCCTGTTCATCTGCCCCATCAATGTACCATTTTTCTCATCTGCCCCACCACCGTACCTCCCTGCACATCTGCTCCACCGCCATATCCCCATGCTCTTCTGTCTCACCTTCTCATCTGTCCTAAGACTGAACTCATCTGCCCCACCACTGTAACCCACTTTCTCATCTGCCCAACCAATGTACCTCCTGCACATCTCTCACCTCTGTACCCCCTGTTCTTCTGCCCCACCTCTGTTCCCCCTGCTCTCCTGCCCCACCACTGTAACCCCCTGCTCATCTGCCCCACCAATACACCCCCTTTTACATCTGCCCCCCTGCTCTTCTGTCCCACTGCTGAACCCCCTTCTCATCTCTTCCACCGCTGTACCCTCCTGCTCTTCTGTTCCACCTCTGAACCCCTCCTGCTCATTTTTCCCACTGCTGTACCCTCTTCTCATCTATGATATGTGCGATATGCAGAGTGGTGAAAGGAAGCAGAGACGAGACACATCTACCTATCCTGGCACACTCATCCTGCGGATCCACCTCTCGCATCCAGCCCACGTGCTTGTATGTGATGTCACATACAAGCATAATTGTCAAAGTATCACAGTGCTGAAAAATGGCCTGGACAGGAGGATTAGCATGCCGATCTTCAAGTGGTTAGCCTTAAAGTTTTATAGCACACACTTTAATCCCTATTCTTCTTCGTAAAATATAAAAGACGAGATTATGTTGAGTAAATTGATACTAAATATGTCAAATCTCCAAGGTGCGTGCACCTGTGAAATAGCAACAAATTAAACTCAAAATTTTACATGGACTGGGCTTTAAAAATCTCCACAGGTCATCGGATTAGAGGTAAGTGTAAACGATGGCATTACCATTTAATATGTGTATATACAATCGGTGTTCACATATGTATGAATGTGCAGGGGTTATATATATATATATATATATATATATATATATATATATATATATATATATATACATACATACATATATATACATACATATATATATACATACACACACACATATACATACATACAGTAAATATACAGTGCATCTGGAAAGTATTCACAGCGCTTCACTTTTTCCATATTTTGTTATGTTACAGACTTCTTCCAAAATTGATTAAATTCAGCATTTTTATCAAAATTTTACAAACAATACCCCATAATGACAGCATTAAACAAGTTTGTTTGAAATCTTTGCAAATGTTTAAAAAAACAAACAAAATGTACATAAGTATTAACAGCCTTTGCCATGACACTCAAACATGAGCTCAGGTGCATCCTGTTTCCAGTGATCATCCTTGAGATCCAACAACTTGATTGGAGTCCACCTGTGATAAAATTCAGTTGATTGAATATAATTTGGAAAGGCACACACCTGTATATATAAGATCCCACAGTTAACAGTGCATGTCAGAGCACAAACCAAGCCATGAAGTCCAAGGAATTATCTGTAGACCCCCGAGACAGGATTGTATCAAGGCACAGATCTGGGAAAGGGCACAGAAAAATTTCTGCAGCACTGAAGGTCCCAATGAGCACTGGTCATCCTCCATTGGGGCTTCATGGTCTGACACTGGGTTAAAATTTCTGTTCTGGCAGGGTGAGTATACAACTAAATAATAGCACACACAGCAATCTATAAAAAGGTAAGAGTGCTCCACAACAACAAATAAAATGTCAAAAATCAGGTTCTTAGATATGTCCCATTCATGGCTGGTTCTCTTTAAACTGACTTGTCCTTTCATGTTTTCCTAAAAATAACATATTCCCTTGTCTGGTCTTTGAAAGAAATAAAGAAAATCCAGTAGCGCAAATCTATGTACCGTAATTATTATGTAGAAAATCAGTTTGTGGTGAAGGCATCCTCCTCCACAAGTCATCTTTCACACTCATGAAATAATTTCCTCCGTGGATGGGCTTCATCCTATAGCATCAGTGCTAGAAATATCCTGCAGGGGAGTGCGTCCAGCCACCGGTCACTAAAGCTATATATCACAGGCGGATATAAACGCCTCTGGTTTAAGGGACCGTTTTAGCATCCCATAATTCCTATTTACCCACATGTCACACAACCGAAAGGTCCAGTCAATTCATGAAAATATCAATTTCCCTTCCCTAATTACATCTTCTACAAAGGGCAAAAATAGGATCCTGGAGATAGGGAGTTGAAGGGAAAAAACATTGCTATTTATTTTATGTCATAAATCTTTCTATTGTTCTCTGATCATCTCATAAAAGGTTGGCTGCTGTTTTGTAATTTATTTATATTTACATACAAGAAGATTCTAAAAGGAACAACCACTGTTGGACAAAAGGCCTTAATCACTTTCTTGAAAGAATAATGATGTGCAACATAAGAACCAGTCATTAGGTTAAAAATCCAGGCAGACCTAAAACCCAATTACCATTTAAAACAAAAATATTTGCTTTCACATTTTTTCATCCTTTGTTACACCTCAGTGGTGCTGATCTACTGTAGTCTCTTTGCAGACATCTCCTGTCTACATGCACTCCAGCGATGGCTGCATGGCATTTGTCAGGGAGGGTTTCCTGATGGTGACAACAGTGGACCATGCCTGTGTGATATGTATTGAAGTGGCCACCTGTTGTCTTCTTCGAAAGCTTGTGTGTTAGGGTGACAATGCAAGAACCCAGTAGGGTGACAAGGACAGCGTGTGGGCACCCCATAACAGAAAGTGTCTGAACAAGGACCTTCATGGCAGGGTTACCAGGTATTATACAGTATTTATAAAGCTGCAGAATTAAAAAATATTGAAAATTACTGTTAAAATTATATATTTATGTTAAAGCTGATATGAGATTTAATTGATTGAGTTTACATATACTTAAAAAAGAAGTCCCACTTCGATTTTAACTTCAGTCCAAGTGTCCGCTCGAATACAGGGGGTCCCCGGGTTACAAACAAGTTAGGGACTGTAGGTTTGTTCTTAAGTTGAATCTGTTTGTAAGTCGGAACAGGTACATTTTTTAAGTGTAGCTCCAGCCAAAAAAACTATTTTTAAGCTTTTTGGATAGCATAGGGAAGGATTATCACCCCTGTAACATTTGTTTTGCTGTCTGTGCCCCTGTTCAGAAGATTTCACCTCACTTTCTGTCCCAATGACAATTGGATTTTGAAAATTCTGGGTTGTTGTGGAAACAAGGATTGGTGATAAAGCATCAGTGGAGGTACCTTTTCCCCATAATAGCCCTTACAGGAGTGAATTTCCCTTCCTAGGGGTAGATTTCCTCTCACTTCCTGTTGTCTCCCTCAGTTTGTAAGTAGGAGTCGTTTGTAAGTCGGATGTTTGTAACTAGGGGACCCCCTGTACTGGCACTTTCACAATGTGTCCATGCCTACAGGAGGGGGATTATAGGGGTACCGTATATACTCGAGTATAAGTCGAGTTTTTCAGCACATTTTTTTGTGCTGAAAGTGCCCCCTCGACTTATACTCGAGTCAAGCACTTTTCTGCAGCAAAAAATGTAATTTTCCTAACCGACTTTGGGGCCCTGTATCTCAGGGCCACTTGGTGCTAGGAACCCCAAATTTGGTGTGCAAACCCAGTGAACCTGGACCTGGTACCATAACATATCCAAAGCTGGGGTTCCAACTGGCCCCGAGATACGGGGCCCCAAAATAGGTTCGAAAAATGTCATTCTCTGCTGCAGAAAAGTGCTTGACATTTTCTGAACCGATTTTTGGGGCCCTGTATCTCGGGGCCACCTGGTGCTAGAAATCCCAGCTTTGGATATTTTATGGTGCTAGTGCCACTGGGTTTGCACACCAAATTTGGGGTTCCTAGCTCTAAGTAGCCCCGAGATACGGGGCCCCAAAATCGGTCAACTGTGTCCATCTGCAGCAATGTAATTTCGGGACACTGAGTTCAGAGACCCCAAATTTTGGCTGCAGCTAGGGGGCATCTAGGAACACTTAACTACCGAGTTTGAAGTTCGGGGAACCTATGGCTGCAAATGGGCACAGTGAGGCATGCAAATGGGCACAGTGAGGCTGCAAATGGGCATTGTTGACCCTCTTTTCCACTTACAGTAGCTGTGCATTTCTCACCCTCGTCTTATACTCGGGTCACTAAGTTTTTCCCATTTTTTTGTGGTAAATTAGTGCCTCGACTTATACTCGGAACGACTTATACTCGAGTATATATGGTATGTCCATATCATTTTGTTTGTCCAATCACAGGTGGGGTGTGTCCTGGATTAGGCTGCACTGTCATGCAGGGGTGCCTGGATTACTAAACTGGCTGAACAGAATTACCGTATATACTCGAGTATAAGTCGAATTTTTCAGCACATTTTTTTGTGCTGAAAGTGCCCCCCTCGACTTATACTCGAGTCAAGCACTTTTCTGCAGCAAAAAATTTCATTTTCCGAACCGACTTTGGGGCCTCGTATCTCAAGGCCACTTGGTGCTAGAAACCCCAAATTTGGTATGCAAACCCAGTGGACCTGGTTACATAACATATCCAAAGCTGGGGTTCCTAGCACCAAGTGGCCTCGAGATACGGGGCCCCAAAATCGGTTCGGAAAATGTCATTCTCTGCTGCAGAAAAGTGCTTGACATTTTCTGAACCGACTTTGGGGCCCCATATCTCAGGGCCACTTGGTGCTAGAAACCCCAAATTTGGTGTGCAAACCCAGTGGAACTGGTACCATAACATATCCAAAGCTGGGGTTCCTAGCACCAAGTGGCCCTGAGATACGGGGCCCCAAAACTGGTTCGGAAAATGTCATTCTCTGCTGCAGAAAAGTGCTTGACATTTTCTGAACTGATTTTTGGGGCCCTGTATCTCGGGGCCACTTGGTGCTAGAAACCCCAGCTTTGGAAATTGTATGGTGCTAGTTCCACTGGGTTTGCACACCAAATTTGGGGTTCTTAGCACTAAGTGGCCCGAGATATGGGGCCCCAAATTCGGTCAACTGTGTCTATCTGCAGCAATGTCATTTCGGGACCCTTTGGGTTCAGAGACCCCAAATTTTGGCTGCAGCTAGGGGGCATCTAGGAACCCTTAACTACCGAGTTTGAAGTTCAGGGGACCTATGGCTGCAAATGGGCACAGTGAGGCATGCAAATGGGCACAGTGATGCTGCAAATGGGCATTGTTGACCCTCTTTTCCACTTAAAGTAGCTGTGCATTTCTCACCCTCGTCTTATACTCGGGTCAATAAGTTTTTCCCATTTTTTTTGTGGTAAATTAGGGCCTCGACTTATACTCGGAACGACTTATACTCGAGTATATACGGTATATTTCATTTACATTATGAACACACATGCACTGTGTACTTAACTGTACCTTTTATGTTTGCTTTTAAGTTATCTATCACTTTACTGTTCTAGTAATGAATTAAGCGTATAATCACTCATTCAGCCGCTCAAACCCGGACACTCTAAAGATAAAGCTATGGTATTAAGAAAACAGTCAACAAGTGAAGTATTTTTAATATTGCATATAACAGAAGAGTGTACAGTACATTGTTACTTACTGCAACAAAAAAAAAAATTAAAATGAGTTATGTCCCGCACAATTTCATTGCAGTGATATACAATACTGGTATTCCATTTCAGTCTTTACACGTATATTTTATACAATCTTGTTCTTAGCACAAAACACAGACAGCAATCAAACGAAATATCAATATTTTCAGATATTTATGTTCACATTTTGCAAGTTCACAGAGTTTTATATTTTCTGTATTTATTTTCTGCCATATACCAGACAGTGCTTTAGACAGTACACAAACCTATGTATAAGTTCCTGCACTAGAGGAGCTAGAAATCTAATGTCCCTAGCTCACTCAAATAAGTAAACAGACATAGTTTATTTCCCATTTGGTCAGAACCTGATTAACCAATCTGTTTGGATGGTGGGAGGGGAAAACTGAGCTCTTACAGGAGAAGAGCATATAGGTGAATATATTAGGGATGGGTTTTAGGGGTTACATTTTTTGCTTTGGTTTTATGGTTAAAGAGAAACTGGAACCTCTGGCCAAAATAAGGTAAGCAAAAGGCAACAGCCTACTTACCAACACTGCCTGTGGTCTCCCTGCAGCAGATCTTTCCCCATTATTAACTAACCATGTCTTGTTCTGCACTGTGTCTTTGCGTGGAGGCAGCCATCTTGGTAGATGCAGAGCTTTGCTTCCTCACAGCAGAGCCACCAGCAAAAAGAACAGCGAGCAGCACGGTAGTGGCAACAGGGCCTTCATTTATATACTGCAGCTACACAGCCATGAGGCACAGGAGTACCTAGGCACCTTCACATACCAAGAAGTCTACTTCTATTTTTAAGGAGGAACTTTCCTTTTTCAGTTCAGGAATTCAGGTATACATTACGTTTTCAGAAAGTTCATGGGTAATGCAGTGAGGTTGAAGGTTATGAGTTGGAATCTAGCTAAGGGTCAGATTAAAGTGACTGTAAAAGGTTGTTTTTTTTATTTTATTTTTTTGGTTGTTAAATACCAAACATGTTATATTTACCTGCTCTGTGCAATGATTTCGCACAGAGCAGCCCCGATCCTCTTTTTCTGGCGTCTCCTGCCAGTGCTGTCCATTCCTCCTGCCTGAAGGCAGGCTTCAGTCTTAAGATCAACCTAAGATTAAAAGTTAGGGTTGGGTGATTCAGGGAAGGCTTTTCTTTTTTTTTTTTCTCTGTGCCAAATACTACCAGGTGCCAGTTTTTTGGGGATAATCATTCTACAACCTCTGTTGTCCATAAGGTGGCCAGTGTGCTGGAGCTCGTAAACACAGAGAATCAGGATAGCGTTTCAGAATCTTCCAGAATAAGGGTCAGTAATAATTCACATGCTGGAAAGAACGCTGACAACCCAAAATGCAGTCTTGCTCATCTTAGCGTTTTGAGGTCAAGGTAAGTGTTGAGGAGACCCGGAAGATCTGCGGGAGCATATTGCTCAGCTGATAAAACATTTCCTCCGAGATATTCTGTGAAGATAAAGTGACATCATTCATGTGTTTAGCAGGATACATCAAGATCCAAGTTATTTAAAACAGAACCAAAATAATATTTTTGTAGTTTTGGTTAGTCTAAAGAAGCTTTAGAATCTGTCAGGTTTTTATCTGTCTGTGCCCCTGCTATAAACATTTACTCTTTTTATGTTGATGACTCTCACTGGGACAGGGGATCTCTAAAATTTCACAGTTTTCACGATCTTCTAATAATATGATTTCTGCCCGCCATTCTGGTACTTAGTTCCTTGCAAGTTGTTGACCCAGCCTGGCCCGAATTATGTTCCTGTCTACTGTATTGGCATTGTCTTATCCAGCTGTTTCTTACCAGATTGTTCCTATCCTCCTCTCAAGGGGGACCCCCATCTCCTGAGACCTCCAGCTACTTTATGACGGTGCATGAGTTCCAGTGACATCATGGCATCACCATCTACTGGCACTCGTGCCACTCTTTTGTCCCTTCTTCCCTACTCTTTTTCCCACTACCTAGGGGAACCTGGACTGGAGCAGTAGGGGAGTCGGTCCCCATCATCTCTGGCTCCCCATAAAAGTATGCGACACCTATGAAGCTATAACCTACAAATGCATTGGGGTTATCTTGGATGTTTTAAGACGACATAAAATGATCTTTTGGAATTCCAAACTATTGGTGTTGCACTTTTGCTTCTTTACCTCCAGCAGACCTGGCAGGGGTTCTAATCCTTCCCTACTATCAAAAACTGAAAAAAATGGTTTTGTCTTGGGTTCCAATTTCAAATAGTCGTTCTCAGCCATGAAACAAGCAGTTATAGTCTTGACTACTTCATTGTCCAGATGACTTATGACTAAAGAGAGGGGTTAACAATAATTGCAGGCTCCTCAATTTTTTTTCTCTGTGAATGCAGACGGCCAGCCATGTAAATACTTGTCATTGTTTCAGGCTTCTTGGAATGACACTTCCTGTTAATATAGATGATCTCACCAGACAAAGAAATAAAGCCACATTCTGAGAGAGAAATTTCCTTTTCATCTTCGTCACAGTGTCGCCTGCTCGTGATTTAATGAGCGCTTTGGGAACATAAACGTCAGGCAGCTCCCTCCAGCCAACTGCCCGGCACTCATACGGTCTAATTGTTTTTTAGATATCGAACAAATACTTATTGTATTTAAGGTTCTGGTTGCCTTTGAGAAAAGCAGCTGGGACGTGACAAATTATGGTGCTTAACTTGGAATGCTAAAGGGAACTCAAATTCAAAAATTTTTAAAATATACATGTCAAAGTGATCAGCTTAAAGTGGTTGTAAACCTCAGACATGAATTATGAACAAAGCATATCCCTCTATAGTGTGGACTGGTCTCAGTTAGGAGCACTAAATGTTAATTTCAGTCTGCTGCTTTATTCGTCTGCTATCAGTATGAATCACTTCTGACAAGTTTTCCTCACACCAGGAGAAAAATGGTGACAGCGGAGCAGATTGACAGCCTCAGCTCTGTCCCTATGAGCTGTGTGGAGGGGGTGTGTCTCTTCCCTCCAATCAGCTCTCAGAGATCTCTTTACTGAGCTCTGTAGAGTGTAATTTTACTTTTCCGCCCCCTTTTTTTATGAACTCTCAGACAAGCTTATAAATTCTGGATTTTGAATGGCTGTAGAGAAGAGAATACTGCAGATAGACTGGTACAACTTACATAGGAGAATTTGTTTCATCTCTTTGTATCACCTGAGGCCAGTCACTTCACTGGGTATATGTAAGGGTTTACAACCACTTTAAAGTGTATAGAAACTAGACTTCTCTTATTTGTTCTCAGTTTGTCTGATAGATAGACCAGTGAAAGCATTTTGTTATAGCTTAAAAAAAAAAAAAAAAATCCAGTGAGCTGATAAGTCAGCATTGTTCCTGGTTCCTTCTTTTAACTAGAGAACACCTACCTCCTACTATGTTAAAAAACACTAACCTGTCTTGGGTGACAATGATGCTTCTCCATAGACACAGTGGGGTTGATTTACTAAAGCTGGGGAGTGCAAAATCTGGAGCAGCTCTGCAGTGAAACCAATAAGCTTCCATTTTTTTTTTTTTGTCAGCTCAATTGAACAAGTTAGAAGCCGGTTGACTACCATGCACAGCTGCACCAGATTTTGCACTATACAGTTTTAGTAAATCAACCCCAGTGGACCTGAGTGTGAATTGTCACCCTAGTACAGGAAGTTCTTGGCTTAAAGCGGTAATAAACCTCACCATTTTTTTTAAAACCCTGCAAGGTAAAGGCATGATGTGCTAGTATACATCGCATACTAGCACATTATGAAATACTTACCTTAGAACAAAGCCCTCCACCGCTGACAGGCACTTCCAGTTTCACCCTTCCTTCCTTTGCGTCCTCCAGTTGTCCGATTGGCCTCGTCGCAATGCGCGCAGGAGTCACAGAATGCGGCACAGAGCTCTGAAGGCACAGGTATACCGTCACTTCAGAGAGCATGTGCGGGTGATGTTACTGGCTGCATGCACGGTGAATATCTCCTAAACCGCGATTTAAAAGATATTCACAGTACCTACAGTTAAGCCTTATTATAGGCTTACCTATAGGTACAAGTTTACAAAAATAGGATTTTTATAAATGTTTACCTGTAAAATCTTTTTCTTTGAAGTACATCACGGGACACAGAGCCATAGTAGTTACTATGTGAGTTATAGGCCACCTTCAGGTGATGGACACTGGCATGCCCCAAGACAAAAAGTGCACTCCCTATATAACCCCTCCCACTGCTTGGAGTACCTCAGTTTTGTAGCAAAGCAATACACATGTATACCAAGAAAGGAGAGACCTCTGTGTCCCATGACGTACTTCAAAGAAAAGATTTTACAGGTAAGCTGTTAGAAAAATCCTATTTTCTTATCGTACATCACGGGACACAGAGCCATAGTAGTTACCATGTGGGATGTTCCATAGCAATGCCAACTGAAGGGAGGGAGACACAACAAAAGTAGGGCACTAAGAGACTAGAGGACTCATACTGCAGCCTGCAGTACACTGCGCCCAAAGGCGACATCCTCATGACCTTTTACATCTACTTGATAGAATCTGGTAAATGTATGGACTGAAGACCAAGTTGCGGCCTTGCAGATCTGAGCCATGGAGGCTTGGTAATGCACTGCCCAAGAAGCACCAACAGCCCTGGTGGAGTGCGCTTTAATATGAAAAGGAGGAATTTTCCTTTTTAAACCATAAGCTTGAACAATCACTTGACGAATTCATGTAGAAATAGTAGATTTCTACGCTCTTTTAGGACAGTCTGGCAACACAAACAAAACTGTTTTTACGAATCTTAGCGGTCACTTTCAAATAGACCTTGACCACCTTCACCACATCAAGAGAATGTAGTGACTTTTCTTCCACAGAATTAGGTTCTGGAAAAAAAATGAAGGCAGAATATCCTGGTTTAAATGAAAACCTGACACTACCTTCGGTAGGAAATTGGGATGAGGCCGCAATACAAGCTTATCCTTATGAATAATCAAATATGGCTCTTTACAAGAAAGAGCATCCAACTCTGATACTCTTCTTGCAGAAGATATGGCAATCAAGAAAATTATTTTCCCCGTCAAGAGGACCAAGGGAATATCTCTAATTGGCTCAAAAGGCTGTTTTTGTAAAGCTGACAGGACTAAATTTTAAGTCCCAACGGTTCAGGGGTGACCTAACTGGGGGATTAACCAGCGTTACCCCCTGAATAAAGTTATGAACCAGAGAGTGTGAAGCAAGTGGTCATTGAAAAAATACAGATAAGGACGACACCTGGCCCTTGATAGTACTCAAGGCCAGTTTAATTTCTAATCCCATCTGTAGGAATTCAAGGATTCTACCTATGACATTTTCTGGGGTGCCAACCCCTGGATTCACACCAGGAGACATACGCCTTCCAGACTCTATAGTATATGACAGTGGTGACACATAGGCATGACAACATTTACTAAATTAAAAGGAGACATTCATAAGAAAATTTTAAAAATTTCTTAGAAAACTCCACTTACCTTTCCCGCCGCAGGGTTTTCTGTGGTAAACCAACAGACCCAATCTTCACCCTTCACGGTGGGTTCCGTTAAACGTTCAGGAGCTGGGGATCCTTGAGGAAACCCACAATCCTGGACCTGCAATAGCACCACCGCCAGTAAAAACTTTATTGCCTTAATACCAAAAAGTACTGGATCCCGGGGTCCAGCTCTCTAAAGAGAAGCGTTACAGGCAAAACCTTGTTTCTTCGGATACAAGGCCTGGGTACCATTCAATTCGGCCTAAAAGACACTTTGAATGGATCCGGCTGCATGGCTAGCCCAAGCAAGGATTGCTCCAGTGGAGCTCAGCACAGCACATCTTTACTCGTGACCAGCACCTTAGACACTGGTGAAAAAACTGAGGTACTCCCAGCACTGGGAGGGGTTATATAGGGAGTGCACTTTTTGTCTTAGGGCGTGCCAGTGTCCATCACCTAAAGGTGGCCTATAACCCACATAGTAACTACTATGGCTCTGTGTCCTGTGATGTACGATAAGAGAAGGGTTTACTTCCAGCTTAAGAAACATATTATGATGACCGAAATGCCCTTTCAGATGTCTTGCATAGCAATGATATTTAAAATCTTACTCATACTACATCACATGCTCTCAGGAAAGAGGATACTGCTTTCCCTGCACTCTGTCTAGCAACAGGAAAGTCACATGATGTAAAGTGTAGAAGACACTAGATCCTGATTCTCATTATGGGTTGACTTGCTGAAAAGGGGGTCCATGTGAGGTAGCACACCTTGGAACTTTGTTATTAGGACTTTTGCAGCCATGCACCAGGTTATTTTTTTCACTAAACCAAAAGAAGGTAGAATAGCAGTAGGTATGGTCCAACCTATGCCAGCATTTTCCACACTGTGTTCCCGAAGATGCCAACCACTGGTAAAAAAAAAAAAAAAAAAGAAAAAAAGTCTATAGCTGCAGAAAACAAAAGTGTTCTCTCTTGCTATGCCAAGTTAGCTCATTAAGTCCAAACATGCGGTTAAATCTGTCACACAGATGTGCGGTTACTGGAAGATCCAGCTCAACAATGGGGCCTGTGTATATGGCCAGGTAACAGGAGATACAAAGGCTGAATACAGGTGAATTTGACCCATTCACTAGAGACAGACAACGTGAGTATTGTTGGAGCAAGTATGGGAATCTAGTTTCAGATTCGTTGTGGGTTATTCTTGCCATTGAACAAAAGAAAAGAATTCTAGAATTCTAGAGATAAAATGCCACGCAAGAGAGACTAAATGAGAGGCAAGGCATGGTCCATCTCAAAGCAATGCAAAATGATTAGGATAGCTACTGGTATCATATATTTGTATGTAAAGAAATAAACTGCATGGCAATCATCAGTTTCTAATTGGGTAAAACAAAGGAGGACAATGACTGATGGAATGAAGAGCTGCAAAGACATATGTAGGACTATGCACCAACCAGTGTTTAGGTGTGGTCAGTTTAGCTGCATTAAGATAAAATAGAGGTGTAACGTCCCAAATATTTGCAAATGTATGCAACAAAAGCACCCGGTTTTTAATCTAAATGGTATAAATCTTTTAAGAATTTTTATACTGACAACTTTTATTGCTCAGAATACTGCCCTGTCCATGTGCATCTTTCCTGTGCTAGCTATATAATGAATTGAGTGGCTGTCATTTTAACTTAGTTTGAGAGCTAGCAGGCAGCATTAGTTTTGCTGACTGCAGAGCTATAAGTCTGACTTAGCAGTGGGCATTTAAGACCTCTGCAGAGAGAACACTGCTTTCACAAAAAGGGCAATGGTCCTTTTCTGCAGCATGCTGGCAGGGGACATACTTTTCTAGTTCAGGGTGTGGCTGCTTTCAGAGAAAACCCCCAGTAAGATATTGCACCATTTGTTTTGATGAAACTTATAGATCTATATTATAGATAGGTATAGCTATTGTAATGGTTTAATTCTGGAATGTTCTAGTGTGATATCAAACAGGAATCCGGATTATGCCCCATTGTGAGGTATTGAATGAACGTATTGACAAGGGGCTCCAGAAACTTGTATTGTATATTGACTAATATTTCATGACATTGCATATTGTATTCTGTATGAATATTTTCCCAATTTGTTACCGTGCCTTATCCAGGCCTCTGTTTTATTTACATTAAAAAAAAAAAAAAAAAAAATTAGAATGATTGTATTTCTTTGTTTTCTTAAAACAATAAAAACCATTGGACACAAAACAACAAATATGTTATTATGGTCTTACACAGAGTGGCTCCGAACCTCCTCCTTTGGGGTCTCCCACCGGTGATCTTGACCCCTCCTTTTCTGTGTTTGTCCTTTCTGTGTTTGCCCTCCAACAGCTTTTTTGCCTTTAGAACCATTTTAAATGCATTTAGCCAATGTAAACTGAAAGTTCAGTTTGGCTTTAATGGCAAAGGATGCAGGACCTAGCTTCTATGCAAAATGGGACTTAATAGAACCCTGTCAGATTACAAAAAAACACAGCTGAAAGAATAGTTCTCATACTCGCCTCTCAGGCAGCCTGTGTCTCCTATCTTCCTCTGTTCCAGTGCTGCATCCTTCATTGGACTCTTTGGCATTCAGTGCTTCAACACTGACCCCTATTTTACTAGAGGACACAGCAGTGATGTAGTGGTCAGAGGACAGAACCACAGCATGCAGGGGGAACATAGGCATCTAATACACCTGGAAGTGTTGAATGCTGAGGGTTCTAAAGGAGGCTCCATTGCTAAAACAGAGGGAAGATAGGAGACATGGCCTTCTGGAGACGCAAGTGTTAACATGGTTTTCTATGGAACACGTTCTGTAGTGCAAATTTGCAAACTGCAAAAAGCACTAAAAATGCCTAGGTGTAAATCAGGCCTAATACCACTTATATTGCAGGGACCTTTTAGCAGGATTTTTTTTGTAACCTGGAAGGGTTGCCAAACTATTTATTTCTATTTTTTTTTTTTTTGGAGAGGGGAAGGGTTAGAAACTGCCAGAGTTTTTGTGCAGTCAGTGTCCCTACTGTGAAGATTTAGTCTTTTTTTTTCTTCTGGTACCCACTGTAATCGGGACAAATGGTGAGAGAAAATCCAAAATTCTGAGTTGGCACCAGAACATGAAGAGAGAAAATCTTCCAATAAGGCCACTTGCTGAGTTGACAAATGTTTAAAGCTGGTCATACATGGTTAGTTTTTTTCATTCAGCCAGAGGATTCTTTCAGCCTCACAAACAAGGTGGACGGGGTAGTTTCGCCCACGCCCCCCCCCCCCCCCCCCCAGCAGAACACTGTATTCGGACAGCCACACCTGCCACTTTTACTTTCAGAAGACACAAATCAGTCGTTTGCACTGACTGGCTGCGGATGCCGATTGATGGAAAATTGTCCAACATGTTCCTACAACAAGTCAATTATCAATTTTCTAACCCAGAACAAAATAAAAAAAAGGTTCTGTTTTAGATACGCATCCATCTACTATTTTGCCGTATGCTTTTCTCCAAAATAGAGGTGAGTGTTAAAACAAATATATCAGTTTTGGGTAGATTATGGTCGGTGCCTGTGGTGAGCTGCACCCTTAGCACATGCAAGCTCTGCCTTTCATTAAGCCTCTGGCCACCATCCTAAACTATTCAAGAGAGAGGCAAAGAACACACAACAGAGGGTTCCATAGTGTCACTGCACAGTAGAAGACTTTGCAGTAAATACACAGAAGCCAATTATGCATTACCTGTGGTACAAGAAATTGCACTGTCCTAGATACCCCTCCATCCCAGGAAACCATTTCCATCATGAAACCTGCAAAAAAACAAAATTCTGACTCAGTCTCAAGCAGTCTTGATCAATCAGCAAATACAAAGTAGGCCTAATCTACAACAACTAATATGAGTTTCAGTCATTGAGATTTCACTCATTTTGGTTAATTGTATCTGGCCACTTCAGGAAATGTGTTAAAAGGCCCATTACATTCCCCTGGCACTTTGCTGTCTGCCAATTGTGTGAAAAATGACTGAAAGTGGACCATCTATTTTTGAGCGAAGGCTCAGTTCTCACCACTCACTGTTCTCATGTCTGTCTAGGTTTTCCTTGCACAATTTCATGTAGCTTTACCAACAGCAATATCATTTAAAGGCTTATGTAGGCACTATAAAGTTTATAAATCTACAAGGACATTGCTGCTGTACAACCAATACAAAGTGTCCACGTCACCTAGGCAGCAACATGGATACTCAAAGTGAAGAGGGACTTGGGGCATATAGATTTTTTTTTTCAAACTACGGTAACATAGCAATAAATTGGGGGTGGGGAGTAACCATACCCAGAGTTCAAGTGTTACTAAACCCACAACAGTAAAATCAGTCTGTATATGCAGCATAGCATGCTTGATATACTCACTGTGGAACTTAAGGGGTTAATCCTCAGCATTGTGAAAAAGGCCATTTTATCCTGTATGCATAGATCCTTCCCTCCCTAAACTGTCTATCTGGGGAAGGCCAGCTAACACAGGCAGGGTAGCCGACCTGCACATGCTCAGTTGTGTCTTTAATACTGTAGAGAATATTTAGTTGAGCTGAACTAGCCAGGTCACATGAAATGGACATCACACATGTAGGCGTGTATACAGACTGCAGGGGAAATCTCTTCCTACCTGAACTCTCGTCACTGGAGAAACTGTGCAGTTGATCTCTGACCGTGGTATACAGATCAATATGTATAGAGTGGCAATATTTTAATGTAAAAAGATGATTTATAAGCTGTGGGCACTATTGGGGAGGGTGGGTGTAGATTAACTCTTTTTAGATTACTGGGTTTAGTAACACTTTCAGCTTTAAAGGATAAGTTCACCTTTGGAAACATGTTACGTGTTCCCAGTGCAGTGGTAGCAGTACAGGGAGAAGTTCCCCATACTAGCTGTCACTGTTTGAAAAAAAGCTTGGCCGTGCGGGGCTCTGCCCACACAGCTGCATCATTCAGACACACAGCTTTGTGTGTCTGAATGAACTACAAGCTCCGACACCCTTAGCGGCTGTCGGCTTGTAATTCTCAATGAACTGCCACGGCGCTGTGGTAGTTCATGGAGTCTTCTTGTCAATGAGTATCAGCCAGTCCCTACGGGATGTATGGGTACACAGACACTGTGTAGGAGACCTGCATGGCATTAGCGGTCTGCTGATTGCTGGTGCAATGCTTTACTTGCTCCTACTACAAAAAATAATAAATGCACATTTTTTTTTCCTGCAAATGATGTGCATTTATTATTTTTTTGTAGTAAGGTGAACTTATCCTTTAATAAACAGAGCACAGACATTACAGCAGCCTCATTTGACCCAGCACATTTATCGAATACGTGCGCAGGAAAGCTCGAGGAGCCGCAAATACTGGCAGAATGTCACTACCGACGAGAGACGTGAGTTTTATCAAACAGGTTATGAAAACGATCCAACCTTTTTTTTCCCATCTAAGTAAGAACGTGAATATTCAATCGACTTGGAGCCCACGCACTGATTGTACATTGGAACAATGGAATCCAGAGACGTGTGTAGAGGGGGATGCCATAAAATGTCAAGACCTGCCTTACCTTTTACACACTTAAACACCAGTTCGGCCCTCTTCAGACACCACGGTATAGTCATTTCCTAGATAGACAGAAGAAATGCAGTCAGGAAGTGTTTTTATTATGATCATTAGGTGCTGAGGGCGTGCTGGGAATTTATACAGCACGATTGTCACACTACATGTGTCCGTGCAAAGGATTTCTAACTTAACAACTCCACCTCGTGTCAGCATTGAACATAAGACCTTTACTTACTGGACATAACAGTATGAGAATAGGAGGGAGAACATGATTGGCTGCAATGGGCAACAAGAAAGGTTCTTCCTATGGGCACATTCAATCAAAAAGTGTTTCAACTACAAAGTTTGACAGAGATCTCTTGATTACTTCATTGAAAGTGAACCTACAGTATTGTGAACCTACAGTATTTTAAAGCTTTAACTACACCCTCATTAAATATCTCTATTTAGCGCTCTCACTACTCTACTCTCTTTGTGTCAATCTGTAATGTGTTGCTCTCTGACTCTTAATGTGTATTGCTCCTAATATCTACCTATCCATAGGTCTATCCACAGTTGTGCTCATAAGTTTACATACCCTGGCTGAATTTATGATTTCTTGGCCATTTTTGGAGAATATGATAAGACAAAAACATTTTTTCACTCATGGTTATTGTTTGGCTGAAGCCATTTATTATCAGTCAACTGTGTTTACTCTTTAAATCACAATCACAACAGAAACTACCCAGATGACCCTGATCTAAATTTTACATACCCTGGTGACTTTGACCTGATAACATGCACACAAGTTGACACAAAGGGGTTTGAAAAGCTATTCAAAGGGTAACCATCCTCACCTGCGATCTGTTTGCTTGTAAATTAGTGTGTGTGTATAAAAGGTCAATGCGTTTCTGGACTCCTGACAGACCCTTGCATCTTTCATCCAGTGCTGCACTGACGTTTCTGGATTCTGAGTTATGGGGAAAGGAAAAGAATTGTCAAAGGATCTGAGGGAAAAGGTAGTTGAACTGTATAAATTAGGAAAGGGATATAAAAAGATATCCAAGGAATTGAGAATGCCAGTCAGCAGTGTTCAAACTATAATCAAGAAGTGGAAAATTAGGGGTTCTGTTGAAACCAAACCACGGTCAGGTAAACCAACTAAAATTTCAGCCAGGAAAATTGTTCGGGATGCAACGAAAAACCCACAAATAACTTCAGATGAAATACAGGACTCTCTGAAAACATGTGGTGTGGATGTGTCAAGATGCACAATAAGGAGGCACTTGAAGAAAGATGGGCTGCATGGTCAAGTCGCCAGAAGAAAGCCATTACTACGCAAATGCCACAAAGTATCCTGCTTACAATATGCCAAACAGCACAGAGACAAACCTCAAACCTTCTGGCACAAAGTCATTTGGAGTGATGAGAGCAAAATTGAGCTTTTGGGCCACAACCATAAACACTACATTTGGAGAGGAGTCAACAAGGCCTATGAAAGGTACACCATACCTACTGTGAAACACTGAGGTGGATCGCTGATGTTTTGGAGATGTGTGAGCTACAAAAAGGCACAGAAAATTTGGTCAAAATTGATGGCAAGATGAATGCAGTATGTTATCAAAAAATACTGGAGGAACATTTGCATTCATCAGCCAGGAAGCTGTGCATGGGACGTACTTGGACATTCCAACATGACAATGATCCAAAACACAAGGCCAAGTCGACCTGTCCAGAACCCAGAACCTTCACAGAATAAAGTGAAGGCCATCTCAGTCTCCTGACCTCAATATCATTGAGCCACTCTGGGGAGATCTCAAAATGTGCAGTTCATTCAAGACAGCCCAAGAATTTCCAGGAACTGGAGGCTTTTTGCCAAGAGGCATAGGCAGCTTTACCATCTGAGAAGATAAAGAGCCTCATCCACAAATACCACAAAGGACTTCAAGCTGTCATTAATGTTAAAGGGGGCAATACACGGTATTAAGGACTGGGGTGTGTAAACTTTTGATCAGGGTCATTTGGGTAGTTTCTTTTGTCATTATGATTTAAAAAGGGTAAACACAGTTGATTGATAATAAATGGCTTCAACCAAACACGAACTATGAGTGAAAGAAAAGTTTGTGTTTTATCATTCATATTCTCAGAAAACTGGCCAAGAAATTATAAATTCTGCCAGGGTATTTAAACTTATGAGCACAACTGTAAAAAGTTCTCCCACTTTCTATCTCCCAGGAGTGCCTAGGCACCCTCACATCAGAAAGTGCATCACCATTTTTCAGAAGGAATTCAAGACAAAAAAGGTACTTCAAGGGTACTGCCTAAGCACAATTATATGATAATTTTCCCTATAACATAACCTTCAAGTTCTGAGTTCAGTTCCACTTTACCAGGCTTACTGTAACTGCTAAGCATCTGCAATACGAGGTATGGGCCCTGGAAATGGTAATCTGCATTCCACGTTTGACAGGTAGGGTGACCACGTGTCCCGGATTGCCTGGGCCAGTCCCTCATTTTGCAGGTCTGTCCTGGGTCCCGGGCACCTTCATTCTGGGACAATACAGTGGGGATCTGAGCTGTCACTGGAGATTAGGCAAAGGGGCCGCCCCGCCCGCTGTGTGTCAGCCTGCAGTGGAACTGTAACTAACACAGAGTATCCGACAGCCCTGCCCAGGACACGCCCTCCGTTAACACCCCCTCTCCCCGGGCGTAGCAGAGCCCCCCTCCCGCTGTATGACACCAGTCACAGCCCACCGCTCTCATCCTCGGCCCGTCAGGCCCCGGTCCCATCCACGTGTGTGTGTGTGTGTGGCACAGCCGAGCCCTCAGTTTCCACGGGGCTTCCTGAAATGGGCGGAGACTACGGGGAAGCAGCTTCCATGTAAGCTGCTGCTGCACCCCTTTTGTTATCTATACACTACACATTTTGTTGACAATAATGGAGCTGAAGATGTGACGCCCCCCGCAACTATTGAAGAACTACAGGTCTCAGCATGAACCCGTGAAATCTATGGGGTCACACCCTTAGATCTCAGGGGCTCATGCTGGGACTTTTAGTTCTTCACTTTTGGGGATTGTGACCCCCAAAAGTGAAGGACTACAGGTCCCAGCATGAACCCCTCAGAGTTGAAGATGTTACACCCCCCCTCCCAAACATTGGCAAGAAAAGGGTATAAAAAAAATCATCCTTTTTTTTTTTTTTGAAAGGGGGAGGTGGGGCAGTTTGGAAATGTTGTCACCCTATTGACAGGTGAGTGCTGCTAGCTGTCAGCCTCAGTCCCCACTAATGATCAGCAACTATTTAGCTTGGTTCCTGATAATGCCATCACCAACACAGAAAGTAAAAATTTATATATTATATATATATATATATATATATATATATATATATATATATATATATACTGTATTTATTGGCGTATAACACTCACTTTTTCACCATAAATATCGGGTGCAAATAGCATGTGCGTGTTATACGCCAATACTTAAATTTTAGCTGCCTCAGAGGGGACAGAGAGCAGGGCGGGATGAGCGCTGTCAGATTACATTCAGTGAGAATCTCCTGTTTACTTGGCGGCCTCTGTAATAGGAAGCCCTGTCTCCTGGGCCGCCATTGGACCACTGTTCTGTTCGATCAGGATGCACTGATTTCAATGGTGAGGCTGCTGCATTGAAAGCAATGGTGAGGCTGCTGCATTGATGGCAATGGTGAGGCTGCTGCATTGATGGCAATGGTGAGGCTGCTGCATTGATGGCAATGGTGAGGCTGCTGCATTGATGGCAATGGTGAGGCTGCTGCATTGATGGCAATGGTGAGGTTGCTGCATTGAGGGCAATGGTGAGGCTGTTGCATTGATGGCAATGGTGAGGCTGCTGCATTGATGGCAATGGTGAGGCTGCTGCATTGATGGCAATGGTGAGGCTGCTGCATTGATGGCAATGGTGAGGCTGCTGCATTGATGGCACATGTGAGGCTGCTGCATTGATGGCAATGGTGAGGCTGTTGCATTGATGGCAATGGTGAGGCTGCTGCATTGATGGCAATGGTGAGGCTGCTGCATTGATGGCAATGGTGAGGCTGCTGCATTGATGGCAATGGTGAGGCTGCTGCATTGATGGCACATGTGAGGCTGCAGATGGGCACTGACTCTTATTTTGCTCCAAAGTTTCTTATTTAAAATGTAGGTTTTTTTCCCTGAAACTTGCCTCTTAAAATGAATGTGCATGTTATACGCCGATAAATACGATATATATATATATATATATATATATATATATATATATATATATATATATATATATATATTTTTTTTTTTTTTTCATTTTTTATTACACACACACTTTTTTCAGTTGAGTTTTAAAAAAAAGACAACTATATTTGCATTTAAGCAACAATAATTTGAGTTTTTTTCACATTTTATTAATTTTTCAGCCCATAACAATCCGAATTGGGAATTTATTATAACTGTTCCAAAAGAAAACCTTGTGTGTCCCTAAAAACAATGTAAAAATGTTTGTGGTGGTCACAGAGTTATTGTCAGGTTAACCAACGCAAATTATCACTACTAAATTCATTCTGGCCTTATGGACATCAATGGGCCCTGGTGATGAAGGGGTTAAACTGGTTCCGAGAGATCAGCTGATAATCAGTGCTTAGCAGCCATGAGGTTTTATAAAGCAATATGATACAAGCCTTCCATGCTACAAGAGCCAGAAATGAAAAAGCAGTATTTTTTTTCACAAAAGTGTGCCCTATCGTCATAATTTATCTGCCTACACGGGACACATGCTTCCACTTCATGCTGTCAACACCGGAGTAGGCGTCTCTGACAGTGGTTTCAGCCCTGTGTTTTGGATAACGATAACAACCGGCATTCTAAAAAGGACACTTTTATCCCACTCTGGTCTCACACTTGTCATGGGTGGAGGTGACCAAGTTCATTCAAGGTTCTGCAAACCATTATTTAATAAGGATGGTTTCACCAGAATATTGAGGGGCTTTACATAGGTAAAAGTAGAGGAATAGTGGGGGTGGTGGCAATAATGAATTGTCAGCTATACACAGGCATATTTTTTTTAATAACAAGATTTTATTTATTTAAGAAAGGTAAAAGGTGCTGTGGCACAGATATTAGCACACATCCATATGGACCAAGAGAGTTTGGGTTTGGGTGGTAAGGGGAAAAGACGGAAAGGGGGGAAAGGAGCAGTGTGGAGATTCCAGTGTGTGCCCTTGCCTTTTAGGAGAATAATGGGATGCCAGTCCTTCTCAGTGGCTTCCAAGTGAGAAGTAGCAGAACACTCATGCTAGTAAAAGGGATTTAACCTATTTCTGCAGTCACATGTACAAGAACTCTACTAAGGCAAGCCATAAATCATTTGATTTTCTTTTCTGCAACCACAGGTCGAAGGGGAGAAAATTGGTCGGTTCCACTATCAATACCATCATTGTTGATGGTGGAATCCTTCCGGCAGTGCTATTGAGTCCTGACGGCGTAAAGCACCCAAAAGGTTCAACAGGCTGGTTGTATCCAACAGTCGATTAAATGGAAGACGTTTAGGACGACCAGAACCCTTCCTAGAGCTGGCCGTCCGGCCAAACTGAGCTATCGGGGGGAGAAGAGTCTTGGTGAGAGAGGTAAAGAAGAACCCAAAGATCACTGTGGTTGAGCTCCAGAGATGCAGTCGGGAGATGGGAGAAAGTTTTAGAAAGTCAACCATCACTGCAGCCCTCCACCAGTTGGGGCTTTATGGCAGAGTGGCCCGACAGAAACCTCTCCTCAGTGCAAGACACATGAAAGCCCGCATGGAGTTTGCTAAAAAAAAAACACCTGAAGGACTCCAAGGTGGTGAGAAATAAGATTCTATGGTCTGATGAAACCAAGATAGAACTTTTTGGCCTTAATTCTAAGCGGTGTGTGTGGAGAAAACCAGGCACTGCTCATCACCTGTCCAATATAGTCCCAACAGTGAAGCATGGTGGTGGCAGCATCATGCTGTGGGGGTGTTTTTCAGCTGCAGGGACAGGACGACTTGTTGCAGTCGAGGGAAGATGAATGCGGGCAAGTACAGGGGATATCCTGGACGAAAACCTTCTGCAGAGTGCTCAGAACCTCAGACTGGGCCGAAGGTTTACCTTCCAACAAGACAATGACCCCAAGCACACAGCTAAAATAACGAAGGAGTGGCTTCACAACAACTCCGTGACTGTTTTTGAATGGCCCAGCTAGAGCCCTGACTTAAACCCAATTGAGCATCTCTGGAGAGACCTAAAAATAGCTGTCCACCAACGTTTACCATCCAACCTGACAGAACTGGAGAGGATCTGCAAGAAGGAATGGCAGAGGATCCCCAAATCCAGGTGTGAAAAACTTGTTGCATCTTTCCCAAAAAGACTCATGGCTGTATTAGATCAAAAGGGTGCTTCTACTCCAGCGTCCACATTACCGGCCCCCGCTCGACGGAGCGGTGTTTCCCTGAGTGCCCTCTCCACTACCTTAGGCATTACAATTGCAGAGCCTTTTCCTTTCTACTTATGGATACCTGATGGTATATACACCTGAGAGGTCCTGGGTCCTGGCCGTTTGCTGTGTTCATTGTAAATAAGACATGTGCTACCTTTGATCGAATTGCGATTATTTGCACACAAATTTTCACTGGCAGCATTTACTTTATTATCATACCAATTGAATCTCTAGCTCCTGAGGAAGCGTTCTGTGTAACGTGAAACATGTAGAGCAACTAGAGAACATTTCACCTTGGATCATCAGACCTGCAGCACTGTGTTTGTTATAGCTCCACTACTGTCTACTGGTCAATGTTCGGGGAAGTATTTCTCCTTCATTTGGATTAAGTGATTTAATTATCCCTTGAAATGCTATACAAGCTCGCAGGATAGGATCCTCATGGTGTATTATCACTAGGTTTCATGTCTAGCCTGATTTGTTTTTAACATATCTATGTTCGTTCATTATCCTTTTATACTTTACTAATAAAAAACCTTAAACCAATTTACTTTTTCGTAGCTCAATACTGTTGTGCCCTCAAAGTCCCATCCTTAGACTCTAAGCGTTTACAAATCCATGTTGGGGAGGTTGGCACAAATATATATTGAGTACCTACAGAGTCACCCTGTTTTTTTGAGGTACTCTAGCACTAGGTCCTCTGGTCGCTCTACTAAATACTGAGCAAAGGGTCTGAATACTTAGGACCATGTGATATTTCAGTTTTTCTTTTTTGATAAATCTGTAAAAATGTCAACAATTCTGTGTTTTTCTGTCAATATGGGGTGCTGTGTGTACATTAACCACTTGCCGACCGCCTAACGCAGATATACTGCGGCAGAATGGCACGGGCAGGCAGACTCACGTTCCCATACGTGATCTGCCTCCCGCGGGCGGGGGGTCCGATAGGACCCCCCCCCGGTGCCAGCGGCGGTCGGCTTGTGACTGGGAGCGTCGGGAGGCGAGGGGGAGACCATCCGATCGTGGCCCCCCCCCTCGCGATCGCTCCCAGCCAATGGGAATCCTCCTCTGCCTGTGTGTAGTTTCACACAGGCAGAGGATGTGATGTCATCTCTCCTCGGCTTTGGCAGTTTCCGTTCCAGCGCCGAGGAGAGAAGACAAGCGAGTGCACAACACTACACACACACAGTAGAACATGCCAGGCACATAAAACACCCCGATACCCCCCCCGACCCCCCCCCAATCACCCCCCCGTCACAAACTGACACCAGCAGTATTTTTTTTTTTTTTTTCTGATTACTGCATAGTGTCAGTTTGTGACAGTTACAGTGTTAGGGCAGTGAGTGTTACCCCCCTTTAGGTCTAGGGTACCCCCCTAACCCCCCCCTAATAAAGTTTTAACCCCTTGATCACCCCCTGTCACCAGTGTCACTAAGCGATCATTTTTCTGATCGCTGTATTAGTGTCGCTGGTGACGCTAGTTAGGGAGGTAAATATTTAGGTTCGCTGTCAGCGTTTTATAGCGTCAGGGACCCCCATATACTATCTAATAAATGTTTTAACCCCTTGGTTGCCCCCTAGTTAACCCTTTCACCACTGATCACCGTATAAGTGTTACGGGTGACGCTGGTTAGTTCGTTTATTTTTTATAGTGTCAGGGCACCCGCCGTTTATTACCGAATAAAGGTTTAGCCCCCTGATCGCCCGGCGGTCATATGCATCGCCCCAGGCAGCATCAGATTAGCGCCAGTACCGCTAACACCCACGCACGCAGCATACGCCTCCCTTAGTGGTATAGTATCTGTACGGATCAATATCTGATCCGATCAGATCTATACTAGCGTCCCCAGCAGTTTAGGGTTCCCAAAAACGCAGTGTTAGCGGGATCAGCCCAGATACCCGCTAGCACCTGCGTTTTTCCCCTCCGCCCGGCCCAGCCCACCCAAGTGCAGTATCGATCGATCACTGTCACTTACAAAACACTAAACGCATAACTGCAGCGTTCGCAGAGTCAGGCCTGATCCCTGTGATCGCTAACAGTTTTCTTGGTAGCGTTTTGGTGAACTGGCAAGCACCAGCCCCAGGCAGCGTCAGGTTAGCGCCAGTACCGCTAACACCCACGCACGCAGCATACACCTCCCTTAGTGGTATAGTATCTGATCCGATCAGATCTATACTAGCGTCCCCAGCAGTTTAGGGTTCCCAAACACGCAGTGTTAGCGGGATCAGCCCAGATACCTGCTAGCACCTGCGTTTTGCCCCTCCGCCCGGCCCAGCCCAGCCCACCCAAGTGCAGTATCGATCGATCACTGTCACTTTCAAAACACTAAACACATAACTGCAGCGTTCGCAGAGTCAGGCCTGATCCCTGCGATCGCCAACAGTTTTTTTTTGTAGCGTTTTGGTGAACTGGCAAGCACCAGCGGCGTAGTACACCCCGGTCGTAGTCAAACCAGCACTGCAGTAACACTTGGTGACGTGGCGAGTCCCATAAGTGCAGTTCAAGCTGGTGAGGTGGCAAGCACAAGTAGTGTCCCGCTGCCACCAAAAAGACAAACACAGGCCCGTCGTGCCCATAGTGCCCTTCCTGCTGCATTCGCCAATCCTAATTGGGAACCCACCACTTCTGCAGCGCCCGTACTTCCCCCATTCACATCCCCAACCAAATGCAGTCGGCTGCATGAGAGGCATTTTTATGTCCTCCCGAGTACCCCTACCCAGCGAACCCCCCCAAAAAAGATGTTGTGTCTGCAGCAAGCGCGGATATAGGCGTGACACCCGCTATTATTGTCCCTCCTGTCCTGACAATCCTGGTCTTTGCATTGGTGAATGTTTTGAACGCTACCATTCACTAGTTGAGTATTAGCGTAGGGTACAGCATTGCACAGACTAGGCACACTTTCACAGGGTCTCCCAAGATGCCATCGCATTTTGAGAGACCCGAACCTGGAACCGGGTACAGTTCTACAAGTTAGTTACAAAAAAAAGTGTAAAAAAAAAAAAAAACACATACAAAAATATAAAATAAAAAAAATTGTTGTCATTTTATTGTTCTCTCTCTCTCTATTCTCTCTCTCTATTGTTCTGCTCTTTTTTACTGTATTCTATTCTGCAATGTTTTATTGTTATTATGTTTTATCAAGTTTGTTTTTCAGGTATGCAATTTTTTATACTTTACCGTCTACTGTGCTTTATTGTTAACCATTTTTTTGTCTTCAGGTACGCCATTCACGACTTTGAGTGGTTATACCAGAATGATGCCTGCAGGTTTAGGTATCATCTTGATATCATTCTTTTCAGCCAGCGGTCGGCTTTCATGTAAAAGCAATCCTAGCGGCTAATTAGCCTCTAGACTGCTTTTACAAGCAGTGGGAGGGAATGCCCCCCCCCCCCCACCGTCATCCGTGTTTTTCTCTGGCTCTCCTGTCTCAACAGGGAACCTGAAAATGCAGCCGGTGATTCAGCCAGCTGACCATAGAGCTGATCAGAGACCAGAGTGGCTCCAAACATCTCTATGGCCTAAGAAACCGGAAGCTACGAGCATTTTATGACTTAGATTTCGCCGGATGTAAACAGCGCCATTGGGAAATTGGGAAAGCATTTTATCACACCGATCTTGGTGTGGTCAGATGCTTTGAGGGCAGAGGAGAAATCCAGGGTCTAATAGACCCCAATTTTTTCAAAAAAAGAGTACCTGTCACTACCTATTGCTATGATAGGGGATATTTACATTCCCTGAGATAACAATAAAAATGATTTAAAAAAAAAAAAATGAAAGGAACTGTTTAAAAATAAGATAAAAAAAAAAAAAAAATAAAGGAAAAAAAAAAAAAAAAAAAAAAAAAAAAAAGCACCCCTGTCCCCCCTGCTCTCGCGCTAAGGCGAACGCAAGCGTCGGTCTGGCGTCAAATGTAAACAGCAAATGCACCATGCATGTGAGGTATCACCGCGAACGTCAGATCGAGGGCAGTAATTTTAGCAGTAGACCTCCTCTGTAAATCTAAAGTGGTAACCTGTAAAGGCTTTTAAAAATGTATTTAGTTTGTCGCCACTGCACGTTTGTGCGCAATTTTAAAGCATGTCATGTTTGGTATCCATGTACTCGGCCTAAGATCATCTTTTTTATTTCATCAAACATTTGGGCAATATAGTGTGTTTTAGTGCATTAAAATTTAAAAAAGTGTGTTTTTTCCCAAAAAATGCGTTTGAAAAATCGCTGCGCAAATACTGTGTGAAAAAAAAAAAATGAAACACCCACCATTTTAATCTGTAGGGCATTTGCTTTAAAAAAAATATATAATGTTTGGGGGTTCAAAGTAATTTTCTTGCAAAAAAAAAAAAAAAAACTTTTTCATGTAAACAATAAGTGTCAGAAAGGGCTTTGTCTTCAAGTGGTTAGAAGAGTGGGTGATGTGTGACATAAGCTTCTAAATGTTGTGCATAAAATGCCAGGACAGTTCAAAACCCCCCCAAATGACCCCATTTTGGAAAGTAGACACCCCAAGCTATTTGCTGAGAGTCATGTCGAGTCCATGGAATATTTTATATTGTGACACAAGTTGCGGGAAAGAGACAATTTTTTATTTTTTTTATTTTTTTTTGCGCAAAGTTGTCACTAAATGATATATTGCTCAAACATGCCATGGGGATATGTGAAATTACACCCCAAAATACATTCTGTTGCTTCTCCTGAGTACGGGGATACCACATGTGTGAGACTTTTTGGGAGCCTAGCCGTGTACGGGACCCCGAAAACCAAGCACCGCCTTCAGGCTTTCTAAGGCCGTAAATTTTTGATTTTACTCTTCACTGCCTATCACAGTTTCGGAGGCCATGGAATGCCCAGGTGGCAAAAACCCCCCCCAAATGACCCCATTTTGGAAAGTAGACACCCCAAGCTATTTGATGAGAGGTATAGTGAGTATTTTGCAGACCTCACTTTTTGTCACAAAGTTTTGAAAATTGAAAAAAGAAAAAAAATTTTTTTTTTCTCGTCTTTCTTTATTTTCAAAAACAAATGAGAGCTGCAAAATACTCACCATGCCTCTCAGCAATTAGCTTGGGGTGTCTACTTTCCAAAATGGGGTCATTTGGGGGGGGGTTGTGCCACCTGGGCATTCCATGGCTTCCGAAACTGTGATAGGCAGTGAAGAGTGAAATCAAAAATTTACACCCTTAGAAATCCTGAAGGCGGTGATTGGTTTTCGGGGCCCCGTACGCGGCTAGGCTCCCAAAAAGTCCCACACATGTGGTATCCCCGTACTCAGGAGAAGTAGCTAAATGTATTTTGGGGTGCAATTCCACATATGCCCATGGCCTGTGTGAGCAATATATCATTTAGTGACAACTTTGTGCAAAAAAAAAATAAAAATTTGTCACTTTCCCGCAACTTGTGTCAAAATATAAAACATTCCATGGACTCAACATGCCTCAAAGCAAATAGCTTGGGGTGTCTACTTTCCAAAATGGGGTCATTTGGGGGGGGTTTTATGCCATCTGGGCATTTTATGGCCTTCTAAACTGTGATAGGTAGTGAGGAGTAAAATCAAAAATGTACGCCCTTAGAAATCCTGAAGGCAGTGATTGGTTTTCGGGGCCCCGTACGCGGCTAGGCTCCCAAAAAGTCCCACACATGTGGTATCCCCGTACTCAGGAGAAGCAGCTGAATGTATTTTGGGGTGCAATTCCACATATGCCCATGGCCTGTGTGAGCAATATATCATTTAGTGACAACTTTTTGTAATTTTTTTTTATTTTTGTCATTATTCAATCACTTGGGACAAAAAAAATGAATATTCAATGGGCTCAACATGCCTCTCAGCAATTTCCTTGGGGTGTCTACTTTCCAAAATGGGGTCATTTGGGGGGGTTTTGTACTGCCCTGCCATTTTAGCACCTCAAGAAACGACATAGGCAGTCATAAATTAAAGGCTGTGTAAATTCCAGAAAATGTACCCTAGTTTGTAGGCGCTATAACTTTTGCGCAAAAGAATAAATATACACTTATTGACATTTTTTTTACCAAAGACATGTGGCCGAATACATTTTGGCCTAAATGTATGACTAAAATTGAGTTTATTGGATTTTTTTTAGAACAAAAATTAGAAAATATCATTTTTTTTCAAAATTTTCGGTCTTTTTCCGTGTATAGCGCAAAAAATAAAAACGGCAGAGGTGATCAAATACCATCAAAAGAAAGCTCTATTTGTGGGAAGAAAAGGACGCAAATTTCGTTTGGGTACAGCATTGCATGACCGCGCAATTAGCAGTTAAAGCGACGCAGTGCCGAATTGTAAAAAGTGCTCTGGTCAGGAAGGGGGTAAAACCTTCCGGGGCTGAAGTGGTTAATGAGGAAAAAAATGAACTTAAATGATTTTAACAAATGGCTGCAATATAACAAAGAGTGAAAAATGTAAGGAGGTCTGAATACTTTCCGTCCCCACTGTAATTTGATCCTTGTGCTGCTTTCCCCTCCCTCGATTCTGAGCTCTGCTGTAGAGGAATTGCAAGGAGTAAATACCAGGTACTGACACTGCTTGCATTTAGAGAGAACACAGGAAATGCTGTATTAATAATTACACTTGTGCATTAATTTATGTATTTATATCTGCCTGGAGCTCAGGTGCCATTGCAGCATGATAAATTGAGCCCATAAGACACTGACCAAGTGTTACTACTTCACTGACTGCACACTTGCTCTTGGTCAGCTGCTTGCTAATATAAGGATTACAGCCTAAAGACCGCTAAAATGAAGACAGCAAATCAGCTTACGCTTTGAGGTATGAGAAAATGGAACCTAACAATTTCAGAGAGATGTCAGTTAGGCCAGCCTTAACTCCGCTTCACACAGGGGCGACTTGTCAGGCAACCTAGCCGCCTGACAAGTCGCCTCCCGTTCTGTACTACGGAACCGTTCTAATAGGAGCGACGCAAGTTGCTCCGACTTAGAAAAAGGTTCCTGTAGCATTTCTGGGGCGACTTCAGGCAACTTGCATTGACTTCTATACAGAAGTCGTTTTGCAAGTCGCCGTGGAAGTCGTGTGCAGGTCGCCTCGGCGAGGCGACCTGCAAGTTGTGCCACCCCTAGTGTGAACCGGGGCTTAGTGTTTCTCTCATGACAGGTTTTCTTTAAGACCCTCCCAAAGCTCAGAAACACCGTCTATAAACATGTGCGCATATGAAAGCCATTTATGTTTTGTTTTATTAATAGAGATTACTAAGTAGAAATTCACTGTTCATGTTGACTAGAGGTCAACCGATATATCGGATGATATTTGGCCATTTTTGAGAAATCTGCATCGGCCGATTATTATCCAAATTAGGCCGATATTTAACATTAACCGCCGTTCCTCCTCCCTTCTCCACACTCAACGAGGCACTTGATGCTTGCAAGAGCCGCTGAGTGTGTGAAGCTGGCACGTAACAGAGGAGAGAGCGCGGGATCTGTCAGAATTGAGGTTGATGTCGGGGGTGGGCGGGACCCAGCCGCTATCAAACACTAGCCAATGGGATCTGGGCAGGCCGCTACGTGTATGTGGCCCACCCCTTTTCTTAAGCAGCCCAATCATTGGCTGCTGTTCGATAGCTGCTGGGTCCTGCCCACCCCGGCCGGGTCTGCCAATGCCAACCAGTGCCACCTTCCAGTGCCAACCAGTGCCACTGCCAATCAGTGCCACCTGCCAATCAGTGCCACCTGCCAATCAGTGCCACGTGCCAGCGCCAACCAGAGCCACCTGCCAGTGCCAACCAGTGCCATGTCAGTTCCAAACCAGTGCCACCTTCCAGTGCCAGTGCCATCTGTCAGTGCCAGCCAGTGCCACCTGCCAGTGCAAGCCAGTGCCACCTGCCAGTGCCAGCCAGTGCCACAGCCAACCAGTGCCACTGCCAATTAGTGCCACCTGCCAGTGCCAACCAGTGCCACCGCCAATCAGTGCCACCTGCCAGTGCCAACCAGTGCCACCTACCACCTCCAACCAGTGCCCGTCAATCAGTGCCACACCAATCAGTGCCACCTGCCAGTGCCACGCCAATCAGTGCCACCTGCCAGTGCCAATAGTGCCACCTGCCAGTTCCAAACCAATGCCACCTGCCAATGCCACCTTCCAGTGCCAACCAGTGCCACCTTCCAGTACCACTGCCAATCAGTGCCACCTGCCAATCAGTGGCACGTGCTAGCGCCACCTGCCAGTGCCAACCAGTGCCACCTGCCAGTGCCAACTAGTGCCATGTCAGTTCCAAACCAGTGCCACCTGCCAGTGCCATCTGTCAGTGCCAGCCAGTGCCACCTGCCAGTGCAAGCCAGTGCCACCTGCCAGTTGTCAGTGCCACCTTCCAGTGGCAACCAGTGCCTGCCAGTGCCAGTTGTCAGTGCCACCTTCCAGTGGCAACCAGTGCCTGCCAGTGCCACCGCCAACCAGTGCCACCCACCAGTGCCAACCAGTGCCACCGCCAATCAGTGCCACCTGCCAGTGCCAACCAGTGCCTGCCAGTGCAACCTGCCACCTCCAACCAGTGCCCCGTCAATCAGTGCCACCTGCCAGTTCCAAACCAGTGCTACCTGCCAATGCCAACCAGTGCCACCTTCCAGTGCCACTGCCAATCAGTGCCAACCAGTGTCACTGCCAATCAGTGCCACATGCCAGCGCCACCTGCCAGTACCAAACAGTGAGACCTGCCAGTGCCAACCAGTGCCATGTCAGTTCCAAACCAGTGCCACCTTCCAGTGCCAACCAGTGCCACTGCTAATCAGTGCCACCTGCCAGTGCAAATCAGTGCCACCTGCCTAAGCCAACCAGTGCCACCTGCCAAAGCCAGTGCCATCTGTACTGAGGACATCAAGTGTGTGGTAGAGTGACAGGAGCAAGCAGGGAGGAGTGGAGTGGGTGAGGTCTTTTTTTTTTTTAAATCAGCCTAAAATATCGGCCACAAAAATCGGCATCATATATCGGCCGCACCAAATTCGAAATATCGGTATCGGCATTGGCCAGAGAAAAACCCATATCGGTCGACCTCTAATGTTGACTCCACTCAAAATGCTAATATTTCTGCACTAAATAAAGAAAAGTCAACTATTTTATGAGTCTAACGCCAAGCAAGGGACTGAACACCAAAAATCTGCAGAAAGGAAGACTGTCTGTGTTACCCCCTGCAACCATTCATGTGTTACCATTTATCTTCTAAGCTGAAAATGGAAAAGAAACCACTGCACACTGATTGGCTGCTCCAGACAACGCCTCCACTTTCCCCTTTTCAGGTCCTTTATTGTCATTGCCAGATTGCACAATTGCCTCCTCACAACAACGTGTGATTTGGTCAACCTCAGAAATATCGTCTGCGCGCGTCACAAAGTTCACACGACATCTCCTGCAACTGTGCTCTTGAGAGTTTGCGGTCGCAGTGGATGTTCCAAAGCAGGGCAGCCAACCGTAAACAGTACTTCAAGGGATTAAAAAAAAACCCTGCCATTAAAACAGAGAGAGAGAGCATCAGGGCATCCTAGTCTGGGTCATGGAGTTCCTCCTTTGCTACGTGCATTGTACACCTCCTACACATGTTCCATACTGAACGCTTTGGCTTCACACCTCTTTTTTTCTTTCTCTTTTTGGCTCGACAGGGAAAATGATTCCAGTTGTGGTGTCAGTGGTCAACAAGGGGGCAATAAATTAAATAGCACAATGCCATATTCTGTTTAGAACGCTAACATTTGCTTTATTACAGCTTGAGCTTTACTTTATTTCCCTGCTCAAATGGTGTACAGACTTAGCTTAGCCATAAAATGGAGCTAGTGCAAGGAACAATTAGGATCGAAATGATCACTTTACTACATTCAGACTGGAAGGACCATGAAACCACAATAGACCCAAGTTTATAAAATACCATTTTCATGGGAATATTCCTTGTCCTTTGTTTAATAACAGAATGACTAGGAAAATTCATGGCTTCATTATGACTATGTTCCCAAATCTAATTAATTATATGGGAACAATTAAGAGAATTTGCTCCTTTTGTTTACGGGAAACTAAAGTCTTTTTTATTTTTAGATTTACTGTTTTTTTTTTGCTTTTTGTTTTTAGATAAACATGTTAATGTGATCAGCTTTAAAGGATAAGTCCACCTTTTGTAACATGTACTCGTATTCACCTTTTGTAACAGGTTACATGTTACACCCTTATTTAGGGTATAATATGTATACAGCACCTGTACCTGCACCCCCCAATACCCCCTCCTAACAGTGGGCGAGGGTTCTTCTTTCCACACCCACTATCACAATTTAAAAACAGTGCGACGCTCACCCAGGTGCGTTACTAATTCACAGAGATCTGTGAATGAATAAACTACAAGTCCCATCTTCTACTGTGGCAGACAGCTTGCAGGTCTCAATGAACTGGGAGGTGGTGAACGCTCTTAGTTCATTGACACTTCCTGCACTTCAGTAACTATCTGCCCATAGGGGAGTTATGAGCAGACAGTTGTACTGAGTGTCTGCAGGAGCCTGGCATTGCACCCACAATCCACTGATTGTGGGTGCAATGCTTTGCAGGCTGCAGTGTAAAAAAATAATAAATTCATATTTAACGACAAAATCAAGTGTATTTATATTTTTTTTTTTACAAAAGGTGAACTTGGCCTGTAAGAGACCCTGTCACTTTGTCCACTCAAGGCAAAATGATAGGTTCTCCTGCGATAAACATCCCCCTCTCACCTACTGGCACTCAGTTTCTGCATGCTCCTCCCTGCTTCATCTGATAATGTGTGTTCTTTCTCCCAGGATGCAGTGCTCAGGCTTGATCCTCCAATCACCATGTCCGAACACTGACCAGGAAGAGGAAGATGTTAAAATTCCAATCACCCATAATGATATTGAGGAGTAAAGCTTGTTTAATCTAATCTAAGGTGTTTTTAAAGTACAGAAATACTGTATATACTCGAGTATAAGTCGATCCGAGTATAAGTCGAGGCCCTAATTTACCACCAAAAAAATGGGAAAAAATTATTGACCCGAGTATAAGACAAGGGTGAGAAATGCAGCATCTACTGTAAGTGGAAAAAGAGGGTCAATAATGCCCATCTGCAGCTGTATACCTCCCTGTGTCCTGTGCATGTGTCATGTGTCCTGGATATATGTGCATGTGTCATGTACCTGTGTCCTGTGTATATGTGCATGCGTCATGTACCTGTGTCCTGTGTATATGTGCATGTGTCATGTACCTGTGTCCTGTGAATATGTGCATGTGTCCCGTACCTGTGTCCTGTGTATATGTGCATGTGTCATGTACCTGTGTCCTGTGTATATGTGCATGTGTCATGTACCTGTGTCCTGTGTATATGTGCATGTGTCATGTACCTGTGTCCTGTGTATATGTGCATGTGTCATGTACCTGTGTCCTGTGTATATGTGCATGTGTCATGTACCTGTGTCCTGTGTATATGTGCATGTGTCATGTACCTGTGTCCTGTGAATATGTGCATGTGTCCCGTACCTGTGTCCTGTGTATATGTGCATGTGTCATTTACCTGTGTCCTGTGTATATGTGCATGTGTCATGTACCTGTGTCCTGTGTATATGTGCATGTGTCATGTACCTGTGTCCTGTGTATATGTGCATGTGTCATGTACCTGTGTCCTGTGTATATGTGCATGTGTCCTCTACCTGTGTATATGTGCATGTGTCCTGTACCTGTGTCCTGTGTGCATGTGTGCATGTTCCATGTGTCATGTGTGCATGTTCCATGTGTCATGTGTGCATGTTCCATGTGTCATGTGTGCATGTTCCATGTGTCATGTGTGCATGTTCCATGTGTCATGTGTGCATGTTCCATGTGTCATGTGTGCATGTTCCATGTGTCATGTGTGCATGTTCCATGTGTCATGTGTGCATGTTCCATGTGTCATGTGTGCATGTGTGCATGTGTGCATGTGTGCATGTGTCATGTGTGCATGTGTGCATGTGTCTTGTGTGCATGTGTCTTGTGTGCATGTGTCTTGTGTGCATGTGTCTTGTGTGCATGTGTCTTGTGTGCATGTGTCTTGTGTGCATGTGTCTTGTGTGCATGTGTCTTGTGTGCATGTGTCTTGTGTGCATGTGTCTTGTGTGCATGTGTCTTGTGTGCATGTGTCTTGTGTGCATGTGTCTTGTGTGCATGTGTCAGTGTGCATGTGTCAGTGTGCATGTGTCAGTGTGCATGTGTCAGTGTGCATGTGTCAGTGTGCATGTGTCAGTGTGCATGTGTCTTGTGTGCATGTGTCTTGTGTGCATGTGTCTTGTGTGCATGTGTCTTGTGTGCATGTGTCTTGTGTGCATGTGTCTTGTGTGCATGTGTCTTGTGTGCATGTGTCTTGTGTGCATGTGTCTTGTGTGCATGTGTCTTGTGTGCATGTGTCCTGTGTGCATGTGTCCTGTGTGCATGTGTCCTGTGTGCATGTGTCTGTGTGCATGTGTCTGTGTGCATGTGTCTGTGTGCATGTGTCTGTGTGCATGTGTCTGTGTGCATGTGTCTGTGTGCATGTGTCTGTGTGCATGTGTCTGTGTGCATGTGTCTGTGTGCATGTGTCTGTGTGCTGTGTTATGCCTCCATGTGCCGCTCTGCACGATCAGCGCGTGCTATTCCTATTTGGCGGCCATTCACTGTTCAAAAGCCGCGCCTCCTTGTCGTCCATGATAAGCAGAAAACTCCATTTCCCAGCAGTCAGCCTATCACGGACATTCTCTCATCCGCATACCACGGACAAGGATGAGAGAATGTCCGCGATAGGCTGTACACTGACTGCCTATCACAGACCTTCAAGCCTCTGACTGTGCATCCTTTGCTCCAGCAACAAAAAGCAAGTTCTGCTAGTCAACGTGGATTTTACCGTCTCTAGGGACGGCAATTCCAACAGTTGCGATTTTAAGAGGAGTACTATTGTTACTCAGAGGGATGCCTATTTCCAACTCCCAGAGCGGTCTTCTGATATACCGGTGTTTCTATATGGATTAAGACATCATGCAGCATATATGTCTGCTGGTTGGGTTCTCGATCCACTCCTCCTCCAGACAGGGATTCCTGTCAGGTATACGGAGGGAGTTCTCAGAACCCTACAAGAGATTAGAGCATACTGGTGGTAGGATGCTGGGTAATCCTGGCTTTCCTCTCTTGACCTGTCAGCGTCTCAATACCTGATGATCAGGACCATGATCTCTCCAATCCCTATATTGAGGTGTGCTCAATAGAAATGGCCTCCTGTCTTGAAAGGGTTTTGTTCTCCAATGTTGATCATGCATCCAGCGATTCATGTCTCGCAAACAGGCAGATGAAGCCTTGAGTGTTGACACAGTAATAAATCTGTGCTGCCGAGTTATTGCCAGTGGAACTACCCTGTCGTGAAGTTGTTTTGCCAGTCGAACTCCCCAGTTGGGAAGTTAGTTTAAACATTCTGGTATTCTGGCCAGCTCTTTTATGCCCTTTGGCCTTTTGTCACCTGACAGCAGGCTTTTTACTCTCAAGTGAGGCTAAACATCTCTGTGGTGTCCTACATCAGGGGGCAGGTCAGAAAATGCAGGGTCAGTCCACTGAGAAGAGGTAGAGATGCCTGTGGTCTGGGTGGAGTAGGATCTTCCTTATCTCTTTTGAGTCTATATGGAAATTCTGGGAAGAATCCATATTCTGTGGCCCAATTGGGCAATAAGTGGTTCCTACATCCAGGTTCTTCCAAGTGGATTTTATCTCTTGACAAGATTTCAGAGTTATATCTGGTAGCTGTTACAAGCTGGAAAGCTTTTCTCTAGGGGCCTGGGCCAAGCCCTGTTATGCAGACGCTGTGTCAGATCAGGAAAGGTCTCACAAGCTACAGTGGCTTGCGAAAGTATTCGGCCCCCTTGAACTTTTCAACCTTTTGCCACATTTCAGGCTTCAAACATAAAGATATAAAATTTAAATTTTTTGTGAAGAATTACCAACAAGTGGGACACAATTGTGAAGTGGAACGAAATCTATTGGATATTTTAAACTTTTTTAGCAATTAAAAAACTGAAAAGTGGTGCGTGCAAAATTATTCAGCCCCTTTACTTTCAGTGCAGCAAACTCACTCCAGAAGTTCAGCGAGGATCTCTGAATGATCCAATGTTGTCCTAAATGACTGATGGTGATAAATAAAATCCACCTGTGTGTAATCAAGTCTCTGTATAAATGCACCTGCTCTGTGATAGTCTCAGGGTTCTGTTGAAAGCGCAGAGAGCATCATAAAGACCAAGGAACACACCAGGCAGGTCCGTAATACTGTTGTGGAGAAGTTTAAAGCCGGATTTGGATACAAAAAGATTTCCCAAGCTTTAAACATCCCAAGGAGCACTGTGCAAGCGATCATTTTGAAATGGAAGGAGTATCAGACCACTGCAAATCTACCAAGACCTGGCTGTCCCTCTAAACTTTCAGCTCAGACAAGGAGAAGACTGATCAGAGATGCAGCCAAGAGGCCCATGATCACTCTGGATGAACTGCAGAGAACTATAGCTGAGGTGGGAGAGTCTGTCCATAGGACAACAATCAGTCGTACACTGCACAAATCTGGCCTTTATGAAAGAGTGGCAAGAAGAAAGCCATTTCTCAAAGATATCCATAAAAAGTCTTGTCTAAAGTTTGCCACAAGCCACCTGGGAGACACACCAAACATGTGGAAGAAGGTGCTCTGGTCCGATGAAACCAAAATCAAACTTTTTGGCCACAATGCAAAACGATATGTTTGGCGTAAAAGCAACACAGCTCATCACCCTCAACACACCATCCCCACTGTCAAACATGGTGGTGGCAGCATCATGGTTTGGGCCTGCTTTTCTTCAGCAGGGACAGGGAAGATGGTTAAAATTGAGGGGACGATGGATGCAGCCAAATACAGGACCATTCTGGATGAAAACCTGTTGGAGTCTGCAAAAGGCCTGAAACTGGGACGGAGATTTATCTTCCAACAAGACAATGATCCCAAACATACAGCAAAATCTACAAAGGAATGGTTCACAAAGAAACGTATCCAGGTGTTAGAATGGCCAAGTCAAAGTCCAGACCTGAATCCAATCGAGAATCTGTGGAAAGAGCTGAAAACTGCTGTTCAAACGCTCTCCATCCAACCTCACTGAGCTCGAGCTGTTTTGCAAGGAAAAATGGGCAAGAATTTCAGTCTCTCGATGTGCAAAACTGATAGAGACATACCCCAAGCGACTTGCAGCTGTAATCGCAGCAAAAGGTGGCTCTACAAAGTATTAACGCAAGGGGGCCGAATAATTTTGCACGCCCCACTTTTCATTTTTTTATTAGTTAAAAAAGTTTCAAAAATCCAAAAGATTTCGTTCCACTTCACAATTGTGTCCCACTTGTTGGTGATTCTTCACAAAAAATAAAAATTTTATATCTTTATGTTTGAATCCTGAAATGTGGCAAAAGGTTGAAAAGTTCAAGGGGGCCGAATACTTTCGCAAGCCACTGTATATGCTTTCCAGTTCGATCCATATACAGTTTTTTTTTTTTTTGGGGGGGGGGGGGTCTGTTGCTAAAGACTGTGGCAATTTTTACAGTAATTCCCTATCAGGCAAACAGGCCTTGGTTCCTGCCTTTGATACCGGGGTATAGGATTAAAGTCCTTTTTCCTGCATGAGATCTTCTGTCGTAGAGAGCAATATTTCCCTTGTTCATCCCTTCCAGTTTCTCCTCCTGGCAGGAAGAGACTGATCAGGCTTGTCTGTTTCTCTAAGCTAATATCTATAAATCCTACAAAAGGATTTGAATAGAGCTTGTTCAGTTTGGACTGCTTTGTTTTCTTTGCTTCAGTCCTCTGGTCAGATGCATTCCAGGCTTCAACTGATCTTAAAGCGCTCTTAGAGGGCAGATCTCTGCAGTCCCTGTCATAGCCAATGTCTCATGGGTAGACTATCCCTTACTCATCCAGTACTTTGATAGGGGGCTGCATCTGAGACTCGGAGGAGAGCCAAAACTCTCTAGGTGGGGTTTACCACTTGCTCTGGACTTCCTTGCCGGCTCCAGATCTCTTTGCAGTCCAGCTTCGGTAAAGACTGAGCTATGAAGACATGCACTCTAAGGGCCATCTCTTCAGCCAGGAAGTTTGCCAAGATCAAAGCTTTAGGCTAAGGAGGATCCTTTGGCAACTTACAGCACCAGGTGGGATCCCCTCCAGTCCAGTTGGAGTGAGGATTGATCCATGAGGTCAATCTCTCTAGGGCTACATCCTCAGCAGGAAGCTTGGCCAGAATCAGGGCCTTTAAGGCCCCTTGACAGCTTGCCACTTCAGATGGAATCTCTTTCAGTCCAGTTCTGAGAAATATCCCAGTCAGGAAGGCAGCCTTTCTATGGGTTCTTCTTCCTCAGTCAGGAGGTTTGCTGGGATCAGGGCCTTGTGCCGAGAGGGACCCTTGTAACTTTCTGCCCAGTACGAGTAGTGTTTATAGCCTTACTGGTCGGCAATCTGAGATGGCCTCGGCATTCTATGATTACAAAGATTTGTTCCTCTTATATGCTGGACCAATAAGTCCATACAAAATAAAATATGGTGCGCTAAATGAAAACAAAAACAAAAAACAAGACATCAAAGTGAGTCCAAGAGTCACCAACGTGACATGAGACATGAACAAATTCTTGACTGTTGTGTCACCAACTGCCTCCACCTTGTGCACGAACCACCACCAATGATAAAGATGTGCTCTTACCAGAGAGCATTGACCCCCTATTACGGGAGGTTAACAAGGACTCTTGTGTATAGGATACGCCAACTCCATTAAGGGATCCACATAGGGTACGCAGGAGATACAGCTCCAAATAGCCAGTTGGAAAAACAACAAATCCTCTCAAACCAATCGTAGCACCAAATAGCGTACCAGGATTGAAGAAATCATAGGCATATCTGTAATAAAAACTTCCTTCTCAAGGAATGCCTGCTGTCCGTGACTCTTGGACTCACTTTGATATTTTGTTTTCATTTAGCGCAACACATTTTATTTTGTATTCTGTTTTGTGTAATATCTCACTAGAGTGGTGCAGCTGTATTTTGGATCACCATTTGTCACAAGCGCAGTTAAATTTTTTGTTTTTCATAACTGGTTCCATGCCATGGATATTGGGATACTTCGAGCATGCTCTCAAGCTACAGCTCTGCTCAGAGTCTAAGAACATATTTCCCACTCTCTCTAGCAGAACCAGCATGACGAAGATATCATCCAGAATCCAGATGGGTCATTCCAGCTAGCCATTAGGCTTATAAAGCTTAGGGCTTGGTTCCTACAGAAGCAGTCACCACACACTCATCCAGGAGTGTGTAGGCTTTGTGGGTTCCCTGTGAAAGGGTGCCAGGAATAGTGGTAGGAGGATGACATGTCTTCCATTAAAGCTGTTCTGGCTCATTGTGGGGTGTAGCTAACTGCCTTATGCTGTTATAATCTATCCATAGGGTTACTGTTGGCTAGGATTGAAAACCTACTTTTCCGACATCCCACCCTTGTTTTTTGGACTAGTTAGTTCTCAAACATATGCTGCTATGGAAGTCTGTCAGGAAAACTGAAAATTTACTATCAAATACTTTTCCTTTCCTAATGCACTCCATGGCAGCAGGAGTTTCCTCCCAGAGTCATGAGTAGGCTAGTAACGGAACGTTGCCTCTAGCTCAGCCTGAAAATTTATTGGAGTGGGGTCCTATGGGGTAGGAGCGAGGGCTACCCAAACGTATGCTGCGATGGAGTCCATCAGGAAAGAAAAGTTATGGCAAGTATTTGATAGTAAATTTTCCATTTTATATACACACACACACGTACGTTATAAAGGCAGTCATTAAAGGGGTTGTATACCCTCGCATCCTATGCATTAAGGTGAAAAAACTTCTGTCACTGACCGGCCCCCCAGCCCCCCCAGCGCCCGCGTGGCCTAGTCTGGCATTCTGCATTTATGGACGCAAAAGCTGGACTCAGGAGCGCGCCCGCAAGGTAACCACCCGGGAGAGCGCTTCTCCTAGGGGGTTATACGATGCGGGGAGGAGCTACCAGCGCTGCCGGGGGACCCCAGAAGTCAAGGATCGGGGCCACTCTGTGCAAAACAAACTGCACAGTGGAGGAAAGTATGACATGATTGTTATTTAAAAACAAAGCCTTACAATCACTTTAAAAGAGTTAAAAACTCTACTAAAGTCTTTTATTGCTCCCACTAGGAAGATGTACCCTCATTTCCTGTCCAGGTTAAGGGGTGTCACGGGATCATTTCCTTGTTGTTTACATGCAATCTGGTAGGGAGGTGGCTTCTTCACTGAGGCATAGACAGTTATGTGATTTCGGTCTATAGCTGGACTCCTTCCGCCCTCCAGTGCTCCCGCCCCCCCTCCAACTGCCCCCTTCCGCCCTGCTGTATTTTTTTTTGGTCACATAGCAGACAGGGTTCTTTCAAATCTTTTCGAGTGGCAGTACTCTGTTATGCAGAGTGTGGTGTTGATGTGATGATGCCAGAGCTACTATCCCCATCATTTTATGTGAATTAGGAGCACCATGGTGATGCACTGCATTCACAGACTGTCCTCAGTCTTCCAGGTTTGAATAACGCTGGTAAACCATCAACCCAGGAGATCGACGACATCTAGTAGTGGAAATTAAAGTGGATGTAAACCCAATGTCATCCTTTCTAAACTACTGCTATAGGGGTTATCTATAAGGATATACATGCCTCCTGCATGTATCTTCACCTGTCAAATGTCTCCCCTCTGTCTGTTATGAGAGCAGAAAAACGGCATATTTTGTGGGTGGGTCTGTTGTCTGGAGCTCGGTGGGTGGAGTCGTGATGTCAGTAGACTCCCCGCCCACCTCTACACTTCCCTTGTCAATATGCATCTTCTCCTGTGTATTTCTAACACTGAACTTCTGCTATGATCTCTAACATCCAGTGAAAAGACAGGAAAGTAACCACATGACTTTAGCATGCTAAATCATGGTGAGGTGTGGAACAGCCAATCCTTGCAGAGCTGCTGAAGAAAGGAGTGGGAGGGAATTAAAAAATAATGCATGTGTCTTAGGCTGGTGCACGAAATATGTAAATCACCTGTCACTCACAGCAAAGTATTTGACAAAGTTTTTCTCAGTTTGTCAAGATTTATCTCACTGAACAATAAAAGAGGATTGCTCAGAGATGGATTAACTCTGTGTGGCAAGACTGGGCTCAAATGATAGGAAAACTTATACTCTACAGTATGATATAAAAAAAATAAATAAATAAATAAAAAAATTTGGGTTTACATCCACTTTAATTACTGCAGGAACAGTCCTGGAGAGGAGGCCGGTATTTCAGGCAGAGCTGCTTTTAGGTTTTTAAATGCTTGCTGGGCAACTAATAAAATTGCCAGAAGTTGTACTTTAAATTTTTTTTCGGTAATCCGTTTTGATCTTTAGCACACTGAACGGGCAAAAGCATTGATATTAGAAGATAATAAAGTCGGACTTGTGTTGGACAACTTTGCATTATCCAGGCCTCTTACCTCAGACATTTCATGGACGAGCAGCAAAGGGATGTTGATAGTGGTAATATCGTGGGTGCAGCACACTTTTAAGATGTTTCTCAGGCCCATAATGGCTGGATCCCGGGCTGTTATATTCCCATTCCTCACATTGTCGTCCACACAAAGATGAAAAACCACATGACATTCTGAGAGGTTTGAGTGCCGCGTGACGTAAAATTCCCCTAAGAAAAGCAAGTTTCATTGGTAACAAATACATGCCATTAATAAAAACAAGAAAAACAAAGAAATGGGGATGTTGCAAACAAGAATCAGGCATTAGCTTTTTACTGTAGATAAATAACAGCTGGAATCTGGTTGCCATGTGAACAGAGACTGCTAATGTCAAATTGGAAGTCCAGGCAAACCGCTAATTACACAGCTTACACATCAGTGAAAATATTTTTGCTTAAAGTAGTTGTAAACCTCAGATATTAAATATGAACAAAGCATATCCCTCTATAGTGTGTACTTGTCTCAATTAAGAGCACTAAGTGTCATTTCTGTCTGCTGCTCCATTCCTCTGCTATCAGCATGAATCACTTCTGACAAGTCTTCTTGACACCAAGAGAAAAAGGGCGACAGGGGATGGGCCGCCAGCTGATTGACAGCCTCAACTCTGTTCCTGTATGCTGTGTGAAGGGGGTGTCTCTCTTCCCTCTAATCAGCTCTCAGAGCTCTCATCACTGAGCTCTGCAGAGTGTAACTTCAACTCTCCGTCCCCTTTTTTTCTGACAGCACAGACAAGCTTTATAAATTCTGCATTTTGGATGTAGAGAAGAGAACACTGCAGATAAACAGGTACAACTTATAGTGAAAGAGAAGATGCTACCATCACTCCATGCTCTTGGTCGTCGTGCACTTTTCCAACATGACAATAATCAAAAAAAAAAAAAACACAACTAAGGCCACTGCTGCATTTCTGAAGAACAGGGTGAAAGTGATTCAGTGTCCAAGTATGTCTCCTGATCTTAACCCAATCAAGCACCTATGGGGAGACAAGTTGAGCATCACTTTCCTTCCAGCATCCAGATTCTAATAGAGGTTGTTCTTGAAGAATGGAAAAAGATAGATGTTGCAATATGTCACCAACTTGTTCATTCCATGCCTAGAAGACTTGGTGCTGTCCTTATCATGGAGGGCATACAAAATACTAGATGTTTTTTTTGTTGTGGGGTGTATTCATTTTTGCATCAACTAATTTGAGTAAAACTGAAGATTTTGTAATCTAGGGCAAAAGGCCACGTCTAGTAGGCGAGGCACTAGTATCTGTGACAAGAGGATAAAGTCTATACAGGACATTGTGTTGTGGGTGGAAGAGAAGCATGAGTATTCTCTGGCGTTTGAGTGTTTGGTCCTCCACCGGTCAGCCAGATTGAAGGATGATATCAATCTGGCAAATCTGGTGAATGTACAGGGCCTAGGGGTCGAGGCAGGTTGTTGTTCTCTGTCCAGGTCGGGGTTTAGGGTGGCACTGAAGTCTCCCAGCCAAATGGCTGGGATCTTCGGTTGCTGTGCCATAAAGTCGAATACCTCCGTCAAGACTGTCATGCAAAAATGGAGGCGGTATATAATAAGCCATTAGTAAAAACTGTTCGCCATATATTTTAGCATGAATAAAAACATAGTGACCTTGTGGGCCTGAGCTCAGGTCACACAATTCAAAGTACAGGGACTTGGTTATGAGTAATGACACCCCTCTTGCGTTTGTGGTATAGACTGAATGATATGCCCAGCCAATCCAGGAGTGTTTAAGGGCAAGCTGTAGGCGGACGTCTATATGCATCTCAACAAGGACTATAATGTCTGCCCTTTGTTTTTTTTAATGAAGGATAGGTCTGCTGTGCGTTTAACTATGTCTTGTAATCCTCTAACGTTCCAAGTTAAGAATTTCAGAGAGGCCATGGTATAGTGTGATGTAAATAAAAGAGGAGTTTGATCATATAGTACCCATAATGTCACACAAAAGGAGGTCATCACCCTATATATGCAGGCAAGCCCTCCAGATAGTAAAGCATGTAGAAATATATTGAACATTGCAGTCTGTAAATGATAGCATTTGTATTGGTTGCATTGGACTTTGATATAACAATCCCCCTCCCTCCCACCCAGCCCAAAACCGACCCCAACTGGTGTAGGCATGTTCCCATAACAAAACATTAAACTTGTGCGTTAAGTGGGTCAAACACTTCATTCAAGTAAAACAGTAACATAGAGAAAACCTGGATCTGGGCCCTGCGAGAAAAGGGCAATCAAACTACGCAGGGCATAATGTGGTATGGCTTGTGTGGCATGGCGGGGCAGATTCAAGGTGAATCTATACCCACAGTCCAGGTCTCTCTGGTAGTGCAAGGGGGGGGGGGGAACTTCCCAGAATAAGTCTCGCATATTGTAAGACTTCTGTGACTCCTAGTAGTAGCCCTCCATTTGCAAAGGGGAATGTTTAATCTGTTTGCGGTCTCGGCCTAAGTATTTTGTGTAGTCTGGCCATAGCTTTTTGAGTACACTTGCGAGTGCCTGGACAAGGTAGCGTTGGTTTTAGAGCGTCCTTAATGGTTAGGCGGGTTGGTCTCCGAATAATGTATTTTTTCAGGTGATGCATATGAAAGATAGGGTCTTTTCATCTCAACAGTGGATGGTGAGGGGGGGTGGGACGTCAAACTGAGAAAATTGAAATGGAGGTCCGGTAGGAAGTCTACAGTACCTGAAAAAAGTGCAGAGAAAGAGGTTTGTGGTCCCTAGTTACAGCGTACAGCCATGTGCTGTATATTGTAGGTTAACAATGTGCTTTTCTGTTGGTTTCTCGGCTCTCTAGCCTGGCCATGGTGTCTTCAGGAGTTTCAAATAAAATGGCGCGGTCATCATCTTCTACGCAAAGGCGTGAAGAGAACAGCATGGAATATTTAAGGTTTTTGATGTGCAGGCACTTTTTGGCTTCAGTAAAAAAAAAACTGTCTGTGATTTTGTACTTCAGTGGAAAAATCAGGGAAAATGGCCACCTTGACATTGCCAATGGGTATATGGCCTTTCACTCGTGCCATGCGTAGTGCTGCGTCACTGCATCACAATCTTTGGAATTCAACAGTTTAGCAATAAACAGTGTGGAGGGGCATCCTGTGGCGGCTGTCTGGCGGGCATGCGGTGCGCTCTTTCAACAGAAAATGTGGCTGAAAAGGCCTCTCTGCCATACATTGTGATCAGCAATTGTTCTAGGAATGTAGTTGGGTCTTTCCCCCCAGTCCCTTCTGGCAGACCAATAAAGCGAAGGTTGCACCTACGGAGCCTGTTCTCCATGTCGTCTTGTTTTCCAAGGAGTTGATTGCGTACTGCATGCGCTCGGATGATGTCTGTAATGGCGGGATCGCATCTTCTACCTCCCCCAATCAGTCTCTGAGGTCTTAACCCGTTCCTTGAGCTTATGAAGTCCTGTCAGACCAGGGAGATATCCACCTTAACCTCCTCAAATTTTAGTTGTAAGGGTGGCTTGCAGTGCAGAGATGGCCTCCAATACCTTGGCCGTATCTGCTCCTGCCATCTCTCTCCCCTCCGACGCCGTTCTGCCATCATCCTCCAGGTTGTCTCTCATTTCTGCGATATTTGTCCAGTTTGGCAGCCGCATCTGACTTGGGTTTCGTCTGGGCCATGGCTGGTATAAAGAAGAGGCAGGTGTAACAGGCTGGGTGATGCTGGTGTCAGTAAAGGGGGTGAGCTGGGCACCAGGGGAGTATGTTGGCTGGGACTGGGTCTGGACACTGAAGGAGGGTGTAGTAAAATGGCCGCCGTGTATGGCACAAGGGATAAGTCCACAACCGCTATTCGCCCCTGACGGAGCTGGATACTCGTTGGACACTGAGCCAGGGATAGCACTGTATAAGATAAGGGTGTAATTTGCATTAATTGATTGATCACATAATTGATTCCAAACGTGTAGGGTGAAGGTATTTAAACAGTCATGTGTATAACTGGAACTTTAGATGTGTTTTTGATCTGATGAAGGGCATAAGCTTGTGAGCCCCAAATGGAAAGCATGTAGTTCCACATCAAGTAATGCAATGCATGTTTGAACTACCAGTTCAATAAAGAAATTTTAAGTGCAGCAATCCTGTGTACTTTTCTTCTTATATTTGGTCGGTGGGATAATCAGATTGCACTGCACTAGTTGAAGACTGGGTGCGGCTTTCCTCTATTTCAAGAAGAGATAGATTATATATAAATAGATAAAATTATATATAGAGAATATATTTTTTTATTTTGTAAATACAAGAGGCATGTGCATTCTTAGTTGAATCTTGGTGTGCTTTATGTACTTTTTTCCAAGTCTGTGCAGCAATCCAGCATGTAACTCCTTCTACACTTTGCCCTTGCACTTTGACCGGTCACTGCTGCCTCCTCTCTTTGTACAGGGTGACTGGTCTTGTATCCGCCCCCTCCTGTAGCTTGTCTGTGTTTGCAAAGGCATTTGGAAAAAAAAGAGATTTATATCCCATGTGGCTATGAAAGATATATAAATGAATTGCTCAAAGGTCAGTTTTAAACAAAGTATGCTTGCAATTTAATTTAAACTGGTCACATGACCTGATAAGAAAAAAGCAATTGAGCAAGGCATACACTTACCAGGCAATAAATTACACTGGTTTCTCTCGCTGCTTTTTACTTTATCACGTGCTTCATTCTCATTGGTGGTGTCTGTAACAACATATAAACAAAAACAAACTTTAACAGGAAAAACTGACTTTTTCTATATCTTTAGACAACAATAAGTGCTTCCCCATCATCAAAAAAAAAAAAAAAAGGATCAAATAAAAAATGTTTTTAAATCATGAGCAAAATATGACTTACCGGTAATATGTGTAAATACAAATAAACCAGCAAACACACATGCATAGCACCCAACTGTGCCTGATATGGAACAAAGTCCCTCTGTCCCTCTTTCATCCTCATTTGTCCCTCATTTTGATCTGATCTATATAGTTGTATATAAAATGCACTATTTAGCTTTCAAAAAGTGTTTCTCAGTGTTAAACGTTCTATAAAATTTCTAAATTGCTGCATTTGTACGTTGTAAAAGCCAATAGTAAGGAATAGTAGTGAATAATAAAAAAAAAAAAAAAAAAAAAAAAAAAAAAAAAAAAAAAAAAAAAACCACGTGAGTTTAACCACCTCAATACAGTGCATTTTCGCCCCCTTCCTGCCCAAGCCATTTTTCAGCTTTCAGCGCTGTCGCACTTTGAATGACAATTGCGCGGTCATACAACACTGTACCCAAATGAAATTGTTATCATTTTTTCCCCACAAATAGAGCTTTCTTTTAGTGGTATTTGATCACCTCTGCGGTTTTTATTTTTTGCGCTATAAACAAAAGAAGAGTGAGAAGTTTTAAAAAAAACACAATAATTTTTATCTTTTGCGATAATAAATATCCAATTTTGTTTTCTTTAAAACAAATTTTTTCTCAGTTTAGGCCGATATGTATTCTTGTACATATTTTTGGTAAAAAAAAAACGCAATAAGCGTATATAGATTGGTTTGCGCAAAAGTTATAGCGTCTACAAAATAGGGGATAGATTTATAACATTTTTATTTATTTATTTTTTTTTACTAGTAATGGCGGCGATCTGCGATTTTTATTGTGACTGCGATATTGCGGCGGACACATCGGACACTTTTAACACATATTTGGGACCATTCACATTTATACAGCGAACCGTGCTATAAAAATGCATTGATTACTGTATAAATGTGACTGGCAGGGAAGGGGTTAACACTAGGTGGTGATCGAGGGGTTAACTGTGTTGCTAGGGAGTGATTCTAACTGTAGGGGGCGGGGACTCACTAGGGGAGGAGACCGATCGGTGTTCCGCTGTGCTGGGAACACACCATCGGTCTCCTCTCCTCTGACAGGACCGTGGATCTCTGTGTTTACACACAGAGATCCACGGTCCTGCTGTGTTACCGGCAATCGCGGGTGCCCGGCGGACATCGCGGCCGCCGGGCACGCGCACCGGGTGCCTAGTGACACGGCGGGCGCGCGCGACCGCCGGCGCGCGCGCCCCCTGGTGGCCTAGGAATGCGAGGCCGTCATATGACGCCCGCCCGCAACGAGAGCTGCGCCGCCTGGCCGTCAATAGACAGCCGGCGGTCAGCTAGCGGTTAACTAATATTTTTTTGTTTAATAAGGGACATAGCAGGTGGTGTGTCCTATGCCTACATACTTTTGCTAATAGGTGTCCCTAGTTCCCATCTCAAAAAGTTGGGAGGTATGCACATGTAGTAGGTCAAAATAAAATACACAAAGCAAAAAGAAACAAATAAAACTGATGGAAAATAATGTGTGTGTGGAAAGCTCAAAGCCAAATCAATATTACAGTTTAAATCCACTACATTTTGGGCGAATACAAATTCTTGCAGTTTTTTTTTTTTATGTAGCAACCACAGGTCAAACAAATGCTGTTCCCTGCCAGCATGCTGCAGAAAGGGTCCTTACTCTCTGTGTAGAAGCAATGGTCTCTCTGCAGAGGTCCAATACAACACCTGCTGACTCAGACCTATAGTTGTGCAATAAGTAAAACTCAAGATCCTTGCTTATTGGAGAGCTGGCAGCAAATAGGCTATTCTACTCCAGATAAAGGGTTAAATAATTTAAATGATTAAAGTGTTAAAACAGAAGGGATCTAAAGAGCAGTGGTCAGTCGTGATGGCAGCTCCCTAATTTACCAATCATCCCCTCTATATGGTGCACACACTGGGGGATTCTGCAAAGGGGTCCCATGCCATGATCCCAGCAGTTCTTATCGGACACCAGAAAAAAGGATAAGCTTGAACATTTTCACTTTGTCAGTTGAGTACCTGACACTCTGCATAAAGATACACATAACAAAGAACTTTTTCCATTTCTGAATCCTTTAACCACTTAAGCTCCGGAAAGGTTTTACCCCCTTTATGACCAGGGCAATGTTTGCTATTCGGCACTTTGCTACTTTAACTGGCAATTGCGAGGTCATACAACACTGTATCCAAATGTAGTTTAGATAATTTTTTCACACAAAAAAGAGCTTTCTATTGGTGGGTATTTGATCACCACTATATATATATATATATATATATATATATATATATATATATATATATATACACACATATACATACACACACACATATATATATATATACATACACACATACATTATATATATATATATATATATATATATACATATACATACACACACACACACACACACACACACACACATTTTTTACTTTCTGCTATAAAACCTATCCAATAAAAAAGAAAAAAAAATTCAGGCCAAAATGTATTCTGCTACATGTTTTTGGTAAAAAAAATTAAAGTTACGTACCGGTAACGTCTTTTCCTGTAGTCTTTCAGGACAGCCACTATTGAGAGATAGTCTCCTCCTCTTCCTGTAGGAAACACTGCGCCAGCCCATAAAACTCTCACTTCCCCTGCCAGACCTCAGTTTTTACAAGATCACCTCCGGTCAGCTGGGGAGACACAAGAACACATTAATAACATACCATTCAATATCATTATCATATTGCGTTCTGGTCTTAAATAAGACCCCCCCCAAGCTTAGGGTGGGTAACTAGGGCTCTCCTGAAAGACTACAGGAAAAGACGTTACCGGTACGTAACTTTAATTTTCCCTTTACGTCATTCAGGACAGCCACTATTAAGAGGATAATCGAGCACTTACCAATTAGGGTGGGACTACAGCTTGCAGAACTTTTCGCCCAAAAGCCTGCTCACCTGCCGCCACCAGGTCCACTCTGTAATGTTTAACGAAAGTGGAGTAGCTGGACCATGTCGCTGCCTTGCATATTTGCTCTGGCGTTGCTCCAGCCTTCTCTGCCTGGGAAGTTGCCACGGCTCTGGTAGAGTGTGCCTTTATGCCCATAGGAATCTCTTTCCCTGCTAGAGAATATGCCTGCTCAATAGCTAATCTAAGCCATCTGGCAATCGTGCGTCGAGACGCTCTGAGTCCTTTTCTGGACCCGGAAAATAAAATAAATAGAGAATCAGACTTTCTTATGGTTTTAGTCATCTCTAAGTATTGTAGGATTCACCTCCTTACGTCTAAGAAATGAAATTTCAGTTCCCCTTCTCCAGCAGGATTGGGACAAAACGAAGGTAGGACTATTTCCTGGCTTCTGTGAAAGCCTGACGCCACTTTAGGCAAAAATGCTGGATCAGTCTTAAGGACTATTCTATCTGGCAAAATAAAACAAAAAGGAGGTCTAATTGATAACGCCTCAATTTCACTGACTCTCCTGGCAGTTGTCACTGCCACTAAAAATGCTGTTTTTAAGGTTAACTCTTTTAACAGACATTTGTCCAAGGGCTCAAAGGGAATTCCTGTTAGGCTTTGCAACACCAAAGATAGATCCCACCCGGGAAAGGGGGGACCTCGGACAGGTCTCTGTCTGGACAGTGCCCTAAAGAACCTGACCACCCATGGATTGGTGGCCAAAGATTTCTCTAAATAAGCACTAAGTGCTGACACCTGGCTTTTAAGGGTACCTACGGATAACCCTTTGTCTGCTCCATACTGTAGGAACTCCAAAACAGCTATAGGGCTCTGTACCGAGAAGGAGTTTTCAGTGCACCACTTGTTGAAAAGGAGCCAGACCTTTTTATAAATATGACGCGTCTCCTTTTTTCTACTGTTGAGGAGGGTGGAGATTAATTTCTGAGAAAATCCCTTAGATTTTAATATACTCTCCTCAGTAGCCAGGCCGCTAATTTCCACTGGTGTACCTGTGGACAGAGGATTGGACCCTGTGAGAAAAGATCCTCCTGAGGTGGAAGGAATAGGGGTGGTTCCACTGCTAGCTGACTGAGGATTGAAAACCATGCCCTTTTCGGCCAATGTGGAGCTACTAGAATGAGGGAGGTGTTCTCTAGTTGGAACTTCCGCAGAACCGCCGGTAATAACACCGGAGGGGGGAAGGCATAGCATGTCCTGAAATGCCAATTCTGTGTTAATGCGTCCACCCCCAGTGCTCCTTCTCCTGCGTTTAGGGAGAATAAACAGGGGATTTTCGCATTGTCTCTTGAAGCGAAAAGATCCACCTCCGGGGGTCCCCATTTCTCGGATATGAGATTGAAAACCTCCTGGCTGAGGGCCCAATCTCCCTCTCTCAGCCTCCTCCGGCTGAGAAAGTCTGCTATAATGTTCCTTTCTCCTCTCAGAAAAACCACTGGGAGTGAGAGAGTGTTGGTCTCGGCCCAATTTAGGATGTCTGTTGCTAAGACCAGGAGACTTCCGCTTCTGGTGCCACCCTGTTTGTTTATATAGGCTACGGTAGAAGAGTTGTCTGACCGTACCTGTATATGGTGACCCTGCAGCTCTTTTTTGAAAAACCTGAGGGCCAGGCCGACCGCCCTCAGCTCCTTCCAATTGGACGATCTTTTTAGTTCGTCTCCCCTCCATACGCCCTGCGCTAGAAGGGATCCCAGATGCGCCCCCCAGCCTTTGCCGCTTGCGTCCGTGGTTACTATCCGTGAAACTGAAATAAGCCACAGACGTCCCTGCGACAAGTTCGCTTCTTTCCTCCACCACCAAAGAGATCTCTTTAATCGATGGGGAACCTGTACTAAGGTGTCTAGATCCTTCTGACTGTGGCCCCATACCTTTAGTACGTATGACTGCAGGGGACGAAAGTGTAATCCTGCCCACTGCACTGCTGGGAGAGTAGAGGTCAGCAGACCTAGCGTTGGCATTAAGGACCTTTTGGACACCCGATGGTTGCACTGGAGAGATAAAACTGCTCTGTCCAGTTTTAGAATTTTTTCTCTTGGAAGAAAAACTTTCAAGAGTGTCGAGTCTAGCAGGTATCCTAGGTACATAATGCGCTGTGAAGGAATGAGACTGGACTTGTCTAAGTTCAGGAGCCATCCTAATCCTGTCAGTACCTTTTTTGTCAGGTCGAGATCCCTGAGCAATTTCTCTGGGGATACTGCAAATAAGAGCAGGTCGTCCAGATAGGCTATAACTGACACACCCTGCAGTCGCAGGAAGGCCATGGCCTCTGCCAGGATTTTGGTAAATATTCGGGGCGAGGAGGATAGCCCGAAAGGCAGGGCCTGGAATTGTAGGTACAGTATTGCATCGCCCAGGTTTATTGCTAAACGGAGAAACCTCTGAGAGGTTTCTGCAATAGGGACGTGCAGATACGCGTCTCTGAGGTCCAGAGACACCATGAAACAATTCTGCGGTAACAGAGCCCTGACCGTAAAAATTGACTCCATACGGAATCTTTTGTAACAAATTGACCTGTTTAAGGGCTTTAAATTCAGAATCAATCTGAATTTTCCTGAGGGTTTTTTTTACCATAAATACATGGGAATAAACCCCCTCTCCTTCCTCCCCCTTTGGTACTCTGCAAACTACATTTTGTAGTTCTAACTCCTTCAGAGCGTCTAACAAGGCCTTGGTTTTTGTCGTGCAGCTGGAAAGCTGCGTGACAAGGAACCTTTGTGAGGGGGGCCTTGTGAATTCCAAGAGATACCCCCTTCTTATGATCCCTAGGATGAACCGATTGGGGGAAATGATCTCCCACTGTGGAAGGAAGGCCCCCAGTCTTCCTCCCACCATTTTTAGAGAGTCATTGATCTTTCTGGGCTTTTTCAGGAGGGCGAAAAATCACCCCTCCTCTGCCCTTACCTCTTTGGCCCCAGGTTTTCTTCTGTCCCCCTTGTTTAGGGGCTTCCCTGCGCTTTTGTGGACGAAACCCCCTCTTTCCCTGTGTTGGGGTCTTTCGTTTGAGTGGGAAGGACTTCTTTTTGTCTGCTGTCCGGTCTAGGACTGTATCTAACCCAGGACCAAAGAGTAGGTCACCAGTCAGGGGTATCCCACATAACTTGACCTTAGAGGCGGCGTCGCCAGGCCAAGTCTTCAGCCAGAGGGCCCTCCTGGCCGAGTTAGCCAGGGCCGCTGATCTGGCTGACATACGGACTGACTCTGCCGAGGCGTCTGCTATGTATGCGATTCCTCGCAGAATCGTGGGGAAAGACGCTAGGATAGTCTCTTTAGCCGTGCCAGCCTCAATATGCTCTTTTTTTTTTTTTTTTCCCACTCAGCAAGATTGTTTGTCTGGGACTCGTTTTTCAGTTATCAGTACTTCCAACTTCATCCCATTCCTGCTTCTCATCATCGTGGTAATGCTGATTGTACTTTTTTTTTTTTTATTATTTTTTAAATTTGATCTTACAAAGTTTGTTTACATTGTATTTAAACGTTTTATCTTTATATATATTTCTCCCCTTCCCCCCCCTATCCCCCCTTACCCCCCCCCCAAGACCGTGGATCCCCTCCTGCTCCCCCCCTCTCTCCCCATCCTCATCCATTCCCTCTGTTTCAGCTTCCGAGGTCATTGAATTATTGCTCACTGGGTCTCTTTATCTCTTTATCCTCCTATCTCGGCTGTCCATATTTCTGCCGCTCTCAGGGACACTTTAAACTCTTCCCACCTTTTCCATTTTTCCTCAAAGGCACCCATTTTCGTCCCCTCACTGTATCTTAAGTATTCTAGGTTGTGTATTTCATTGACTTTCTCTAACCAATCCTTCATAGCAGGTCTCTCTATTCTTCTCCAGTATTTAGGTATTAAACTTTTGGCCGCATCCAAAAGATGCGGCAATAGGGTTCTCAAATAGGCTTTATTGGGCATTTCGCTTAGGTGAAATAGGCAAACCCATGGGTCGTCTAGAATGTTAATCCCTGTTATGTCTTTAATAAATCCCCTCACCTCTCTCCAAAATATTTTTATTGTCGGGCATTGCCACCAGATGTGGGTCATTGTTCCCACCTCCCCACATCCCCTCCAACAATGTTGTGGGGGTCCGTTCTGGAATTTGTTTAGACGTTCTGGGGTCAGGTACATCCTGGTAAGGCATCTATAGTTCAGCTCCAAAATTTTGCTATTAACTGACGTAGCTGTTGCTCTATTTAGGATCAGTGACCCCTCTGGGGGAGTAAGCTCCCTCCCCAACTCCTTCTCCCACTTCTTTATAAAAGAAGGGGTTTTCGTGTTCCCTAGCCCTATCAGTAGTCTATATGTCTGGGAAAACCCCCCCTTCCTGTCCTTATCTAGGCACATTTTCTCTAGTGGGCGTAGGTTTCCCATTGATCTAATTGGTTTTGGGAGGGATCTGATAAACTGATTCAGTTGGTTGTACCGCCAGGGATTTATTACCATCAAGCCTCTTTTTTCCTTCAATTCTTGATATGTGCATATTTTATTTTGTTGCATAACATCTTTTAATTGTATGTTTTCGTCTAGTAGCCAACTCCCAAACCACTCCCCCCTCCCTGGTGCGAAGTATGCTGAATCCTTAAGTGACATTAAAGGGGAATTGTATCCCCAGTGCTCCTTCTTGTGAACCTTGTCCCATATCTTTAGTGCATGTTTGGTGATCTCGTGCGTGTCAGAACTAAATTCTCTTAAATGTGGGGGCATCCAAATTATTTTATTCAACCTTGCATTACTAATCTCCCTCTCCATTTTCACCCAGTGTTTATCTGCTTTATTTTTTACCCAATCTATTACTCTGGCTAAGGCTATTGCTTCATAGTACTTACACACATCTGGTGCTCCCCATCCCCCGTGGCCCTTCACTTTTGTCAATTGTGTAAATTTTAAACGTGGTGCTTTCCCTCTCCAGATAAACCTTAAAAAAATTGATTGCAGTTTTCTTAAATATGTCGACGGAAGTGCTACTGGCAGCATTTGCATTACATAGGTAATTTTTGGTAACACAACCATTTTATATATGTTAATTCTCCCACCCCAGGATAATTGTCCTATGTGGATTCTACTGAGTTCTTGCTTAATCTTATTAAGGAGTGGCATGAAGTTGGCGTGAAAAAGCGTCTCATATGAGGTTGTGATCTTAATCCCTAAATAGTTTAACTCCTTTTGCCCCCATAAAAAGGGGAAGTGCTTCTGATATGAACGATCTCCGGGTTTACTGGTGTTAAAGGTTAGTGTTTCCGATTTATTTGGATTTATTTTAAAATTAGAAAGCTTACCATATTCTAACAAGATTGACATTATATTCGGAAGGGATATCCTTGGACGTGATATATATAGGAGGATATCATCCGCGAATGCGGCTAGTTTGTATTGTTCTTTACCTATTGTTACCCCGCTAATGTCCGGACACCGCCTGATCGTCTCTAGTAGGGGCTCTAAGGCTAATACGAACAAGACAGGGGAAAGCGGACACCCCTGTCTTGTCCCATTATACATTTCAAACGGCTCTGAGAGGACTCCGTTTGTTCTTACTCTAGCCGTGGGTCCCGAATACAGTGCCCCTATTCTTCTCCGTATCTTGGTCCCGAAACCCATCTCCTCTAGTGTGCCCATCATGAAGTCCCAGTCTACCCTATCAAACGCTTTTTCAGCGTCTATTGACAAGAGTAGACTTGGGACTCCATTTTTCTTCATCTGCTGCACTGCTAGGAGGGTCTTGATGCTATTATCTCTGCCTTCTCGGCCTGGCACGAACCCCACCTGATCTGGGTGTACTATCCTTTCTGTTGCGGGTTTTAGTCGGTCCGCGATTACCTTAGCATAAATTTTCGTATCGACGTTTAGGAGGGAAATCGGCCTGTAGCTTGAACATACTGTGTTGTCTTTACCTTCCTTTGGGATAACTGCTATTATAGCTTCTAAGGCTTCCTTTCTCAGTTCCCCTTTTTCCCCGGCGTCGTTCATATAGGAGCACATTCTTGGTATTAGGAGATCCTGGTATTTTCTATAGTAAAGCGCCGTCAGTCCATCCGGACCTGGGCTTTTTCCCATTTGTAACCCTTTGAGCGCTTTCTTCACTTCAAGTTCCGTATATGGGGCTTCCAAGTTGGTTTGTTCATTTTCTGAGAGTTTGGCCAAGCCACTATCTTCTAGGTATTTTTTAATTTTCCCTTGCTTTTCTACCCTCTCTTCCATGCTAATTTTTTTATTTATAGCGTACAATCCCCCATAGAACTCCTGAAAGGTCCTAGCAATGTCTTTGTCTTTATAAGCCGTCTCGCCTGATTTGGTTCTTATTTTATCGATATAGTTCTTATTCCTCTTTTTACTTAGGACCCTCGCCAGGAGCCTCCCAGGTCTATTGCCTCCTATATATCTTTCTTTCTTTACCCGGTTATATATCTTTCGGTTATCTGTTTCTATGAGCTCTCGCATAGCCTCTCTTTTTTTATGCAATTCTACCAGTATCTCCACTTCTCCCATTTGCTTATGTCGTTGTTCCAACTCATGAATACTTTTCTGTATGATTAGTCTTTCCTTGGCCTCCTTTTTCTTCCTTTCTGAGCCCGCCTTTATTAAAATGCCTCTGATATAGGCTTTATGGGCCTCCCAAACTACGGCTTCTGAAGTTTCCTTAACCGAATTTGTTTTGAAGTAGAGTTCTAGTCCTTCTTTAATACGCTGGTCTATATCTCTATCATGTAATAAATCCTCGTTTAATCTCCAGCTGCTGGGAGGCTGGCCACCCTTAGTTACTTTCCACAGAAGGTTCACTGGCGCGTGGTCGTAAAATGTAATTGACCCTATTCCTGTGGCTTCTACCTCGTCCGCATGCCTATGTTCCACCAAAAAAAAATCTAGCCTAGAGTACGTCGAGTGTACGTGGGAATAGTAAGAGTAATCTCTTTTATTTGGGTGCTGTAACCTCCAAATATCTACCAGTTGATGCTGATACAGCTTCCTTTTAAGTTTGTTCATCCATGTCCCTCCCATCCCACGGACACACGACGTACTATCTTTCCCTGGGTCTAGGCATATATTAAAATCTCCTGCAATGATGGTCCTCCCCCTTTTAAATCCTTCTAGTTTTGACAGGATGCCCAATAGGTACCCCCTGGGATTGGTGTTTGGGCAGTAGATGTTTGCTAGCGTACATTCCACCTCATTCAGCTTGCCCCTGAGGAATAGGAACCGTCCCTCAGGGTCAATCATTCTTTCATCTACACCAAACCTAATATTTTTGGCAAAGCCTATCGCTATACCCTTTGAGCCCTTGACTGGGGTGTCCCCGTATTCCCAATTTGGAAAGTCCCTCGAGCATATTCTTTGATTTCTACCCACGAGGAAGTGCGTCTCCTGCAAGAAGACTACCTCCGCTTTGAGGAACCCCAACTCCCCTACTATGTTTGCACATTTCACGGGAGAGTTGATGCCCCTCACGTTATATGAAGTTAAATTTATCCCGGCCATCCTATTGACGCACCCCCCCGTTGACTGGACCTCCCTTTTGGGTCTGGAGGTTGGGGAGCAGTGCTATGCCCACCGGTCTTGCCCTCACCTCCCACCCCCCCCCTCCCCGGGGTAATGGACCTTCGCCTGGCCCTTTTAACCGTGGCCCCACTCACTCCTCCTGGCCCCCCGGTTCTCCCCCTAGAGGTTGAGCTCGGGGGTGCCATCCTTGGATCTTCCTGCTTTCCCCTGAGTACCCGACTCCCGCCCTCCTCCCCCCTCTCCCTCGTCGCCTTCCCTGGAACCCCCACCCGACAACCCTCCTCCCGCCATTCTCGCTCCCCCCTTTTTTCTTTTTCTTTCTTTTTTTTTTTTTTCCCTTTCTTTCTTTTTTCCCTTTTTTTTTTTTCTTTTTCCTTCCCCCCCCCCTTCTTTTTCTTCTTCTTTTCTTCTCCCCTTTTCCTCTTCTTTCTTCTTCCTCCCTTCCTCCCCCCTCTTTTCTTTATTCGTCCCATCTTTCTCTCCATTCTGTCTTTTTTTCCTTTTTATTTGTGAGCATGTTACAATCCTGTGTCTCCCAGCTGCGATCGCCTCACTTTAATAACTCCCACTTGAGAGGAGTTTGTAGGCCAGGAGGGAGGGAGGAGCCGGATGTGGGTGGCTAATTGGACCAGCTGCTGATCCCGGGATGCCGGACGTCTCCTCCCCTAGCTCCGGCGTGCGGCTGAGAACAACGCGGCCAACGCGGTCCCCTCGATAGATCCAACCACCTCCCCAGCCCTGGAACCAGGGAGATCCGGAGCTCGAGGACCCTCGCCGTGCTGCCGCTAACCCCCCGCTAAACCCCCCCGCAGGATATCGGGCACGAACCCTCCCAGACACACAAACCCTCAGGGCTAATGCTGTCACGCTGGGAGGAAAGGAAGCAGACAGCAGCGAAGCGGGGAGAGAATCGAATTGAAGGGCTGCACCGCTAGTAGAAACTGCTGACACAAGGGAAAAGGAAAAAAAAAAAAAAAAAAAGCTGGGTAAGACCGTTTAAAAGCTGTCTGATCTGACTGAGGGGGTAAGTGCCTTCCTTTTTTCTCTTCTCCTCTTGAAAACAACTTGTGAGACCCCTCTACTCTGCAGGGGATTTGGAACCACAGACTATAACCATGAAAAAGAATATTTTAATTTTGTGAATATGCTAATGTATAATAATTTCTCTGCTGAAGGCTAGGATTTATTTCTCCCATGACTCTCAATTGATCTTTCTCAGCTAAAAAATATATGTACTCAGTATTACAGCCACGTATATCTTTGATAGAATGGGCTTTCACAAGCCGCAACTAAAAGCTAACCTACCTTTGGCAGTTTAAAAGTGGACACATATTGCAATCTTTGTGTATGTTAGTGCGGTCAGCCCATATATAAAACGTACTTTTTGATGATAATTGATGAACAGGACGTGCCGGGATTTTGTTGACCGGCAGGACTGGTAGACCCGCAGAAACTGCCTACTGGAGGGTCATCTAGGTGGAGGGCCTACCCCCCCTTTCCCCCCTGGTCGCTCCCCCCCCTCCCCATTCACCCTTTCCGGGGACTACCACTCACTCCCAGGGGACGTAAAATTACAGCAAGGGGGGTCGCCCTACCACGGGAAGTCAGAGCCACCCCCAGAAAGACAAAGACCAAGGCCACACGGGAAATATACCCGACCCAAAGGGGAAGGGACGACAGAAGAAAACAACCCTTCGGTGACTGCACTGGAGAGGGGTGTAATAAAGACTGTACCATTACACAGGGACCACTCCGAAAGGACACGGATATTTACCCCACAGGAGCCGTAGGGCTAGTAACATAATGAAGGGAAGGGGTGGGAAAGCGGCAACGACCAATACGGCTAGTAGTAACAGTAGTAACAGAACAAGTGCGAGCCCGGGTACGATAAGGAAATATATGGTCCAAGATGGGAGTAAAGGGAGCCCAGGGAAGGCTGGCGGCTCCAAATGTAAAACCCTGGAACCCTTACCCAAAGTCAGTACACGAAGACAGTTAGCGGAGATGGATGCCAATACTCTAAGTATGGAGACAAGGGCAGAGACCATAGAGGCCCCCCAGGAAGAGAACCAAGTGGCAACAAAAAGGGAGATGGCAGAAATGTTTGCAAGGCTAGAGGCAATCATCAAAAGTGAGATCGGAGCAATCCGACAGGATATGGGCCATACACTAAAAAGAGTAGAAGAGCTGGAAACAACAACAGATACTCAGGGAGCGGAGATAAAAGCCCTCAAACAGCAAATAGAAGAAATTCAAAGAGAACAAAGGAACCTCCGGTACAGATTGGAAGACCAGGAGAATCGTAATAGGAGGAAGAACCTGAGGATAAGAGGTCTGCCTGAAAAGGAAGGGGGGAAAGAAAACCTCCAAGAAATAATAGATCAAATTTTTGGAGATCGCCTGGATCCAACCGAAAATAGATCTAAGATTAAGCTAGATCGGGCTCATAGGATAAGGAAGCCAGCAGAGATCAGGGGAGATGCTCCGCGAGATGTAATCGTCCGATTTCATAATTTTCAAGACAAAGAAAAGATCAAAGCAAGTATAAGAGCAAACCAACAAGTGAAATACGGAGAGGAAAGCCTACAGATCTTCCCGGACTTATCCGCAGAGACACTAGCCAGGAGAAGAACCCTCAAGCCACTCCTAGTCCACCTCAAAGCAAATGACGTTCAATATTCATGGGGCTTCCCGGCATGTTTGACTGGACATAAGGAGGGCCGTTCGGCGACACTTAGGTTCCCAGAAGAGACACAAAAATTCTGCCAACGCTTGGAAGTGCCACTGGTGGAAATTCCTGGGTGGTGGGAAAAATCCAAAACACAGGAGAGTAGGGAAGGGATACCTGTCTGGAAACCAGCCTCAATATGCTCTTGAATCTGGAAAAGCCAATGTTCTAAATTGCGGGCTACCACAGTAACAGCCATTTCTGGTTTTAAGTTACCGACTGTCGAGTCCCACGTCTTTTTCAGTAGTGAGTCTATCCTTTTGTCCATGACGTCTGATAAGGCCCCCATGTCCTCAAACGCCAGGTCTGTGTGTCTAGAGACCTGAGAGAAAGCTGCATCCAGTTTGGGATTTTTATTCCAAATGGACGCTGGATCCTCTGAAAACGGAAATCTTCTCTTAAGGGAACTAGAGAAGAAGGGCTTTCTTTCTGGATCCTGCCACTCTTTTTTAATCGTCTCCACCAGAACCTCGTGTACTGGAAAAACGTTTCTCTTTTGATCTCCTAAGCCCTTGTACATAAGGTCATGGAGTGAGAGGGGTTTTTTATCCTCGTGTATACCGAGGGTTGTATATATTGCCCCTAGGAGATCTTCCACCTCCTCTAGGGACAACTTATACCTGGAGATTTTCCTGGACTCCCCGTCCTGGTCCTCTACCTCTGATTCCTCATGGGAGTCAGAAGTGCCACTGTCTGGTTGCCTAAGCTCCACCCCGGAAGGGCCTGCAGCCTCTTCTGCCGTAGCCATACTAGTGGATCTGGCAGGAGCCGAGCCCTGAGCATGAGGCGGGGTTGAATCCTGGTGAATGGGATTAAGGGGAAGCTGAAACTTCTCAAAAAGCGTTTTAAAGGAAGAAAAAGTGGATGACAGCTCCTTTACAGAGGCTGCCAAGCCGGACTGCTGTTCAGAGTCCCTTTCCTTGACCAGGGAGTCTATGCATTCCTTACACAGAACCTTGGTCCAAGCTTCCCCTAAACTGTCCCTACAAGAGGCACATTTCTTTTTAGAGACATGAGTGGACTTTGTCTTTTCTGTGGATTTCTGAAATTACATACAGAAAACACATTACATTCAGCAATTTTTTAACAGAAACAACCCTGGGGGTGTACCCGACCCACCTGTAGGGATCCGAGTCACCCCCACCCCCTGACCACCCAGGGGGTCTGTCCCCCCCCCTAAGTAAAGAACCGTACATGGGGGGGGACAATCCTAGGTAGAGGGGACCCCTCCCCAGGGAACTCTTACCTTCGGAAGGCTGGAGCTAGCGTCCGTATGAGCTGCAGCATCTGCCTCAGACATGACTGCAGGTGGTTGCCTGTGTAGAGTCTCACACTGTCTGCACGTGTAAACCGACTCCTCCAGCCTGAGCCCGGCCCCCTATCAGCACCGCGACCCGGAACCGGAAGTCATGGGTTAAAAGGTAGACATCCGCCCTCCGCCGGAAATGACGTTGCCCGTCGTCCGGCCCATTTGTTCCAAACGAAAAATGCGGCCTGCACAGTGTACAGGGAGAGCGGAGTGTCCTCCTTGCTGCGGCCCTGTGGACGCGATAGGGGGCCCCCACAGCCTGATGCCATGCTTGACAAGGACGGGGCGGCTGCTGTTTGTGGGTATGTACCGCCATCCATTGCTTGGAAGCCCCTGCTCCCCTGGGGATGTTTTGAAAGAGGCCACAATCTCCCTGATTGTATCAGCCTGGTTCCCTGCACAGTGTCTCCCCTCCGGAGGAAACACTATTAACTGAGGTCTGGCAGGGGAAGTGAGAGTTTTATGGGCTGGCGCAGTGTTTCCTACAGGAAGAGGAGGAGACTATCTCTCAATAGTGGCTGTCCTGAATGACGTAAAGGGAAAATCCCAATAAGTGTATATTTATTTGTTTGTGTGAAAGTTATAGAGTCTACAAACAATGGTATATATACTGGAATTTTTATACTAGTAATGGCGGTGATCTGTGACTTATAGTGGGACTGTGATAATGCAGTGGACAATCTGACACTAACTGACACTGGGTGGGAACTCACTAGCACTGACATCACCAGTGGCACTAATACAGTGATAATACTATACACGGTCACTGTACTAATGACACTGGCTGGGAAGGGGTTAACATCTAGTGGCAATCAAAGGGTTAACTATGTGCCTAACAGTGTACTGCCGCTGCTCCGTGTACAGAGCCCTGTGTTAGTAAACACAGGGCTTGGTACTATGATTTGCTAAGCCGATCAGCAGGTCCCGGCCATAAATCACTGGCTGGGACCTGCTGACCGACTTGTGCTGTACCGAATGACAGCACAGATCAGGTGGCGCAAATCCCCCTACCCGGAAATATTGGATTGCATACATGTACGTGATCCAGTGCAGTGGGGCTGCCCTGCCACAGTAAAAGTACATGGGGTGGCCCCCACGTGGTTAAACATACTGGTAACTTTACAGTCTGATACATATACAAATATGCAACCCAAGTAGACTAGACAGCACTGTTACTTATCTGCAAATTTTTACTTTCTGTCAAAACTCAGCAGTTAAACCCTTATCAACAGGAAGGAAAAGTTGGATCTAGGGGGACAGAAAGAAGCAGAGTTTTTGTTGACTACTTATGCCCCACCGAGTTATCCATACACTGAAAGTTTCAAATTCAGCAACAGTTTCTGTAATCATTGGAAAGGGCTGCATAAGGCTCGGTTCACACTGGGGCGACTTGTCAGGCGACCTAGTCGCCTGACAAGTCGCCTCCCGTTCTGTACAATGGAACCGTTCTAATCGGAGCGACGCAAGTCGCTCCGACTTAGAAAAAGGTTCCTGTACTTCTTTTGGGGCGACTTGAGGCGACTTGCATAGACTTCTATACAGAAGTCGTTTTGTAAGTCGCCGTGCATGTCGTGTGCAGGTCGCCTCGGTGAGGCGACCTGCAAGTCGTGCCGCCCCTGTGTGAACCGACCCTGAAGGGCTGACCTGTCCTCATAAAGTAAAGATTTGCTACATTATAGAGAACGTCTAAACATATTCATTGTACCCATGCAGTACCCTGAAAAATCTACTTTTTGTCTTGATTACTCCTAAAAAATAACTGCACACTGTGCCTAGGCATTCCTATGCCTTGAACCTCATAACTATATATCTGCAATGTGAGATCATCTAAAGTAGGGGTCTCCAAACTTTCTAAACAAAGGGCCAGTTTACTGTACTTCAGACTTTGGGGGGCCTGTCTGTTCAGTGTGAGTAGAAAATGCCTTGGTGTCAATGGGAGTAAACAATGCCCCATCATTGGTATTCGTAGGAGGAATAGTGCTCCATCGTTTATATCTGGGGAAGGAAGAATGCCCCCTTATTAGTGTCAGTGGAAGGAATTGTTTCCCATTGTTGGCGTCAGTGGGAGGAATAATGACCCAAGGGCCAGATACAGGCAGACAAAGGGCCGCATTCGGTGACTATTTTCAGTCCATTCAGGGTAAAGTTGCAGCGTTTCTGCAAAGCGCACCCCCTACCCCCTAATACCTTATCTGTGCTGCTCCTTCCTCCACAAATTTCAGATCTGCATTCTTTTTTTTTCATTAAACTACCATTGGACGAATTAACAATGTGAACTGAGCTAAAATACTATTAACATATATCATATGCATTGGCCTTTGTCTGCCGATCTCATCTAACACCCTGCATCCATTTTAGATGCCTGCAGTGTTCAGAACACATGATCTTGGCCATTATTAAGTACCTGTCATCAGCCTGCATTGAATCTCTAGAAGCAGCAAATGTATGCAATAGCCAGTCCAGAAACACAATCCCTTAGAGAATGACCTAATTCCCATCACAGGCCCTGTGATGTCTCCTAGCCACAGACAAGTGAGTTTTAAGCTTAGATCTGTCTTCATATCAGAAAACAACATGCCACAGCATCCCTGATATACTTGAAAAGCTATCAGCGGATGAGTAAAAGGGTCGCTCTATATGAGGAGAAGGCTGATAGAGTTACTTGCTGGGAGGATTGTTGGCACCCGCAACATACTCTTTATAATCCTTAACAGTGCACAAAACACCCCAGGGTGCATTTGGAAGAACTGTATTTTTGAGAAGTGGGGTAAGGTTACGGATAGAAGCCCGGATTATCCCTGAGGTATGGGGCGGCTGAGGAGGTTGTTGCAGGTCATGGACTAAAGGAGGACACTGAGAAAACAGCAAGCATCTCAACTATTTACGGAGAAGGGGGAATCCTGCCCAGTAAGCAAGACTACAAAAGTCTCAGGAATAATATTTTAAGCCGAGTGATAACTTTAGGCTACTCCTAATCCACACCTATACAGACCTAGGGGCTTGTTTGTGATGGTGTAGGACAGAGGCACAAGAAAACCATGTAAAAAATCCCATACTACAGGGGTCTTCCAAAAGTGGAACTTCCGCTTTAGTACTTCTTACCCCTGACATGCCACATTAGCCATGTCATATTTTTTTTTTGGGTGGGGGGAGAGCGGGTACCTAGTTTTGACAGGTACCCAGCTCCCATTTTCGCCCTGGGCCGCCTAGGCGGCCCCTCCCTTCCTGCAATCTACACATCACAGGTCCCAGAAGATTGCACGGCCATCCGTGACATGCAGCGAGACTCGTGCATACACTTTTTGTAGCTACTGACTTAATAAACATAGAACCGGGTGGAACTCCGCTTTAACTCTACCACCTCCACAACAGCACCTAAAGTAAACCCAAAAACAAAATGTAAAATATTGCAGCCTACGAGTCTTTAGATGTGGTGGCTGCATTTGTATTTTTTTACCTTTATTTTCACCTGGTGATCCTGAAAACACTTCCTGCCCCCCCCCCCCCCCTCCAATATCTACACTAATTTCACCGTTGTATCTATGGAAGGAGCCATAGATGTTGCACAGGCTGAACTTAAAGTAGACGGAAGGGCAACTTATAATAAACTGCTCCATTGGTAACTTTTTAACTCTCACATGCATGGATTTGTAAAAAAAAAAAAATGCCTATACAATACCTTATTTCTATGTGTTCTGTGGTCATGTGACCATTAACTCGGTCTTGGTGCGCTTTGCCTCGTGAGTGGCAGGTGGAGATTTTACTGGAGGAAGAACATGAAAACGGGTTTGAGCTTGCTTGCACTCAGAATCCTAGAATGAAGTGTCCGACATCCCCTAGGTTTCTGCATAGATAATTAAAGCGGAGTTCCAGGCTTTTTTTGTTTATTAAAAGTCAGCAGCTACAAAAAATTTTTTATAACAGCTTACCTGTAAAATCCTTTTCTTGGAGTACATCATGGGACACAGAGCCTTAAGTAATTACTTAATGTGTAATGGACCACCTTCAGGTGTTGAAACTGGTACTCCTTCCAGGAGGAGCACATCAGTTTTTGTAGCAAAGCAATACAGTGGAACCTCGGATTAGGAGCATAATCCGTTCCCGGAGAATGTTTGTAATCCAAAGTACTCGCATATCAAAGCGTGTCTCCCCATTGAAGTCAATGGAAACTAAAATAATTTGTTCCGCATTGACTTCAATGGCATGCAATACCGCATGAGGCCAGAGGTGGGGGGCGCCAGAGAGCCTCGGAAATGGCCAGAAAGGCCTGAGGACACCTTGGCAAACCTGGGAAGACTCCGTTCCCGAGGTTTGCCAAGGTCAGCCGAGCTGTTCTCAGGCCTTTCCGAACGGCTGCGATCAGCGCTCCCCCACCTCAGGCCAAACGCGGTACTGCACATGCTTTGGCCTGAATTGTGCTCGTTTTGTGAGACAACACTAGCAAACCGAGTTACGATTTTTAAAAATACAGTGCTCGTATTGCGAAACACTCGTTAACCGCATTACTCGCAATCCGAGATTCCACTGTATATTTAAATCCCAAAAGAGGGGAGGGACCTCTGTGTTGTCCCATGATGTACTCCAAGAAAAGGATTTTACAGGTAAGCTGTTATAAAAATGCTATTTTCTTTATCGTACATCATGGGACACAGAGCCTTAAGTAATTACTTAATGGGACGTCCCATAGCAATGCTACTTGAGAGGAGGGAGACACAACCCGCAGGGTACCCCCAGACTTGAGGACTTATACTGCTGCCTGCAGCACACTGCGCCCAAAGGAGATATCCTCATACATCCTTACATCCACCTGATAAAATTTTGTGAATATATGCACTGAAGACCAAGTTGCGGCCTTACAGATCTGAGCCATGGAGGCCTGGTGACACACTGCCAAAGAGGCACTAACCGCCCTGGTAGAATGCGCCTTAACTTGAAAAGGGGGAATCTTACCCCTTAAATTATAAGTTTGAATCATAACTTGCCGAATCCACTTAGCGACACTGAATTTCAACGCTGCCTGTCCTTTCTTTAGGACCCTCTGGCAGAATAAATAAGACATCAGTCTTACGAATCTGAGCAGTTGTCTTTAAATAGATTTTCACTGCTCTCACCACATCAAGACAATGTACAGGGGGTCCCCGGGTTACGAACAGGATAGGGACTGTAGGTTTGTTCTTAAGTCGAATTTGTTTGTAAGTCGGAACAGTACCTTTTTTAAGTGCAAATCTAGTCTCAGAGACAGGATGTAAACCCAAATCAACAGAGAAAGGCAACTGGATGGCAGGGGCGGCATGGTTAGTTCAAATATGTTTTGTTTTTTATTTTTTTTACTTTTTAATCACTTTTTTTTATTTGTATTTATTTGTAGCTTGTCGTTTACTTTTTTTTTATTTTTGTATAATTTTCTTATTTTTAATATTATTTTTCTTATTCTTTACTTTTTTTAATAAATTTTTTTTATTTTATTAATTCAATTATTATTGTATTTCTTATTTTTATTTTTTTTTATCAATTTTTTTTTCACTTAACTTTATTGCTATCACACAGGAGGAAACAATTCCCTGTGTGATAGCAATTGGAGGTGACAGGTTCTCTTTATTGACCCTGTCACTTCCAAAACAGGAGTCCAGGAGCGCAGCTGAGCACAGCTCTCCCCTCTCACTATTTTCATGGCGGCAGCAGAGAGAGGTACACTGTATGGCACAGCAGGGAGATGGATGGTGAAAGCAGCCATCAGAGGCCAGGCAGGCCGGCCGGCCGAGCGGCCGGCCGCGGTGCACCCTCGCGGGGCAGCGGCGTAGGAAAGACCGGGGATCCTGGAGGCTTCGTAGGTCGCACAAGGCCTCGGCCACAACAGGCAGTTTTAGCGGCCTGGCAGGCCACCGGACCATACCAGGCCTGTGGATGGGCAGGCAGGAGGATGAAGGGGACCCGCAGCCAAGCCAGGAACGGAGGAAAGGCTCAGGAGAGGAAGATTCGGCCAGCAGTGACGTCATTCGGGCCCCGTTCGTAAGTAGGGGTTGTTCGTAACTCGGATGTTCGTAAGTCGGGGACCCCCTGTAGTGACTTTTCTTCCCTGGAACATGGTTTTGGAAAAAAGGATGGCAGGACAATATCTTGGTTCAGGTGGAAACCTGAGACTACTTTTGGTAATAAAAACTGGACGAGGGCGTAACACCACTCTGTCCTCATGAAAAAAATCAAATATGGCTCTTTACACGAAAGAGCAGCCAATTCCAAAACCCTCCTTGCTAAGGATATAGCAACCAAAAATACCAGCTTCCTTGTCAGAAGGACTGAGGGAATATGCTGTATCAATTCAAATGGCTGTTTTGCAACACTGACAAAACTAAATTCAAGTCCCAAGGGCTTAAAGGTGATTTAACTTGCGGATTAATCCACATCACCCCTTGCATAAAACCCCGGACTAAAGAATGCGTAGCAAACGGTCTTTAACCACCTCAATACCGGGCCAATTCTGACACTTCTCTCCTACATGTAAAAATCTTAATTTTTTTGTTAGAAAATTACTCAGAACCCCCAAACATTATATATGTTTTTTTAGCAGACACCCTATGGAATAAAATGGCACTCATTGCAACTTTTTATCTCGCACAGTATTTGCGCAATAATTTTTCAAACGCCTTTTTTTTTTAAAAAAACGGTTTCTTAAATTAAAAAATAACAAAACAGTAAAGTTAGCCCAATTTTTTTGTATAATGTGAAAGATGATGTTACGCCGAGTAAATAGATACCTGACATGTCACGCTTTAAAATTGCGCACAATCATGGAATGGCGCCAAATTTCATAACTTAAAAATTTCCATAGGCGACGCTTTAAAATTTTTTACAGGTTACCAGTTTAGCATTACAGGAGGTCTAGTGCTAGAATTGTTGTACACACTCTAACGCACGCGGCGATGCCTCACATGTGTGGTTTGAGCGGCGTTTACATATGTGGGCGGGACTTACGTGTGCGTTCGCTTCTGAGCGCGAGCTACCGGGGACAGGGGCTTTCTAAAAACTTTTTTTTTTTATTTAATTTTTTATTTTACTTAATATTTTTTATTTTTACACTTTTTTTTTTTTTTACACTTTTTTTTTTATTACTTTTATTCCTATTACAAGGAACGTAAACATCCCTTGTAATAGGAATCTATGTGACAGACCCTTTTTATGGAGAGATGCGGGGTCAATAAGACCCCACATCCCTCCTCCAGGATGGAAAGTATGAGATCGGAAATTTTTTTTTTACTGATCTCATGCTGACAGCCGCGATCGCAGCTTCGGTTATTTCCGGGTACCCGGGCGTGACGTCATAACATCGCGCCCGGGCCTCCAACGGTCATAGAGATGACTGGTGACCATCTGGTCACCAGTCATCTCTATCGTCCTCATCCGGCGCCGGCCGATTCATTCTCCGGGCTCCCAATGGCACGGGAGAGCCCAGGGAAGCACCGGATGGCGGCGGGGAGGGGGGGGGCATCCCCTCCTGTCGCCTATAAGAACGATCAAGCGGCGGAACTGCCGATATGATCGTTCTTATCGTGCACAGAATCGCCGGCTAAAAATAATGATATCTGAATGAGGTCTGTAGCTACAGGCATCATTCAGATATCCCCTCACAAAGTACAGGACGTTTATATACAGTGGCCGGTTTTGAAGTGGTTAAATAAAAAAAGATCGATAAGGCCGAGACTTGGCCCTTAATAGTACTCACTTAATAGTACTGGACCTGTCTAGCACCCCTCAGGAGCAACTTTAGGTAATGCAGCGAGACTAAAAAGAGTTCTGGTTCCTGGGGTCCAGCCCTCAAAGAGAAGCGTTACAGGCAAAACCTTGTTCTTCTATGTGAGGCCCTGGTACCATCCTGTGGCCTTAGTGGCGTGGATGGATCCGGTCTATGGACAAATTTAAATCCAGCAAAGATTCCTCCTGGAGCTCCTCAGAGCACATCTTCACTCGTGACCAACACCTTAGACACTGGCGAAAAAACTGATGTGCTCCTGGGAGGAGGAGGGGTTATATAGGGGAGTGAACTTCCTGTATTGAGTATACCAGTGTCAACACCTGAAGGTGGCCCATAACCCATTAGGTAATTACTTAAGGCTTTGTGTCCCATGATGTACGATAAAGAAAGTATAGCTGCTGACTTTTAATAAACAGACACTTACCAGTTCCACGGTCCAGCTATGCAGCCACACAGAGCCCTGCTCGGCTCCTCTCCTCGGCGCCTCCATTGAAACTGTGGGCACCCGGCCGTGAAAGCTTGCGGCTTCACGGCCGGGCATGCACTGTGCATGCGCGAGTCGCGCTACGCTCTCTCAGTGGACAGGCAATCTTCTGGGAACTGTCACGTGTCCCAGAAGATTGCCCAGAGGGAGGGGCCGCCTAGGGGGAGAGGAGTCGCCTAGGCGGAAGCAGGAAGTGGGACAGGAAGTCCCACTTAAAACTAAGCACCCACTCCCCCCCCCCCTCCAAAAAAAAACCATTACATGCAAAATGTGGCATGTAAGGGTGCGAGGCGTGCTTAAAGCGGAAGTTCCACTTTTGGGTGGAACTCCTCTTTAAGTAGGGCAGCTTTCAGCTGCCAACATTGCTAGGGAGCTCAGCCATTTCAATAGTGGCTGATCCCCATTGCTGTCCCTGGAAGGAAATAAGGCTTAACCACTTCAATACCAGACACTTTCACCCCCTTCCTGCCCAGGTAAATTTTTAGCTTTCAGTGCTGTCACAATTTCAATGCCAAATACTCATTATGGAACACTGTACCCAAATCAATTAGCATTTTTTTTTAAGACAGATAGAGCTTTCTCTCTCTAGGTGGCATTTAATCACCTCTGCGTTTTTTATTTATTGAGCTATATAAACAAAAAATACAGAAAATTTTGAAAAACAACCAAAAAAAACCCAAAAAAAACAAAAAACACTTTTGTTTCTGTTATACAATTTTGCAAATAAATCAGTTATAAAGTCTACAAATTATGATATACGGTGTATATGTGTAATAAATAGATATAAAGTGAGTACACCCCTCACATTTTTGTAAATATTTTTTTATATCTTTTCATGTGACAACACTGAAGAAATTACACTTTACTACAATGTAAAGTAGTGAGTGTACAGCTTATATGACAGTGTAAATTTGCTGTCCCCTCAAAATAACTCAACACACAGCCAATAATGTCTAAACCGCTGGCAACAAAAGTGAGTACACCCCTAAATGAAAATGTTCAAATTGGGCCCAATTAGCCATTTTTCCTCCAAGGTGTCATGTTACTCATTAGTGTTACAAGGTCTCAGGTGTGAATGGGGAGCAGGTATGCTAAATTTGGTGTTATCGCTCTCACTCTCTCATACTGGTCACTGGAAGTTCAACATGGCCCTTCATGGCAAAGAACTCTAAGGATCTTAAAAAAGAAAAAAGAATTGTTGCTCTACATAAAAGGATGGCCTAGGTTATAGGAAGATTGCCAAGACCCTGAAACTGAGCTGCAGCACTGTGGCCAAGACCATACAGAGGTTTAACAGGACAGGTTCCACTCAGAACAGGCCTCGCCATGGTCGCCAAAAGAAGTTGAGTGCACGTGCTCATCGTCATATCCAGAGGTTGTCTTTGGGAAATAGACGTATGAGTGCTGCCAGCTATGCTGCAGAGGTTGAAGGGGTGGGGAGTCAGCTTGTCAGTGCTCAGACCATTTGCCGCACACTGCATCAAATTGGTCTGCATGGCTGTCGTCCCAGAAAGAAGCCTTTTCTAAAGATGATGCACAAGAAAGCCCGCAAACAGTTTGCTGAAGACAAGCAGACTAAGGGCATGGATTACTGGAACCATGTCCTGTGGTCTGATGAGACCAAGATAAACTTATTTGGTTCAGATGGTGTCAAGCGTGAGTGGCGGCAACCAGGTGAGGAGTACAAAGACAAGTGTGTCTTGCCTACAGTCAAGCATGGTGGTGGGAGTGTCATGGTCTGCGGCTGCATGAGTGCTTCCGGCACTGGGGAGCTACAGTTCATTGAGGGACCCATGAATGCCAACATGTACTGCGACTGACTGAAGCAGAGCATGATCCCCTCCCTTCGGAGACTGGGCCGCAGGGCAGTATTCCAACATGATAACGACCCCAAACACACCTCCAAGACGACCACTGCCTTGCTAAAGAAGCGGAGGGTAAAGGTGATGGACTAGCCAAGCATGTCTCTAGACCTAAACCCTATTGAGCATCTGTGGGGCATCCTCAAACGGATGGTGGAGGAGTGCAAGGTCTCTAACATCCACCAGCTCTGCGATGTCGTCATGGAGGAGTGAAAGAGGACTCCAATGGCAACCTGTGAAGCTCTGGTGAGCGCTGGAAAATAATGGTGGCCACACAATATATCGACACTTTGGGCCCAGTTTGGACATTTTCACTTAGGGGTGTACTCACTTTTGTTGCCAGCAGTTTAGACATTAGGGCCCCTTCCACACTGGGGCGGGAGGTGCATCGGCGGTAAAGAGCAGCTATTTTTAGCGGCTCTTTACAATTGGATTTGTGGCGCTATTCGGCCGCTAGCGGGCCGAGAAAGGCTTTTTACCCCTGCTAGCGGCCAAGGGTTACAAACCACGCAAAGCGCCTCTGCAGAAGCGCTTTGCCGGCGGTATAGCCGCAGTGCCCCATTGATTTCAATGGGCAGGAGTGGTGGAGGAGCGGTATACACACGCTCCTTCACCGCTCCAAAGATGCTGCTAGCAGGACTTTTTTTACCGTCCTGCTAGCGCACTGCTCCAGTGTGAAAGCCCCCGGGGCTTTTACACTGGAGACACAGCAGCGGCTGTTTCAGGTCGGTTTGCAGGCGCTATTTTCAGCGCAATAGTGCCTGCAAAACGACCCAGTGTAAAAGGGGTCTTAAGCAGAGTTCCACCCAAAAATGAAACTTCCACTTTAAGGGAAGGTGACCCCCTGACATGCCACATTTGGCATGTCATTTTTTTGGGGGGGAGCGGATACCCTATTTATAGAGGGTCCCAGCTCCCACTTCCTCCCGGCGCACCGCAGCACTGAAAGGGAGATCACCTCTCCCCCCTTCCTCTCGGCAATCATCTGGGACACGTCACAGGTCACAGATGATTGCCCGGCCAGTCACGGCGCGTGGCTCGCACATGCACAGCGGGTGAAGCCGGCACCCACAGTTACAATGCCAGCGCCGCAGAGAGGAGGGGGGAGACGAGCGGGGCTTCGTTCCCCCGCATCGCTGGACCCTGGGACAGGTAAGGGTCCGATTATTAAAAGTCAGCAGCTGCAGTATTTGTAGCTGCTGACTTTTAATTAGCAAAACTCCGATTTAATAGATGTGTGTTGAGTTATTTTGAGGGGGCAGCAAATATACACTGTTATACAAGCTGTACACTCACTACTTTACATTGTAGCAAAGTTCCATTTCTTCAGTGCTGTCACATGAAAAGATATAATAAAATATTTACAAAAATGTGAGGGGTGCTAACGGCCTCGCTAATTTCGTGAGGGCCTAAAATGCCAGGACAGGAAATATACAACCTTTTTTTTTTCTTGTTACATACTGTGACCAGAGCATTGCAGTGTTGCCATAGTGGCACTGTACTACTCTAAAGAAGTGATCAGGATATTTTTTTAACAGTAGTATTGCTTATAATGGTGATGATCACTGTCATAAGCAATCATTTTTATGAAGGACATCCATTCATAGCCATTATGTACTATTGGGATAGCGGTTATTGGCCACAGCTATCACATGAAAGAGTGCACTATGATTGGCTGTGCCTGTACCATGTGATCCCTGTGACCAATCACACAAATCACAATACTACACAACAAATGGCTATATATAACAGCCATTCATTGTGTACAACTGTCATGTGGTCGCTGTGATTGGTCACATAGATCACAAGATACCAGAATTGGCTCGGTACACTGATCTGTCATCCGCTGTGTTTGGTGGACACAGTAGGTGACAGAGCGAGTCGCAGTGCAGCTGCCATTTTCACTAATTTTTGCCTAAAGAGACACTTTAAAAGAGGTCTGCCTTTGTTCTCTTTGTTTCATGGTCGATTGATGGGACTAGTAGTTTAATCAGTAAAAAGCAGGATGTTTGTCCTTGTCACAGGAAAATGTTCTTTTCCTGAAAAATTAAAATGAATGCAGCCACCACATCTAAAAAGGCAGGCAAGTTTCAATATACTGGATTACATTTTTGTTTTTGGGTTTAGAAACACATTAGTATCATTGCACTTTCATTACAAATGCAAAGAACTACACTCTAAAAATTGTCTACTTGGTATGAATTGTTTATTTTTATGCTAAAAAGACCCTCCTGCTAAACATGGATATGCTCTTCTCCTCCCACTACTACCTTATGGTTGCAATTGATTAACGCTCACCTCCCGCTCTATGAGCGGACTTTTGAACTTCGCAAAAAGTCTTGTTTGATGCTATTTGGGACTGTTGGATATCCAATACTCCTACTCTTGCCTCTGTAACTCCAGACTTATGAGTGATTGCACATTACTATACTGTCTTATGACCTGCTGCTTGACATGACCATAATACCCAGTATTAAATATCGAGAAACAACTCGGGGACCTTTTTTTTCTGTATTAGCTAGGCCTTTTCTGGCCCATTACTTTGTATTTTGTTATTTGTTTTTTGTATTGTGCTAAAAAAAAAAAATGCAGAGAACACCAATCAGCTTGCAGCGATTTTACTGGCTTGCACAGGGGACATTTTTCCATGCCTGTTTTCTGTTGTATTTGTTTGACTGCTTTTCCATCATACAGCAGCAAAATAGTGTGCATCTGACAGGAGCATAAAGAAAGACTTTACAGCTGTGAAAAATGTTCAGTTGACTTCCCCTGTAGCTAGTTCTAATCAACTTATTAAACTGCTTCAAAAACAGATAGGAAGTGTCTTTAACCACTTAATGACCAGAAGGATTTACCACCTTAATAACGAGGCCATTTTTTCCGATATGGCACTGCGTCGCTTTAACAATTGCATGGTCGTGCGATGCTGTACCCAAACAAAATTGACATCCTTTTTTCCCACAAATAGAGCTTTCTTTTGGTGGTATTTAATCACCTCTGCGGTCTTTTAAATTTTTGCGCTTTAAATAAAAAAAAGAGCAACAATTAAAAAAAAAAAATTTACTTTTTGCTATAATAAATATCCCCAAAAAATATATAAAAAGGTTGAATTTCTTCCTTAGTTTAGGCCAATATGTATTCTACATATTTTTTTTTTAAACAAAATCGCAATAAGCGTATATTGATTGGTTTGTGCAAAAGTTATAGTGTCTACAAAATAGAGGATAGATTTTATGGCATTTTTTTTTTTTTTACTAGTAATGATGGCGATCTGCAATTTTTTGTGGGACTGCAACAGTGCGGTGGACAGATCTGACACTTTTTTGGGACCAGTGACATTTATACAGCGATCGGTGCTATAATAATGCACCGATTACTGTATAAATGTTACTGGCAGGGAAGGGGTTAACACCAGGGGCGATCAAAGGGTTAAACGTGTTCCCTGGGAGGTGTTTCTAACTGTATGGGGGCTGGGCTGACTGGTAGAGGAGAGAGAACGCTGTTCCTAATCACTAGGACAGACGATCACTCTCAGCTACCCTGTCAGAATGGGGATCCTCCGTGTTTACACTGGCAGATCCCCGTTCTGTCTCTGTGTGGAGTGATTGTGGGTGGCCGGCGGACATCGCGCCGGCCAGCTACGCGCACGGGCTCCAGGCCGCTATATCTATTACACGAAGTGACGTACAATGATGGCGATTCGCGTAATAGGGCCAACCTGCCACAGTACCTGCTGCTGTACTGCGGCGGCTGGTCTTTAAGTGGTTAAATGAAAAAATATAACTGGCTAATAATATTTATAAGAAATAACACTATAGTTTGTTGATTCAAGGTGTATGCAATTGCCTTAGGGGATCAGGGAGTAATCTTTTCAATTAAGGATTAAATTGAATCACCCTTTAGAAAGTTTTTTTTTGCCTCCATCTAGATCAACAGCGGGTTTAAGATTCTTAACACAGATTTTTAAAATGCCCCTGTCACTACAGGGTCACCTTTAAAAGAAGGCTAGTCCTGTAAATGAAGCCCATCCATACAGTGCTGTGTCTTGGCCTAGACCAACAAGGCCCAGGCCTAGGGCGGCACTGTGCAGGGGGCGGCAAAAAGCCGCCCCCCCCCCCGAAAATGGCAGCGGCGCCCTCTTCCTTACTCCCGCACAGCAGGGCCACCATCTGGGGAGTACAGCCTAGCAGTGCAGTGGCGTCCCGGGTGCCGTCAAGCCGCCCCTCCGTAAAGCTGTGATTCTGTCTCTGATTGGCCCTCTGCTGTGGCCAATCATGGGGAGGAAAACAGCGGTCAGGAAGCTGGGCGGCGGCACGGTAAAACCAATTAGAGCCGCTCTCTCTCTCTTCTCCCTTCAGCTGACAGAAAGGGGAGGGGGGTGAGCGGGGGAGTTCTCTGGTAAATTGAGCAGCAGCGTTGTGACAGGGAGAGGAGAGATGCGGGCTGTCTGTCTATCTCCCCCGCTCGCCCCCCCTCCCCTTTCTGTCAGTCGAAGGGAGAAGAGAGAGAGAGCGGCTCTAATTGGTTTCACCGTGCCGCTGCCCAGCTTCCTGCCCGCTGTTTCCCACCTCATACTTGGCCACAGCAGAGGGCCAATCAGAAGACTCTGGCGGCATCATGGGAAAAGTAGTCCCTGAAGAGCCCCTGTGTGTCCACAGACATGCTACAGCCCCCAGCATGCATGCACTCTGCTGAGGGGGGGTGTTAGAGGAGAAAAAGAGAGTACTGTGCTGGGGGAAGCCAAAGAGGGAGCCACGCTGTACCCGCACCACCAGAGAGCCACGCTGTACCTGCACCACCAGAGAGCCACGCTGTACCTGCACCACCAGAGAGCCACGCTGTACCCGCACCACCAGAGAGCCACGCTGTACCCGCACCACCAGAGAGCCACGCTGTACCCGCACCACCAGAGAGCCACGCTGTACCCGCACCACCAGAGAAATAAAAGATCAAAGTTATGTGGCGCTAGTCTATGTATAACAATAAAATGCTTCCTAGCTGCTCAATAATAAAAACTCTCAATATGCAATAAACGCTTTATCCATTAGGGGGCAGTGAAAGCAGCAAGCTGTGAGGTCCTGGTGATTACAACACAATATTAGATATCATCTAGTACAAGTGTACGTGAAAAACGTGACTAAGTGCTAACAACACCCGGTCACCCGAAATAAATACTCCCTCAAATTGTGTTCTCAAATGATGTGAAATACTCTTCAAATCAATATGTGATGAAAACTAAACTGAAATGTGAAATGCAACACTATCTCACATACAAATGCAACACTATATCATATAATAGTGACCGTGATCAAGTGAAAAAACTTGTGACATAAATGCACCAACGTGCATATTGATCCAATTCTAAAAGTGAGTTCCCAGAGTCCAACTCCTCTCCCAAAGCAAAAAAAATTTAAATGGAAAAAAATATGCATACAGTAAAAAATGGTGAGAATGGTGACAGTAAATAATAATGATAAATAATAAACAAGTCCACAATAATGATGCTTCATGCAATGTGATTCAAAGTGTCCATATAGACGGTTGATATCAGTAGCCCTTAGCGTGACTTAGTGCTGGATTCATGCAATAAGACGAACTGGTGCAGCACACAGGTGTTTCCCCCAGCCTCTCACCTCCAGCAGCGGCCCCCAGTGGGCCAAATCAGGCCAGCGGTTAGTGATCCTCTGTGTGTGATGGTACTCCAGCAGCCGTCCCCCTCTTCCTACAGATGTATCTGGGTCGAGTTCTCTAGCAAATCACCAGCGCTCCCAAAATAACAATGAAGAAGGAGATGCTCCCATAGTGAAGTAATTCCAATACACATTTATTAAAAAGTAGTAACTTACATTATAATCAGAAGATGTCAGCGAAATAACAATGAACACACTCAGGCTTCCGGGTACGGCCGTTCCCAGGAAGCGTCGGCACCTGGCTCCTCCTACCCTGACGCGTTGCGTCACACCCACGTGACTTTATCAAAGGGATGAGGAGTACGGTGCCTGTTAGCCAGCTTATATGCAGCGCCGCCGTCATGGCAACGATGTCAACAAAATTAAAATCCAAACGTAAGTATGTGATTCCGGCACACTTCTCCAGTACATGAAACTGCAAGGGCGGTGCTGCTTCATGCATAACTAAATCTATACAACAATTCATTTATAATAAATATATAAAAATCTATCTATATTAAAAAATATATATATAAAATATAAAAATGTTTATGTTAAAAACTATGAATTTTCCCTTCACTACTCCCATCTAGTGGTGATTCGGGAAATGGTAGCCAATCAATATTTCTAAAATCTAACACACAGCAAGTGGTGGCAAACAGATATAATCTAGCAGGAAACACTGAATATAACAGATACAACCGTGCGGAAAGTCAAAACTAGACGGTCTCTCATACTTGTCTCTCCAGTGGAAACACCCACAAGATACAAGTCACCACCAGAGAGCCACGCTGTACCCGCACCACCAGAGAGCTACGCTGTACCCGCACCACCAGAGAGCCACGCTGTACCCGCACCACCAGAGAGCTACGCTGTACCCGCACCACCAGAGAGCCACGCTGTACCCACACCACCAGAGAGCCAGCCACACTGTTTCCGCACCACCAGAGAGCCAGCCACACTGTTCCCGCACCACCAGAGGGGGAGAAAGATAAAGCCACTGCCAGGGTACAGACATGCTACACTACTGACCAGAGTCAGCCTGGGCAACCCAGAGTGAGCGAACGTCCAGCCGGAGGGATCACTGTTGCGGTTTCACCGGGTCTGGTAAGAGCCTGTTGGCCATTATTCATTACTGTTCCCAGGGACTGAGCCATTAGGAAGTGCCTAACCTGATATCCTCTAGGCCTTGTTGACCGCCATAATGAGCTCCAACGCTGGGCCTCCAGTCAAAAAATTAAGGGGGATGACACCATTTTTACAGCTCCAGGTGACACCAAACCTAGTGACGCCACTGTCCCGGAGCCCACAACAAGTTCCGGCACTGAGCTTCGGTAACTGGCAGCCAGAGTGCGCTAGCGTGGGCACCCAGGACATCTGCCACCCGGGGTCCCACAAGCGGCGATCGGCTTTCCGTAGCAGCCGCCACCTCTCTCCCCACTGTCAGCCACACACACTCCTCAGCTCCTCCTCCTTCTCGGCTCCAATGTTCTAGTGTACACAGCCAGGAGGAGAAGGAGCCACAGAGGAGGGACACGACTTCAGTGCATGAGCCGCTCTGAGGTCTGTGTATAGTTTACAGTGGAGGGGGACACAGTAACCGGGAAGGGGGCAGATAACAGATGCACACATGGATGAGCGGAGGGGGGGTAAGGGGATATGTACTGGGTGCTTTGGGAGGTGAGAGGATATGTGCTAGTGGGGGGGGGGGGGGTCTGATCCTCCCCTCCCAAAGCAACTAGCACATATCCCCTTACCCCCCAAATGAAAAGATGCCGCATGCCTCTCTGTCCTCTTCCCGCGGCGTCCCTCTGTCCTCCTCCAATGAAGATGACAGGGCGGATCTTTAAAAGAAAGGGGTGTGGCCTTGACAGGAAGGGGTGGGTCATATTTAAATTAGGGGGTGCGCAAGCTCAGTCAGGCCTAGGGCAGCACAAAACCTAAATACACCACTGCATCCATACTTGAAATGCTGCTGCTTCACTGCTCCCCAGGTGCTCCAGGTATCTCTTTCCAAGTGCCTGCATACCTGTTCGCTCTGCTGCAAACAATTTGTTCATCTTGCCAGATTTTATGTCCTGTCACGATGTACGAGTTGGAGTGAGGAACCACTGTGTGTGAGGACAGGAGCAGGGATTATTTTTTGTATGAATAATCTTACAGTAACCTGACAGGTATTGAAGCAAGAAGCATGCGCCTTTAAAAGCAAGTCCCGCTCCTATACTTCTGTTCTGACCGTTCTTCAAAACGAACTCCAGCCAAAAACAACAAGAAAAAAAAAAGAATTGTTCATTAAAAGATCAAATAGGAAAGTCAACTTTTGCTACAATATTCAACTCCACATTTAGACTCATATTTAGGGTGTAACATGCTGGCAAACGGCCCCTCCTTCCAACAGCATGCAGGGGTTGTTCTCCCCCACAGCAGCTGTCGCTTTTAAATTTTGCATGGTTGTTCAGGGCTCTGCCTGCACAGCCATGTCATTCATTCAGTGATTTCTGTATGAATGAACTACAAGTGGCACCGCGTCAGATGGACTTGTAGTTCTCAATACAACACAAGTGCGGTCATCACCGCTGGCCGTAGAGCTGATTGTTTAGAAAGTTGCCATAACAACGGGTGGTGATGGAGGAAGCGATGGAGGAAGGTCCCGCTGTTATGGCAACATAGATGTGATCCGCCTTAAATCGGGTCATTTCCTATCGGGAAATAACGCAATTTTTGCTCACAGTACTGCCGACTCCGGGAAAATGAGGACTCACATTTCCCAGGAGCACAGGCGAGGGAGGAAGTGATGCGGAGCTCCGCGGACCCGGAGGTAGCAGATTAGGAACCACTACATAGCAATAGGGTGTTTCTGCTGAGTAAAGAAAAATTATTTCCTCCCAAATGTTTATTATTAGTATGAAAGGACTGAATACGTAAAAGTGTTTTTCTAGGTGGAACTCCGCTTTAAAGAGGCTAATACCAGGTCAAATTCAGATGCTAAAATGCTTGAGTATAAAAAAAAAAAAAAAAAAAAAAAAAAAAAGATTTAATGATATATTAAAGTGGTATTAAACCAGAAAGCAAATGTTTATTACAGTATATTGCAGATTACCATACCTTAGATATGAAGGCTGCAATAGTTTTCTTTTTTTAGGTTTTCTTATGTTTTCTTCTGGTGATCCAGCCAGTAAGTCTGTTGTTTTTCAAAAGAATACTCTCTCCAGCAGAAAGTATCAGTTACAGAGATGAAACAAACCATTTAACACTAGCAGGGGTGCCTAAAATGATCAGCTGTTATTTATGTAAAACCTTTATTCCAAACGGAAAAAAACAAACTGTTACTGTAACTGCCTATTACGTGTTAACTGGAGTTTGGCTTCAACTTGTTAGACCCCTTTCACACTGGGACCGCCCGTGCGTTAGCGTTAAAGTGCCGCTCGCTTTAGCGCTGTTTAAGCGGCGCTTTAAACCCCAAAGAAGAGGTTAAAAATGCCCGTGTTGCGGTGCTTCCGTAGCGCTGCCCATTCATTTCAATGGGTAGGGTGTTTTGTGAGCGCTGTATACAGCGGCATGGGAGGCAGTTTTCAGGCGCTATTTCTAGCGCTAAAAGGCCTGAAAACTGCCTCAGGGTGAAAGGGGTCTTAGTGTATTTAAATCTGCTAGTCCATCTAACACTCCCATTCCCCCAGACGGACAATGCTGCTATCCAAAGGTGCCGCTGTGCTCCTTCATCCAGAGTGGGAGCACAATACAGGAGGTGTGTTACTGACCAGATCACCAGGTGAAAACAGAGAAAAAAAACACAAAGAAAAGAAAACGAATGCAGCTACCACATCTAAGGATTGGTAAGCTGCAATATACTGTATTACAAGTTTGGTTTTGGGTTTAAGACTGCTTTAATGACTACAGGGCTGAAATTGTATCTTTTATATCTGCCTAGCGCTCAGCTTTAAGCATTCCGAATTTTTGTGGGCGTGAGCTGGGCTTGTGCTTTGAAAAATCATTTACAGTTATATTTACATACCGTTAATATGATGACAGAAGGCTAATTAGAGAAACTTCATTGGCTTTGAGGATTTGGATGAACGACATTCTATTAAATTTTATTTTCGAGAGACACACGACACCAGAGGTTCCTCACATGCCACAGCAAGCGTCTAAATATATGTTGCAAACATCAAAACGGAGACAAATATGGAACCCCCTGAAAGCATTAACCTTGTAGTCATGTGACTAGACGACTTCCCTGCAACAAAAGGCCTTATTATTTGAAGAGAGAATCGTTCTTGTTGCCCATTGCAATGAATGTCTTTCCTGTTTGCATTGCAGTATGGACCAACATGATTGGTTGCTATAGACAGCAGGAATTGTGCTTCCTTCAGACTTATAGACCACACATAAAGTGCCCCCGGTGTGCAGTCTCTAGTGATTGTCTACAGTGGAATTCCAAAGAGATATATACAAAAAAAAAAAAAAAAACACAACTCTACTGAAAGCAGTTATGCAGTCACTAAAAAAAGTTAAATGCATTTTTAAATGTAAGTGTTGTAATTACCTCATTTTGATTTGATATCAGCCTCCTCTACAGCAGCACTCCAACTGGAGAAGGGAGGGGCAGCATTTGCAGCCAATCAAGTGAGTCGCATTCAAAGGTGCAGAGGAGGGAAGTACAGTGAGCAGAGGGATGAGCTGATCATTAAAGCAGGCCATAGATTATGGGATTTTGTTAGGTTGCAGGAAAGTTTTATGCTAAGAGAGGAGATTTCAGCAGGGGGGCAGATTTGTACTGGGGGGGGGGGGGGGGATTTATGCTTAGGGGGTAACCATGCAGGTTAGTGCTCTATTGTTTTGTAGGGGGGGGGGGGGGCGCGCAGATTGGCATGTTCGCCCTGGGCTCTAGATGACCTTGTTCAGGCACTGGTTGTACCCAAGTCGATTGATGGATCGGCTTGGTTACAATCAGCCTTCAAAGAGATTCGAACCGTCTATGACAGGCTTAACTGTCTAGTCCCAGGACAGGGGCTGGAAGGTGAATAAAGTGCATCCAACAGAGATCACTACAGGTAATAGATGGTTGAGCGAACAGTCACGAAAAGCTGCAGCCGCCGAAAGCCTATCATTGCAGTGTGCATTCTCAATGGCTGCAGCTATCTGCACACAGGTGTCAATCCCAGCCACAGGAATAAGTAGCTTCTTGTCCCTGGGATTCCCAGCATGGCTAAACACCCATGCGAATCGAATAGGGCATAACTGCAGCAAAGGAAAGACAGATCTCACTGTACAACTAGAAAAGGCTTTTGTAAATCTCAGGGACCCCGCTTGGAAGCTCTGTCAATCAGCTGTTATAACAGCTTCACCAAGCAGATTCTTTAACGTCACCATATACCACCATGGAGAAAATGCTCCGTTATCTTCAGTGTAACTTCGGAAAACTATTGCTTTTCCAAAGAAACTCTGTGTGTGTGTGTGTTAAAGCGGAATTCCAGGCAAAGAGAGAACTCCGTCTCAAACAATTGACCACCCTCTGTCGTTTTTGGGCTTTTTTTTTTTTTCATTACTGGTACTTTTTTTTCCCCATTTTTTTTTCCTTTGGGACTTCCATCCCATGTCCCCGTGGTGAGGTATGTCACTTCCGCGGTTGCATCCATCTCTCCTCCTTCCCCCTGCTGCCTTCTGGGACCTGTGTGTGTCCCAGAAGACGACAGGACAGGACCATTCAGAAAAAAAAAAAAGTTTTGACTACAGTTCTTCTTTAACCTCATCCTAAACATTGCCCTTAAACTAACACCCAACCCTAAAACTGAACTGGACACTTAGTCCCGGTTCACACTTGTGCAAGATTGCATGTGATTCGCACCATACTGCAGTGCAAATCACATGCGATGTCCGTGCAATGCAATTTCAGCCATACAGATAGTACGGCTTATATCTCATCGCATTTGGAACAAACTCGCAGAGGAACCTTTTTTTTTGGTCCGCACCAGAATCGGACGTGTTAAGCTAAAATAAACTGATTTAAAGTAAAACTATAGGAAAAACTTTTGGATAGAGTGAGTGAGGGTCATAACCCCTGTCAGTTTATTTTTTTGCTATCTGTGTCCCATTGAGGAGATTTCCTCTCACTTCTTGCCCATTAGCCAAAACAGGAAGCGAGAGGAAATCCCTGCAAATTAAAAATCCCCTTGGGCCTCCCAGGTCACAGGAACTAGTGCCCCCATTGGAAGGTTTCTATCACATTTCTGGGGACTACCAAAAATTTGGGAATTTTCTTTTACTTTCACATACAAGGATGATGGTAAACAGTACAAACAGGGTGAATCTCCCCATCATACAGACAGCGATAAAAACCAGACAGGTGTTCTAATCCATCGCCTCTCTGCACAAAATTTAAAAAAAAAAAAAGTTTTGCCTTTAGTTATATTTTAATACTACTTTGACCAACTAAATACTTACCATAACCTCTATGCTTAAAACCTAACCAAAATCCTAAGGCCCCTTTGACACTGGGGCGGGGTCGGCGGTAAAGCACCGCTATTGTTAGCGGCGCTTTACCGTCGGTATTCGGCCGCTAGCGGGGCGGTTTAACCGCGCGCTAGCGGCCGAGAAAGGGTTAAGAACCACCACAACGCGCCTCTGCAGAGGCGCTTTGCCGGCGGTATAGCCGCGCTGTCCCATTGATTTCAATGGGCAGGAACGCTCCTTCGCCGCTCTGAAGATGCTGTTAGCAGGACTTTTTTCCCCATCCTGCTAGCGCACCGCACCAGTGTGAAAGCCCTCGGGGCTTTCACACTGGAGAGACAGCAACGGCTGTTTCGGGTCGGTTTGCAGGGGCTATTATTAGCGCAATAGCGCCTGCAAACCGCCCTAGTGTGAAAGGGGCCTAACATTGAAGGTAACTCATGCGGAGCTGCATTTATCTTCTTCTGCGCCTACGGTACCATACTATTTTCCGTATTGTTTAAAGTTAAAAAACTAGGTTCTGTTGCTGAAATTAACCGATTCATAGTTCTTGGATGCAATAGCTATTGGAGGCGGCTTGCTGTTTGGGTTGATTTAACATGAAACCATGAATCCTACAGGACTTAGAACTTTTATCTTTTTAACGAGGACCTGTACTGTGGACAATAAAGGCAAGCAGAGAAGTTATGTTGGTAAAGGAGCAGATCTTTGCTTTCCATGCTAGAGATGCTCTCTAAAGACTGGTTGGCAGATAATTGGTGACATAATGATCAAGAAGCAGTAGGAGAGGTTAAGAAAGCACAGATCCACAGAATGGATGGAGACGCAGGGTGATCCTTGCTCCGCAGATCCTCTGGTATAGCTTCCTCTTCGGCATGGACAACAGTTAGCAGCACAGTAGTGATATCACTAAATCTCACTCCAAATCTCAAGAGACGATCGTTCAGACGGCAGTGTCTTAGATCTCACACTGCAGCTATACAGCTATGAGGCTACAGAACACTAGGACATGTTCTGCTGGTTTTCAGGAGGCAATCAAGACACAAATATAACAAATATTAGAACCCTACACCCCACCATAAAAGTGACCCCTAAATCAAAACAAATTATCGTGCAAACCGTGTAATAAATTCTCTCGCCATTGCGCTGCTGTGCGGGAAAAAAAAAATAAAATCAAAAGACAAAATGTAAATTTTTTATGGTACTGTTTAGGCACAATTAACATTTCTAGATGTTCCCCATAAGAGAGCAAATCATCTTTGAGTTCAGGTCCACTTGAATATCAGAAAGTTCTAGGAAGGGTTTAGATAAATCTACAGGTAAACAGGAAAATCCCTTTAAATAAAATAAACTAAATCTGCCTTGAAATATTAGATACTGTCTGGAAATACAAATACCATCAACTCTCCCCCTAAGCAGGGTGGGCCAGGGAGTGTTGGCCAGCATAGTGAAGATGCCTACAAAAATATCAATGATCCCCAATCTGACTGTAAGAGGCTGGATTGGGCGCATGCCGTCTAACTCCTAAAGGGAATCTTTGCAAACTGTGAACTGTGTAATAAATGATGACTGCTTTGAAAAACAGATTTAATGTAACAAATCCCTTTGCATTTAAAGGCTGGACTGGAACACACTGCAAAGCAAAAAGGATTATCCAGGTCCAGCGAGTTCCTTTTAGTTTGGATCTGGGAAGTGTTGCCAAATGACTGGAATTGTCATGCCGACCATTTTTTTTTCTTCATAGTACTTAGTAAAAGCTCCTGGCTGTATTTAGGAGTGCCCCAGCAGCACTTCAATTTATAGAGCAGCAGAGAGCAGATGACACGCCAAATAGAGACACAGATAAATATAGATGTGTGTTCATTTTGTTATGTGCTGATATATATTCACGTCACAGGGTTAGGCTGTTTACAACACTTGTGCCTTAAAGAAACATATAGTAAATGGCTTTGGGAACTAATGCTGCTTAAAGTGCACATGTGGAAACGTGCTATATTACAAAAGAGCAGTGGAAGCAGGCCCTGTGAACAGTTTTGTTTGTGGTTCGTACATGGAGCACCATCGATCTGGGCATCAGCCTCAACCTCAGCTCATATTTAAGGCTTGGCCACATGCCCGGCCTGCCCCACAGTCCAATACCAGGGGTACAGCAATCAAAAACAGCATGTTCACTGAATCTGGAAGACATGGTGGGGTTTTTTCTGGGCCTATGAGGACTGTGCAGCAAAAATGAAAGGCCTGTTGAGGGCACAAGAAACAATGTTCAGGTATTTGCTGAAATATTTTAGGAACTTCTCTCTGGAAATGGAGTTAATATCTACACTTAATTCACATAACAAGGTGATGTAAAAAGCTCAACCCCAGACATCAAATATAAATGACATTTAGGAAACACTGATATTCTGCTAATATCAAAGTCCAATCAATTCATTTAACTTCATTTCTAGGCATTCCAAAATGAGAATGTAGAAAGTCTTTTTTTTTTGTGGTGTGTAAGCCTCTCAGTACATAATACTTCATGCAGAATGCCGTACAGTATAAAACAGTGGAGGGAATATTTTTTTTTACATTATCAGAGGACTGCATAAAAACACAGCAAAACTACCTATGGGTAGAGTTAGGAATCTCTAATCTAATTGAATCTAATGTAATCTAATGTTCACCACCGCAGCCATATAAGTCAAGTCACTGTTGGGTGGCTGCAAATTGAAGGCCCGCACACACGGGCCGAATATCGGGCAGCATTGGCTGGTTCAATAGAAACCGTCCGACATTCGGCCCGTGTATACATTAGCTGGCTTCTGTTGAAGGGGCATGACTGAAAAAGACCTGCTGATCAGCATCCAATGGCTGAGAGTGCTGACTGGTGTGTTATGGTGGTGGGTAGGAGTGTGGGATTGTCCCCCTGTCACAACACAATAGCTCAGTGGGGGAGATCACTGTACAAACATCAAATTGTTAGTACAGCGGCTCCTCCTGGACTCTTCAGGTTTTTTTTTTTCATTCAGCCCACTAGGTGTGTACCAGGCATAAGGCTGGCCGTACATTATATTATTATTATTCAAAGGTACTTATATAGCGCGTCAATTTATGCAGCGCTTTACATATACATTGTACATTCACATCAGTCCCTGCCCTCAAGGAGATTACAATCTAAGGTCCCTAACTCACATTCATATACTAGGAACAATTTAACAAGAAGCCAATTAACCTACCAGTATGTCTTTGGAGTGAGGGAGGAAACCGGAGTACCTGAAGGAAACCCACGCAGGCACAGGGAGAACATGCAAACTCCAGGTAGGTAGTGTTGTGGTTGGGATTTGAACCAGCGACCCTTTTTACTGCTAGGCGAGAGTGCTACCCACTACACCACTGTGCCGCCCAAATTACATTTTTCTTGTACAAATTTCCCTTCAGATTTACCAAAACCAGATAATATGAGGTCAAACCTAAACACTTTTAATTTGTATGCAATCAGACAGGTCCTTGCACTACATTCGAAGGTAAATCTAAAGGAAATTGAATAAGAAAATTGCATAAATGTATGGCCAGCCTAACTTAGTATGCAACTGGGTTGTGGGAGGAAACGGTGGAACAAACACGGGGTAAACATAAAAACTATGCATACACTGTTCCTGGCAAGAATCGAACCAAGAATCCCAGTGTGTCCTTTTTACATTTCATGTTTCTAAATAAAAAATAGATTTTCTTACATATGATTATATGTGGTTCTGCCTTCAAAATCCACGAGGGGGCGTATTGCACTCTGTGCATGATTTTGGTTTAATGATGCTGGCGGACCAATTTACACCACACTCAGCCCCTACACCATTTTTACCCAAAAGAGAAAAGTACTGCCCATCCTCCTCCCCCCATTTTGGGGAGAGGGTACCCCCCCCCCCCAGTACCTGCTCCCACTTCCCCAATTCTCATCTAGGCTATAATGACATATGCTTGGGACCACCCCTTCTCCTTTTTGCCTGTAGCCCTCTAGGTCACGTCACACATCCCAAAAAAGCTGCAGGACCAGTCCCACCACAATGCCATACCTTGCACATGCACAGTAGGGAGCCAGCTGTGAGTGTGATATCAGGACCTCACAGCCAGCCCCAAGATGGAAGAGCCGGAGAGCAGAAGTCCAATGAAAAAAGCACTGGACTCTACATGCTGGTGTTTATTTCTCAAGAGTCAGCAACAAAAGCACTTGTTAATATTTTCCTACATAACCAAAGCTGGCCATACATGGTTCCATGGATTCCTCCATTTACACAAACGATGGGTTGGGGGGGGGGGGGAATCCCAATCCCCCCTCCTCACAGGGACATTGTATTCTGACAGTGGAAGTCTCCACTGTCAGAATGCAATGATCAGCACCTGCAGCAGGTGCTGATCAACAAAAGTTTTTCAGTGTGTCCATTTTTTGACAGAAATTGGTTTAACGATTGACTTCTGTTGTACAGGGATGGCCACACACAGTTCATGATTTAGCTAGTCCCCCTCTGAACCAGCCAAATTTTGATCTGTCTATGACCAGATTAACATCTGCCTGTCCCCCTAAGGGGCTCAGGCTCTCAATGCCCCACAGAGGAGACATCATCTGAGCTTTTCCTGTCACTTACAGTAGATGTCAGGTGGATGTCAGTGGAGGCTGATGAAGTTTTAGCATATGGGGGGCACCAGACCCCGTCCTTCCTTTTTGACCCCTCCCACTTCTCATAAGCCCCACCCCTTATATAGGTCAGCATAACAGATAGGGTACATAGGTCAGCATTGGGTATATACATAGGTCAGCATTTGGTATATAGCACTAGCACCCCTTCCCCCCCCCACCTCTCTCGCGGCTCTGACAAGAATCCCCCCCGGCGGCTGGCGGCTCTGACATCACAACCCCTCTGACAATGCCCCCGGCGCGGGGCTCACGGCTCTGATAGCACCCCACCCCATGGGCTCGCAGGTCCAGGCACTGAAAGCACACACACAGCACCATGCAGGAGGTACAGCACTTACCGGGCTGTGGCTCTCCTCCTTTGTGGAAAGCAGCGGAGGAGTCCGCTCCTCCAGCTTCCTCCGCTCTGTGTCTCCTCTTTTGAAAAAGCGATGGGCATCCGGCGCTTTGGCCAATCGGGAAACAGGTCTCACTGACCTGCCTCCTGATTGGCGGGGAGGCACTGTAGCGTGAAAATGGCGAAAATTTATTAGTTATGGTCACGCAATTGGGTGGGATCAGGGTGCAGAAAATTCGCCCCGATCCCACCCTTTTTTAAGCCCATTAGAGCATATATATCAAATTTATTTGGACTGTATTATCATTTATGATATCTGTACCAGTTTTAATTGACTCATTCCTCTATGGTTTATATTTATGTATAATTATATAGGTATTGTCAATTAGCACTTGCACTGTAGATTGTGGTTTTTGACTTTGAGCACAGGACATTATATCAGATTGTTTGAAGTGAATTAATGTTTGAAAAATTAGCAATATATTCAATCATGTATGTATAGGTATGTAGGTACCTGTTTGATTTAGCACTTGCACTTTGGTAACATATTTTTTTTTTTTATGTCATATTGTAGAGTATAAGATTTCCTATCATTTGAGCCCAGTCTTGCCACAAAGAGTTAATCCAGCTCTGAGCAATCCTCTTTTATTGTTCAGTGAGAAAAATCTTGACAAACAGATGAAAAAAAAAAAACTTTGTCAAATCCTCCAACTTGCTGTGAGTGACAGGTGATTTACATATCTCGTGCACTAGCCTAAGACATGCATTATTTTTTTTAATTCCCACCCCCACTCCTTTCTCCAGCAGCTCTGCAAGGATTGGCTGTTCCACACCTCAGCATGATTTGGCATGCTGAAGTCATGTGGTTACTTTCCTGTCTTTTCACTGGATGTTAGAGATCATAGCAGAAGTTCAGTGTAAGAAATACACAGGAGAAAATGCATATTGACAAGGGGAGTGTAGAGGTGGGCGGGGAGTCTACTGACATCACGACTCCACCCACCGAGCTCCAGACAACAGACCCACCCACAGAATATGCAGTTTTTCGGCTCTCATAACAGACAGAGGGGAGACATTTGACAGGTAAAGATACATGCAGGTGGCATGTATAGCCTTATAGATAATGAATAAAAATTGTGAAAAAGGTGCGCTGGATACGCTGTTAAATTGTGTTGTTCCACCATACATATCCACATTCACCACTATTTTTATATATTTTATTAGTAAAATCCAGAAAGCGCTTTAGTTTAGCTATCACTAATTAGCCTTATAGATAACCCCTATTATGGGTACTGAAATTATTCGTTGCATCGTGATTCGGGTGTCCCCGATGCGGCATCGATGCATAAGGACCGGAAAATCGATTGCGGGTGACCTCACCCCGACTTGCCCCGCCCCTCCCGGGAAAGCGCTCGGAGCGTATTTTTAAAATTACTTTCTTTTAATAAATGCCGTGTTGCAATGAATGATGTGCCCCGCTGTATGTGCTTTTTTAAAAAATATGTGTCACTTCATACCGAATTTCACACTAGTACAATACATCCCATGTGACTGCTCGGCCCGTCCCGCCTCTCTCCGCTCTCTTCTCACGTCTCCTGAGTCCTGCCGTCAGCGGGGAATTCTCAGCCCCGCCCGCTGACTATAGCTATAATATCAGAAGAGAGGCGGGCGGAACTGAGAATTCCCCGCTGACGTCAGGACTCAGGAGACGTGAGAGGAGAGCGGAGAGAGGCGGGACGGGCCGGGCAGTCACATGAGCGGGATGTATTGTACTACTGTGAAATTCGGTATGAAGTGACTTTTTTAAAAAGCACATACAGCGGGGCACATCATTCATTGTAACACGGCATTTATTAAAAGAAAGTAATTTTAAACAACAGTAAGTAGAGTACTGTAGTAAATGTGTTTGTACTCTACTTACACCTCACGCTCCATGCTGACAGGTCCCTGGGATTCCCTTTGCACATTCCACTGTTAACTCCTAGTGTGCTGGAAGGTGCAAACAGGAATGCCAAGGAACTGTCAGCACCAGTGGTGGCTTGTGCATTGTGGGGGGGGGCTAGTGAAGTGATGGCTGCGTTTAACGGACACAGGTGGCTGCGTTTGACGGGCACCAGTGGCTGCGTTTGACGGGCACCAGTGGCTGCGTTTGACGGGCACCAGTGGCTGCGTTTGACGGGCACCAGTGAGGCTGCATTTGATGGGGAGGTTCAGTATTTTTCAGTTTGTTTGCGCCCCCCCAAAAATTTTGAGCACCAGCTACCACTGGTCAGCACAGAGACAGTACAGGGAACTTCACAGGGCTGTTTGTCAGCTGTGGATTTTAATCCTTCCTGACCTCCCAGCAGCAGTGTGTATCAATGCCTGTACCCTGTAGTGCACCGGATTAGTGTACTTTTTAAGGGAGTGAGGTTATTTTTAATTCAAAGCGGAGTTCCAGTCAATTTTTTGTTTATTAAAAGTCAGCAGCTACAAAAAAAAGTGTATCTTCTGACTTTTAATAAAAAGAAAAACTCACCTGTCCCACAATCCAGTGACGTGGCCACCCAAACCCTCCATTCTCTCCCCCACCTGTCCACTTGCTGGCTGGTAAGAGGAGGGGGTGGCTCCCGTGCGCCCACAATGCACGGGCCGCCACTGATGTCAATTAAGACTTATATGAAGGCATATAAGATCACCTGTTTTCTGAACAGGGTGAAAGCAACTATCCTGTGCTGCCCATCGAGAAAATGCTTATTTTGGTGGTCAAGCATGGCAGATAGGCCTCTACTTCAATCCATGGCAGAGCCATGTGATCTGCTGAAGTCTTAACTCAGCACAGACAGACATACATGTGGAAAATCTCCCTGTTCAATAATAATTGGCTTTGTCTGCCATTATTATCACCCTCTAAAAGAGCAGAAACTCCAAGCAATACTTGGAGAAATTGGGAGTGAGGCTTGGTTGTTTATGATCAACCTTAGAATCATGCCCATACCATTAGTTAAGTGTGCGATTTCAGACAAAATGATAGGATACAGGTTTACAATGAACAATGAATCAGTAAATGCATTTCTTCACATTCAGATTTCTCAATTAGAAAACTGTAGCAGGTATGCAAGATATACAGAGGGTTAAATCCTGGCACTCAAGAAGCGATCTCAGGTCAAGTAACGGTTATACAAGGACACTGTGATTCAATATTTCCATAAGTCAAGGTTGACCGTGACCTACCAAACTATCCATCCTGCAATAATGTTTACACAACTACACTTGTCCATATTCTATGGAATGCCATTTCTTCATATCTATGTACAAATATAATCTACAATTACTATGCATAGGATAGTGTACCTTTTACCATATAAAGTTTGATCCATCAAGGAGCATGATATACTCTTCACATGCATGATACACTTCGCTGAAAGAGCTGGTTCACACCAGCCGCGTTAAGCAGCGCTGGGCAGTGTTGCTAATGCAGCCCCAACACGAGAACAAAGTTGTGTTCCTTATTTAATATGTCTTCAGTTGACACACAGCATTGCATTTTTGCACAGTGCAGCACATAAAATTACATAGAAGGAAAAACACTGCAAACACTGTAATTTAATTTAACAATGCATTTGTCAGTTCTCAATGCACACCAATGCATGCGTTTTGTGCAAAATAATGCATGGTGTGAACTAGCCTAAGGCAGGCCACAGATGGATTGAAATTTGGCCAGTTCAGCTGGAACTAGACAAATTTTGATCCATCTATGGTCAGGCTGGTTGTATTGAAGTCAATCCATCGATCAACTGCAGTAGAACCATCCCGTTGGACTTTTTTTTTGTGTAATCACTGCCGGCAGCTATAGTCAACAGCAGTGATCATTGTTTTCTAATGGTGGGGAAAGCTCCCTCTGTCAGAATACAATAGTGCACTGGGAGGGGTATGTTATAAATGCCATGACACAACACATGTAGCCCACACTACCCCCACCAACCTTGCTGATGTTTAGCCTTCTGGTTCCTCTGAGCTCTGGCATATAGGACAACTTGTTGAACAACATCCAGCTGCTCCTGCAGCAGTGGGAAATGGAAGTCGGTGCATTCCTGGCAGACTGTGGCAAAATCTGGACACAATAAAAAGGAAAAGAAAATTCCAGATAAATCCCTTTGGGTATATAAGGATTTTTAACAAATACAGAATATAGACAACCAATTTTTAGGACTGAAGCAGACTCCAAATAATGAGACAATCAGGCATCAACTATTGGTTTGCAGGGGTAGCAAAAAAATATGTAGGGCACCATTGTTGACCCAAAACCCGGCTGAAATAGGACCGTCTACTATGCATGTTTGTTCTGGGTTAGCATCTCAATGTACTGAAGCCAGAAACCTCCATGCAGCCAGTATTTTTTAGAAGCTGCTTACCGATGGCTGTATTTTGCTTACTACAGCTTTCCTATAGATGTAAAATATACAATATGGCTGCCTTATATCTGTATGGCAAGCAGCTACACATCTCTCAGTGTAACAAGAGTTTTTACCTTGGAGAGATTTCCCTTAGTTGCCACTGTTTTGTGTACAAGAGAGGAGAAGGAATATCTCCCCAATGGGACACAAAAGACAAATAAAGCAACCAAAACAGAGCTTTTAACAATTCATAAGTATTTCCAAAACTAGATAAAAAGCTTTGGCTTTAGATGTAATTTAACATAAGTCTGATATTAATGGTTTCATCACTGGCCATTCTCGCCCTCACCATAAAAATAAACTGATAATGTCAGCTTTTTGAAATGAACATCTAATTTTGTTTTAAAAAAAATGTATTCAAGATCGTTACCTGCTTTTGTTCTGTAGATGCTGAAAATCTACCCAATGCGATTGTTGAGTTAAAAAAAAAAAAATAATAATGATTGGCAAGGAAAGGGGGCTGGAGTTTACGAGATCAGTCTCAATGTTATAAAAAGCACAACACTCCTGACGTAACTTAAAACGTGTACCTACCAATGCAATAAACCCAAGCACATTGCCTGGGTTTCATACCTTCAATAGCTCAATTTTTGTGCATGCATGACAGCGGTCACATACACATTTTTCAATTACACTAGTGGCTCCTTTCCATAAGATAACCTATTTTTATTTCTACTTTCTACTTTCAACTAACGACTTCAATGAAATCCTAGAAAAAGGTTGGGTTTTTACACTTTTCAAAAATAGGAATTAAAGTTAAAGATAGCTAAAGCAAATATAAACCCAAATACAGCTTACCAGAACCTAAATGTGGTGGATGCATTATTTTCCTTTTCTTTAATGCTTTCTTTTCCCACCTGCTGATCAACAGTAACACACATCATATCCTAGGGTGACAACGCACACCTACTTTATACATCTCTGATGGAGCAGTGTTGTCACCCTAGGCTGTCCTCCTGGCTTGGATTACAAATACCTCCCTAGCTCATTATCACCATTACATAGAGGGGGGTTGCTTTGTAGTTCACAGAAGAAAGCTGGGAGGGCTGATAAGATTGATATAGATGTTTCAGTTAAACTAATTTTTGGCAGGAGCAACAGGTTTTTTTTTTATGTACTTGCAGAAAATGTTTTCAACCTCAAAAAAACAAAAAACCAACAAAAAAAAAAACAAAAAACGAATTACCTCTTTTGATACCACTGTAAGAATTAATACGGTTATCCACCAATAAGACTAGACCACACAACGATGCTGAATACAAGGAGAGTGCGGTCTGCAGTCTGTGCAGTTTAACTCCACTTCGATGATTGCGTTTATGTCTGCAGAAATCTAACATGTCCGCTCTCAACAGCCTCAAATTGTGCATGGTCTTCAGCTGAGCCCCTGCGGAAACAGAAAAACGTCACACACTAAAGGGGCTGGTTCCTATCTCAGCAAATATTGGCAAATTGCAAACTATTCTGAAGAAAATAAACAATTAGGGGATAGATATAGGAACGGAATTTTTAAAGTGCATTAACATACTATTTACCCTCCAAGCCAGATCTTTAAGGCTTTCAAAGGACAGACAGTGTCCGAATTTGGCTGCGAAAGTAGAAGTACACTTTAAACAAAAACACATTTAGGCTACTTTCACACTGAGGCGCTTTACAGGTGCTACAGCACTAAAAATAGCACCTGCATAGCGCCTGTAAAGAGCCGCTCCTGTCTCTCCAGTGTGAAAGCCTGAGTGCTTTCACACTGGAGCGGTGCACTTGCAAAAAAAAAAAAAAAAAAGGTCCTGCAAGCCACATCTTTGCAGTACTGTAGGAGCAGTGTATACACCGCTCCTAAAGCGCCCCTGCCCATTAAAAACAATGGGGCAGCGGCGCTTTTAACCCTTTCTTGGCCGCTAGCGGAGGGAAAACCGCAAGCATGGGGCCGACTAGCGCCGCTAAAACCAAGGTAAAGCGGCGCTAAAAATAGCCCGCCCCAGTGTGAAAGTAGCCTTATATGAGCAAACCTGGCAAATGAGCAATAACTTCTCTTTGGAGCGAGGAAGAAAAGAAGTTGTATGTCTATGTTAGCATCCCATTATCTCTAGTACATGTTTTTGTTTTACTATTGGTGCAGCAGATCACATACATACTTTGGAGATTGCACTACTGGGTGATGCAAACATTCACATCTCCAGGGTAGCAAAAGATGTCAGATTTATCTGTAAGACATACACTATAAAACATCAAAATTACTGATCACACCTACACTACATGGCTAGAATTGTGTAGATACCCCTCCAAATAATTGCGTTCAGGTGTTTTCAATGAAGAGTACTGTAAAGTGTTTGTGAAGTTAATTTCTGTTTTAATTAAAATAAAAGATGATATACTTATTGGTACCGCACAGAGCGGTCCCTCGCCTCCTCTTCTGCTACTGTCCCCCATCGGCGCTCTCTGCACCTACTTTCCTGAGTGTGACCCCATAGCAAGCCGTGTGCTATGGAAGCACAAGTGCGGGAACGATCTCAAGCCAGACTGTGCGCCCACAGATGCACAAAGCACAGCTCAGCCACGCCCCCCTTCTCCCTCCTCACAGGGCTTGACTGACAGCAGCAGGAGCCAATGTGGGAACAGTTAGTGGGGCAATTCTTACCCTAACGTAGGGAATGCATTGATGTAATGCATTGATGTAAAAATACCTCTTATGCCCCATACACACAGTCAGATTTTCTGATGGAAAATGTTCGATGGGAGCTTGTTGTCGGAAATTCTAACAGTGTGTAGGCTCCATCGGACATTTTCCATCAGAATTTCCAACACACAAAATTTGAGATCTGGATCTCAAATTTTACGACAACAAAATCCGTTGTCGTAAATTCTGATCGTGTGTACACAATTCTGGTGCACAAAGTTCCACGCATGCTCGGAATCAAGCAGAAGAGTCGTACTGGCTCATTGTACATCACCGCGTTCTTGGCAATCGGAATTTCCGACAAGATTTGTGTGACCGTGTGTATGAAAGACAAGTTTAAGCCAACATCCGTTGGAAAAAAATACATGGATTTTGTTGTCATAATGTTCGATCGTGTGTTCGGGGCATTAGTCTTTAGATCCGTTTTACTGCTACAGCATACAAAAGACATTTTAGACAACTGTGCACAACCAAGTTTGCGGTAACAGTTTGTGGAAAGCTCTTTACTTCCAGAATGACTGTACCCCTGTGTACAAAGCAAGCTCCATGAAGACATGGTTTAACCAGTGTAGTGTGGACAAACTCAAATGTCCTGCACAGAACCCTGACCTCATAACTACTGAACATCTTTGGGGTGAATTTGAATGGTGATCCAAGTGTTCTTGTCCAACATTAGTACTTGACCTCACAAATGTTCTTTTGGCTAAATGGGCACCAATTCCAAGCCCAACATCTTGTGAAGTCTTTCTAAAAGAGTGGAGACTTTTATAACAGCAAATGACGAATGGGCACGTTTATCTTAACGCCCATGCTTTTGGAACTGGATGTCCTGGAAGTTAATACAGGTCTGATGGCCAGGTATCCAAAAGATGAGGTGCAGTGGAGAAAGGGGAGACATTCATACACATGCTGCATGTATACGTTTTTCTGGATTTCAGACACAGGCAGATCGCTGATGATAAAACACATTGCTTTGGATACTCTTCTGCATCCAACACTGTGTTAATTAAAAGGCCTCACCCAAGTGAATAGTAAAGCTTTCCTCCAGCTGCCCATGTTCCTCATACAAAGAGCGGCTGGTCTCTGTGGATTCCAGAAGGTGGCTTTGCTGGACTTTAATTTCTTCACTGTTTAAAAACAAATAAAAAACAATAGAAAAATCTAAAAGTTTATCGTTGTTAGAAAGATAATAAAGTCCTACTACAATTAGGAGAATTTACCAAGACCTGTGAGCTCAACAAGAAAAACATCCACCGATTCCCCCATCCATGCTAAATAGAGGGAATTGACTCAAAGTCAATAAGTAGCTATTTCAATTGAAAAAAATTGTTGCAAATGCCGAAACTAATAAAGAAGGGTCGTTTCCAAAAAAATGGATGCAAAGAAAATAAGAAATCATACACTAATAGTAACTAAGGCAAAGATGGAATTTGGAGTGAATATAGTCAGGATGTCATTCTGCACTTGTCTTTGTAATTTTCTCAGAAAGAGCACAGAACAAGGTAAATTATTTTGGTGTGTTCTAACCTGGAAGTAATATCTGTTCCAGCAGTTCAGTCATGTCAGTTTTTTACAGATAGCTTCTAACTGGATGCTCTGGGGTTGATTTACCAAAACTTAAGTGCGCAGAATCTGATGAAGCTGTGCATGGTGGACAATTAGCTTCTAACTTCAGCTTGTTCGATTAAGCTTTGACAAAAAAAAAAAAAAAAAAAGAGGAAGCCAATTGGTTTCTACGCAGAGCTGCTCTATATTGTGCACGCTCCAGTTTTATTGGATCAACCCCTATGTGTCATTGCACTTCACAATACTTCCATACATTGTACATTTACTGTGCCCAACCTGATGAAGCTGTTGTTGGGATTCTTGAGGTCCTGGTGCAGCTTTATTACCCACTCCTGATACTCTTGCTTCTGGATGGTGGACAACTGCTTCAACTCTGTACTCCACTTGTTTTCTAGAATCTGGGAAATACAGAGTAAAAAACACACAAAAGCATAACTGGCTGGTTAAAAAAATTGAATCGGATTTAAAGTAAACCAACTTTACGTGAATGGCAAAGTACAAGTACAGTTCAACATCATATACCATATTTTTTGCTCCATAAAGACGTACTTTTCTCCCCCCAAAAATATGGGGGGAAATGTCTGTGCGTCTTATGGAGTGAATATTGATCAGCAGGGCCGCTGATAGGAGGATCATTGCGGCGGGAGAGCGATGCCCTGTGCAGCTCTCTGCACCAGCTGAAAGTCTGTTTCTCCCCCGCCTTCAGCTGCTAGAGGGAGAGAAACACAAGGTATTGTTCTGCAATTAACCCCCACAAGTTCAGCATTCACGTGTAAAGTTGCCCGCTATTTATATGTAAATTATGTGAGCATTTATATGTAAATTAGGTCGGCAACCCACAGCGATTCATATACAAATCACGCCCCCTCCTCTGTATGCCACCCAACTAGAGGATGTAAACAGCATACAGGTGAGCATAGGGGGCATGTAGAGGTAAGAGTTGTATCGAGAGGGAGATAAGAATGCAGAGATTAGCAGAGAGATGGGGGTTACTGTAAATACCCCTGTTACATCACTTGTCAGTGTAAATGTCTCAATTACATTGGTGGTCGATGTAAATACTCCTGTTGTGTTGAGGTCAGTGCATATGTCCCAGTTAGATTGGGGATCAGCGTAGGGTGCCCCCTTGGATTGCTTGACAGTGTAGAAATATTTTTCGGTTATATTTTATTAAATATTTTAGCACACCATTTGGTTCAGAATATTTTTTTCTTGTGTTCCATCTCTAAAACCTAGGAGCGTCTTATGGAGCGAAAAATACAGTACATTACAATTTGATAGCTTAAAGTGATTGTAAATGATCGCCTTGTAAAACAACACATTCAGTTTAAAATAGGAATCAAAAGGCAAAACATTTTTGTATAGATACTGTATACAAAAAAAAAAAAAAAAAACAAACACACACACACACACTATAAATACCCCATTTACCTTTTTTTTAAAAAAATAAGTGATCACATTCCCTCTGTTCTCAGCTGCATAAAAGCTGGGGGGAGGAGAAACAGCAGTACACTGAGCTTCCCAGTCAGACGCTGTGCAGCGGGGCATGTCAGGACAAGTCTGATCATTGGAGGAGAGCAGGCTAGGTTCCTAGCATAGCTAGAGAACTGACCACGATGTCCTCTTCTGCTTAGTGTGGTCAGTTAGGAAAGCAGAGGGACTGGCAGGAACACCAGGGATTTCACATAAAGGAAGCAATACAAAGAGAACAGGATACTTTCTCATACAAGTACATGGTACAGCAGACACATATCAGGACTATGAAGTGTTAGGGTAACAAACACTTTTAGCATTTCTTTATTGTTGGGGGAAAAAAACAAAAACAAAAAAAAAAACAAAGCAGCAGAAATTACCTGTGTCAAGCTCATGGTGCAAATATGCTCCTAGTGGTTATAAGGGGCCCCAGTGTCTTGTATAAATTTTTTCCTTTGCAACAATGAGCTGGACACAAGCAATTTTGATGCAAGTGATGCTATTTTCTGCTTATAAACTTTTACCAATTCCTGCACCCTTGCAGCTTTGTTTTTTTTCACATGCTCTGATGGGATAGGTCCCAGGAATAATCTTTCAAGTATTGCATCTGAATTAGAGAATTTTTTTTGGTCTTTCATTGTTCATTTATATCATCTAATTTCTGGGATGGACAATAAAACATGAGCACCAAGTGATTATTTGTGTACTTTTCTATACATATATACACACACATGGTTGTTTTTCTCTTTATTGCTTGATATTGATATTTTTCTTTAATAGTTACCTGCTGCGATTCAAAATGTTGTGCTGCCACTGAGTTTACGTCTTGGTCACTGAGGGACTTGCCCAGTTCTTGCATCACTTTGTTCATCTCTAAACCTTGACTATGTTAACAAAAAAAGTCAAACAAATCATTACATCAGTGCCACAGTTGTACTAGAAGAATAGGATACTGTGGGTATAACTGCGCTTATTAAAATGTAAATATAGGTTATTTCGAGTAGCTGTCATTTCTTCTTACATAGGGATTACATGACCACCAAATACATAGATTGGTTTCTGGCCTTGAAGTAAAGCTGGGGCCTGGGTATGGACATTCTTTACCTGCATTCTTAACAAGCAGAGAGTAAATATTAAAAATAAGCCCTCTGCAATCTCTGTAGCTGCAGGCCCTATGGAGTAATTCATCCTCAAAATTCACGAGACGCACTAAAGTAATTCAAGTCTGGTCTCAGCACTCTGTTCTCCCCTCTCCCTGTGTATCTGCTCCTTGTTTACCTTAGAGATTAAAAAACGGTCAGGTTGCCAAGTCACTGCTGTAGGGTGAAAGTGAAAAAGCTTTTCGCTGTAAACTTTGAGGATGAATTACTCCACAGTTACTGCATCTACAGGGGTCAATAAGGGTTCATTCACACTAAAGCGATCCATTGTGGTGCGCCAACTCAAGTTATTACATATGCAGTTCTTTATATATGTGCTGCCAACACAACAAAAATAGTAAAATATGAATCACTCTTTTTCAAAACAAAGAGCACCACAATGCATGGTATATGCCATGTTCTGCGATGAGGTGCGTTGTGCTCTACTGTACCATGAGTTTAAGTGCCATTAACAATGAATGGCACTGCACAGAGCAGGTGCATTCCCATGCATTTTGGCAACGCGCATTTTAGGGAGCATTGCCACAATGCAAGTGTAATGGACATTTTATTTTGATTATGTATACAGTAGGAAATAGACACTCTGCCAGGTTTTTGGCGCTGTCTGTGTCCCCGCTGGAAAGATTCACTTTATATATATTTTTTGGATGTCTATTGTCACAGAGACCGAAAAGAATCAGAAATTCAAAATTTTGGAGCTACCGTGAGAGCAAAGAGTAAGGGGGAATCTTCCCTCACTTTGGGGAGCTTGTGTTTCTAAGACAGGAAGTGAAAGAATATGTCCCAAGCAAGACACAGACAGCAAAACATAATCCTATAGGGTTTTTAAATAGATATTCAAAGGAAACCTTGTTGGAGTTCGAGTGCATGCATCCTTAAAGTATAAGTACACGTGAAACCTCACTTTGTAAAACACATTCAATTTAAAATTAAAAAACAAAAAACAAAAACAAAAAAACAAAACAGACAATAAATAATTTATAATATACATTATACACACACACTGTATATTATAAATTATTTATTGTCTGTTTTTTTTTTTAATTGAATGTGTTTTACAAAGTGAGGTTTCACGTGTACTTATACTTTAAGGATGCATGCACTCGAACTCCAACAAGGTTTCCTTTGAATATCTATCTTAAAACCCTATCGGATTATGTTTTGCTGTCTGTGTATGTATATATATATATATATATATATATATATATATATATATATATATATATATATATATATATATATATATATATATATATATATATATATATATATATATATATATATATATATATATATATATATATATATATTCATGGGACAACACTGAAGAAATGACACTTTGCTACAATGTAATGTAGTGAGAGTACAGCCTGTATAACAGTGTAAATTTGCAGTCCCCAAGACCATACAGAGGTTTAACAGGACAGGTTCCAATCAGAACAGACCTCGCTATGGTCGTCCAAAGAAGTTGAGTGCACGTGCTCAGTGTCATATCCAGAGGTTGTCTTTGGGAAATAGTCATGAGTGCTGCCGGCATTGCTTCAGAGGTTGAAGGGGTGGGGGGGTCAGCCTGTCAGTGTTCAGACCATAAGCCGCACACTGCATCAAATTGGTGTGCATGGCTGTCTTTCCACAAGGAAGCCTCTTCTAAAGATGATGCACAAAAAAGCCCACAAACTGTTTGCTGAAGACAAGCAGACTAAGGACATGGAATACTGGAACCATGTCCTGTGGTCTGATGAGACCAAGATAAACTTATTTGGTACAGATGTTGTCAAGCATATGTGGTGGCAACAGGTGAGGAGTACAAAGACAAGTGTCTTGCCTACATTCAAGCATAATGGTGGGAGTTTCATGGTCTGGTGCTGCATGAGTGCTGCCGGCACTGGAGAGCTACAGTTCATTGAGGGAACAACGAATTCCAATATGTGACCTACTGAAGCAGGAGCATGATCCCCTCCTTTCGGAGACTGGGCCGCAGGGCAGTATTCCAACACAACAACCCCAAACACACCTCCAAGACGACCACTGCCTTGCTAAAGTAGCTTAGGGTAAAGGTGATCGACTGGCCAAGCATGTCTCCAGACCTAAACCCTATTGAGCATCTGTGGGTCATCCTCAAACGGAAGGTGGAGGAGCGCATGGTCTCTAACATCCACCAGCTCCGTGATGTCGTCATGGAGGAGTAGAAGAGGACTCCAATGGCAACCTGTGAAGCTCTGGTGAACTCCATGCCCAAGAGAGTTAAGGCAGTGCTGGAAAAAAATGGTGGCCACACAAAACATTGACACTTTGGGCCCAATTTTGATGTTTTCACTTAGGGGTGTACTCATTTTTGTTGCCAATGGTTTAGACATTAATGGCTGTGTGTTGAGTTATTTTGAGGGGACAGCAAATTTACACTGTTATACAAGCTGTACACTCACTACTTTACATTGTAGCAAAGTGTCATTTCTTCAGTGTTGTCACATGAAAAGTCATAATAAAATATTTACAAAAATTAGTTTATATATACATACACACATACATACAGTTGTGCTCATAAGTTTACATACCCTGGCAGAATTTATGATTTCTTGGCCATTTTTCAGAGAATATAAATAACAAAAACTTTTTTCACTCATGGTTAGCGTTTGACTGAAGTCATTTATCATCAACTGTGTTTACTCTTTTTAAAATCATAATGACAACAGAAACTATGAAAATGACCCCAATTAAAAGTTAACATACCCCAGTTCTTAATACCCCCTTTAACATCAATGACGGCTTGAAATCTTTTGTGGTATTTGTCGATGAGGCTCTTTATCTTCTCAGATGGTAAAGCTGCCCATTCCTCTCGGCAAAAAGCTTCCAGTTCCTGTCAATTCTTGGGCTGTCTGGCATGAACTGCACATTGGAGATCTCCCCAGAGTGGCTCAATGATATTGAGGTCAGGAGACTGAGATGGCCACTCCAGAACCTTCACTTTATTCTGCTGTAGACAATGACAGATCGACTTGGCCTTGTGTTTTGGATCATTGTCATGTTGGATTGTCCAAGCACATCCCATGCACAGCTTCCTGGCTGATGAATGCAAATGTTCCTCCAGTATTTTTTGACAACATATTGCATTCATCTTGCCATCAATTTTGACCACATTTCCTGTGCCTTTGTAGCTCACACATCCCCAAAACATCAGTGATCCACCTCCGTGTTTCACAGTAGGAATAGTGTACTATTCATCATAGGCTTTGTTGACTCCTCTCCAAATGTAGTGTTTATGGTTGTGGCCAAATGACTTTGTGCCAGAAATTTTGAGGCTGGTCTCTGTGCTGTTTGGCGTATTGTAAGCAGGATACTTTGTGCCCTTTGCATAGGATTGGCTTTTTTCTGGCAACTCGACCATACAGCCCATCTTTCTTCAAGTGCCTCCTTATTGTGCATCTTGAAAACAGCCACACCACATTCAGAGAGTCCTGTATTTCACCTGAAGTTATTTGTGGGTTTTTCTTTGCATCCCGAACAATTTTCCTGGCAGCTGTGGCTGAAATTTTAGTTGGTCTACCTGATCGTGGTTTGGTTTTAACAGAACCCCTAATTTTCCACTTCTTGATTAGAGTGTGAACACTGCTGATTGGCATTCTCAATTCCTTGGATATCTTTTTATAATCACATTCCTGTTTTATACAGTTCAACTACCTTTTCCCGCAGATCCTTCGACAATTCTTTTGCTTTTCCCATGACTCAGAATCCAGAAACGTCAGTGCAGCACTGGATGAAAGATGCAAGGGTCTGTCAGGAGTCCAGAAACTCATTGGCCTTTTATATATACACACACACTAATTACAAGCTAACAGATCATTGGCGAGGATGGTTACCTTTAATAGCCATTCAAACCCCTGTGTGTCAACTTGTGTGCATGCCATCAGGCCAAAATCACCAGGGTATGTAAACTTTTGATCAGGGTCATTTGGGTAGTTTCTGTTGTGATTATGATTTAAAAAAAAAAAAAAAAAGAGTAAAAACAACAGTAAAGAGTGTTATATATATATATATATATATATATATATATATATATATATATATATATATATATATATACACACACACACACACACACACACACACACACACATACATACATACATACACACACACACACACACATTTTTTTCCCTTTATAAGTGATCATATAACCGCTGTTCTTTCTTAGCTGCATAAGGGACTTAAGGAGGTGGGGGTGGAGAAGCAGCATTTCAGTGATCTTTCTAGTAAAAGGCTATGCAAGGGGAGTGCCAGCACAAGTCCTGGCCTCTGGAGCAGGGGCAGGCTTATCTCCCAGCACAGCCAGAAAACTTACCACACTGGAAAGGATATCTAGTGTGGTCAGTTTGGGATAGGAAAGCAGGAAGACTGGCAGGACCACCAGGTATTTCACACAAGGGAAGCAATACGAAGAGAACAGGATAATTTTTAACACAAGTAAGTGGTACAACATATACATATCAGGAATATGAAATATTTGGGTAACATTCTTTAACCATTCCCCACTCTATGCAAATGTAAAAAAAAAAAAAAAACGAAGAAAAAAGGTGGGATTTACATTTTTTTTGTATATTTTAATTTCCAGCCAGATATAAAAACAAACAAATAAAGCAGCACTGTATTCATTATTACATCATTACCTGTATTTTTGTAAAAGCAAGCAGCGCAAGTACCTGCATTTGAGATTTTAGCTTCTTTCATTCTCTGTACAGCAGAGTATAGACTTGGAGAGGAAGAATCAGCAAAAGGAGCCAGTCAGTTGTGCTGCATAGCTCATGTGCTAACAAGGGACATGCTGATGGGAGGCGAGAGCAGAGTGAAAGAAGCGTGACTGTACAGTCAAGACTTACAGGTCTTCAGCCCTGCCAGACGGGGTTGTTGTGTGGCAGAGCTGTGTAAATAACAAAACTGGATGAACAAAAATATAAATCCTTTAGTGGGTAAAACAGCTCATTATATGTATATTCTGTTTTTTTAGAAAGCAATTTAAAAGCTCCTTTACTGCTTTTAAAAAAGTAAACATTTAAATGTCCATAACCTGGCTGCAGTCACACCTTTAATAATGAGACAATGTTTAGTGTCCAAATTGTGGGTGTCATCGTACCAAAAATTGCTCAGACTCAAGTCTACATCCTGCCAAAGAGAAGGTGTTTTTCTCATGACTTGGATCAGTAAGTGAATGTTACGTGGGGAAAATAATTATTACATTCCCTGCAAATTTTGTAAGTTTGCCCACTTACAAAGAATTGAAGGGTCTATAACTGTAATCATAGGTGTATTTGGTGTGGCTGTTTCAAGATGCACAATAAGGAGGCAATTGAAGAAAGATGGGCTGTATGGTCGAGTTGCCAGAAAAAAGCCAATCCTATGCAAAGGGCACAAAGTATCCTGCTTACAATACGCCAACAACACAGAGGCAAGCCTCAAAATTTCTGGCACAAAGTCATTTGGCCACAACCATAAACACTACATTTGGAGAGGAGTCAACAAAGCCTATGATGAATAGTACACCATTCCTACTGTGAAACACAGAGGTGGATCACTGATGTTTTGGGGATGTGTGAGCTACAAAAGGCACAGGAAATGGGGTCATTTGGGGGGGTTTGTACTGCCCTGCCATTTTAGCACCTCAAGAAATGAGATAGGCAGTCATAAACTAAAAGCTGTGTAAATTCCAGAAAATGTACCCTAGTTTGCAGACGCTATAACTTTTGCGCAAACCAATAAATATACGCTTATTGACATTTTTTAGTTTACCAAAGACATGTGGCGGAATACATTTTGGACTAAATTTGAGTTTATTGTATTTTTTTTTTATAACAAAAAGTAGAAAATATTTTTTTTCAAAATTTTCGGCCTTTTTCCGTTTATAGCGCAAAAAATAAAAAAAACGGCAGAGGTGATCAAATACCATCAAAAGAAAGCTCTATTTGTGGGAACAAAAGGACGCAAATTTCATTTGGGTACAGCATCGCATGACCGCGCAATTAGCAGTTAAAGCGACGCAGTGCCAAATTGTAAAAAGTGCTCTGGTCAGGAAGGGGGTAAATCCACCCGGGGCTGAAGTGGTTAAACAATGGACACAAAAAAAAACAAAAAACACACACCACACAAGACATAAATGTTATAACTTGAGTTGAAGTTCTGAAGTTCAGTGAGTAAAATAAGTATTTGATCCCCAAGCAAAACATGACTTAGTACTTGGTGGAAAAACCCTTGTTGGCAAGCACAGAGGTAAGACGTTTCTTGTAGTTGGTAACCAGGTTTGCATACATCTCAGGAGGGATTTTGATCCACTCTTCTTTACAGATCTGCTCTAAATCCTTAAGGTTTCTTGGCTGTCACTTGGCAACTCGAAGTTTCAGCTCCCTCCATAAATTTTCTATAGGATTAAGGTCTGGAGACTGGATAGGCCACGCCATGACATTAATGGGCTTCTTTTTGAGCCACTCTTGTTGTCTTGGCAATATGTTTTGGGTCATCACTGTCATGCTGGAAGACCCATTCGTGACCCATCTTGAGTGTTCTGGCTGAGGGAAGAAGGTTCTCATCCAAGATTATACAATACATGGCCCTGTCCATTGTCCCCTCAATGCGGCAAAGTCGGCCTATACCTTTAGCAGAGAAACAGCCCCAAAGCATCATGTTTTCACCCCCATGTTTTACTGTAGGGGTGGTGTTCTTAGTCAGCATTTTTCTTCCTCCAAACAAGGCCAGTTGAATGAATGCCAAAGAGCTCAATTTTGCTCAATTTTGGTCTTAAGTGATCACAGTACTTTCTCCCAATCCTTCTCTGAACCATTTAGATGTTCATTGGCAAACTTCAGATGGTTCATGTGCCTTCTTGAGTTGGGCGATCTTGTGGGCACTACAGGATTTCAATCCATGGCGGTGCATTGGGTTACCGATGGATTGTTTGGTGACTCTGGTCCCAACTGTCTTAAAATAATTCACAAGCTCCTCCTGTGTAGTCCTGGGCTGATCCCTCACTTTTCTCATGATCATCCTTACTCCATGAGGCAAAATCTTGCAGGGAGCTCCAGACCGAGGGCAATTGATGGTCATTTTGTATTTCTTCCATTTGCAAATAATCGCTCCTACAGTTGTCTTCTTCTCACAAAGCTTCTTGCTGATAGTCTTGTAGCCCATTCCAGCCTTGTGCAGGTCTACAATCTTGTCCCTGATGTCCTTTGACAGCTCTTTGGTCCTGCTCATGATGGTGGGTTTGAATGGAAGAAAGATTCTGTGGACAGGTGTCTTTTATACATATAACGAGTTGTCGTTAGGAGCACCTTCTTAAAATTGACAGGACTAAGCTGTGTACCACATGAGCACATACTGTAGCCAATCAGTGGGAGCCAGAAATATTGTTGGCTGGTAGGGGACCAAATACTTATTTTACTCACTGAACTGCAACTCAATTTAGAACATTTGTTTTATGTGTTTTTTCTGGATTTTTGGTTGATATTCTGTCTCTATCATTTAAAATACACATATGATAAAAATTATAGACCCTTCATTTCTTTGTAAGTGGGCAAACGTACAAAATCTGCAGGGGATTAAATACATTTTCTCGACTGTATATTTTATAATCATAAGCAAAAAAAGAAATAAAAACAAACATATTACCGATTTGGGAATCTGATAATCCAGTACAGTAACATTGGTTGAAACTGTAAAAATAAAAGTACCGTTCTCGTAGTTTCTTCAGCTCCACGTCTCTTTCCCCAAGCAGCTCAGAAATGCTGACAAAGTAATTGTGCTCCAGGTTGAGCAGAGTCTCTGAAGCCGGGGAATGGATGAGATCATGATAAATATCAGCAAAGTCTTCATCCCAGTTAGGCTCCTCCGGACGGGAATGTTCCAGTGTTGTCTACAGCAGGGGAAGGGAGAGACATTTTTCAACTCATGATATACTCTTGTACAGTCAAAAGCTTTGTAGACACCTATCTATCAGACCTACCTATATGACCAAAAGTATGATGGGCGCCCCTGCAAATGATTGACTTATAATACTACAGCATACAAAAGACATTTTAGACAGTTAAGCACTTCTAACCTTGTGGTAACATTTTAGGAAAGGTCCTTTTTTGTTCCATCATGACTGTGCTCCTGTGCAGTCATCTCCGTAAAAACAAAGGGGTTGATTTACTAAAGGCAAATAGACTGCACTTTTGCAAGTGCAGTTACACTCAGCAAGTGCAGTTGCTCCAGAGCTTAGTAAATGAGGTAAACCTTTACTTTTACAAGTGCTTCCTTCAGTAAGATAAAAATGTTCCAGAAGTGAGCAAAAAACGTGCTGACAAAAGTGACTGTGCTCTCCTTTTGTGCTTTCACTCACCAGAGCACTTCACCCCTGCAGGGGTACAAGCGTGTAGGAATAACGTGATCCCAATCCTAGAGTTGCGATATCCCCCTGGTTCCCGGCTCCCGGGTAGGAAGGTCATCCACGGCAGGAAGGGAAGGCGCCTCAAATGACATCCGTATGACGAAACGCGCAAAACGGGGCTAATCTGATACGCTCACACGTCACGTCCGGGATTTGTGGTTTTGACATATGATCGGTGGAACGCAAGCTCCTATTGCGGAGAGCGCGGCTTCCCCATCACGCCTGGAGAGTTTGTGAGCCAGCTGGCTCTCTCTCCTCTTTTTTCAATTGAAACAACCTTTTTTAATACATTTCTAAATAAATTCAGCAATACGGAATTACGCTATGTGGATTGTTTTTTCTTGTTTTTTACACACACACACACACACACATGTGGTCATCTGACCGGGAGTTACGCTGCAGAGGGGGGCACTGGAGTCTCCTTCCCTTCCTGCCGTGGATGACCTTCTACCCGGGATATCGCAACTTTAGGATTGGGATCACATTATTCCTACATGCTTGTACCCCTGCAGGGGTGAAGCGCTCTGGTGAGTGAAAGCACAAAAAGGGGAGCACAGTCACTTTTGTCAGCACGTTTTTTGCTCACTTCTGGAACATTTTTATCTTATTGAAGGAAGCACTTGTCACTTTTATATGGACACTGATTTTGAGTTCTATATACAATTTAAAAAAACATTTTTCTTCTTTTTTTGGGGGGCACTATTGGCTTATGGACACTTACATTTCAATCCTTTTATAATATGTATTGGATATCACTGTAGTAGCTTATATATGTGCATATATATCAATGGTGTTTGATGAATATTATTCACATCAGCTGATGCTATTTATTCATTGATTGTTCTTATACACATGCTATATGTGTTTTTTTACTTTTTGATATTAACCACCTCAATACTAGGCACTTTCGCCCCCTTCCTTCCCAGACCAATTTTCAGCTTTCAGCGCTCTCGCACTTTTAATGACAATTACTCGGTCATGCTACACTGTACCCAAATAAAATTTTTATCATTTTGTTCGCACAAATAGAGCTTTCTTTTGGTGGTATTTATTCACGACTCCATTTTTTTTTTTTTGCGATATAAGCGCAAAAATAGTGGAAATTTGGAAAAAAAACAATATTTTCTTTTTTCTGTTTTAAAAGAAATCCAGTAAAATCGAATTTTGTCATAAATTTAAGCCAAAATGTATTCTGCTACATGTTTTTGATAAAAAAAATCCTGTTAAGTGTATAATAATTGGTTTGTGTGATCACGGACATATGTACGCAAATGATCATGTACAGATGTGTGCAGGTGATCACGTACATATGTGTGCAGATTACCATTGGGACATGTGATTTTAGTGTGACATATGTGGGGGACAGCTTTTTTTATTATTTGGGGACATGTGTTTTGGGGACATGTGTGTTTTACATTATGTGGGGACATGTGTGTGTGTTTTACATTATGTGGGGACATGTGTGTGTTTTACATGTATGTATTTACATGTGTGTTGACACTAGGTTGGTGATCAGTGAGTAAAAAGCTGTAAAAAACAGCTCATACTCACTGATCATCAGCCGGCTGCAGCGATCCCCTCTCCTCTCCTCCTCAGCGACAACTTCCGTGTGAGGAGAGGAGAGCTGATCGCCTAGCAACCGGCTGTGTTTACATCACATGACGGCTGTGATTGGACACGGCCGTCATGTGATCAGGAGGGCCAATCACAGAGCCCTCCTGCCGATCCGAGATGCGCCGTGTCCGGGGGACACGAGCGCATCGGGATCGCGCCGCTGCGCGGGCACGCGCGCGCGCGATCCCGCTCCTTCTGAGGGACGTTCCTGAACGTCCACTCAGAAGGAGAGAGCGCCCACCTGGCCGTTTATGTACATTGGCCGGGTGGGAAGTAGTTAAGCACAGGTCACTTTTCTTAGGTGCTAGGTAGCACTTATTACTGTTACACATGTTGTACACTTTTTGATTTGAGGTACATATATATATACACACACACACATGAGCCTGGGATGAGCAGTCTTTCCAGGCACAGATACCAAATCCAGTGAAATAGTGACAAACAGTGTGGTGTTTATTTGTGATATATACAAGTCTATATACAGGTGCTGTACAGTGTTCCAAAGAAAACAAATAGGAACAAAAATAGCCAAAACAAAACCTAGTCGTGTCTCGGCACTAACTAAACAATATTTACAAATCCTAACTACCAGGCTGAGCAAGCCTACAGCTTGTCAGCTTCCACATACCTTTTTGCTCTCCTACACAGAAGCTTGTCTGAGTATCCCAGGCCAAGAGCAAGGGCTGTCTGCTCAGGTGAGCTTAAATTAGCCTGGGGGAGAGGACCAAGACCTGAACCGGACCATGGATCAGAGATCCCTGAACCTGTATGAGAGGAGCCTGGGAGATGTATAAACCCCGAACAGGACTTTTCCTGGCTCTCTCTGGGACGCTCTGCTACATATCCTCCCCCCTTGTTTCAACCCCAGGGTTGGAACACCTGTAGCCCAACAGGAGTGAACACGGGACAGGGCATCTACATTCCCCATCTCAACACCTGGCCTGTGTTTTACAGTGAAGGAGTAATCCTGTAGAGCCAAAAACCACCGGTTCACCCGTCTATTAGTCTCCTTCTTTTGGGCCATCCATTTCAGAGGAGCATGGTCAGTTATTAAGTCAAACTGGTGCCCTAACAAATAGTACCTGAGTGCGTCCACGGCCCACTTTATGGCTAAACACTCCTTTTCAATGACTGCATACCTTTGCTCATGGTCATTGAGCTTTCTGCTTAGGTACACCACAGGGTGTTCTTCCCCATTGTGTACCTGTGATAGTACTGCCCCGATACCAACATCAGACGCATCCGTCTGAACCAAAAAATCTTTGGAGAAATCGGGGGAGTACAGTACTGGCTGTGCACAAAGAGCCTTCTTCAGGACTTGAAAAGATTCCTCTGCTACTGCGGACCATTTCACCATTACAGAGTCTTTCCCTTTCATAAGGTCTGTCAGTGGGGCAGCTATAGTTGCAAAATTTGGGATAAATCTTCTATAATACCCCGCAATGCCAAGAAAGGCCCTGACCTGCTTCTTGTTTGCAGGACGTGGCCATTCCTGGATGGCTTCTATTTTATTCACTTGAGGTTTTATGACACCACGCCCAATAGTGTAGCCCAAATACTTGGCTTCCTCTAGACCAATGGCACATTTTTTTGGATTTGCTGTAAAACCTTCTTTGAAGAGGGAATCAAGGACAGCCTGGACACGGGGCAAGTGAGACTCCCAGTCAGTACTATGTACCACTATGTCATCTAGATATGCTGCTGCATATTGTCGGTGGGGTCTTAGAGTCCTGTCCATGGCCCTCTGAAATGTCGCAGGGGCATTTTGTAACCCAAAAGGCATTTTTTTGTATTGAAAGGAACCCTCTGGGGTCACAAATGCGGTCTTCTCTTTGGCGCTACCAGTCAGGGGTATTTACCAATAACCTTTTGTCAAGTCCAAAGTGGTCAGATAGCGAGCCTTGCCAAGTCGGTCTAGAAGTTCGTCCACTCTGGGCATTGGGTACGTGTCAAACTTTGTCACTGCATTAAGCTTCCTGAAGTCATTACAGAACCTCCAAGTGCCATCCGGTTTTGGGACTAACACGATGGGGCTAGACCAGTCACTATTTGATTCCTCAATGACATCTAGCTCCAACATTCTTTTAACTTCCTCGCTGATGTCCTTTCTCCTCGCTTCAGGAATTCGGTATGGTTTGAGCTTGACACGGACCCCAGGTTCAGTAACAATATCATGCTGAACTGCTGAAGTCGTGCCAGGTAACTCTGAAAATCTCTCTCTATTTCTTATCAGGAATTCTCTAGTTTCCTGCTTTTGGGAATATGACAGGGTGTCTGGAATCGTGACCTCTGGGATAAGAAGGGACTCAGTACCCTTAGGCGTTACCGGGAGGGACCTCGCAGTTAACGCCAGTCTATCCTTCCAGGGCTTTAACAGGTTTATATGGTAAATCTGTTCGGGCTTCCTTTTCCCTGGTTGATATACCTTGTAATTGACCTCCCCAACTCTTTCAATTACTTCAAAGGGACCCTGCCACTTAGCCAGGAACTTGCTCTCAACAGTGGGAACTAACACCAGGACCCTGTCACCAGGTGAGAAAACACGGAGTTGGGCCCCTCTGTTGTATATCCTCTGTTGAGCTGCTTGGGCCTGCAGTAAGTGTTCTTTTACCATCGGCATGATTGCTGCAATCCTGTCCTGCATTTGAGCGATATGCTCAATGACACTTTTATGGGGTGTCTGCTCCCCCTCCCAAGTTTCTTTGGCTATGTCTAAGAGTCCCCGAGGGTGTCTCCCATAAAGCAACTCAAATGGAGAGTACCCCGTGGAGGACTGGGGAACCTCCCTGATGGCAAACATCAAGTATGGTATCAGGAAGTCCCAGTTTTTCCCATCCTTGTCAACAACCTTTTTTAACATGCTCTTTAATGTCTTATTGAAGCGTTCCACCAAGCCATCCGTTTGAGGATGGTACACCGAGGTTCGCAATTGCGACACCTTAAATAACTTGCACAGCTCTCTAGTTATTCGTGACATAAATGGGGTGCCCTGGTCTGTAAGGACTTCTTTAGGGATTCCAACACGACTGAACACCATAAACAGCTCTTTGGCAATGTTTTTAGCAGACGCGGTGCGTAAGGGAATGGCCTCGGGGTAACGAGTAGCATAATCCATGATTACAAGGATATGCTGGTGACCTCGGGCAGACTTGGGGAGTGGACCCACAAGGTCCATGGCAATCCTCTCGAGGGGCACTTCAATAATGGGCAAGGGCACTAAAGGACTTCGGAAGTGTTGTAGTGGGGCTGACATCTGACACACAGGACAGGATTGACAATAATTCTCAATATCCTTCTGTATCCCGGGCCAATAAAACCTGCGCAACACCCTTTCAGTAGTTTTCTCAACCCCTAAATGACCTCCTAGCAAGTGCCCATGGGCAAGTTCCAAAACCACCCGTCTGTATGGCTTAGGAACCACCAACTGTTCAACCACTTCATCATTTTTTTTACATACACGATACAGTAAATCCTCATTGCTGCTAAAATAAGGAAAACAGAGCCTGTCCCCTGATTCGACAGGTACATCATTAATCACCATTACATTTTCCCAGGCCCTGGCAAGGGTTGGGTCTTTTCTCTGCTCGGTACCAAAATTTTCCTTGTGTACATTAAGGTCAGCAAACTCCAACGTAGGCTCAGATTCAGCAGATGGCTGTCCAGCTCCACTGGTTGTGGGGACCTCCTCAGGCTCCTCCAGCTCTCCTGCCATAACTGAGAAAGGAAAACCTGGGGAGCCCTGAGAAGAGTCCCCTGAACCCATATTGTCAGTAGCGGCCAGGAGTTCTGGCTCTGTCACTGAGTCAGCTACTGCGACTGGGTCGGGACGATCCCACAGTTCCCAAAACTTAGGGAAGTCCCTACCAACGATGGCCTCGTGCACCAAGTGGGGCACAAGTCCGACCGGATGGGTCACCGTACCTAAGCCAGTTTTAAACTGAACAGTGGCTATAGGATACTCGCGGGTATCCCCATGTACACAGATCACAGCAATTTTTTTAGCATGCAAATTCACAGTTTCATCCATCTCAGCTGTAACCAAAGTCACTAGACTTCCAGAGTCCAGCAAGGCCGTAATAGGCTTATTATTAACAGTCATTTGGCACATGTGTTTTCCCATACTTGGTGCTGCAGCGCATGAAACAGCAGCAAACATAGATTGCCTTCTAATAGATAGATCACACTGCATTGGTTCATCTGTCAATGGACAGTTTGCTGCAACATGTCCCAGTTCTTGGCAACGAAAACACCTGATGTTTCCCCAGTTTGGTTTGCTGACAGGCAGTAGCTTCCCTTGTTTGGGATGCCAAACTTCAGTCCTGGCACCAAAAATCCTCCCCCCTATTTCCTTGCCATGCTTACCACCCACTTCCCCTGGAACAGTCTTACCGGTTGCCTGGGGGGACCGTGGCTTTGGGCGGAAAGTCTGTGCGGCTGTAGGGGTGGTGACCAGGTTCTCTGCAGCAAAGTACCTTTCAACAAGTTCCACGAGGTTGTCCGCCGAGTTGGGGTCTCCTTGACTCACCCACTTCTGCAGGGGAACTGGTAGTGACCTCAGGAACTGGTCCATGACCACACGCTCCACTATTTGTGGCCCAGACAGGGACTCCGGCTATAGCCATTTTCTCACCAAGTGAATTAGGTCGAACATCTGCGATCTTGGGGGCCTCTCGTCTTGGAAGAACCAGTTGTGGACCCGCTGTGCTCGAACTGCCAAGGTGACACCAAGTCGTGCCAGGATTTCCCGCTTGACCTTTTTATAGTCTCCTGCTTCTGCTGACGCCAAATCATAGTAGACCTTCTGCGATTCTCCAGACAGCAAGGGGGCGACCAGTCCTGCCCACTGGGTTTTGGGCCAACCTTCCCTCTCAGCGGTACGTTCAAACGTTAAGAGAAATGCCTCTGGATCATCATCTGCAGTCATCTTGGAAAGAAAGCGACCCACATGGATGGCTGAGGGCTTGTCTCCAACAACATTAACTTTAGCAGGTGACCACTGTGCTAGCGTCTCCACAACCGCAGCCAGGGTTTTCCTATCCTCTTTTGCATCAGTGGCTAGCTGTTCAAGCAGCCTCTGCGATAACTCATTTGTTTGTTGCTGTGTAGCGTTTGCTCGTTGCTGTGCAGCATTGGATTGTTGCTGTGCAGCGTTGGATATCACCAATTGTTTTAGGATTTCCTCCATGTTTAGTCACTCTAGGTACTGGCCTTTTAAGTAGTAACTTACTACAGCTGCCCGCATTCTCCACCATATGTAACCTGGGGGACAGGTAGCAGGTACAAAGCTCCCTGGGATGAGCAGTCTTTCAGGCACAGATACCAAATCCAGTGAAATAGTGACAAACAGTGCGGTGTTTATTTGTGATATATACAAGTCTATGTACAGGTGCTGTACAGTGTTCCAAAGAAAACAAATAGGAACAAAAATAGCCAAAACAAAACCTAGCCGTGTCTCTGCACTAACTAAACAATATTTACAAATCCTAACTACCAGGCTGAGCAAGCCTACAGCTTGTCAGCTTCCACATACCTTTTTGCTCTCCTACACAGAAGCTTGTCTGAGTATCCCAGGCCAAGAGCAAGGGCTGTCTGCTCAGGTGAGCTTAAATTAGCCTGGGGGAGAGGACCAAGACCTGAACCGGACCATGGATCAGAGATCCCTGAACCTGTATGAGAGGAGCCTGGGAGATGTATAAACCCCGAACAGGACTTTTCCTGGCTCTCTCTGGGACGCTCTGCTACATATATATATATTTTATTAGAGGTGAATGCACTATTAATAGTTATATACAGAGTTTTTAGGAAGGACAGCGCCATTTCCCTTTATACGTTTTTACATTCTGATTGGGTTCCACTTGGGTGGGACTTCATTACAGGGAGGCAGCAGTCACATTTATCCTAAGCGCGGATTCCTCTGATAAGTCTATAGTCCTGTATTGGTTTTTGACAAGCCTTGATCCACTTTTAATGAGTGCATTTTTATTGTCTTTTATACTTTTTTAACCACTTGCTTACAGGGCACTTAAACCCCCCTACTATCCAGACCAATTTTCAGCTTTCAGCGCTGACGCACTTTGAATGACAATTGCGCGGTCATACAACACTGTACCCAAATGAAATTTTTATCATTTTTTCACCACAAATAGAGCTTTCTTTTGGTGGTATTTGATCACCTCTGCGGTTTATACTTTTTGTTAAAAAAAAAAAAAAAAATGTAAAAAACTGAATTTTTAAAAAAAAAAAAATGTTTTATTTTTTTATATTTTGTTATAAAAAATTTAAAACTGGTAATTTTTCTCCTTCATTGATGTACGCTGATGAGGCGGCAGTGATGGGCACTGATGGGTGGCAGTGATGGGCAGCACTGGCAGGTGGCACTAATTGGCACTACAGGTGGGCATTGGTAGGTGGCACTTGTGGGCATTGATAGGTGGCACTTGTTGGCATTGATAGGTGGCACTGATGAGGCAGATGTGCCTGTTCCACTTCGGGACCGATGTCCCTGACATCTGAGCCGGTGATCGGCTTTTTTTTTTCTACTCGTGCTGTCAGCGTGAGTAAAAACAAAAAAAAAAAAAACGATTACCAATCTTTTGTTTACATCACGTGATCAGCTGTCATTGGCTGACAGCTGATCACATGGTAAGGGGCCGGGACCGGCCCCTTACACGGATCGGTGATCAGCCGAGTCTCAGTGACTCGGTGATCACAGCGCGTGCCCTGAAGGGCGCACGCTGGGAGCGTGCACAGGGGAGGACATCATATGACGGCCTCCCAGGAATGCAGGTCCGCGCTGTGGCCGTCATTCGGCCATAGCGCGGATGTCTACTGGTTAAATAAATCGTTAGGCCTAGATGGTGGCGCACTCTTGTGTTTGTTTTTTTATTCATTCCCACAGTTCATTCTACCTATATGTGCCATTCTACAAGTGTGTTGTTACTATTCTGAAAGGATCATTTATCCAGGCAGACTACCGCCATCTGGTGCGATTACTCCAATTGGTTTTGTTGTCCGCTTATCCTCTCTTTTTGTTATACTAATGTGACTCTCCACAGGTATGTCTGGCGTTTTATAGTTAAAATTACATCTTTTGATGCTGCTTTTTAGCTGTGGCTTATTAAATAATCCTTGGTATTAGTGAGGATTTCATATAAATCATGATTTAAATCACTAGCAAAAAGGCTTGTTTTAAATCAACTCGATTTAAATCAGTTTTCAAAGAGCAACTGTCATCTGTCCCGCAACAGCTCCTCCTCTGACCCGCTGTTGACTCACCGACAGTCATATTCACTTTAATGGGACGGCTGGTGATGCGGCAGGGACACAACAAGGTGAGGGACGTGGTGGCAGCAGGTGAGTGGATGCCCACTAACAGGCACTGCCATGATGGATCTGAAATGACGGGTGCTCTTTAAATGTAAGGACTTCTTGCTGGTAGTTAGAATCTTTAACATTTGCAAACAAAATTAAGGTTTCCTATTTAGAATATTAAGCCGTCAGGTTAGTAAAACAGCGATATCAGAACCAATTCAATCAGTTTGTAGTGTACATAGATTTGGAAAACAATGGGATAAAAGGAATATTCCTGAACTTTGTTTTATCTCACGGTTACTGTGAAATTGTGTTAATGCAACGATGCAGTGCATGTTGTTATCTCAGCTTGCAGAATTTGGATTGAATGAGTTTACCAAAAATTTAAATATTGCAGAATATACAGCCTCATGCTACACAACTAAGCTCCATTTCATGCTGAATAAACAAAATTATTAATGTATCTTAAAATAGAAAACTATCTTTAGTTTACTCCAAAAGCATTTTATTAAAATAAATTTGATAAAAAAAAATAAAAAAAAAAGAGAAAAATCAGATTTCTTTAAAAAAAATAAAAAATAAAAATCATTGATTTATATCCACCCTGGTTGGAGCTCATATTTTGAAGGTAGGTTGGGGATGGGTCCTGTTATCCATATTTCAGCCTTTGGTCCCCCTTAGCGTTTGACTCCAATTTTCACTGAGGTCGACATGATGTGTGGCAGAATTTATTTAAAAAATGTTTTTTATATACCGTATTTATCGGCGTATAACACGCACTTTTTTCCCCTTAAAATCAGGGGAAAATCATGGGTGAGTGTTATACGCCGATTCCCCCCGCTGTCTGTGAGCGGAGCGAGCCGGCCGCCAATATACATATAGTCGAGTGTACTCGGCTAGGTTCAGCTAGCTCCACTTACAGTTACGCCCAGTCCCGCCCTATGATGGACATAAAACAAGGACTGGGCGTGACTGAGCAGAGCTAGCCGAACCTAGCAGAGTACTCGGCTATGTATGTATATGGGTGGCGCTCAGCTCCGCTCACAGTCACGCCCAGTCTGGGCGGGACTACGAGAGGAGCCGAGAAGAGCCAGCTCTGTGTATCTCGGCGCCAGCGGCGCCATTTTCAAACTGCAGTGACACTGACAAGTCACTGCAGTTTAACTGCAGCCTGGGCAACGCTGCAGGTGGACACTGACAAGGCTGCAAATGACACGGGACAAGCATGCAGATGGACACTGATAAGGCTGCATTAATGGGCATTTAAATGTAAGTTTTTTTCATTAAGTTTTTTTTCCTTAAAATTCCCTCCTAAACTTGGGGTGTGTGTTATACGCCAGCGCGTGTTATACGCCGATAAATACGGTAATTCATTGATTTGTTGTTTAATTTATTTTTTTTCTTCTTCACCTTTTTTTGCCTTTCCTCTTCCTTCGGGGTTTATGATGTCTTTTTTGTGATTTTGATTTAATGTATATGTATTTTTTGATTAAAGGTGGACTATGTCATGTGTTTTTGTTAGCTACCACGTGATACATTGGAGGCGAGGATTTGTATCCTGAGGAAGCAAAAACATGTTGATCTACTTGTCTTCCTGTATATAAAGAAAGATTTATGTACCTTATGTATTAGATTTGATGGTAGTTGATGTGTTGTGATTTTTATAGTGGTTTTTAATGTATGAATAAAGTTGCATTGGCTTTTATTTTTGATTTCTGATATTTGTTATTGTCGCACATATAAATCCCCCTCCTACCTTCCCTAGCAACTTTATATCAGTTTTCCTCCTGTCTGCCTCCAGAATTGCATTTTTGGGGGGGGGGGGGGGGGGGGAATCTCTCTCCCACATTTCCTTATTTCTGGCCCAGGCCAGAATGACATCTACTGTGCCAATGGCCTCCTGAGATGCCCACAACACGAGTCCCAGAAGACTGCAGGGTACTTTGCAATGCATGTGCTGCATCATCAACGAGCCGGCAGTCTATCCATGTTTTTGGCAGTTGTACTGGGTTGTAGGCAGTCCCATGCTGCTTCCACAGCTATTGGCCCTGCTTGTGCTTGATGACATCATTGTGCAAACGCCAGCCAGAGCACCTTACAGAAGAGACTTAAGGGGACCAGTCACACAGATGGATGAAGCCATCCACAGCAAGAAATAAGTATTAGGTCTGATTCACATGCATTGCCCCTGAACTCTTTATATAGTGCAATTTGATGGAACCACATCAAAAGATACAGCAAGCACGATTTTGTGCACAAAACTGTACAGTCTGTTCCTGATCCCCTAATGTTAACAAGCATTTACCCCTTGCAGTAATTTGTGGAGTTGGGCCTAAATTACACTAGACCTTGTCTTGAAGGGGCATGAGGGACTGATATTCTAGCAGAGCTAGTCAGTCCACAGCTCTGCCTGAACAGCGATCCCCCCCCCCCCCCCCTATTGTCCGAGACACCCTGGTCACATGACCAGGCATTGGAGGGGTGCTAAACGCAGGTTTTGACAGCATGGAAGTAACCTTTTCAAATATACAATCAAAATGTAATTACGTTTTATAGTTACAATATACAGGCATCATTATAATATAGATCTATTTCGTCACCTAGTGGTCATAACTGGCACTTTGGTTTGATCTTTTTTTCTAACAATACTGTGTAGGATATATTGATCTGGGTGGATTCTAAGCACCTCTAACTCTGCAAAAGGTTTCTGATCAAAAATAGAATGCCTAAATAGAATGTGGCATCAAACACATTATATGGAAAAAGTTGACACCCCTCCAAATTAATGCTTTCAGGTGTTCAAGTGAAGAGTACTGTTAATGCTAAGACATTATAGTCAATTGCGCACGTCCAACCTTGTAGTAACAGTTTGAGGAAGGTGCCTTTCTGTTCCAACATGACTATACATCTGTGCACAAAACCAGCACCATAATGACATCATTTTATGGGTGCGGGGTAGAGGAACTCAAGTGGCCTGTGACAGAGTCTTAACACCACTGATTGGCCACGTTTGCTTATCCAACATCAGTACCTGACCTCACAAATTTTCTTTTGCCTGAACGGCCAAAACAATCCCATAGACACTCCAAAATCTTGTAGAAAGCCTTCCCAGAAGACTGGAGGCTGTTATAGTTGCAAACCAAGCCAATTCCACGCCCATGGTTTTGGAATGGGATGTCCAACAAGCTCATATAGGTCTGATTATCTGGTGTCCACAAACATTTGGCCATATAGTGTAGACCAAACCAAAGTGCATTTATCCATCTCATTTTCCATATCAATAATTATTTTTAAAAATACATCATGGTGCCAGTATTGTGAATTATGTCAATGGCACCTCCATCTTCTCAGGAGTGTCCTGAAATGGTTGACTGTGTTATGTCTAGGAAACCAGCATACATACATAAAAAAAGCAAAAATAAAAAAAACCCCAGCTATGAAAGCTATGCAAGACCGGCAACTATTCTCGCTTTGTGCTATATACAGCCTCTGCTCTCTCTCACCTCTGTATAGGATTTCATCCAGGCATTGGCCAATGTCCCAGCATCCACCTCACCTGACCTCACAGCCTCCAGGGCCTGCTCTGCTTCTCGGTCAAAGTCTTTAATGGTTTCCTCTTCCACAAATTGACAGAGGGATTTTTTTAGATCTGTCATTAGAGAAAGAAAAGCACTTGAGTTTCTCAGAGGTGTTAATTTGAGAAAGATTCTTTATCCAGGAATGAAAGGCAGCAGTTGCGCGGGTTATGAAAGTTACTTATGAAGTAAACATGAGCAAATTTTTAGTTCAGTCAACCTTCCTATCCAGCCCTGCAAAAAAGTATTTAACTAAAAATAAATTTAACTAAACTAAAGCTTTGGGCTTCAGTCACACGGCAGTAAAAAAAAAAATGCATTCGAAAGCAATTTTTTATTAATGGATCTAAACATAGTTGCACTGTTTTTAATGGAGACAATCACACAGGTGTGTAAAAATACATTACTGAATGTACCGTACCCCAGAACCCAAAAATCTGCATCCAAGGCATTAGTTTACACATACACCATTAAAAAAAAAAAAAAAAGGAACCGGACAATTTTTACACATTATAAAATAGATCAATTTATACAGGAACATTTGTTCATTGCCTTATGATCAGTAACATTTTTACAGCTATGTTACGCCCATGCGAAGGTAACCTTAAAGTACATCAAATGCCATTTCTTTTAGTGTTAGAGGAAAGAATGATTACAACCCGTGTCAGATTTTCTTTTTTTCTTTCTTTTGCTATCTGTGTCTTAGGCCCCTTTCACACTGGGGCGGGGGCGGCGCCGGTGGTAAAGCGCCGCTATTGTTAGCGGCACTTTACTGTCGGTAGTCGGCTGCTAGCGGGGCGGTTTTACCTCTCGCTAGCGGCCGAGAAAGGGTTAAAAACCACCGCAAAGGGCGCTTTGCCGGCGGTATAGCCGCGCTGTCCCATTGATTTCAATGGGCAGGAGAGGTATATACACTGCTCCTTCACCGCTCCGAAGATGCTGCTAGCAAGAATTTTTTTCCCGTCCTGCCAGCGCACCGCTCCAGTGTGAAAGCCCTCGGGACTTTCACACTGGAAACAAAGCAGTGGCTGTTAAGGGTCAGTTTACAGGCGCTATTTTTAGCGCAACAGCGCCTGCAAACCGCCCCAGTGTGAAAGGGGCCTTATTGGAGTGACTTCCCTTCAGTTCCTGTTCCAGAAACACAACATGAAGTGAGAGGGCATCTCTCTAAAGTGAAGGAAGACCTTGAGTATCATTGAATGTAGGGTGATTCTTCTGAGGACCTATCCATTTGCCCCCCATCATATCTATGGACTGGTAAGCTGCAATATATTACATTTTTGTTTTATACCTTAAAAGCTGAGCTCCAGCCTTCTCTTCAGTCTTGCACAGGCTTCTCTGCTGTACTGAACTTGTGTCATGGATATGCAGTAATGTTTGCCTCTCAGCTTACCTCTCCATGTGTTCAGCTTAAGAGGCCAACCACTCTCACCTGGCTGCTTAAGTAATCTCTCCTCAAAGCATGGCTCCACCCCAGCCCCCATCAGGGAACTCTATATTAACCTGTGCACTGCAAGCCAGCCCTGCTGATGAATATTGTGTGTTTGGCTTTCGTGTGCGACTTGGTGTGTCTTCTACGTCTGATTCCAGTTACCGATCTTGGCTTGTTATTGACTATCCTTAACTGCTTGTTACCCTGACCTTTGGCCATCTCCTGACTATCCTTTGTTGTCGGAGTCTTCTGCTTCCTCTCTACCTCCCTGTAGTCTACCGTAAGCTGGGAGGTCCTAGGGGTCACGACCTGGAGCCAGACTGCAGATAAATCCATCCCCACCACTAGGGGCCTCTGGTGAACACCCGCTGGCTCTTAGATTCCACGTACCTGCTCTCCTGTATCACCTGGAGCTCCATCCGCAGCAGTCAGCTGTAGGGTCCACTACCTTGCGGTGCACTCCAGACCCTAACGGGGTGCATCTGTCACCTGGACTCAGGTGACCTGACAAATTGCTTACACTTCAGTCAGATAGGGGATGTCCAGAATCATTCAGTTCTTTCCTCCCAAGCCTAACTATTCCTGGCCCACCCCTTTCATTCACTGGATTTCACTTCTTTCAATGATAGAGGCTCAGTATCACATTTGTGTGTTAGCTAGGGCAGTGTGCCTGCAAAATGAAGTCTGCCTGGGAACATACTCTGTCAGACTGACATCCACCCATTAAGGTATCTTCATATTAGCATTACTCCTCCCAAGTGCCAGGGGCTGAGGACTACTGAGTGGAGTACAGTGGTAGGGTGCTGTGATGTTTTCAGAAAGCTCTGTACACCATCCTGCTAACCATGAACTGCCTGCATTGAAAGGATAAGAACAGAGATCCAATGATGACATCGCTAAAGCCGGCCATAGATGGATTGAATCCCTGGTGAATCGGGCAAGATTCGATCTATGTATAGGCAGGCTGGGTGTACTGAAGTCGATCAATTGGTCAAGTTCAGTATAATCAGCCTGTCTGACTTATTGCATACGATTACTGCCAGCGGTTATAGCCACTAGCAGTATTCATTGTGTTATGCAGGCAGGGAAGGCACCCCATAGGCAGAATACAATAGCATGGCAGGAGGGATTCCCCAACAGCACTGAACGGGCTGATGAAGGAATCGAGTGATTTTCTTTCCTGCAATCTATGGCTTGCTTAGGTTTAAAATAAAGGTATGCCATGAAAACTAAAAAGGTTTAGAAAATGTACACAACAGATAAAAAAAAAAAAAAAAAAAAAAAAAAAAAAACACAAAGATGGAGGATCGTTCACACCTTTCTTTCTATCCAGTAGCACCCCCCCTCTACCCCGCAGCAGAGACGGCTCAGCTCCTGATCCCTGTACAACAGACTGTAAAATCTGCCCGTCTGTACTTGACCAATGAAAGTGAAGAACAATCCTGCACAGACCGGCGTTGAGCTTGCCCCCCTAACACTGACTACATACATACCTTGGTCAATAAAACAGGGCAAATCATGCAGCAGCATTAATCTTCCATGTAAGTGATCCAAATTCTCCTGGACTGGGAACTGGAGGGGCACAGTCAGGACGAAGCTCTGAGACCCAGCATGGAATTTGTATATAAAGTCCCTCTCTGTGTAACTAGCTTTTCCTTTTCCAGGCTTCATCCTGCATTCGTAAGCTAGAAAAGAAAAAACACATGAAGCTCTAAAAAGGCTCAACATATACAAGACACACAAACACAATGAAGAAGCTGTTTAATGCACTTTAATGAATAAAAAAAAGAATACACTTTACATTTGTGGGGGTGACTTACAAAATGCGTTCGCTTCTGTGCGTTAGCACGGAGGGATGGGGTGCCTTAATATTTTTTTTTTTTTCACACTGTCCCTTTAAACTTTTTTTTTTTAATCACTTTTTTTTGCTGTCTATAAAGACCCCAAACCCCTTCTCTGCACTTGAAACTATTCAAAACGCCAGGATCTGCATTTTTGAATACTTTCAATTTTTGAAAATTGGCACCAAAATCATAAAAAAAAAAAAGAAAAAAAAAAAAAAAAAAAAGGGGAGCAACTACCCTTAGGAATCAGATAGCTAAAAATATTTTAGACCCACCCACAAAACCTACTTTCAATTATTTCAATCACTCAGGTTTTTCTTTTTTTCAAATTCTTTATTTATATAGAAGAATAAAGCATGCAGCATAGCAAAGCACTACAGCATAGATACAATCTCCCACATAATGCAAAGACTATTCAAATTAGCATGATCGTATAATGCGAGACACAGGAGTATGCAAGATATGCTGACATCAAGAAAACACAAAAATTCTTACTTTCAAAAAAACAAACAAACAAAAAAAAAAAAAACACAAGCATGTAACTGTAGAAAAAAAAGGCACAGTTTGCTCAGGCGGACACATCAATTTTTAGAGGAGAAGAAACGAGAACAGGGAAACTGAAGGACACCAATTGGGTACCAGAAAGAGTAGGACTCAGAAAAGGAAGAGGGGAAAAAAAAAAAAAAAAAAAGGTAAAAAATGGAACTTCAGGGTGACGGGATGATGTGCACACTAGCATGAGGGGCAGGAGGACTTCACTCACCAGAGATGCTCTCTAAAAGGGCCTTCCCTTCATCCGACTATACAAACATGTACCAGTATGACCGCGTTTTAATATACTGCTCTCTGTTTTGGGCAGTAAGCACTAGATTCTCCAGAGCATTAATACTCCTGATTTTATTAAGCCACAAGGCAATGGAGGGAGGATTAGGATCTTTCCAAACACAAGGTAATACAAGTTTTGGCGGCATTAATCGTGTGGCGAAGGACTGATTTCTTCTATGTCTTGAGCAGAATTTGTGAGAATTATGAGAATTACTCGAATACCTGTCTCCAGCCCATCAGAGTACCCGAGTACCTATCCGCAGCCCATCAGAGTACCCGAGTACCTATCCGCAGCCCATCAGAGTACCTATCTGCAGCCTCCGGCTCCCTGATCACATGGCTTCAGCGTCTTCTCCTCCTGCTCCCTAATGACACAGCCCCCAGAGTCCTCTCCTCTTGTTCCTGATCCTTTCACCTGCTCCTGCTCCCTGACCACACGGCATCTGGCATCCACTACTCCTCCCCTATGTCACATGGTCCTTGGTATGGTGCGTCCTCTCTTCCTTCCCCACTTGCTAACCACAGAGCCCTACTCACAGCACTCAGTGCTCACAATGCTCCCAGTTACTCACAGCACTCAGTGCTCACAATGCTCCCAGTTACTCACAGCCCTCAGTACTTACAGCACTCCCAGTCCTCACAATGCTCCCGGTTACTAAGTTCTCAGTACTCACAATGCACTTAGTTACTCACAATGCTCCCAGTTACTAAGTTCTCAGTACTCACAATGCACTTAGTTACTTTGTCCTTGGTACTCACAATGCTCCCAACTACTCGGTCCTCTGTATTCACAATGCTCCCAGTTACAATCCTCAGTACTCACAGTGCCCCAGGTACTCGCAGTCAAAGTCCCCAGTACGCTCTATCCCACTCCAGTGATCCCCCCACTCAGCTTCAGCTCTCACTCCTGATCACAGCAATACCAGACAGGTTACTGAACACATTTCTAAAAGTAGGTGAGGCTCAATTGTATATTACAATTCCTTCACAAAATTTAAAGGTTGGTTGAAATTAGACTTTGCACTATTGGACTGGCAAATTTATTAGCAAATATGCTTTAATAGGGAAGGAGTAGTACCTGTAGCAGACAATCAGAAATAATCGATTCACTAAACTTAAATCTGTAATAGGTTAGTGCTCTTGGCACATCACCACCTCTTTGCACATTTACAGGCGCTTAAGGCTTCTAACGAGGCGGATCCGCTGCCTCAGAGTCCGCCTCTGTCCGCCAGCTAAGCAAGAGATCTCTCCATTGATCTCCACTGAGCCAGCGGATGACAGGTCCCTCTCTACTCACTGAGTGGGGAGGGGCTTGTCGAGCGCCGCTAGTTACTATGGAGAGATCGGACAAAAAACGGACAGCATGTCAGTTTTCATCAGATCTCACCCGATCCGATTCGCCAGAGACGGATGCGAACGTAAGGGCATCCGTCTGATTTTAGCAGATTGGACCGGGTCGGATGTCAGCGGACATGTCACCGCTGACATCCGTCGCTCTATAGACTAGAATGGAGCGCCCGTTCAGGTCCGCCGTCAAAACTGACAGGCGGACCTGAATGGTCCAACAGTGTGAAAGGGGCCTTATGCCTCGTTCACACGGTCGGACATTGATCGGACATTCCGACAACAAAATCCTAGGATTTTTTCCGACGGATGTTGGCTCAAACTTGTCTTGCATACACACGGTCACACAAAGTTGTCGGAAAATCCGATCATTCTGAACACGGTGACGTAAAACACGTAGGTCGGGACTATATACGGGCTGTAGCCAATAGCTTTCATCTCTTTATTTATTCTGAGCATGCGTGGCACATTGTGCGTCGGATTTGTGTACACATGATCGGAAATTCCGAGAACGGATTTTGTTGTCGGAAAATTTTATAGCCTGCTCTCAAACTTTGTGTGTCGGAAAATCCGATGGAAAATGTGTGATGGAGCCTACACATGGTCGGAATTTCCGACAACAAGGTCCTATCACACATTTTCCGTCTGAAAATCCGACCGTGTGTACAGGGCATAAGGCTGCAAATATTGTTGTGTGCATCAAAGCAACTCAAGCACTTTGGAGTTTGTGATTTCCCAGTATATCAAATATGATATACATGAAAAGATATAATAAAATATTTGCAAAAATGTGAGGGGTGTACTCAGTTTTGTGCAATACTCTGTGTATGTATATATATATATATTTATATATTCTCTGTTTAAAAGAACAAAAACATTTTACACACCACACTAAAAAGTCTGCACACCCCTGTTAAAATGTCAGGTTTCTGTGATGTTTAAAAAAAAAAAAAAAAAAAAAAGAGACAAAGCCAGAGCCCAGACCTGAATTCGATTGAAATGACACTTTGCTACAATGTAAAGTAGTGAATGTACAGCTTAATCCAATCCCTGGACAAGCTGTGCTTTGATGCTTAATCCAATACCTGGACAGTCAGGGGCGGGGGGGGGGAGAGTTACATTTACCAATCTCCCTGTATACATTTCACTGTCAGCTGCTTTATTAAAATGTATACAGTACAGGGAGATCGGTGATTGTAACCCCCCCCCCCAGCACCGCACCAAACATCTCCGACTGTCCCCCATATCCTCCTCCGGTCCCCCTTCGTGCTCGATCTATTAGGATGGAGAGCAGAGGAAGGAGCAGGTAAATATCTCATTTACAGGCTCCTTCTTTTCCTGAATGGACAGTCAGTGATCACTGACTCCGTCCATTCTTAACCGGTTCCCGACCGGCGCACGCCGATGTACATTGGCAGAATGGCACGGCTGGGCAAATGGTTGGACCAGTAAGTCCCATTTGAATTTCCCGCTGTGCCATTGCTCGCGCCAGCCGGGAGCTCCGTGAGTCGGGTCGCGGTTCCCACGGACTCGATAGCCGCGGGGATACCCACGATCGCCTCACGGAGAGGACGAACGGGGAGCGCCTCACGGAGAGGACGAACGGGGAGATGCTGATGTAAACAAGCATTTCCCCGTTCTACCTAGTGACAGTGCCACTGATCTCTGCTCCCTGTCATCGGGAGCAGAGATCAGTGACGTGTCACAGCTAGCCTAGTACTGACTTAACCCCTCCCCGCCCCCCAGTGGTTAACCCCTTCACTGCCAGTGTCATTTACACAGGAAACAGTGCATTTTTATACCACCGATTGCTGTATAAATGACAGTGGTCCCAAAAACGTGTCAAAAATGTCCGATGTGTCCGCCATAATGTCGCAGTCACAAAAAAAAAAAAAAAAAAAAAAAAAAAAAAAAAAAATAAAAAAAAAATCGCTGATCGCCGCCATTACTAGTAAAAAAAAAAAAAAATTTTAATAAAAATGCCATAAAACTATCCCCTATTTTGTAAACGCTATAACTTTTGCGCAAATCAATCAATAATCGCTTATTGCGATTTTCTTTACCAAAAATATGTAGAAGAATACGTATCGGCCTAAACTGAGGGAAAAAAATGTTTTTTTAACTTATTTTTTGAGGTTATTTATCATAGCAAAAAGTAAAAAATAATGCGTTTTTTTCTAAATTGTCGCTATTTTTTTGTTTATAGCGCAAAAAATAAAAACCGCAGGAGGTGATCAAATACCACCAAAAGAAAGCTCTATTTGTGGGGAAAAAAAGGACGTCAATTTCGTTTGGGAGCCACGTCGCACGACCGCGTAATTGTCAGTTAAAGCAACGCAGTGCCAAATCACAAAAAGTGCTCTGGTCAGGAAGGGGGTAAATTCTTCCAGGGCTGAAGTGGTTAACTGAGCATCTTTTTCATTCATGTTCTGAGGCTGCAGAGAAAGGGACTGGGGAATTTCTGTCCTCGGTCCCTTTACCTGTCTCAAAGGGGAGATATCAGGGAGATTAACAGACCCCTGACATCTCACCAAAGCCACCCCCCAACGGGGCTAGAAAAAAAAAAAGAAAAAAAAAAGAAGAATTGTCATAAATAAATATCGAAAAGGTTAAATTGTAAAACTAATAAAAAACCCACTGACAGTGTCCACTCCCCCACCACAAAAAAAACAAAAAAAACAAAAAAAAAAAAACTACTGACACAGTCCATGCGTCATCAGTACTGCATATTAGTGCCACTGTCACATGACATTAAAAAAAAAAAGAAACGTATTGGTAATCGGTATCGGCGAGTACTTGAAAAAAAGTGTTGGTACTTGGTCTTAAAAAAGTGGTATCGGTGCAACCCGAAAATTTGCTGTCCCTTCAAAATAACTCAACACAAAGCCATTAACCACTTAAGGACCGAGCCTCTTTTTGAGATGTGTTGTTTACCAGTTAAACACAGGTTTTTTTGCTAGAAAACTACTTAGAACCCCAAACATTATACATTTTTTCCCTTAACACTCTAGAGAATAAAATGGCGGTCGTTGCAATACTTTCTGTCACACTGTATTTGCGCAGCAGTCTTGCAAGCGCACTTTTTTTTGGAAAAAAAAAAACCTTTTTGAATTAAAAAAATAAGACAAGAGTAAAGTTAGCCCAATTTTTTTTATATTGTAAAAGATAAAGTTACGCCGAGTAAATTGATACCCAACATGCCACCCCTATTTTGTAGACCTTATAACTTTTGCGCAAACCAATCAATATGCGCTTATTGCAATTTTTTTTTACCAAAAATATGTAGAAGAATACATATCAGCCTAAACTGAGGAAAAAATTGTATTTATTTTTTTTTTTTAAATTGGGATATTTATTATAGCAAAAAATTTAAAAAAAAAAGTGTTTTTTTTCAAACTTGTCACTTTTGTTTATAGCGCAGGAAATAAAAAACGCAGAGATGATCAAATACCACCAAAAGAAAGCTCTATTTGTTGTGAAAAAAAAATGATAAAAATTTCATTTGGGTACAGTGTAGCATGACCACGGAATTGTCATTCAAAATGTGACAGTGCTGAAAACTGAAAATTGGCCTGGGCAGGAAGGGGTTGACAATTCCCTGTATTGAAGTGGTTAAGAGGGGGTGGTTTAAAATGGAGGTCAAGTGGTTAAATTTTGCAAAATCTGCATAGCAACTGTAAAAGTTAGGCCCCTTTCACACTGCCGCAACTTAAAAGTCACGCGATTTCTGTGTAAACTTGAGGTCTATGGACCATGAAAATCAGACCAAAGTAGTACAGGGACTACTTTGAAGTTGGCACGACTTGAAGTAGCACAGATATGAATGGTTATCACTGGAAATCAGGAGGAACACCTTGTCATGCGACTTTGCAGTCCCAAGTTGCAGGACAAGTCGCACAAGCGTGAAAGGAGCCTTAGCCCCCCATTCACTGCGGCTTTGAAATCATGTGACTTTATCTGAAATCACACAATTCAAAGCCGCATGTCAGTGCGATTTCAGGTGTGACTTGGAATACATCTGTGCAGCTTTACGCTCTATGCAAGTCGCACCTGAGATCACCAAAAGTAGTGCAGAAATTCTTTTTTTTTAAATCGGTGTGGCACTGCAAAGTCTGCGTTGCACCGATTTGAACAGAGCAATTGCTGCAACTTGTCATACAATTTGACCTGTCAATAAGCATGACAAGACACTCCAGTGAGAATGGTGTGTTGTGATTGGTTAAATAATTGAATTAGTTGTAGCACGAGGGGATATGTAGACAACAGATCCGCATCACAAGCTGACAGTTGGGGAGCACAACAGAAGGAGGTGTCCCTGCTGTGACTGACAATGACTACCTTGCTGTGCAGGCTGATGGAGTGGATGGGAGCTGCTAGACATGAATGCCTTGCCTCGGATCCTTTGCCTGAAGCCCTTCCATCTCCAGTCTCTGGCTCTCAGCAGTTGTCTGTCCCCAATGAACTCTCTTCCCCTCTTCCTCTTCCGGGATGACTACAGCTCTGTCTCCGCCTACTGCCCCCCACCCCCCCCTCTTCCGATGACAGCCCTTCTTCTCGGTTGCTTGGTGTCTGCTCGGTCCTAGTGCCTGCTGCTTAAAGCCTGATTCACACCTATGCAGCTTGCAGTTTGCATATTCCAGGTGCATTTTGCAATTTTCAATACACGTTTTTGATCCATTGAAGTCTATGGAACCAAAAAACAGAACAAAGTCCCTGGCCCTTTCAATAAAATGCACAGATGTGAATGTGACCCATAGGAAACCATGTTAAATGGACTGTAGTGGGTTTCTGCAAAACTGAAAATAGACTAAAAAATGCATAGGTGTGAACCTAGGCTTAGGAGAGGGAATACTTTGCACACCATTCACACTGGATCGACTTGTCATGCGATTTGACAGGTCAAATCTCATGACAATTCACAGCTTATTTCCGCTCAAATCGGTGCAATGCCGACTTTGCGGTGCTACAACGATTTGAAAAAGTAGTTTCTGCACTACTTTTGGCGATTTCAGGTGCAACTTGCATAGACATCTGTGCATGAGGCCCCTTTCACACTTGAGCGAGATTTCTTGCGACTTTGGACATAAGAGTCGCATGACAAGTCATACCCCATGATTCCTAATATTAACTATTCATATCTGTGCAACTTCAAGTCGCACTGACTTCAAAGTAGTACCTGTACTACTATGGTCTGACTTTGATGTGAGTTAAGGTCCAGAGACATTCTCTAAAATCTTGTCAAAATCACTGCAAAATTGCACAACTTTCAAGTCGCGGCAGTGTGAAAGGGGCCTAAAGCTGCACAGATGTATTCTAAGTCACACCCGAAATCGCACTGACATGCGGCTTTGAAATCGTGCAATTTCACATGAAGTCGTGTGAGCAGTGGCTTAGAAACTGTGAAACTTTCTACTGATCTGCCTTATTATTTGCTGGCCTCTGGGCATAGTCCAGTTGCTGCCACACTTATTAGCGTAGTTTTTCACTATTGCGACCTGAAATGCCGCAATTTTGATGCGACTTTAAGCAATGCCTGTGTATTATTGAGGTCTGTGGACCTCAAGTCGCATCAATGTGGGACCAAAGTAGTACAGGGACTACTTTGAAGTCGCTGTGACTTGAAGTCGCACAGATATGAACGGTACTCATTGGAAATCATATGACCTGTCATGCGACTTTGCAGTCCCAAGTCGCAGGGCAATGGCTGCTGATGCTAGAATTGATAATACTCTGTGCCTATTTTACCCACAGTGTCTGCTTTAGCTCCAGCTGGGACTGCCTCCACCAACCCTACAGGTGAGTCTGCCGATCTGCTAGACCTCCTCTGTAACTCTACACAGGTAACCTGTTTTAAAGTGTTGCCACTGCGCAAATACCTTGACACCGCCATTTTATTATGCTAAATATATATATAAATATATATATATATATATATATATATATATATATATACAGAATTTCACAAAAGTGAGTACACCCCTCACATTTTTGTAAATATTTTAGTATATCTTTTCATGTGATAACTAGGGATGGGTGAAGGGTTCGAGCTGAACTTTGGTTGTTCGGACGTTCGGCGCACACCGAACAATATGCAGTGTACGGGGCAAATTCGAAAGCCGCCAGTACACTTTTAAAGTCTATCGGACAAGAACATGAAAAATCAAAAGTGCTAATTTTAAAGGCTTATATGCAAGTTATTGTCATAAAAAGTGTTTGGGGACCCGGGTCCTGCCCCAGGGGACATGTATCAATGCAAAAAAAAAAGTTTTAAAAACGTCCGTTTTTTCGGGAGCAGTGATTTTAATAATGCTTAAAATGAAACAATAAAAGTGTAATATTCCTTTAAATTTCGTACCTGGGGGGTGTCTATAGTATGCCTGTAAAGGGGCGCATGTTTCCCGTGTTTAGAACAGTCTAACAGCAAAATTACATTTCAAAGGAAAAAAAGTCACTTAAAGTGGTGTTTCACCAAAAAAAAAAAAATTAGATGTCAGCAGCTGCAAATACTGCAGCTGCTGACTTTTAAAATAAGGACACTTACCTGTCCCGGGGTCCAGCGATGTCGGCACCCGAGACCGAGCCGTCCCTCGATCCTCGGGTGCTGCCGCCGCCATTCACACTGAGGGAATCAGGAAGCGAAGCGTTGCCGCTTCACTGCCCGGTTCCCTACTGCGCATGCGCGAGTCGCGCTGCGCGTCTTCACTGGTCCCCGTTGTGTTGTGGGAACTGTGTATTTCCCACAACACAACGGGGGTGGGCGGGGAGTCTGCGGCTAGCTGCGGCTAGCTGTACCCGGAAGTGGGTGCAGATACCTGTATTATACAGGTATCTGCACCCCCCTCCCCCCTGAAAGGTGCCAATTGTGACACCGGAGGGGGGGAGGAATCCGATGAGCGGAAGTTCCACTTTAGGGTGGAACTCCGCTTTAAAAATACTTGCGGCTATATGAATTGTCGGTCCGACAATACACATAAAAGTTAATTGATAGAAATGGCATGGGAACCCCAAACCAAAATTTAAAAAAAAATGGCGTGGGGGTCCCCTTAAATTCCATACCAGGCCCTTCAGGTCTGGTATGGTTATTAAGGGGAACCCCGCACCAAAAAAAAAAAAAAGGCGTGGGGGTCCCCCTCAAAATCTATACCAGACCCTTCAGGTCTGGTATGGATTTTAAGGGGAACCCCGCGCCAAAATTTAAAAAAAAATGGCCTGCAACCTGGCAGGCCGCAGGAAGAGAGAGGGGGACAGAGAGTGCCCCCCCTCCTGAACCGTACCAGGCCACATGCCCTCAATATTGGGAGGGTCCTTTGGGGGACTTATCGGAATCTGGAAGCCCCCTTTCAGAAGGGGACCCCCAGATTCCGGCCCTCCCCTGTGTGAAATGGTAAGGGGGTACCCCTACCATTTCATAAAAAAAGTGTCAAAAATGTTAAAAATGACAAGAGACAGTTTTTGACAATTCCTTTACTTAAATGCTTCTTCTTTCTTCTATCTTTTTTCTTCTATCTTCTTCCTTCTATCTTCTATCTTCCTTCAGTTTCTTCCTCCGTCTTCTTCATCTTCTTCCTCCGATCCTCTGCTTCTTGCTCCGGTATTCTCGTCCGGCATCTTCCTCCGCGGTGACTTCTTCCCTTCTTCGTGCTCGGGCCGCTCCACATCAATGATGGGAGGCTCCCGCTGTGTGACGCTTCTCGTCTTCTGACGGTTCTTAAATAACGGAGGGCGGGGCCACCTGGTGACCCCGCCCCCTCTGACGCACGGGGACTTCCCTGTCCGCCCTCTCTGACATCACAGGGAAAGCCTTGGGGAAGTCCCTGTGCGTCAGAGGGGGGTGGGGGTCCCCAGATCCCGCCCCCCCTGTGTGAAATGGGAGGATCGGAGGAGGAAGAAGAAGTTGGAGGAAGAAACCGAAGGAAGAAAGAAGATAGAAGAAAGAAAATAGAAGAAAGAAGATGGAAGATAGAAGAAAGAAGAATAATTCAAATAAAGGAATTGTCAAAAACTGTCTCTTGTCATTTTTAACATCTTTGACACTTTTTTGTGAAAAGGTAGGGGTACCCCTTACCATTTCACACAGGGGGGGTGGGATCTGGGGACCCCCACCCCCTTCTGACGCACAGGGACTTCCCCAAGGCTTTCCCCGTGATGTCAGAGAGGGCGGACAGGGAAGTCCCTGTGCGTCAGAGGAGGGCGGGGTCACCGAGTGGCCCCCCCTCCGTTATTTAAGAACCGTCAGAAGACGAGAAGCGCCACACAGCGGGAGCCTCCCATCATGGATGCGGAGCGGCCCGAGCACGAAGAAGGGAAGAAGACGCCGCGGAGGAAGATGCCGGATGAGAACACCGGAGCAAGAAGCAGAGGATCGGAAGAAGAAGAAGAAGATGGAGGAAGAAACCGAAGGAAGATAGAAGATAGAAGAAAGAAGAAGCATTTAAATAAAGGAATTGTCAAAAACTGTCTTTTGTAATTTTTAACATTTTTGACACTTTTTTTGTGAAATGGTAGGCCCTTAAAGGGTCTGGTATGGATTTTGAGGGGGACCCCCACGCCATTTTTTTAAAAAATTTTGGTTCGGGGTTCCCCTGTGGGGGAAATCCCATGCCGTTTTTATGAACTTTTATGTGTATTGTCGGACCAACATATCATTAATAGCTGCGAGTACATTTAAATGACTTTTTTTCCTTTGAAATGTCATTTTGCTGTCAGACTCTTCTAAACACGGGAAACATGCGCCCCTTTACAGGCATTCTATAGACACCCCCCCCCCCCAGGTACGAAATTTAAAGCAATATTACACTTTTATTGTTTCACTTTAAGCATTATTAAAATCACTGCTCCCGAAAAAGTTTTTAAAACTTTGTTTTGCACCAATCCATGTCCCCTGGGGCAGGACCCAGGTCCCCAAACACTTTTTATAACAATACCATGCATATAAGCCTTTAAAATTAGCACTTTTGATTTCTCCCATAGACTTTTAAAGGGTGTTCCGCGGCTTTGAAACAGCCCAAATTGTTCGCTGTTCGGCGAACTTGCGAACATCCTATGTTCGAGTCGAACGTGAGTTCGACTCGAACTCGAAGCTCATCCCTAATAAGGAGCTTCCTGGCTGATGAATGCAAATGTTCCTCCAGGATTTTTTGATAACATACTGCATTCATCTTGCCATCAATTTTGACCAAATTTCCTGTGCCTTTGTAGCTCACACATCCGCAAAACATCAGAGATCCACCTCCGTGTTTCACAGTAGGAATGGTGTACTTTTCATCATAGGCCTTGTTGACTCCTCTCCAAATGAAGCGTTTATTGTTGTGGACAAAAAGCGAAATTTTGGTCTCATCACTCCAAATGACTTTGTGCCAGAAGGTTTGAGGCTTGTCTCTGTGCTGTTTGGCGTATTGTAAGCGGGATACTTAGTGGCATTTGCGTAGTAATGGCTTTCTTCTGGTGACTCGACTATGCAGCCCATCTTTTTTCAAGTGCCTCATTTTTGTGCATATTGAAACAGCCACACCACATGTTTTCAGAGCGTCCTGTATAGAGGTCGACTGATATGGGTTTTTCTCTGACTAATGCCGATATTTAGAAATCAGGGAGGCCGATGGCCGATATATGATGCCGATTTTTGAGGCCAATATTTTAGGCTGATTTTTTTCTTTTTTTGGCAGGTGACACTGATTGGCACTGGCAGGTGGCACTGGTTGACGCTGGCAGGTGGCACTGATTGGCACTGATTGGTATTGGCAGGTGGCACTGGTTGGCACTGGCAGGTGGCACAAATTGGCACTGGTTGGCACTGGCAGGTGGCACTTGTTGGCACTGATTGGCACTGGCAGTTGGCACTGATTGGCACTGGCAACTACTATAAACAACCCTGTGTATATGTACTGATAAGATAACATAGAGGAGAGTTCAGGGGCAGCTGAAAAAAAAAACGCCCAACTGCTCCTAAACGTCCGTTTACCAGCAGCAGTGTACATGAAGCCTAACAGCTTGTAAACATGGTAACTTGCGTTTAGCTGTGTTTCATTCACAGGCATTTTTAATGGCGATACATTTTAACCACTTACGGACCGCCCGCCGTCGTTATACGTCGGTAGTTTGAAGAGGGTTGTCGGTGGTATGGCAGCAGCTAACTGCCAAAACCCCGGTATCCTCTTCTCCAGCGGGTGGTACGCTTTCAGATAAAAGTGGTCTCTGTTGTGGATTCGCCGCAATATCACTTTTATCGGCGGCAGGAGAGGCCCCCCCCCCCCACTGCTCTCCGGTGTCCTCTGTCAGTTACCGGAGCCGTCTGTAGCGGCAGAGGCAATTGCGTCCTATCTTCTGTGTAGTATGGAGATGAGTGAGGGGGAGATAGCCCCCACCCGTCTCCATACCATTGAAGGGCGGAAAGAGACATCAAAACGTCACTTCCGCCCATAGCTCTTAAAGAGACTTTATTTTTTCAAATGACATTACATTTTTATTTTTTTTATTGCATTTTAGTGTAAATATGGGATCTGAGGTCTTTTTGACCCCAGATCTCATATTTAAGAGGTTCTGTCATGCTCTTTTTCTATTACAAGGGATGTTTACATTCCTTGTAATAGGGATAAAAGTGACACAATTTTTGTTTTTAAAAGAACAGTGTAAAAATAAAAAATAAAAGGTAAAATAAATAAGAAAAAAAAGTAAAATTTTTAAACGCTTCCCGTCCCGCTGAGCTTGCGTGCAGAGGTGAACGCGTACGTGAGCAGCGCCCGCATATGAAAATGGTGTTTAAGCCGCACATGTGAGGTATCGCCGCGTTCGTTAGAGCGAGAGCAATAATTTTAGCCCTAGACCTCCTCTGTAACTCAAAACATGCAACCTGTAGAATTTTTTAAACGTCGCCTATGGTGATTTTAAAGGGTAAAAGTTTGTCGCCATTCCACGAACGGGCGCAATTTTGCAGCAATTTTGTTACTCGGCGTAACATTGTCTTTCACAATATGAAAAAAAAATTGGGCTAACTTTACTGTTGTCTTATTTTTTTATTTAAAAAAGTGTATTTTTTCCAAAAAAAGTGCGCTTGTAAGACCGTTGCGCAAATACGTTGTGACAGAAAGTATTGCAATGACCGCCATTTTATTCTCTAGGGTGGTATAAAAAATTATATATAATATTTGGGGGTTCTAAGTAATTTTCTAGAAAAAAAAACAGTTTCTAACTTGTAAACACCAAATCTCAGAAAGAGGCTCGGTCCTTAAGTGGTTAACCGCTTGCTGACCAGTGCACAACGATATACGTCGGCACAATAGCATGGATGCGCAAATGGGCGTACAGGTCCCCTTTAAGATGCGGCATTGTGGGTGCGCGTGCCCCGCCGGCGGGGTGCGCACCCGCCGCGTACTCCATGAACGTGCTCACGTTTCCAGCGGACTCAATGTCCGCCGGTGTCCCGCGATCTTATCACAGAGCGGCAGAACGGGGAGATGCCTATGTAAACAAGGCATTTCACTGTTCTGCCTAGTGACATGACAGAGGTCACTGCTCCCTGTCATCGAGAGCAGTGATCGCTGTCATGTCAGTGGTAGCCCCCCCCACAGTTAGAATTACTCCCTAGGACACACTTAACCCCTTCATCGCCCCCTAATGTTTAACCCCTTCCCTGCCAGTGTCATTTATACAGTAATCAGTGCATTTTTATAGCACTGATTGCTGTATAAATGACAATGATCCCAAAATAGTGTCAAAAGTGTTCGATGTGTCTGCCATAATGTTGCAGTCATGATAAAAATCGCAGATCACTGCCATTACTGATAAAAAATAATTAATAATAAAAATGCCATAAATCTATCCCCTAATTTTTAGACGCTATAACTTTTACGCAAACCAATCAATATACGCTTATTGCAATTTTTTTTTACCAAAAATATGTAGAAGAATACATATCAGCCTAAACTGAGAAAGAAATTAGTTTTTTTATATATTTGAGGGATACTTATTATAGCAAAAAGTAAAAAATATTGCTTTTTTTCAAAATTGTTGCTCTTTTTTTTTGTTTATAGCAAAAGGACGTAAATTTTGTTTGGGTGCAATGTCGCACAACCGCGCAATTGTCAGTTAAAGTGACGCAGTGCCGTATCACAAAAAGTGCTCTGGTCAGGTAGGGGGAAAAATTCTTCTGGGGCTGAAGTGGTTAAACTATTTGAAAAAAAATGCTCCTAATAGCAAACGCAGCTAAACACGGTTTTACTGCGATTTTGCTGCGATTTCAGGGAATGCCTATGTAAACTTGAGGTATATGGACCTTAACTCGCATGAAAGTCGGACCAAAGTAGTACAGGGACTACTTTGAAGTCAGCATGACTTGAAGTCACACATATATATGTATAGTTATCAGTGGAAATCATGGGGAACGACTTGTCATGTGACTTTGCAGTCCCAAGTCGCAGGACAAGTCGCACAAGTGGGAAAGTGGCCTTAAATTGTTCAGGGGAGGTTGTAAAACGTTCCACGTACATTACGCTTTAGGGCTCTTTCACACCTGCTGGTCTGTTTTCACGGACTCCGCTTGTTTGGCAGGGCTCCCTCCGTTGATCCCCGCTGAGCCGGCGGATGACAGGTCTGTCTCCGCTCACTGTGCAGGAACGGACTTGTCAAAGCCCCGCTCTCCTCTATGGGGGATCAGATGAAAACTGAGCGCCTGTCCATTTTCATTCGATCCGATCTGCCAGACGGATGGAGAATAGGGCTTCCATCCGTTTGGATTTAGCAGATCGGATGTTAGCGGACATGTCACTGCTGACATCCTTTGCTCCATAGAGGTGAATGGAGCGTCCGTTCAGGTCCGCCTAGAAAAACTGACCTGAACTGATCCGTATGTGTGAAAGGGGCCTTTGACCCCGTCATGCGACTTTGGACGCATAAAGTCACATGGCAAGTCACAACCCATTGATTTCAATGGCACCCATTTCCATCTATGCGACTTAAAGTTGCCGCAACTTTGAAAAGGTTCCTGCACTACTTTGATGCGGCTTTTGATGCAACTTTGATCCAGTAACAGTAAAGTTGGATCAAAACTACACTCAAAGTTACACCCTAAATCGCCGCAGCATGCAATAGGTCTAGGTATACAACCAATCAGAACAAGAAAAAAGGTAATTGCAGCTCTCAATATACAGATGATAAAATGTGAAAATAGTCCTTAGGTGTTCAAATAAAAAAAGTCACTCTTTCTACTAAAATATTATAACATCAAATACTGTATAGACATATCTTCTCAGTTTCCAGTAAAACAATATAAAGTCCAATTGTGTTGCTTGCACCTTCACCATGAAAACTTATAACACCCGTCCTGATAATCCTTCACCATACTGTAAAAAATGCGCACCCGCGACAAGAATATGCTGTCTATATATAGAACTGCAATAAAACGCATATTAAATTATATTCATCCAGGACTCTCTCTTATCTCAGATGGTCTGGTCAAATCAATCTCCTCCAGTTCCACCAGGGGTCAGTATACGTATACACATCCACAATGGATCACCAACCATAAGAAGAAATCCTCATTGTGCAGTAATTTTAATAATTAAATGAAATGTGAGTTATTTAACCACTTACAGACTGGAAGATTTCCCCCCTTAATGACCAGGCCATTTTTTGCTATAAGGCACTGTATCGCTTTGCCTGACAATTGCGCAGTTGTGCGACGCTGTACCCAATAAAATTGACGTCCTTTTTTTCCCACAAATAGAGCTTTCTTTTGGTGGTATTTGATCACCTCTGCGGTTTTTTAGTTTTTGTGCTGTAAGCAAAAAAAGAGCAACAATTTTGGAAAAAAAACAATATTTTTTACTTTTTGCTATAATAAATATTCTCCCAAAAAATGTAAAAAAAAAAAATTTCTTCACCAGTTAAGGCCGATATATATTCTTTTACATATTTTTGGTAAAAAAAATTGCAATAAGCATATATTGATTGGTTTGCGCAAAAGTTATAGCATCTACAAAATAGGCATTTATGGCATTTTTATTATTATTTATTTTTTTTACTAGTAATTGGGGCGATCTGCGATTTTTAGCGGGACTGCAACATTGCGGTGGAGAGATTGGACACTTTTGACACGTTTTTGGGACCAATGACATTTATACAGCAATCACTGCTATAAAAATGCACTGATTACTGTGTAAATGTCACTGGCAGGGAAGGGGTTAACACCAGGTGGAGATTAAAGGGTTAAATGTGTTCCCTCATGTGTGTATCTAACTATGGGGGGATGGGACTGACTGGAGGAGGAGACATATCGCTGTTCCTAATCACTAGGAACAGCAGATCTGTATCTCCTCCCCTGTCAGAACGGGGATCTGTCTGTTTAAATACACAGATCCCCGTTCTGGCTCTCGTGCCCGTGATTGCGGGTGGCCGGCAGACATTACGGCCGCCGGCCACACGCTCTGGGTCCCACGCTGTGCAGCAGTGGCACGCGTGCGCCTGCTATCACCCTTAAAGGTGCTGGCGTACACCTATGGCCAGGGGCGGACTGACAACTCATGGGCCCCCGGGCAATAGGAGAAGATTATGCGGCCCCCGGGCAGTAGGAGATTATGGGGCCCCCAGGCATTAGATTATGGGACCACACAGTATACACACATACAGTATACACACACAGACACACAATATACACACACAGTATACACACACAGAATACACATACACACACTGAAAAGGTACTGGAGAGGTGGGGCAGCTATAATCTTGGGATTTAAAAAAAAACGCAACCCTGATGGGGCCCCTTAGTGGCATGGGGCCCTCGGTCAGTGCCCGAGTGCCCGAATGGTCAGTCCGCCCCTGCCTATGGCGATTTCTGGGAACAATCCGACCTGCTGCAGTATAATGATGGCGGCTGGTCGGCAAGTGGTAAAAACATCCAGGGTTGAAACTAAAGCAATATTACAAATGCAGCTGTTGTCACATACATCTGGGGTCGCCAATCCTTTAATGGAAGCCGGCATGGCCTTAGTCAAAATACCGCTCAATGCTGTTTCGCACGACTGTGTTATGGGGCTTTGGTGAAATATCAAGGCTTTAAACCAGTGGTTCTCAACCTTCCTAGTGCCGTGACCCCTTGATAAAATTTCCCAAGTTGTGGGGACCCCTAACAGTAAAATTATTTTTGCTGGTCGCGTTTGCTGGCACAGTGGCGGCGTTTGCTGGCACAGTGGCAACAATTGATGGGCACAGTGGCTGCACAGTGGGACGTTTGCTGGCACAGTGGCTGCGTTTGGCACAGTGGTAACAATTAAAGGGCACAGTGGCTGCGTTTGATGGCACAGGTGGCGACGTTTGCTGGCACCATGGCGACAATTTATGGGCACAGTGGCTGCGTTTGGCACAGTGGCAACAATTAAAGGGAACAGTGGCTGCATTTGATGGCACAGTAGCTGCGTTTGATGGCACAGTGGCAACGTTTGCTGGCACAGTGGCGACGTTTGCTGGCACATTGGCGACAATTGATGGGCACAGTGGCTGCCCTTGGCACAGTGGCAACAATTAAAGGGCACAGTGGTTGTGTTTGATGGCACAGTGGCGACAATTGATGGGCACAGTGGCGACGTTTGCTGGCACAGTGGCGACAATTAATGGGCACAGTGGCTGCGTTTGGCACAGTGGCAACAATTAAAGGGCACAGTTCCTGCGTTTGATGGCACAGTGGAAGCGCTTGCTGGCACAGTGGCGACAATTGATGGGCACAGTGGCTGCATTTGATGGCACAGTGGCGGCGTTTGCTGGCACAGTGGTGACAATTGATGGGCACAATGGCTGCATTTGATGGCACAGTGGCGGCGTTTGCTGGCACAGTGGCGGCATTTGATGGGCACAGTGGCGACAATTGATGGGCACAGTGGCTGCATTTGATGGCACAGTGGCGGCATTTGCTGGCACAGTGGTGACAATTATTGGGCACAGTGGCTGTGTTTGATGGCACAGTGGCGACAATTGATGGGCACAGTGGCGACGTTTGCTGGCACAGTGGCGACAATTAATGGGCACAGTGGCTGCGTTTGGCACAGTGGCAACAATTAAAGGGCACAGTTCCTGCGTTTGATGGCACAGTGGAAGCGTTTGCTGGCACAGTGGCGACAATTGATGGGCACAGTGGCTGCATTTGATGGCACAGTGGCGGCGTTTGCTGGCACAGTGGCGACAATTGATGGGCACAATGGCTGCATTTGATGGCACAGTGGCGGCGTTTGCTGGCACAGTGGCGACAATTGATGGGCACAGTGGCTGCATTTGATGGCACAGTGGCGACAATTGATGGGCACAGTGGCGACGTTTGCTGGCACAATGGCGACAATTGATGGGCACAGTGGCTGCGTTTGGTACAGTGGCAACAATTAAAGGGCACAGTGGCTGCGTCTGATGGCACAGTGGCTGCGTCTGATGGCACAGTGGCTGCGTCTGATGGCACAGTGGCTGCGTTTGATGGCACAGTGGCGACGTTTGCTGGCACAGTGGCGACAATTGATGGGCACAGTGGCTGCGTTTGGTACAGTGGCAACAATTAAAGGGCACAGTTCCTGCGTTTGATGGCACAGTGGTAGTGTTTGCTGGCACAGTGGCGACAATTGATGGGCACAGTGGCTGCATTTGATGGCACAGTTGCAGCGTTTTAATGGGGTTTTTTTTCTGATTGTTTCAGTCTGTTTGCGCCCCCACCACTGATTTATATATAAACGTTGCGGTTGATTCCTCAAAAGTGTTTATTCCGTGCCAGTGCTAGATACACAAAGTGTATAGCTTCCAAACATGTATCTAGCACTGGCACGGAATAACTACTTTTGAGGAACCAACTGGGACGTTTATGTTTATATATATATATATATGACCATAATAAAAAAAATGTTGTCTTGTCAGCTTTTCCTGTGTGTCTGACTTACCAGAAGTCACAGGTGTTCTTCTTCAGCAAGTCATGTTTCGTTGCCTCCCTCTTGGTACACTCGTCCGCAGCAAGCGGATTTCGGTGGGTGTACAAAGATGTCCGCTTGCCGACTTCTAAGTCTAAGCCTTACTGCGGACGAGAGTACCAAGATGGCGGCGACGGAACGTCACTTCCGTGTAGTCCCTCCTCTCCAGGAAGTGACATCTCGCTGGCCGAGACAGACGGACTCAGGCAGTAACTTCGGGTCTGTCTCGGCCAGCATTCGCGACCCCCTGGAGAATGGGCAATCGACCCCCCAGGGGGTCGCAACCCCCAGGTTGAGAACCGCTGCTTTAAACAGACCCCTGATGTCCCACGTTTGAGACAAAGAAATAGACTGAGGACAGAGATTCCCCAGTCCCTTTCTCTGCAACCTGCAGTAAACATAGTTTACTATGCTTCAGTTAAGAATGAAGACTGGCGCAATCGGTACAGATCACTCACTGTGTTCAATCAGAAAAGGAAGGGGCCGGTTAATTAAATATTTACCAGCCCCTTCCGCGCTCCTGAGAAGAGAGGAGGAAAGCTGGCAGCACTGCAGGGGGGGGACAGGAAGCAGGGGGATCGGCACCGCAAAGGGTGATTAGGGTGTGCCAAGGCACACCCTGTGCGCACACCTAGGCCTGTGTCGATTATTCTGGTAATGTTGTCATAGTAACCTTGTGTTTTGTGGCTGAGTAAAGTGGATCTGAGCTGAGCACTGTATGTAGAACACCACACACCTCGCTTATTTAAAAAAAAGTGGTACCATTTTCTGTAAAACAAAGAAGAATTGTTGTCACTCTGCACTCTCTATTCAGTTGTCATTTAGTAGACCTCTTTCTGACTCTCCCTCTCCCAACCCCCTTCCTCTCTCTCAGAGGTCGCTCCCTGCAGTCTCTAACACTGTTACCTAATGTCCCCTTTTCTCTTCCAGCACTTCCTCTGTCATTCAGCAGTCTTCCATTCTCTGGGTGTCCTGTCAGAATCACTTTCTTCCTTCACCTGCGTCCCAGCAGGGTCGCTGTACCCTGATATCCTCTATAGGTGCACCGTCATCTTCCAGTTCCGCCCACCGCATGAGCAGCAACTTCTCGCAAGGGTATCTGGCTGCATGTTTCCTACCTTAAAGCAGAGTTCCACCCAAAAGTTGAAATTCCACCCAAAAGTTGAAATTCCGCTTATTTGCTTCCTCCCCCCCTCCAGTAACACATTTAGAACCTTTCACGGGGGGAGGTGGGAATGGGTACCTGTTTTTGAAAGGTCCCTGTCCCCCCTTCCAGGAAATGGCACCGCGGCGCTGTACCTCAGAAGTTCGGCCCCCCTTCTTCTTCCTTCGCTTTGAAAGTGCAGCACGCTTCGCGCATGCGCAGCAGGGAACCAGCTGTGAAACAGAAAGGCTTCACTGCCGGTTTCCATTAGTGGAGATGGTGGCAGCAGCACCGTCTGCCAAACCAAAGATGGGCTGGGGTGCCAACATCGCAGGCTCCCTGGCAGGGGCGGACTGACCATTGAGCGACTCGGGCACTGCCCGAGGGCCCTGGGCCACTAGGGGGCCCCATCAGGGTTGCCAGCCTCAGTAAAACCAGGGACAGTATGTATAAACCTGTGGTTTTTTTACATCTGTCTGTGTATACTGTATGTACATGTATGTGTATACTATGTGATTGTATACTGTGTGGCCCCATAATCTCTGATTGCCTGGAGGCCCCATAATCTCCTATTGCCCGGGGGCCCCATGAGTTATCAATCCGCCCCTGCTCCCTGGACATGAAAGTGTCCATATATTAAAAGTCAGCAGCTACAGCATTTGTAGCTGCTGACTTTTCTTTTTTTTCCCCAGGCTGGAACACCTCTTTAAGTGACGCTCCACTCTGCAGACAGATCCCTCCAGACTGTACAGTACAGAAGCTTTTCATGGCCTCCTTTTGTCTTGGAGCTTGCAAAGAGAGAGCAGGCATAGTAAGTATGTAAGCCTCACTCCACGTGGCTACAGCAGCACATGGCACACACACACTCCAATATACTGTAGACTTTGTGATGTAAACTAGCATTTAGTACAATGTGATATGCTGCAGAATTAGTTTTTCTTAGAAACTGTAATATAGAGTACAATCGGGCAGACTGACAACACTCGGGGCCCCCAGAACAAAAAAAAGCAAGGGACCCCTGTCAGGCCCCTACATTTTGCACAAAGTACAGCTTCTGCCTTTTCCTTTTTTTTTAAATCTGTTTGATAACAGAATCTTTCAACACAAGGAACATAATATTGTGTTGTGTAATTGTAGCGCCTACCCTGACTCCGGGAGTCTAATGGTGACTACCGGGGGTAGGGATTAGGGATGGGCGAACGGTTTGGCCCGAGCATAAGTTCAGGCCGAACTTTGGTTGTTCGGATGTTCTGCGAACACCGAACAATATGCGGTGTTTGGGGAAAATTCGGAACACCGTTAAAGTCTATGAGACACTAACATGAAAAATCAAAAGTGCTCATTTGAAAGGCTTATATGCAAGTTATTGTCATAAAAAGTGTTTGGGAACCTGGGTCCTGCCCCAGGGGACATGTATCAATGCAAACATTTTTTTTAAAAATGGACGTTTTTTCGGGAGCAGTGGTTTTTTTAATGCTTAAAGTAAAACAATAAAAATGAAATATTCCTTTAAATATCGTTTCTGGGGGGTGTCTATAGTATGCTGTAAAGTGGCGCATTTTTCCCGTGTTTAGAAGAGTACCACAGCAAAATGACATTTCTAAAGGAAAAATTGTCATTTAAAACTGATCGCAGCTGTAATGAATTGTCAGGTCTCGGCAATATAGATAAAACTCATTGGAAAAAAAATAGCAAGGGATCCCCCCAGTCTATTACCAGGCCCTTTGGGTCTGGTATGAATATTAAGGGGGACCCCAAACCAAAATTTAAAAAAAAAAATTGCGTGGGGGTCCCCCTAAAATCCATACCAGGCCCTTTAGGTCTGGTATGGATTATAAGGGGAACCCTGCGCCAATTTTTAAAAAAATGGCGTAGGGGTCCCCCCAAAATCCATACCAGACCCTTATCCGAGCACGCAACCTGGCAGGCCACAGGAAAAGAGGGGGGGACGAGAGAGCAGCCACCCCCCCCTCCTGAACCATACCAGGCCACATGCCCTCAACATGGGGAGGGTGCTTTGGGGTAGCCCCCCAAAGCACCTTGTCCCATGTTGATGGGGACAAGGGCCTCATCCCCACAACCCTTGCCTGGTGGTTGTGGGGGTCTGCGGGCGGGGGGGGCTTATCGGAATATGGAAGCACCCTTTCACAAGGGGACCCCCAGATCCCGGCCACCCTCCTGTATGAAATGGTAACGGGTACATTATACCTGTACCATTTCACAAAAAAGTGTCAAAATGTTTAAAAAAAAAAGACAAAGCTTGGGACAAGTCCTTTATTAAAAAATAAAAATGTCCCACGAAGTCCATTCATCTTCTTCTATTGCTCCGCGGATGGACCGAAAAATTTAAAAAAAAAACCCGCCACCGACCCGCCTCCATGGGAGGCTCCCACCATTTGATGCTTCAGCACCTTTGACAGTTCTTATATAAAAGATCAAGGGGTTAATATGGCGCACAATGGAGGTAGCCGAGTACATATAACTCAAAATGGTGGGGGAAATGCACTTAGAGGGCGCCGTCCTTCTTTCTTTTTTATATTGACAGTTCTTATATAACTGAGGGCGGGGCCACACAGTGACGTCCCCGGCTGACCCCACCCCCTCTGATGCACGGGGACTTCCCCATGGCTTCTCCGGGGCGTCAGAGGGGGGCGGGGCCACCTGGTTACGTAAACGTCCTCACGGGAGCCCCTCATTGTGCCATGACTGTCACCCCTGCCCCAACCTCACACAAAGGAGAAATAAAATTGCTTCCGCGCACTGGGCTTGCAAACCTTTTGAGTCGTGGGCTGGCTTCTTCTACCCGGATCAGGCCCCCTTTCTGTGATCATCACTTGTGCGCACCATGGGCTCCACCCGGGCCAGAGAAAGATGGTCGTCGCAGGCCCGTGGCCACAAGTTTTTTGTCCCTGGACCCCCGAGAGTTCCAGCAGGTGGCGCCGGTGGGCCCACTTCCTCGACCGGTCCCTTAGACCACAGCCGAAGTGCCCGACCAGTCAGTCCATACAAGAGTACAATGCTATATGCGTCAGAATTAGTGTTTCCTAGAAACTATAAGATGGAGTGCAATGCAATATGCTGCAGAATCAGTGTTTCTTAGTATTATTTTATGAAAAAAATTAATAAGCTTTACAATCACTTTAAACATTTACCAAAATGCTAGCCCCCGTTCTAGCCTTGCTACACTCTCACTGCATCCCCATAACGAGGTACGACCCCCTACTGAGGGATCAGTCGGCACAAACTTTATCAGTCCATGCCCAACATACTATTTAGACTCTACAGATGTTTGGTTGGCTCCTGAACCTCCAGATGTCATTGCAGGAGCTGACTGTACTTAGGTCTCTGAATAGCTACTGTTCAGTTCATTGGTTTTCTTCTGCAAAACAAACTCCTGACTCTCCATTCCCATATTCAGCTTTCACAGTCCAGGAGCTGTCCAACTCAGTTACATGCAGCCACCGTGTCCTAAACAGGGGCTACCAGTAAATTTAGGTTTGCAGGTTTGTAAGTAACCTAGCTTATTTGTCTTTTTCATCATTTGGGCTTCCCCCACGTTCAATGTAGCTGTAGTTCCTTCCTTTTGCCATTATGTGTCCCTGGTGCCTTTGGCATTAGTATGATGAGCTGCAGTGAAAACGAAAAATTGTATACTCACTTTTCCGTAATTTTCCTTTCCTGGTGCATCATCATGGCAGCATACAATGGGGTTGTGGCTCAACCCCCCCAACCTGATAGGACTGGTGTTGGATAGCAACATGGTTTAATATCTTACTTCTGGTATTTCACTTCCTGTTTGACACAGCCAGGTAGGAATGAAACACATCAAAGCTCTGTGATCAGAAGAACAATGCCTTGGCTCAAGCCCACCTGCTGTGACATGTGGGAATACAAGTTTCAAAGAGACGCTGACCCTGCTGGACAATTTAGCATGCTTCCTGGAGAATGGGCAGACATTTGGGAGGGATACCTCCTCGGCAATGTGTATTGGATAAAGGCAAATGGGGGTGGCTATGAGTGGGCGTGTATGTTTGAATGAAAGGAACACATAGGCTTTTGATCTTCCTTTTTTTGGCTGCTGGGAAGCCTGCTGTAAGGTCATCCCATTTGCTATCTTGGGACCTTGCTCTGACCGAGGGCTTGGGCCTTTATTCCATGAGGCCTAGACCCCTTTTACCTCCAGAACCCGCAGAGGAAACCATGTGTGATAAGTATCTTTGATATTTCATTGTTGTTATATGTTGTAGAGATGTGCTGTTAGTATAGTGTGTTCTGATTGTAAGCTATGTAACATTGTAATACCCTTTTAGTACTTTATGATAGTTTCCTAACTCCTTGGGAAATAAAATAAGATATTGTTTTACTAGCAGCACCGTGTGTTTGGTTTCATAGCTAACCTGGTATTATTGTGATATTAACAATAGCATATGCTCACAGTTTAATAGACCAACTAATTATAGGGACTAGACAAATTAATACACAGATATAATATTAATAATTATATCGGTTATTACAACTGGTTAAGTATAAATCAAAGACAGACCCGGCTCACAGCATTCTCTCACCATTTGGGTGGGCATCTGTATGTTGCCATGAAGATGCACCAGGAAAGGAAAATTACGGAAAGGTGAGTATACAATTTTACGTTTTCCTGGTGCATCATGGCAGCATACAATGGGAACTAAGTCGCCATACGGGAGGGTGCAAGAAAAATGTTGGAATCATCAGTAGCATAAGTATGCACCATGAATTTCTCAAATTTTACTGTCGTGAGCTGGGTTCACCTATTAAAGTGTAATGAAGGTGTCCTGGGAGGACCATATTGCTGACCTACAAATAATGTCTGGAGACTCAGCACTGAGCTGTCCACAGAGCTGGTACTGCCCTAGTTGAATGTGGTCTTAAGACATACGAAACAGGAAGGTCTTGTGAAGAGTAGGCTCTTTTATTTTCTTAACAATCTAGGAGGTGACTGAACATGTTGATGCTGACTGACCCTGCCTTAAGCCACGATGGAACCAAGTACAGATTTCAGCTTTCCTGAATGAAAAGATAGCTGCCAAGCAGGTCACCAGAGTTAGCTCAACACCCAGGGGATGTGGTTCTCTAACTCAACCAAGAAAGACGGTAAATTGAGTTCCTGGTTATATTGGAAGGAGAAAGACACTCCATGGATAAAAGCAGTCTGGAGTTTTAGGACTATTTTGTCTGGGTAGAACATTAAGTGAGGCTCCTTGAGTACAAAGCCTGCAGTTCTGACACCCTTTTTCACAGAGGTTGTAGCAACCAGAAATACAGTCTTCAGGGTTAGATTGCAGAGTGTAGCCAATTCTGTATGATAGAAATAAGACCCTGATAGAAATGAGAACCATAAGCAAGTTCCACATACGGAACAATGGTTTCCTGGGAGGTCTATAACTTCATGCAAGCCTTTTAAGAATTACATCACTAAAGGGTTAAGGACTTCTTAAACCCTTGTAAGTGCAGACAAGGCTGAAGTTTGAACTTTAAAACATATTTGAATCTAGGCCCCTGTTCAGCCCCAGATGTAAGAACTGTAGAGACTTGGATAGTTCAGGTGATAAAGGACTCCAGGCTTTTGCTGTGTGAGATCTGCATAATTTTCCCATATTGTTTGGTAAGTCTTATTCATGGAGACCTCTTTGGTTTGACATAAGGTAGGCACTACCTGCACTAAGCACCCTTGACTTGGTAGCCTCCGCCTCTCAACTTCCATGCCATCAAAAGTAGTGTCTTGGAGCTGGATGGCAAAACTGTCCATGAGAGAGCAAATCCGTCATCACTGGAAGTGGCTGTGGTGACTCCTTGCTTAATTGTAGGAGAGACAGACACTAGAGCATCCTAAGCCAAAATGGTATATTTGCAATTATTGATACAGGAAGTTCCACTGACAGCCTAAAAATTATACCCTTCCACTGCTGTCTAGGCAGAGTACAAATCTTGCTCCTCTTTCTAAAAAGGGGTGAATGACAGAAGTGCTTTGAACACTACTCAGTTCAAGAGCATTCAATACAATGCCTCATAAGCTTACCATCCCATGACTTTCAGCAGCCTGCTCAAAGTCATCCGAAAACAATTGGTCAGTTACGAAGAACCATGGATACTCAGGCACTGTTCTGCTGGAAGAGGACTTCACTCCCAAAGCACCTTTTGCTTTCTCTATCAGAGGACGGATATTCCCTTGTGGAAGTTCAACTGAATTTTTCCTGTCGTTATTGCAGACAGTAAGACCTTTGTGAATGCCCTGGGGGAGATGTAGAGGCTGAAGGGGAGGCACTGAAACTGGTAGAGGAATTGAGGATGAATTGGGACAAGTAGGTGTCTGATAAACCTACAGAGCATCCAGTCTCCCAGATTTATGAATATTATAATTGATTGGAGGTTTTCCATCTTGCATGACTCCAACTTCCTGTGCTTGTTGAGTTTTTTTTTTTTCTTCAACTTTAGCACTGGGCACAGATTACCCGATTTAGCTTTTTTTTTTTGTTTTTTTTTTAATCCAGCTACAAACTGGACCAGAATTTTTTACTTTTCCATCAACTCTGGTAGCCTGGCTGATTGGAAGAGATTGAAAGGTGGACTTCCCACCTATCAATGTTATATGATCGTTATGCTCATTGAATTACACCCCTGCATGGGTGAACGTTTGTCATGACGTTATACTTTTTCAATAAATATTATTGTACCAGAAAGGTGGACCTCCCTTAAATGTCCACTAATGTTATGCCAATATAGCTGATATAGCCCACTGATCCTGAATATTTTCCATCCAGGTGTGTGCGTAAAGCTCCGTGGATGAGTGCACCCTTAAAAGGATTTTGGCTGTCCTCCCAAGACAGGAGCCTTAGATCTTTAAGGCTTCAATAATGAAGATTGGGTACTTCTCCAGTTCCTTTACAGGCAGTCCCCGAGTTAGGGTTAGGGACTGCCTGTTTGTTATTAAGTCAGATTTGTTTGGAAATCGGAAGCGCATGCGCAGAACGGCAGAGACGTCGTTTTCCGATGTTTTCCGATGTTCTGTCAAGTAGCCGCGCATGCGCAGGCGGCGATTTCATATTAGTTTTGCTGTTTTCCGCTGTTTTCCGATGTGCCCGCCGACGAAAAGTGGCCGCGCATGCGCAGAACGTCACGCCGCCTCCTGTTCGTAAGTAGGAGTCGTTCACAAGTCGGAGGTTCGTAACTCGGGGACCTCCTGTACTAATCTTTTTCCCGGTCCGCAGGATTTTGCCTCCTTGTATCTACTTGGGAGTTGCCGCCTGTATGCTGGACATTTTTGAATTTTCTGTTTTTTGTAAGATGATATTTGCCCTGACCTGCTAATGGTCACCCTTGAGATGGCTGTATCCTGTCTACTCCCAAATAGATTGGATCCGTTGTCTGGTATCTTGCACCAGTGTTTTTTTTTTTGTTTGTTTGTTTTTTAATCTGCAGGGCTGCAATTTTCTGTAAAATGCAATGCAACATGACTATCTGGAGGTGCTCTGTACACAGAATGTGTACAGAACATCCCCCTGAAACATCATTTCCTGCTTGTATGACTGGCTCACTGATTTTCCCAGACGTCTGCACCAAGATACAAGTCAGATTTTTGGCATCCACTGCAACAAAAATGTCATTTTTGATAAGATACTCCCAATAGGAAATTACATCTAAAGGGATGCAGACCCTGCCCTTTCCCTACAGTCCTGCAGGTGCAGCAGCTGGTTGATAATTATGAAACCACTCCCATTAGACTCACTCAGCACATGGGCTGGTTGTTGCTGGTCTGCCCGCACCTGCAGATGCTACAGTATGTAGGAGCACTTCAGATCTAGATCTAATTTTCGCATGCCAATCTTGTATACCAAATTCAGTGTTCCGATTTCCAAATTCCGTGTTCCGTGGCCCGAATTCCGTGTTCCGGATTCCATGTTCTGAATTATAAAATTTGCATTCCAAATTCAGTGTTCCGAATTGGAAATTCCGTGTTCTGAATTCAGTGTTCCAAAATTATAATTCCAAGTTCCATGTTCCAAATCCCAAATTCCGTATTCCAAATTCAGTGTTCCGTATTCCGTGTTCTAAATTCCGCGTTCCGAATTCCGTGTTCCGACATCCAAATTCCGTGTTCCGAATTCCAAATTCCGTGTTCTGAATTCTGAACTTCGTGTGCCAAATTCCAAATTCCGTGTTCCGCCTTCCAAATTTTGAGTTCCGTGTTACAAATTCCATGTTCCGAATACCAAATTCGGTGTTCCAAATTTTGAGTTCCGTGTTCCAGATTCCAAGTTTTGTGTTCCAAATTCCGTGTTCCATGTTCCAAATTCCGTGTTCCATGTTCCAAATTCTGAATTCTGTGTTCCGGATTCCGTGTTCCGAATTCCAAATTCCGTGTTCCAAATCCCAAGTTCCAAATTCAGTTTTCCAAATTTCGTGTTCTAAATTCTGCATTCTGAATTCCGTCTTCCGAATTCTGTGTTCCAACATCCAAATTCCGTGTTCTGAATCCCGTGTTCGGAATTCCGAATGTCAAATTCCGAATTCTGTGTTCCAAATTCCGAGTTCTATGTTCTGAATTCCAAATTACGTGTTCTGTATTCCAAATTATGTGTTCCGTTTCACAAATTCTGGATTCCGAATGCTAAGTTCCAAATTCCGAGTTTTGAATGCAAAATTCTGTGTTCTGTATTCCGAGTTTCAAATTCCAAATTCCTTGTTCTGAATTTCGTGTTCCAAATTCCAAATTTTGAATTCCATGTTACGAGTTCCAAAATCCGCATTCCAAATTCCGTGTCCAAAATAACATGTTCTGAATTCCAAATTTTGTGTTCCGTGTTCCGAATTCTAAAATCTGTGTTCCAAATTCCAAATATTGAATTCCATGTTCCGAGTTCCAAAATCCGTGTTCCAAATTCCGTGTTCCGCATTCCAAATTCCGTGTTCCGCATTCCAAATTCCGTGTTCTGAATTCTAAAATCCGTGTTCCAAATTCCAAGTTCTGTGTTCCAAATTCTGAGATTCCTGTTCCAAATGTTCGTGTCCGTGTTCTGAATTCCGAATTCCAAATTCCGTGTTCCAAATCCTGAGTTCCAAATTCCGTGTCTTGAATTCTGAATTCTGAGTTCCAAATTTCGTGTTCCAATTTCCAGGTTCTGTGTTCCAAATTCCATGTTCCAAATTCCAAATTCCGAACTCCATGTTCCGTGGCCCAAATTTCGTGTTCCGAATTCCATGTCTCGAATTCCAAATTTTGAATTCCGTGTTCCTAATTTCAAATTCAGTGTTCTAAGTTATGTGTTCTGTATTTCAAACTTTGTGTCCCAAATTCAAAATTCCAAATTCTGTGTTCCGAATTTGAAATTCCGTGTTCCAAATTCCGAATTCTGTGTTCTGAACTCCAAATTCTGCGTTAAAATTCTGTGTTCCAAATTCCGAGTTCCGTATTCCAAATTCCGAGTTCTGTGTTCCAAATTCCATGTTCCGAATTCCAAATTCCAAATTTTGTGTTCTAAATTCTGTATTGCGTGTTCCAATATCCGAGTTCTGTGTCCGAGTTCCGTGTTCCAAATGCTGAGTTCCATGTTCCAAATTCTGAGTTTTGTGCTCCAAATTCCGATTTCTGTGTTTCAAATTTTCTTTTCCAAATTCCATGTTCCAAATTCTATGTCCCGAATTCCAAATTCCGTTTTTCAAATTCCATGTTCTGAATTCAAAATTCTGTGTTCTGATTTCCGTGGTCCAAATTCCGATTTTCATATTCCAAATTCCGAGTTTCGTTCCAAATTACGAGTTCCAAATTACGTGTTCCAAATTCTGAGTTCTGTGTTCCAAATTCCATGTTCCGAATTCCAAATTCTGAATTCTGTGTTCTGAATTCTGTGTTCCGAAATCTGTGTTCCGAATTCTGTGTTCTGAATTCCATGTTCTGAATTATAAAATCTGTGTACCAAATTCCCAGTTCCGTGTTCCAAATTCTGTGTTCTGAATTCAGTGTTCAAAATTTCTAATTCCAAATTCCATGAACCAAATCCCAAATTCTGTGTTCTGAATTCCGTGTTCTTAATTCCAAATTTCAAATTCCGTGTTCTTAATTCCAAATTCAGTGTTCTAAGTTATGTGTTCTGTATTCCAAACTTCGTGTGCCGAATTTAAAATTCTAAATTCTGTGTTCTGAATTCTAAATTCCGTGTTCCAAATTCAGAGTTCCGTGTTCTGAATACCAAATTCTGCGTTCCAAATTCCGTGTTCCAAATTCCGAGTTCCATGCTCCAAATTACGAGTTCCGTGTTCCAAATTATGAGTTCCGTATGCCAAATTCCAAGTTTCGTATGCCAAATTCCAAGTTTCGTATGCCAAATTCCGAGTTCCGTGTTCCAAATTCCAAGTTCCGTGTTCCAAATTCCATGTTCCGAATGCCAAATTCCAAATTTTGTGTTCTGTATTCTGTGTTCCAAATTCTGAGTTTCATGTTCCAAATTCCGAGTTCCATGTTCAATTTGCTTGTTCTGGGTTCTAAATTTTGTGTTCCAAATTCCGAGTTCTGTGTTCAAAATTCCATGTTCTGAATTTCCCAAATTCTTTGTTCTGAATTCTGTGTTCCGAATATCAAATTCTGTTTTCAGAATCCCGTGTTCCGAATTCCGAGTTCCGTGTTCCAAATTCCGTGTTCCGATTTTATCATTCCGTGTTCCGAATTCCAAATTCCGTGTTCTATATTCCATATTCTGTGTTCTATATTCCAAATTCTGTGTTCTATATTCCAAATTCCGTGTTCCGAATTTTAAAATCCGTGTTCCAAATTCCGAGTTCTGTGTTCCAAAATCTGAGGTTTGAATGCCAAATTCCTTGTTCTGTTTTCCGAGTTTCAAATTTCAAATTCCTAATTCCCTTTTCTAAATTCCATGTTCCAAATTTTGAATTCCATGTTACGAATTTTAAAATCAGTTTTCCAAATTCCATGTTCTGCACTCCAAATTCCGTGTTCAAAATTCCATGTTCTGAATTCCAAAATTTGTGTTCCGTGTTTTGAATTCCAAATTCTGTGTTCCAAATTCTAAAATCTGTGTTCCAAATTCCGAGTTCTGTGTTCCAAATTCTGAAGTTCGTGTTCCAAATTTTGCGTTTCGAATTCCGTGTTTCATGTTCTAAATTTCCGAGTTCCGCATGCCAAATTCTGTGTTACGAATTCAGTATCCTGAATTCCGAATTCCAAATTCCGTGTTCCAAATCCTGAGTTCCAAATTCCGTGTTTTGAATTCTGAAATACCTTTTCTGAATTTTGTGTTCTGAATTCTAGATTTTGTGTTCCAAATTCCGTTTTCCATGTTCCACATTCCAAATTCCGTGTTCCGAATTCCAAATTCTGCGCTACGTGTTCCAATTTCTGTGTCCTGAATTCCATGTTCCCGAATTCCAATTGTCAAATTCCGAGTTTAGTTTTCCAAATTCTGAGGTCCATGTTCTGAGTTCCAAATTCCATGTTCCGAATTACATGTTCCGAATTCCAAATTCTGCGCTACGTGTTCCAATTTCTGTGTCCTGAATTCCATGTTCCCGAATTCCAATTGTCAAATTCCGAGTTTAGTTTTCCAAATTCTGAAGTCCATGTTCTGAGTTCCAAATTCCATGTTCCGAATTACGTGTTCCGCATTCCAAATTCTGTGTTCCGTATCCCAAATTCCGTATTCTAAGTTCCAAATTCTGAGTTTTGAATGCCAAATTCCGTGTTCTGAATTCCAAATTTTGTGTTCCAAATCCTGAGTTCCAAATTCCGTGTTTTGAATTCTGAAATCCCTGTTCTGAATTTCGTGTTCTGAATTGTAGATTTTGTGTTCCAAATTCCGTGTTCCATGTTCCACATTCCAAATTCCGTGTTCTGAATTCCAAATTCTGTGATACGTGTTCCAAATTCCAAATTCTGTGTCCTGAATTCCATGTTCCCGAATTCCAAATGTCAAATTCCGAGTTACGTGTTCCAAATTCTGAGAACCATGTTCTGAGTTCCAAATTCTATGTTCCAAATTACGTGTTCCGTATTCCAAATTCTGTGTTCCGTATCCCAAATTCCGTATTCCGTATTCTGAGTTTCAAATTCTTAGTTTTTACTGCCAAATTCCGTGTTCTGTTTTCCAAGTTTCAAATTCCAAATTCCTAATTCCGTGTTCTGAATTCCATGTTCCAAATTCCAAATTTTGAATTCCATGTTACGAGTTCCAAAATCTGTGTTCCAAATTCCGTTTTCCAAGTCCCGTGTTCCGAATTCCATGTTCAAAATCCCATGTTTCGAATTCCAAATTCCATGTTCCAAATTCTGTGTTCTGAATTCTAAAATCCGTGTTCCAAATTCTGAGTTCTATGTTCCAAATTCTGAGATTCCTGTTCCAAATTCCATGTTCCGAATTCAGTGTTCGGAATTCTGAGTTCCAAATTCTGTGTTCCAAATGCTGAGTTCCAAATTGCGTGTTTTGAATTCTGAATTCTCTGTTCTTAATTCCATGTTCTGAATTCTAGATTTTGTGTTCCAAATTCCGTGTTCCATGTTCCGCATTCCAAATGCCAAATTCCATGTTCTGAATTCCGAATTCTGTGTCCTGAATTCTGAGTTCCGTGTTCTGAATTTCGTGTTCCAAATGCCGAATGTCAAATTCCGAGTTACGTGTTCCAAATTCCGAGTTCCATGTTCTGAGTTCCAAATTTCGTGTTCCGAATTCCGTGTTCTGTATTCCAAATTCTGTGTTCCGTATCCAAAATTTCATATTCCGAATTCTGAGCTCCAAATTCCAAGTTTTGAATGCCAAATTCCGTGTTCTGTATTCCGAGTTTCAAATTCCAAATTCCATGTTACAAGTTCCGAAGGAGAAGAACAACAAGGGCGCCACTCTAAGTGCAGTATTTAAAAGCAAATTTAATACATCTTTAAAATCAAGTACTCACAAGGGTACATGTAAACAGGCATGTAGAAAATAGGTAGATGGTGCCAGGTGTCCCAGGTAAGGTGTCCAGTCACATCGTGTAGTGGCGTTCTGCTTCATATGACAGGCTGCGCTGCTAGATGCTTGCTATATCCTGCCGCTGGAACGCACTGTTTGTGATCAGGGGAACGAGGTCACTTCCGGGTCCGTGCAGGGATAGGCAGATAGGCGACGCGTTTGCGGAGCTACGCTCCTTCCTCAGGCCTAACGTGACCTGTGATTGGTCAAAGTCACAGACCACATCAACAGAAAATAATATACATATATAAACCTTTTTTCTCATATATACATATAGCGCTGGTTTATCAAGATCTGTCAGAGAGCAGAGACACAAACACTATTCCATTTACTTCCTTATTTGACACGTCAGCACGTAGCTGCAGCACACAGCTCTATGCCTGAGTCTGATAGATGTTTTTCCCCTCCAATCAAGGCCCTTCATAGACTACATTAGTTTTGACCAATCACAGGTCACGTTAGGCCTGAGGAAGGAGCGTAGCTCCGCAAACGCGTCGCCTATCTGCCTATCCCTGCACGGACCCGGAAGTGACCTCGTTCCCCTGATCACAAACAGTGCGTTCCAGCGGCAGGATATAGCAAGCATCTAGCAGCGCAGCCTGTCATATGAAGCAGAACGCCACTACACGATGTGACTGGACACCTTACCTGGGACACCTGGCACCATCTACCTATTTTCTACATGCCTGTTTACATGTACCCTTGTGAGTACTTGATTTTAAAGATGTATTAAATTTGCTTTTAAATACTGCACTTAGAGTGGCGCCCTTGTTGTTCTTCTCCTTCAGTACCCAGAGGATTGCTTCGTCCTAATCTGCAGGGCTGCCTTCTACAGTTGCTTTCAATGGACTATAATTCAGTTCTGTTTGGACTTTAGCAGCTCAGAGTCTGTTTGTGTTGATTACCTATCATATTATTATAGTTCCATATTTTATTATTTTCTATTCGTAGCTGTGTAATTACTCTTCAGCCATTTATCTTCTCTCAATTAAGAGTAATACGTTTTTTGGGGGGTTACAACTGTTTCTAATTGGTTGAACTCAGCGCTCACATCTACATGTTGTACATGTTACAAGTTCCAAAATCTGTTTTCCAAATTCCGTGTTCCGTATCCCAAATTCCATATTCCGAATTCTGAGCTCCAAATTCCGAGTTTTAAATGCCAAATTCCGTGTTCTGTATTCCGAGTTTCAATTACCTAATTCTGTGTTCTGAATTCCATGTTCCAAATTCCAAATTTTGAATTCCATGTTACGAGTTCCAAAATCTGTGATCCAAATTCAGTGTTCCGCATTCCAAATTCTGTGTTCAAAATTCCATGTTCTGAATTGCAAATTTTGTGTTCCGTGTTCTGAATTCCAAATTCCGTGTTCCATGTTCCGAATTCCGTATTCCGAATTCTGAGCTCCAAATTCAAAGTTTTGAATGCCAAATTCCGTGTTTTGTATTCCGAGTTTCAAATTCCAAATTTCATGTTACAAGTTCCAAAATCTGTTTTCCAAATTCTGTGTTCCAAATCCCAAATTCCAGATTCCGAATTCTGAGCTCCAAATTCCAAGTTTTGAATGCCAAATTCCGTGTTCTGTATTCCGAGTTTCAAATTCCAAATTCCTAATTCTGTGTTCTTAATTCCGTGTTCCAAATTCCAAATTTTGAATTCCATGTTACGAGTTCCAAAATCCGTGTTTCACATTCCAAATTCTGTGTTCAAAATTCCATGTTCTGAATTCCAAATTTTGTGTTCCGTGTTCCGAATTCCAAATTCCAAATTCCGTGTTCCATGTTCCGAATTCCAAATTTCGTGTCCTGAATTCTAAAATCTGTGTTCCAAATTCCGAGTTCTGTGTTGAAAATTCTGAGAATCCTGTTCCAAATTCTGTGTTCCATGGTCCGCATTCCGAATGCCAAATTCCGTGTTCTGAATTCCAAATTTCGTGTTCCGAATTCCAAATTCAGGGCTACGTGTTCCCAATTCCAAATTTTGTATCCTGAATTCCGTGTTTCGAATGCCGAGTTCCAAATTCCGAGTTCTGTGTTCTGATGTCAGTGTTCCAAAATCCAAATATCAAATTCCGAGTTACGTGTTCCAAATTCTGAGTTCCATATTCAGAGTTCCAAATTCCATGTTCCGTATCCCAAATTCCGTATTCTGAATTCTGAGTTCCAAATTTCGAGTTTTGAATGCCAAATTCCTTGTTCTGCGTTCCGAGCTTCAAATTTCTAATTCCGAATTCCTAATTCTGTGTTCCAAATTCTAATATCTGTGTTCCAAATTAGGAGTTCTGTGTTCCAAATTCTGAGTTTCGTGTTCCAAATTCCGTGTTCCAAATTTTGCGTTTTGAATTTCTTGTTCCATGTTCTAAATTCTGAATTCCGTGTTCCAAATTCCGAGTTCTGCACGCCAAATTCTGTGTTCCAAATTCAGTGTTCTGAATTCCAATTCCCAAATTCCGTGTTCCAAATCCTGATTTCCAAATTCCGTGTTTTGAATTCTGAAATCCCTGTTCTGAATTTCGTGTTCTGAATTCTAGATTTTGTGTTCCGAATTCCGTGTTCCATGTTCCACATTCCAAATTCCGTGTTCCGAATTCCAAATTCCGCGCTACATGTTCTGTATTCCAAATTCTGTGTCCTGAATTCCGTGTTCCGAATTCCGAGTTCCAAATTCCGAGTTACGTGTTCCATGTTCTGTATTCCAAATACTGTGTCCTGTATCCTAAATTCTGTATTCCGAATTCTGAGTTCCAAATTTTGTGTTCTGTATCCCAAATTCCGTATTCCGAATTCTGAGTTCCAAATTCCGAGTTTTGAATGCCAAATTCCGTGTTCTGTGTTCCGAGTTTCAAACTCCAAATTCCGTGTTCTGAATTCCGTGTTCCAAAGTCCAAATTTCGAATTCCAAGTTACGAGTTCCAAAATCCATGTTCCAAATTCTGTGTTCCGCATTCCAAATTCCGTGTTCAAAATTCCATGTTCTAAATTCCAAATTTTGTGTTCCGTGTTCCAAATTCTAAGTTCCGTGTTCCGAATTCTAAAATCCATCCAAATTTTGTGTTCCGTGTTCCATGTTCCGAATTCCAAATTCCGTGTTCCAAATTCTAAGTTCTGCATGCCAAATTCTGTGTTCCGTATTCAGTGTTCTGAATTCCGAATTCCAAATTCCGTATTCCAAATTCTGAGTTCCAAATTCCGAGTTCCAAATTCCGTGTTTTGCATTCTGAATTCCCTGTTCTGAATTCCGTGTTTTGCATTCTGAATTTCCTGTACTGAATTTCCGTGTTCTGAATTCTACATTTTGTGTTCCAAATTCTGTGTTCCATGTTCCGCATTCCAAATTCCAAACTCCAAATTCCGCGCTACGTGTTCCAAATTTCAAATTCTGTTTCCTGAATTCCATGTTCCAAATTCCAAGTTCCAAATACCGAGTCTAGTGTTTTATATTCCGTGTTCCGAATTCCGAATGTCGAATTCCGAGTTACATGTTCCAAATTCTGAGTTCCAAATTCTGAGTTACGAGTTTCCGAGTTACGTGTTCCAAATTCTGAGTTCCAAATTCCGAGTTTTGAATGCCAAATTCAGTTTTTTGAGTTTCAAATTCCAAATGCCTAATTTCGTGTTCAGAATTCCGTGTTCCAAATTCCAAATTTCGAATTCCATCTTATGAGTTCTAAAATCCATGTTCCAAGTTACGTGTTCCAAATACCGAGTTACGTGTTCCAAATTCCGAGATCCGTGTTCTGAGTTCCAAATTCTGTGTTCTGTATTCCTAATTCTGTGTTCCGTATCCCAAATTCCGTAATTCAAATTCTGAGTTCCAAATTCCGAGTTTTGAATGCCAAATTTCGTCGTCTGTGTTCCAAGTTTCAAATTCCGAATTCCTAATTCTGTGTTCTGAATTCCGTGTTCCACATTCCAAATTTCGAATTCCATGTTATGAGTCGGGATGAGCCGAACACCCCCCTCGTTCGGTTTGCACCAGAACATGCGAACAGACAAAAAATGTATGCGAACACCGCTAAAGTCTATGGGACACGAGCGTGAAAAATCAAAAGTGTTCATTTTAAAGGTTTATATGCAAGTTATTGCCATAAAAAGTGTTTGGGGACCCGGGTACTGACCCAAGGGACATGTATCAATGCAAAAAACGTTTTTAAAACAGCCATTTTTTCAGGAGCAGTGATTTTAATAATGCTTAAAGTGAAACAATAAAAATATTCCTTTAAATATCCTGCCTCGGGGGTCCCCTTAGTCAGCCTGTAAAGTGGCACATCTTTCTGATGTATTTTACTGTGCCGCAGCAAAAGTACATTTCTAAAAGGAAAAAATTTCATATAAAATTGTTTACGGCTGTAATATATTGCCGGATACCGGCAGTATAGATAAAAATCTATGAAAAAATTGGCGTGGGCCCCCCCCCCCAGTCCATACCAGGCCCTTCGGGGTTTGGTATGGATATTAAGGGGAACTCCACGCCAAAATAAAAAAAAACAGCGTAGAGTCCCCCCAAAATCCATAACAGGCCCTGCAAAACTTTGCGGTCAAAATTAGCATTGGAAGATGCCAACACATTGAGTTTATAAAACTTAGTAAACACGTGCACAGATTACTATGTCGCCACTTTGCAAACTTGAGAAACAGACGCCTGATGTTGTAACGCCCAGGAGGTGCTAAACGCTCTGGCGAAGGGCGCCATAACAGGGAAGGGAGCTTCCCTCCCTATTATGGTATATGCCTGCACAATCATCTGCCGAAGCCAACGAGAGATAGTGGCAGAAGATGATCCCAAGCCTTTCTTTGGACCTTCTGTAAGTACAAGGAGAGAATCCGATCTCCGAAAAGCAGCTGTCACACAAAGGTGCACGCGATTCGTGAGAACCACATACAAGGAGTGCAGATCCATCTCCTTATAGCGGTAGTAAACCGCAGGTGGTTAAAAAAAAATTCCCTGCAAGGCAATGTCATAATGTGCTAGTATGCATCGCATACTAGCACATTATGAGAAATGTACCTTAGAACAAAGCCCTCCAGCACCGTGCTGTCACCGCTGAGAGGGCTGACATCTTCCCCTGGTCTTTCTCCTAGGTTTGCGGGCTCCGGCTTCAGTGTGCATGCGCCGGTGATGTCATGCACTCTGAATAAGGCTTACCTGTAGGTACTGTGAATATCTCCTAAACTTGCACAGTTTGGGAGATATTCACAGTACCTACAGGTAAGCCTTATTATAGGTTTACCTGTAGGTATAAGTGGTGTAACATAATTTACTACCACTTTATGGTGCGACAGCCGAGGACATAGAGAAGGAAGCACAATGTCCTTGTTTAGGTGAAAGATAACCTATGATAAGTTGTTGATGAGATAGTGGGCTGCTCTCATCCCTAATGTAATATTCACTAGACCAACCCTCTCAATGGGAATATAGTGGGCATGAAAGCACAAAGATTTTTAACAAACATATAACAAACTTAATTTGTACAAATACAGAATAAAAAGAATAAAATCAAAATGTGCAGCTGCATATACACAGAATAATCAAATTACATAGGAAAAAACGCATTATTCTGTCACAACATAGGAAGACAGAAATACCCAACTCTTTTAAAGTGTTCTTGTCTCTTTACTTCTTCAGGGGTAAATATTTGCGGAATACATTATATTCTGTATGTTTATAGTGTATTAGATAATGAGCACCATGATTAAAAGCCAACAGGAGAATTTGCTGCTGCCTGATCCACAGAGTCCTACCTGCAAAAACACCAGAAGGGGAAGATGCCAACACCCCACGACCCACAGCCACTGGGGCCACCCGGAACAGTGCAAGGCACAAACCCACTTCAGCAGAAAAAAGCAACAATGCCTCTGGGCAGACTTCTGGTCAATAGACCAACACTGGAGCCAAGCACTTTTCGAAACATCACCCCCGAGAGGGAGAGCATGGAGAGCAGTGGGCCGCATCAAATGAAACATCACACACGTACCCTGCCAAGCCAAACTGTCAATAGAAAAAAAGGTGTGGGCGACAGCGTAACGCTAAGAGGAGCCGTGACAAGGGACAATGCCAATACCGTAGGGGTAGCCCCAAAAGTTTAAGGTAACAAGAAAATATTAGTGGCTAGTAACAGCCACTTCAGACATTCCAAAACTGTCAATCGTAAAAAAGGCGTGGGTGACTGCTCCTGCTGAAATACTCACAGGATTTTGAAAGAAAGGGGACTCCTTAACGTGTATCATGGTTTCTATATACAGCGTAAGCTGTAACAGCCACTTCAGACATTCCCAATCCACCTAACAGCTGTCACATAAAAAAGACCCTCCTGTGGAAAAAAACTGCCCCCGTACACCACTTGAGGGACATGGGCAGCAAATGCCGGGCGTGACGGTAGCATCGTCCACCCAACTGCAAGAATGGCAGCAGCAGCAGACAAAGGGGATTGGCCCATGGTAAGAAAATAGGCAGAATTATGTCCCAAGCATCAGCCTAGCCCAGCCCTGTCCCCCATGATACTATCCAGCGGGACAGGGGCACAGCTGCAACATACCTGCCTCCCACCGCAGGAACACAGTCAGGGGGGAAAGGGGGTTGTCCTAGGTTGCAACAGCAGACGTAACAGGCCCCCAGTGCCTGCCCCATATAGGTGGGAAAAGCACCAACCAGAAGTGAAATCTTCAACTTGCAGGTCACACAGAAGCCACCCGGGAGATGCGCAGCTAGCTGAGCCTCTCCTCCAACCCTCACAGTTCCACTCAGTAAGGCCCCATCCACTGTAAAAATGGTGCCAGCCCACAACGAAACAGCCATCTAGCACTGGTAACAAGTACACTGGGGAGGAGAGACAAGAAAGGGTGGACACTCTTGGTAAATGTGGCATGCTGCCACCAGCCCAGATCCGCCTTCTGCTTCAGAATGTCCGCCCCCCGCCCAGGTGGTGATGATGTGAGTAATGGCGGAAATGGATGTATGTCCACCATTAAAATGGCTTCCGTAAGCCAGCTGCCTGAGGCCACAAAGCCACGGTCTAAAGTAATGGCAGCCAGGTCACATGGCACAGGCACTGTGGCAAGCCTTGCTAGCAGATACTGGCCGAGTGGTGCTTGGGGGGGAGGTGTTAATCCACAGCACTCCTACGCCCGCAGCATGGCAAACATACACCAAAGGTGCCAGAGCAGGTCCTGTACCACATGTTCTCCCAGCTTCTGGCCCCAGAATCAGTGACGGCTGGTGCTCAATATTTTTGGGGGGAGTGGCAATCTAACACCACCCCTGGCCAATCGGTGTTTCCTGATTGGCCGGGAGGAGAATCAGGAAGATAATAGCAAATATTAATTTGCTATTGTCACACAAGTGGATGGGCTTTTTTGAAGCCAGTTAGAACCTCAGGCTCTAATCATGTGCTTAAAAAAACCCCATTGGAATCCATATGTCCGGCACCCTACATGTAGATTAGGGGCTGGGCGTATGGATTAGGGGGCGGCGCCCCTGCGCCCTGCATGCATGGGCTGCCACTGCCCAGAATAACACTGGAGACGAGGAGATGGCCCACAGATAGCAGAGCCATCAAGTCCTTATCGGACCCCCTCCGGCCACCTGACCCTGGATCTAGCTTTTCCAGCTAGTCGCACAGCAGGACTATTAATCGAAGATCTTCACAGGAAAAAAATAAAAAAGCTATAGGACCACAAGTCCTATTATACCAAGAGCGGACTGCCCATAGGAGGTGCCGATTATTTTTTTTTTTTATATGTATGCTGTAAAACCCTGTTTGCTTAAGGATAAAGAAGAAAGGCTGTGTCCGTAACTGAACATAAGAGAAAGATTGATTTGTAGGGATGTTGCACAATATCCTATGGCAAGTTTGAGAAAAGTGCTTGGATGTGGAGCACAAAGGAGTTTAGCTTTGCAGATACCAACCAAGCTTGCCAAGATAGAGTGATTATTGTTGATCTCGCATGAAATTTTAAAGAAGGAAAAAAGATGTGCAGAAACAATTTTTTTTTTTTTTACAGAGAAATATGTTATTGACAGAATTATGGGAGCAGTATCCTGAACCAGAAAATGACCCAGCATTCCCAATGAGTCCTTTAAGGCAGAGTTCAATCTGTCATTCTTTGGAAATGCATGTAATATATAATTTTATTATACTTTTCTTAGACAGTTGTCAGATTTTATATACATTCTTATATTTCTTAAAACGTAATCTCAATAATGTTTATTACCTTTATATTAATTATATTTTCATTATTTTATTGTTACATAAAACAGGTTATAGAAGATTTGTTGCATGGTTCTATACATATTTAGGCAAGGGAAACCGAAATGTTATCGTTTCCTGTGCAGAATGAATATGATGCCTTTGAAATGGCATTCAAGTGATTCTGTTGCATTTTATACAACTTTGCTTTTCTTATTTGTTAAATTGTTCCTTAATTTCTATAATAAAATATTATTCTTAGAAACAATCAATTCTTATGTTTTGTTTGTGCAATCATTATTTTAAAAAAATGGTTATGAAGTCATTTGAGGGAAAGACCTTTAAAAGTACAATACCTTAATAGAGCTGCAGCTAGTCATTAGTGTTATTTCACATAGGTAGAAGTGTAGCATAATATTTTCCTAAGTGCGGGAACACACAACCAGTTTAAATCCACTGCTGATCGCCGACTACCTGTTGGTCTTCTCGTCCGTGTGGTGCCAGGCACGGTGTTGGCTAGTTGCACTCTCCTGCCCTGTAGAGAGCCTGTGATATGACAGCCTTCATGAACACAGGTCCATGGTATGGGTATAGGGTTGTATGAATTTTTTTTTTTTTATTGGTTGAACTAGATGGACTTTTTTCAACCTGACTAACTATGTAACTACAGTATGTGGTGCAGCCAACCATAGAGCTGACTGCTGAGCTGTCAGGTCCATGGTGCAGCCAACCATAGAGCTGATGGCTGAGCTGTCCCTTGGCTGGTGAGAGGAAGGAGAGGTGTCCACAGCACAATGTCTTTGCATCTGATGACATGCCTGACATATGCCTACAATTGTGAGTACAGCTTTACTTGTATTTTACTCTATTATCAAAGGTTACTACACTAGGAGCTGATGTGCTCTTTTTTCTTTGTGAAGAAGAAAAATAATACACTTTCTAGTTGGATCATCAGTTAAAAATAAAAGGAAAAAAGTCTAATGAAAAAAAAGTAATAGAGAAAACGAATGCAGCCAGCACATATGAGTAAGCTGCAATATTTTACATTTTTGATTATGGGTTCAGATACGCTTTAAAATGTACCTGTCATGTACATGAAGCTACATCATTAGGGAAGCTGGATCCAATATTTGTACAAAAGCAGTTTCAGTTTTCTCTGAGCTATTAGTGAAAAAAATACATATTAAAAAAACCTGTTAGCTTGCTATATGAAATGTCTGGTGGTTAAAGTGCTGATTAGGAAAGTTTGAACAGGGTGGGTGCCCAAATGTACGATACTTACTACCATACCATTGATGGTGGATGGGGGTAGAACAGAAAAAAACTGTCAGCTCCGGTTGGAGCCCCTGTACTAGCTATGTGAAGTTAGTACAGCGATCTCCCCTGCTGAGCTGTTGTGTTCTGAGAGGGGGGCGGCCCCCTCGCCAGAACACTCCAATCAGCGCTCTCCGCCAGCATGCTCGTCCGACAGAAGCCAGGCCAAATGGCCGACTTCTGTCGGACAGGGTGGCATATACCCAGGCCGAATGTCGGCTGTTTTTTTTTTAACCGGCTGATGTCTTGGGCCAGTGTTAAGGGCTTTGGAGGCTAATATATCTTTATTATTCTACAATATAACAAGGAAATATTGAATAAGAAAAAACTTCAAGATATAAGAGGGCCAGGAACATAATGTGTAATTAGGGATGAGCACGTAAGTTTCACTCGAACATCGGATGTTCCCCATTCGCCGAATTTGGAACATTATGGGGCGTTCGCGGGAAATTCAAGCGCCCGCAGTGCATTGACAGTTGCTGATTGGCCAAAGCATGCACCTGACCTGCATGCTTTGGCCAATCACAACGCGCTCTGCTGTGAGAGCCATGATTGGTTAAAGCCAGGGTGCCTTTGGCCAATCATGGCTCAAGGGGCTAAGTCCACGCCCCACACTATGTAAGGCTGCTAGTGTAATGAATGAGAGCAGTAAAATTACATTTCTAAAGGAAAAAATGTAATTTAAAACTGCCATAATGTATTGCCGGAACCCGGCAATATACATAAAAAAAACGGTGTGAGTTCCCTCCCTCAGTCCATTATCAGGCCCTTTTTTTTTTTTAAATGGCGTGGGGGTCCCCCCAAAATCCATACCAGACCCTTATCCAAGCACGCAACCTGGCAGGCTGCAGGAAAAGGTGGGGAACGAGAGAGCACCCCCCCAACTGTACCATGCCACATGCTCTCAACATGGGGAGGGTGCTTTGGGGTCCCCCCCAAAACACCTTGTCCCCATGTTGATGGGGACAAGGGCCTCTTCCCCACAACCCTTGCCCAGTGGTTGTGGGGGTCTGCGGGTAGGGGGCTTATCAGAATCTTGAAGCCCCCTTTAACACATAGGGGGGACCCCAGGTCCTCCCCCCCTATGTGAATGGGTATCGGGTACATTGTACCCCTACTCATTTACCAAAAAAGTGTCAAAAAAGTAAAAATGACAGGAGAAAGTTTTGGACAATTCCTTTATTTTAAAAAAGTGTCCTGCGATGTCCATACATCTTCAATCATAGCGCCGATGACCAAAAAAAAAAAAGAAAAGGAACAACTCTGCCTCCATGGGAGGCGTACCGCCGACTGCAGCCTTTTCGCAATGACAGCTGTTATATAGCTGATGGCGGGGCCACCCGGTGACGTAAATGGGTGAAGGCGCCCCCTCTGATGTCATGTGACATCACATGATGTCAGAAGGGGGCAGGGTCACTGGGTTATGTCACTGGGTGGCCCCGCCCTCAGCTATATAACAGCTGTCATCGCGAAAAGGCTGCAGTCGCGGGGACGTCTCCCATGGAGGCTGGGTTTTTCCATTTTTTGGGGGGTTTTTGGGCTACTATTTTTCTAAACATTAGAGGGTAGGTGTCAAGATTTGTTCCTAATAGGGCCATAGCATGAGTGAGATCAATTAAGTTACCAGTGAGATCCACTATGAATGTGGAGATAGCTTTCCAGAAACAGTGTCAATTTTTACAGCTCCATAGGGTGTGGTGTAGGTTTCCTATTTGTTCATTGCACCTGAAACACAACGGTGAGGAGGAGAGGTAAATTTTTGATAATCTGTACGGAGTCAAATACAGTAGGTTGCAAGTACAGTAGGTTGTAAGTAGGTTGCAAAGTATTTTTGTCTTCGGAAGGTCATATAATGATTTATAATAATCTGAGAATGAGTCTGCTATTTCCTTGGGATTATAATGTGTTTTATAAGTTGCATGATGAGTTATTCTAGATATTTTATTATTGTTTTGTCCTTGGCGAAATTGATATGCTAGTAATTTGCTAGCTTTATTACTCTGGGAATAATGGTTTAGCTTTACTCTTTTTTAGGTATTTATCGTTATCTGCTATTAAAGCGTATCTTAGTTCCATCCTGAGGTTGTTTAGTTGTTGTAGTATTTTAAATCTTTAGGATTTTGTTTTTTGTTTTTTCTAGACTAGATATATCATTCAGTAGTTTGTTTATAGTTTTTTGTTTTGTTTTTTTTTTCCCTGGCTGATACCTGTATAGGAATTCCTCTTGCAAATGCTTTATAGTTCATCATAAATGAGTGCACCATAAATTTTCAGTATTCAAGGAATCATCTGCATTAAATGTAAAAAATTCTGTTAGGTTTCTTTTTATTACAGACAAATAGTCCTTTTGAGATAGAATAAAGGTATTGTTTCTGCATAAGGTATTATTGGTACAGGTCCTGTTTGAATTTCTATCGTGATTGGTGCATGATCTGGATTATGTTATATTATGTATTTTGGCATCAACTACCTTTTGAAGGAGGTATTTGTCTGTAATAAAATAGTCTATTCTGGAGTAGGATTTATGAACGTGAAAAAAATGTATAGTCCCTTTCAGTGGTGTGTAGACATCTTCATGGGTCATACAGGTCTTCATCGTGCAGCATCTTACTCAGTCCAGGTCTGGTGGAGTGTTCCTTTTTGGAGATGTCTATGGTGGGATTCAGGTGGTGCATAGTCCCCACATAATATGAGCCTTTTTGTATTTTCCTTGCTGTCATTATTGTTTTTCGTATTAATCTTTGTGGATGTTTGTTAGGAGCATAAATGTTTATGATTGTATAAGCTATGTTGTCAATGTTTGCTGCCAGGATGATATATCTACCTTGACTACCTGTTTTAAGGTCCAGTAGTTGAAAGGCGACAGTGTCTTTAATTGATATTACAATTCCCTTTTTCTTTTTTTATTGTTGGAAACAAACATTTGTGGAAACTTTTGGTGTGAGAAACTGGGTGCTTTATCCACTTCAAAATGTGATTCTTGGATGCAAACTATGTCGCTATTGAAATTTAATACACCATTCCAAAGAGCTTTTCTCATATGGACTGTTGAGACCTTTGGTGTTAATTGACATGAGTTTAAGTCCCATAATGTTGGTGGCAGTTGATGCTGGTTAAGTATAGCGTTATAGTAATTGAAAAAAAAATATTACCTCAATGATGTTCTTATTGTTGTTACCTTTTATGACCAGTAGATAGTGGTGTTGAACCTTGAAATTCACAAAGTAAAGACATAACAGTGAAACAAACATTATGTTCAAAATAAGGCAAGAAATTAGGAGTTGGGATGCAACTCCAGTGTACATTGTGATTGTACTAGTTATCCGTGGATAGGGGGAATAACAAAAACTACCCAGACTTAGGGTTCCTTATAACTTGAGTCCCTGAGATAAGGATTTGGTATTGCTGGTATTCTCGCAATAATGCATTTGGTGTAAATGGCTTTTGAGATCATTCAAAAGGATCCTTGGGATGGGAGGATGATGATCTTCCATGATTAGTTTTCCATTGTTGAGGCAATTTTCCAGGTAAGGATTTATCGGAGATGTCTTCTCCTCCATTGGGTAGTAGGCCCTATAATTATAGGATGTTCAGGCCCTCCTCGATATTGTGAATAGAGTATGAAGTACCTTCACGTTTGATCAGTAATTAAGTGGGGAATCCCCATCTATAGATTATTTTGTGGTTCCGTAGTATTTTAGTAATTGAATTCAAATTTTTGCGTGCTAAAATTGTTGCTTGTGAAAGGTCAGAATATAGCATGATTCCTGCGTAGGGGTCAGGTAGAGGTGAGAGATGACGTGCATATTGCATTAACTGGTCCTTCACTTGAAAAAAGTGTATTTTTGCAATTAAGTCTCTGGGTAATCTTTCCGGTATATGTGAGGGCTTAGGCAGCCTGTGTACTCGGTCAATTGACAATTCCTGGTGCGGAACTGTAGGGATTAGTGCGGATTAGTGCGGTTGTCATTTCCCTTATGAATTTCTTCAGATCCGGAAGTTTTACGCTCTCTGGAATACCCCAACACTTTATTCCTTCTAGACCTATCCTCTAGGTCTGCCACTTTCAATCTCAGGTTTTTTAATTCATCCTCTACTTCAAAATGGGCTTCATTGTGTGCGTCAGTGAAGTCCCAAATGTTACTTTCTATATAGTCTACTCTTTTACCAATGGCTTCAATGTCTCTTTTGGACTGTTGCATGAAGTTAATCATGTCTTGTTGCAGAGCTCCCCTTGAAGACATTACTATTTCTTTAATGGTTGAGTCTGATATAGACTGGCCTGAGGTGGGAATAGCATTCAGCTTTTCATCATATGGATTGTTACACATTGTGATATCATAGTTATGAGAGGTCTCACTTACATTTCCTTCAGGATTGTTGAGTCTTCTTTTCTGCTTGAGTGGGCTGTTAATGTCAGCTTGTGAGTCTTTGCTGTCCTTGAAATGCAGCTCAGTGTGTGATCTGTCTCCTTCCTCAGCTCGTGCAGCATGATTTCTTGTGCTGTGCTGAGAGGAGGAGCCGATGCCATTTTTTTTTCACCTAATTCGCCCAATTTGGGGAGTCTATCTCTTTTCTTTTTATTCCCCATTGGATCTCTCTCGGGTCACCGCCGCACCCGGATCTTTCTTGTGCTCTCAGGGCTGCTTTTAGTGGCTTCTAACCGCTCTAGGGAGTCACATTGTCTCAGAGGTGATTACCTTTGCGACCACCCGCCTTCACTTCCTGTCATGCCCCCCATCATTTTTACTTTTTTGACACTTTTTTTGGTGAATGCGTAGGGTTGTGGGGAAGAGGCCCTTGTCCCCCCTATCAACATGGGGACAAGGTGTTTTGGGGGGGACCCCAAAGCATCCTCCCCATGTTGAGGGCATGTGGCGTGGTACAGTTCAGGAGGGAGGGGGTGCTGTCTCGTCCCCCCCACTTTTCCTGTGGCCTGCCAGGTTGCGTGCTCAGATAACGGTCTGGTATGGATTTTGGGGGGACCCCACGCCATTTAAAAAAAAAATTTGGTATGGGGTCGGGCCTGGTCTGGATTTTGGGGGGGACCCCCATACCATTTTTTTTTACATTTTGGCGCGGGGTTTCCCTTAATATTTATACCAGACCCAAAAGGCATGGTAATGGACTGGGGGGGGAGGAACCCACACTGTTTTTTTCAATCATTTTTATCTACATTGCTGAGATCCAACAATACATTACAGCCGCAAGCAGTTTTAAATGACATTTATTCCTTTAGAGGTGTCATTTTTCTGTGGTACTGTTATAAACATGGGAAAGATGCACTACTTTACAGGCAGACTAAGGGGACCTCCCAGGCATGATATTTAAATGAATCTTTTATTTTTATTGTTTCACTTTAAGCATTTTTAAAATCACTGCTCCTGAAAAAACGGCCACTTATAGAACTTTTTTTTGCATTGATACATGTTCCCTGGGGCAGGACCCGGGTCCCCATACACTTTTTTTGGCAATAACTTGCATATAAGCCTTTAAAATTAGCACTTTTGATTTTTCACATTTGTGTCCCATAGACTTTAAAGGTTTTCTCACCAATTTTTTGCCTGTTCGCATGTTCTGCTGTGAACCGAACTGGGGGGTGTTCGGCTCATCCCTATGTGCAATAATAGTAATACTTGATTTGTTGTAGCCGTATTAGTGCAATTGTGACAGAGAAAATTGAGTACTGTCCGTGATACTTTTTTTATTTGCATTAACATACAATTTTTCAGGACAAGCTTTCGGGGTATGTCCCCTTCTTCAAGGTCCAAGCAGTACTGATTCACAAATTTTTAAGCAGAATGTTAAAGAAGAAAAAAAAAAAAAAGAGAAAACCAAACACATACAAATCAATGGTAATAAAGATAGCAGCAGAGTTAGTGAGATAAGACAGAGGGAGAGCTAGGGGGGAATGCAGGGGGGGGGATACTAATCACAGAGCGGTCGTAAAACTTTAGCATAATGTGTAAGGAAACCAATATCTAAATTCAGGCCATTATTCTTCGTGTCAAAAAGAAGTATCATTCTTAGTTCAAACGTTTTCCTTTCCTGGATAGTTCTGAAATTCCCTTTAAGAACTAAGACATTGAGGTCTTCTATGGTGTGGTCCGATTGTGAGAAATGATGTCCCACAGGTGTGCATAAACTGTCTTCTTTATGTTCTTTGATGGTATGTCTGTGCAAATTCATCCTCGCTTGCAACTTCTGTCCTGTTTCACCAACATAAGATCCTTTGCTGCACCTTTTGCATTGGATGAGGTACACAACATTACTTGAGGTACAGCTGTAAGTTCCCATGATATTGAAGGTGCTAAAGTTTTACGACCGCTCTGTGATTAGTATCCCCCCCCCCTGCATTCCCCCTAGCTCTCCCTCTGTCTTATCTCACTAACTCTGCTGCTATCTTTATTACCATTGATTTGTATGTGTTTGGTTTTCTCTTTTTTTTTTTCTTCTTTAACATTCTGCTTAAAAATTTGTGAATCAGTACTGCTTGGACCTTGAAGAAGGGGACATACCCCGAAAGCTTGTCCTGAAAAATTGTATGTTAGTGCAAATAAAAAAAGTATCACGGACAGTACTCAATTTTCTCTGTTTGCAATAATAGTAAGAGAGATATGCCATTAAGAGCAAAAATAAATAAATACAAAGGGCTAAAAACATGATTATGGCGACTATTGCACACATAGGTCATTGGTTAAAAAATAGGGGTAAGACTGTATATTGCCAGGATCTGCAGTTATATGGATAATAGAATGGCATAATAAGGTATAAAGGGGGACTAGAGGAATAAAAGAGGCAAAAATGAAGGGAAAGACCATAGGTGTTCAGAAAGAGAAAGAAAAGCGAAGAGATAAGAGACGAAGAGAGAAGGGCAAGACAACGGCGAATCTTTATGACTGAAAAAGTAATAGTAAAAATATGAAGATAAAAATGGTAATTGCCAGAGGGAGGTATCTGGGAGCACATTCGGGGGGCAGCGGGTGCAGCGGATGTGGAGAATTTAATCCAAATATACCACAAGACTTTGTATTTCTCAAAAGTACCATTATCCAGCGCTAGCATTTCTTCCGTAGGCATGGTGTCATTTACCATAGAAACTCACAAGGACAATAGAGGAGTAACATCCGTCTTCCAAAATAACGGTATGAGTTGTCGTGCTAAGGGTGCAAAAAGCTTTAGACAACACTTTATCCTAAGTTAATTATATGTTACTTTGATGAAAAGGATAAAAAAAAACATCATTAAAAGTCATTAATTTCAAGAGAACATTTGATTGCTACAGTACAGATGTTGACAAGAAAGGAAAGAACTTCTGACAATTAAAAAAAACACCATTTATTGAAAGTACATATTCTTTCAAATGCGGTGGAAATTTTTCCAGCAATTTAGTCTAATTAAGTCTAAAAACTTAAACTAGGCTTATAATAAGAAAGGCTGTTTTGAAGAATATGAAGGTCAGAGGGAAAGTGCTTAGGTGTGCTTATAGAGTAAAGCAGCTGAGCATCATAAGTGTTATGTTCACTACAAATCCAGAGAGCAACTAGAGGCAGGATGCCCAATCTTTTAATGAGGTATAAATTGTGTGACATTTTTATATATTACAGTAGTCTTTTTTTCACCCTACGCTGCACCTTAGTGCTGCTGATCTCCTTCAACCACTTCCCAGCCACTTCCTGCCTACATGCACTCCATTGATGGCTGCATGACATTTATTAGGGCAGATTTTCTTTCAATTGTTTTTTATTAAAGTTTTCACATAAACATATAGAAAGTACAATTAAACATAATTGTCATACATTGTAACACTTTTCCCAGAGATCTTTGGAGAGAAATGTATGACATGGTAAACAAAAAATACCTAGGTGAAGAGTACATATTATATTAATTTTCAATCGTGGGGTGGAGAGTGATGTCCCCCCATGTCCAGGCACCCCCTCTGGGAACAAACTGTGCCCGGGAGGAAGACAACACAACCCATCCTATAGTTCACGTATACACATGAAACAACAAGACAGTTATCCATCGTCGATCATTGTTTTGTCGCTTATGCATTAAGGTATGTATACATATTATTGTACTTCAGAACAAGGTACAAGGATAAAGAACAAGTTAATATAGTAATAGAGTGAGTAAAGGAAATAGAATAAAAACTGGGGATTACCACCATTGAAAAAGTATCAATATCCAGTATTATGCTGGTTTAGATACCAGTGTATCAAGGAGGAGTCTCTGGAAATCTTGTGGACCATGTCAGCCATTTAGCTGTGAATTGAAGCAATGAGTTAGATGAATATCCAAAGAACTTTTCATAGATATATTGGGTTTTTAATCTGTTTATTAAGTCGGATATGTTAGGTGCTGCATCAGTTTTCCATTTTAAGGAAATGGTTAGGCGTGCTGCTATAAAGACATGGGTGATTACACACCTGTGCTTTGTGGGTATGTTATCCATCCCTAAGTTGAGGACGAGGTTGATACCTGTAATTTTTGCTAATAGGAAAAATATTGAGTTCCAGAAACTCCTCACAGATTTACATTCCCATAAAATGTGAAATATTGTCACTTTGGAGCCGCAGTTTACCAACAGGAGTTAGTAGCCTCTTTAAAGATGTGTGATAGTTTCACCAGTGTTAAATAGCTCCTATGTAATATTTTGAGAGCTAAGTCCCATTGGTTCGTACAGTGAGAAGGATTGTAACTGGACTGAATTGCTTTGTTCCAATCTGATAAAGCAAATGTAACTTTGAAGTCCCTTTCCCAATTTATCATGCTTGAGGTTTAAGTATGGGTGGAATTATTTTGTAGTTTACGGTAGAACCAGGAGAGACCTTTAGGTTTATGGAATGAGGTGGTCAAGTACTCCCATATTTCTGGTCGCAATGTAAAGAGGGAGTGTGGATTCTTAGTGTGGTAATGGTGTAATTGAATGTCTGCATATGATGTTCTAGAGAAGCGTTTGGATACAAATTGTGTATATGTAGTTTCATTTGAAAAGGATCCTTCAGTTATTTTCAAAGAAGGGATAAGGTATTTGTAAATGCCCAAGGTGATATTTTTCTTATGTAAAGATTTGCTACTATCAGTTTGTCCATTTAGAGGCTTCCACGCAATTTAGTTGCACCAGTGGAGGGAAATTTGGGGTAATATAAAGGTCTTTGTGTTAATGTTGCCAATAAAAGTGGGGGTAGGTCTCTTTGTGTGACAATTGTCCGCTCTATTTGCACTCATAGTTTATCTGTTTCACTATCGAACCATGACTTAGCTTGGTCCAGTAACTCTGCTTAGTAATATTTGCGCAAGTTGGGAAATCCTGTTTCCCCTCTCTGTCTTTGTTTGAGTAGTATAGTGTAGGAGAACTTTGTTAATTTACCAGCCCATAAAAATTTCCTAAACATTTTGTTGACAGTAGTGAAAAAAGATTCAGGTAAGCAGATGGGGATGCTACGAAAATAATAGATTATTTTTGGCAATAATGTCATTTTTAAAGCAGCTATTTTCCCTAACAGTTCATGCAAAGAGATTTGTGCTAGGTCATGTTTAATTGCATTTAGAAGGGCAGGGTAGTTATGTTCAAATATAGAATTGGAGGGATAAGAGAGGCTAATTCCTAGGTATTGCAGACTTTTTGTAGCCCATTGGAAAGGAAATTTCGATTTTAATTTATTGAGACTTGGAGCATATATATATATATATATATATATATATATATATATATATATATGCATGGGGAGAATGGAGGATTTATTGAGTTTATAGTATGATACTCTCCCAAATTGATTAGGTAAATTTTGAGTCCTGTCCCCCCCTTTTGCTGGCTTTTTAATGGGGTATTGCAGGAGGAGGAGCTGCTACTGTGGCTGGGTGAAGCGGAGGGGGGTTTACTGCTGTCCCTTTGGGGTTTCGGCGTGCTAGCCGACACAAAGAAGTCCGTCAATTTCCTGGGACCCCCCCCCGGGTTTCCTCTTACCCATGCTGGTGGTGTTGTTGGCAGGGTTCTCAGGGACACGTGGGCTCTGCTATTGTTGCTCGGAGTTGCTGTATGCAGGCCGGGAGAGCTGGAAGACTCGGAGCTCTCTCCTCACACAGATTTTCTGATGGTGACAAAAGTAGACAATGCCAGTGCAATATGCGTTGAAAGAGCCACTTATAGTTTCCACTAAAAGCTTATGTAACAGGGTGAAGTGCAAGATCGCAATTGGGAGACAGTAAAAGAGTGTTATTAACGTATAACAGTAATGCCCTGTACACACGATAGGATTTTCCGGCAACAAAATCCATGTTTTTTTCGTTGGCTCAAACTTGTCTTGCATACACACGGTCACATAAATCTTGTTGGAAATTCTGAACGTCAAGAACGCGGTGACGTACAACACGTACGACAAGCCGAGAAAAATGAACTTCAATAGCCAGTGCGGCTCTTCTGCTTGATTCCGAGCATGCATGGAACTTTGTGTGTCGGGAATTGTGTACACACGATCTGAATTTACGACAACGGATTTTGTTGTCGGAAAATTTGAGAACCAGCTCTCAAATTTTGTGTGACAGAAATTCAGATGGAAAATGTCTGATGGAGCCTACACACGGTCGGAATTTCCGACAACATGCTGCCATAGAACATTTTCAGAAAATCCTATCGTGTGTACTGGGCATAATTGTTGGAACAACAGCCTTCACAACAGGATCTCCTGGTATTATATTAATGAAAGCTGCAGATTTAACCCTTTTGTTGCCAGGGTTAAACCTTTGCATACATGTTTAAATAATCATCATAGGCCTGAAGATTGCATGAAACCCCAAAACCATTATATGCTTTCTGAAAGCAGACACCTTAGAGAATAAAATAGTTCTAATTTTTTATGTTACATGATATTAGCGTAAAGGTCTAGAAAATGCAAAATGTCAATAAAAAATACACTAAAGTTAAATTTGTTTTCATCATATAGGGGACAAAAAAAGTCCCCTATATGATAATAACCCCAGATATCTCACATATCCTCAAATAATTCTTATACAGTGCAGATTACACTGCATCAGATTCTTCCCCAACCACATAGGCTAGGGAAACTGACACGGGGGCCTAGAAGTGACGTTTCATCAGTAAAACTGCTATAACATACCTCCCAACTTTTTGAGATGGGAATGAGGGACACCTATCAGCAAAAGTATGCAGGCATAGGACACACCCCTTGCCACGCCCCCTTAAAGGAGAATTGTACAAATAAACAAAATTGGTTAAACCCACAAGTGCATTTTTTACCACTACTATTCCTTCATATTGTCTTTTGGAATTTACAAATGCAGCAATTTAGAAATCAGATGGAAGTTTTAGCACTGGGAAACACTTTTTGATAGATAAAAAGTGCATTTTATTTACATCTATATAGATCAGACCAAAATGAGGGACAAATGAGGAGGAATGAGGGACAGAGGGACATTGCTCCAAATCAGGGACAGTCCCTCGAAATTAGGGACAGTTGGGAGCTATGGCTATAAGATGGTTAGTAAGCCGCTAGTGTGCTGCTTCTCTTCCACTGTCCAGTCACAGGATGAAAAGGAAACCTAAAAGTCAAAGTGAAACTAGCAAAGAATGACCAGGTGGGGCTGTGTGGTAGAATTGTGTAAATCTTAGGACTGGATAAGTAGCAATTCCAATCCTTTGGCAGGTAAAACCGCTCCCATGTGTGTATTCGTCTTTGTACTTAGCTGTTGGCCTGGAGTTTAGCTTTAAATGCAATATTGACATGTTTGACTGAGGAGTTCTGACTTTAAGTGACAGCGTGCTGGGTGGAACACTGTCCATTCTTTTTGTTCCTCCTTGAAATTATATATAAGGGTGGGAAGATTAAATACGCTCATGATCAGGATGTTACACAGGTATCATCTCGACTTTAGATTTGTTTTGTCTCTCATTAATGAAGAAGGAAATCTTTTGTGTGATGGGTGTGGTGCTGTTTTACTAAGCCTGAGTCAGTTAACTGGGTAAATAAATTCATATAAAACAATATTTGACTGTGGGCTGAATACCTGGTGATAACATTCTCCACGTGGAAAGCTACACAATTTAGTGCAAGGCTTTAAGGGCTCTTTCACACAGGGAGCCAGGGGTGATAAAAAGAGGTGGTTAAGCCATGGTATTACTGCTTCCCGGTTGCCCACCCAAATTCTAACATCACAGTCAGACAGCTGCTATACTTTGCTTCATGGAAATTTTAACTTAGCTTGCAGAATTTGACAAAACTTATCAACTGAGGTTAGTGGGAGTGTGCGCAACTGTAGAGCCAAGCACTTGGCTCGCAATTGTAGTACAGTTGTTTTAAATACAAAATTCCCCCCTTGGAGTAAGATAAAAAGGACATATTCAGGAGGTGGCAGAATCAACTCCTAAACACATGGCAACCTAAGGGCTCTTTCACATTGGCGGCAGTGATTACCACCCTCTGAAATGTGATCCGTGGTGGATCACTTTCCAGAGACCAGTAAATTCCAAATCTGCTTCATTATGATTAAATAATAATAAAGTGGTCTTGCGCAATTCCTCTTTTGCTTCAATATGTGATCAATCATGCACCTTAGTAATAATAAGTGACAAATAATGAATAATAAATAAACATTGATAAACCAAGCCGAATAACTCAATAAACTGTCAACGTGTCCCAGTGATCAATACAAATGTATATAGTCCTGCTTAGTTGAACTTCCGATGATTACAATGCTTTCACCAATCACCTCAGTGCTCTCAGAACTCTCACCTCACAACTGTGAATAGAAAGCCTTGGGGACAGATAAATGGGCTGGTTATCCTTACTTGGTGTATTCCTTTCCTTGTCTCCTCTATATAGATTCTAGGATCCAGGCTCTTGAAGTACCACTAATGACTCCAAACCATATAGGGGAAAGAAATAGATAGAATGCCTCCAATAGTGTGAAATTCTTTAAAATAAGGCAATTTATTAAAAGACAATTGGCTGCTTACATCAAAACAAGGTTAAAATTGCATAAAAGCTGAAACAACAGCGTTTGATCGCCTCTCACGTCACTTCCGGTCTGCTGTTAACTCCGGCCATGCTTCTTTATGATGTTGCACACCCTTAAGACTCATTCAGCTTCTTAGCACATACCAAAAACAAAGATATTAGTAAGGATCTACTGCCCTCTACTGTCTGTAAGAGGCTCTGCTGTCTAATGTTCACAGATATTATTTATGTACATCACTTCCTGTCTGTGTGTGTCTGGATCAGAAACCACTGAAGGAGGAGGTGGAAAGAGAGTCAGAGAACTGAGCTGCATGACCGTATACACACAGGGGCTGCTACTGCTGCTGTATTTTCACCCAGACCAGAAGCAGGGACTATTAGACAAGCATTCCTATGTTCTAATAGTTTAACTGCAGCTGCCTATTGCTTCTTAAATGTGTATCTAAATCTTTGTGACAGACTTATCAGTGTTCTAATGTTAGTATCTGACATGCACAGTGCCAGCAAAGTCTTTGCTGCTGAATTTGTGTAGCGGTAACCTTCCAGTATATTAGTACATGAACCTGTTTATTGCAATAAAGTTTATATTTAGCTCCTGTTATTTTAGTTAACCCTGTCCCTTCTGGTCGGGGGTATCAGAGATGTACTTACCGAGGCCGAAATGGTTAGAGCGGTTCACCCTTGCGACGAAGCGCAGTCCGCCCCCTGGAGATGATACAGGGAGTGGGTGGCACAAAGAGGCACAGGCTACCCAGAAGGCAGGGGGTAACTTGCGTGAAGTCCTTGCAGGGATGAGCAGCTGTGCAGAGACTGGCAGATAGGATGATTTGCCGGTGCGGGGTACAAGTAAGTCCAGAACCAGGCTGAGGGTCAAACACACAGGATCTGTATATTCAAACACAGGCTGAGGTGAGGTGTCAGAGAGGCACAAGGCAAGTCCAGGTCACAAGCAGAGGTTCAAGGGCAAGGACACAGTAGGCAGATTCGGGTCACAGGCAGAGGATCAACACACAGGAGAGGAGCGGAATCCGTATAAACAAGCCAAGGGTCAGGTCCAGGAGAAGAGCAGAAGTGTCGAAGTCAATCCGGGTCACAGCAGGTAATCAAGTGTCAACAACAGGAACAGGGTATAACAGGAAGCTGAAGACAAACCAGCAATTTGTCTGTGCACCAGAGTCACTTTTATAGGCCAGCCCAAGGGTCACGTAGGGCATGCGCCAGTGCGCCGGATTGCCGGGCCACGAATGCGCATGCGCTAGAGCGCCGTTCCGCCACGCATGCGCGCAGGGACACGGCCGAAGCGCCTGGAAGCAACATTCTCCTGACAGTGCCCCCCCCGAGTGGTGGCCTCTGGACACCCAAACTGGACAACAATTCTGGATGTTCCTGATGAAAGGCCTGGACCAAACGTGGGGCATGCAAATTTTTAGAAGGCTCCCTGGAGTTGTTCTCAGGGGGATACCCCTTCCACGTAATTAAATACTGGAGCTGTCTTCCCCTTTTTCTGCAACTCAGTATACTTTCCACTTCAAATTCGTCTTCTCCGTTAACTAGAACTGGTGGAGGAGGTGGTTCTTCTCTGCCAGGGAAAGGACTAGAATCAACAGGCTTCAGAAGGGATGCATGAAATACTGGATGTATCTTGTACGAGTTAGGTAAGGCTAATTCAAAAGCTACAGGATTGATCATCCTTTTGATCTTAAAGGGGCCTATGAATTTTGGCCCTAATTTCCGTGCTGGAACTGGCAATCTAAGGTTAACGGCTGACAACCATACTTTTTCACCCACTTTGAGGACTGGATTCTCCTTCCTTCCTTTATTGTAGTACTTGCTGTAGTCACCTGGGCATTTTGCATAGCTTCCTGAATTCTCCGAAAGTTCCGCTGGATGGAGGCTACATGGTCTTGTACCGCAGGGACAGATATCTCAGGGAGAGAATTTGGGAGAAACGAAGGAAGAAAACTAAAATTTGACCAGAAAGGTGTCTGATTAGTGGCAGAACGAATGGAATTGTTGTACGCAAACTCGGCGTATGGTAGGAGAGTGGACCAGTCATCTTGGGAATCGGAACAAAAGCAGCGGAGATACTGCTCCAGGGTTTGGTTCATTCTCTCTGTCTGGCCGTTGCTCTGAGGGTGGTATGCAGAGGAGAGGCAAATCTTTACTTCCAAGGACTTACAGAGTTCCTTCCAAAACTTGGATGTGAATTGGACACCTCTGTCCGAGGTGATGCTGACAGGAACGCCATGAATTCTAATAACTTCTTTGAAGAAAATATCAGCTGTAGCTGAAGCAGAGGGAGTACCCACCATGGGCAGGAAATGTGCCATTTTTGAAAGACGATCAATGATGACAAGGATAGTGGTGAACCCCCCTGAGGGCGGTAGGTCCACGATGAAATCCATGGAAATGTCTGCCCATGGTCGTTCAGGGATGGGTAGCGGTTTTAGTAGACCCCAAGACTTTGTGTTTGACCCTTTACTGCGCTGGCATGGAATGCAGGAAGCCACATAGTCTTTACAGTCCTGTCTCCAGCCCGGCCACCAAAAGGAACCGGAAACTAATTCAGCAGTCTTTAGTGTTCCAAAGTGGCCTGCCAGTTTGTGGTGGTGAAATGTTTTTAGGATTAGAGGTCTTACTTCCAGCGGGACAAAGATTTTTCCCCCGGGCCCAGAGAAGATCATCATGTTTCTCCAAAAGAGGAGCAGAAGAGTTGAGGTCAATCCGGGTCACAGCAGGTAATCAAGTATCAACAACAGGAACAGGGTATCACAGGAAGCTGAAGACAAACCAGCAATTTGTCTGTGCACCAGAGTCACTTTTATAGGCCAGCCCACGGGTCACGTAGGGCGTGCGCTAGTGCCGGAGTGTGCATGTGCCGGATTGCCGTTCCGCCGCGCATGGACGCAGGGACACGGCCGAAGCGCCTGGAAGCAACATTCACCTGACAGGGGGATTATTTAGCTAGTTTTAGCTCTGGGCTCAATAACCAGCATAGGCTAGAGCCAGGTTAGGCCTCTGGCTGCCACTTCTGGTAGTCAGAGGTCCAGTTGCATGACAGATTAGATGCTTCTAGGGACTAAGCACAGAGTAGATAGGCTGACTCTGAATTCCAGTGCCACAAAATGGTTCTTGCTGGTGAAAAGCTGCATTCTAGGCTAGTTGGACAATGGCTGGAGTGTCTCCTGATCTGATCATCAGACCTTGTCTCCAGATCTCCAACACTAAGACAAATGTCATGACCAGGGGCCCCTGCACTAGACTTTGCTGCAACATTCATTTGGAGGTATTTCTATTCATAGAGAAGTTCAGGATTAAAAAAAATAAACATTTATACTCCCCTAGATGGATGCAGCATTGATATGATGCTGCATCTGTTCCCTGCAGGCTCTGTAGTGAGAACTGAACGATCAAATACCACTGATCGCTCAGTTCTCCACTCTGAGCAGAGAACTGTCAGTCAGTGGCTCTCTACTCTCCCCTCCAGCGCTCACTGGAGTGCTCGGCTGTGGAAGGGGTGGAGGAGCTGGCTCAGGCTCTCAGCAGATTGCTAAGAGGCTGAGTCAGGCTCTGATCCAGGCTTCTGGGCAGATCCCGACCATATGATCGGGATCTTTTCAGAGCCTGGACCAGCTCTGTAACATCAGCCGACAGCATACTTCAGCTGAAAATGGATCACAGGAGTTCAGAGCGAACTGCACTGCTGTGATCTATAGGAGAAGTATGGCCGGAAATCTTTGGCCACACTTCTCCTTTAACCCCCTGCACATCTGCCCCACCACTATACCCCCTGCTCATCTGTCCCACCACTGTACCACCCTGCTCTTCTGTCCCACCACTGTACCACCCTGCTCTTCTGTTCCCCCACTGTAACCCCCTGCTCATCTGCCCCGCCAATGTTCCCCCTTTCTCATCTGCCCCACCACTGTACCTCCCTGCACATCTGCTCCACCGCCATATCCCCATGCTCTTATGTCTCACCGCTGAACCCTCTTCTTATCTGTCCTAACACTGAACTTATCTGCTCATCTGCCCCACCACTTTAAGCCACTTTCTCATCTGCCCCACCACTGTACCTCCTGCACATCTGTCCCACCACTGTACCCCCTGCTCTTCTGTCCCACCACTGTAACCCCCTGCTCATGTGTTCCACCGATGTACCTCCTTTCTCCTCTGCACCCCTTTGCACATCTTCCCCACCTCTGTACCCCACTGCTCCTCTGCCCCACCGCTGTAACCCCCTGCTCATCTGTCCCACCAATGTACCTCCTTTCTCCTCTGCCCCAACACTGAACCCCCCCTGCTCATCTTTCCCACCACTGTAACCCCCTTCTCATCTGGCCCAACACTAAACCCCCCCTGCTCATCTGTCCCCACCACTGTAACCCCCTGCTCATCTGCCCTGTCACTGTACCCCCCTGCTTTTCTGTCCCACCGCTGAACCCTCTTCTCATGCCTCCCATCACTGTACCGCCTGCACATCTGCCCCACCACTGTACCCCCTTGCTCTTTTGTCCCACCACTGTAACCCCCCTGGTCATCGATCTCATCAATGTACCCCCTTTTCTCATCTGTCCCACCACTGTACCTCCCTGCACATCTGCTCCACAGCCGTATCCCCATGCTCATCTGTCTCACTACTGAATCACCTTCTCATCTGTCCGAACAATGAACCCATCTGCTCATCTGCCCCACCATTGTAACCCGCTTTCTAATCTTCCCCACCAATGTACCTCCTGCACATCTGTCTCACCTCTATTTCCCCTTCTCTTCTGTAACCCCCTGCTCATCTGTCACAACAATACACCTCCTTTCACATCTTCCCCACTGCTCTACCCCCCCTGCTTTTCTGTCCCACCACTGTACCCCCTTGCTCATCTGCCACACCACTGTAACCCCATGTACATCTGCCCCACCACTGTAATCCCCTGCACATCTGCCCCACCACTGTACATCTGCCCTACCACTTTACTACCCTGTACATCTGCCCCACCACTGTACTACCCTGCACATCTGCCCCACCACCGTCCCCCCTGCAAAACTGTTTCACCACTGTCCCCCCTGCTCATCTGCCCCACCACTATAACCCCCTGCATATCTGCCCCACCACTGTAACCCCCTGCACATCTGTCCCACCACTGTACCCCCTTGCTCATCTGCCACACCACTGTAGCCCCCTGCTCATCTGCCCCACCACTGTAACCTCCTGTACATCTGCCCCTCCACTGTACCACCCTGCTCATTTGCCCCACCAATGTACCCCCTTTCTTATCTGCCCCACCAATGTACTCCCTTTCTCATCTGCCCCAGCACTGTAACCCCCTGCACATCTGCCCCACCACTGTAACCCCCTGCACATCTGCCCCACCTCTGTACCCCCCTGCTCATCTGTCCCACCACCAACCACCCTGCTCTTCTGTCCTGCCACTGTACCACCCTGTTCTTCTGTCCCACCACTGTACCACCCTGCTCTTCTGTTCCCCCACTGTAACAATCCTGCTCATCTGCCCCACCAATGTTCCCCCTTTCTCATCTGCCCCACCACTGTACCTCCCTGCACATCTGCTCCACCGCTGTATCCCCATGCTCTTTTGTCTCACCGCTGAACCATCTTCTCATCTATCCTAACACTGAACATATCTGCTCATCTGCCCCACCACTGTAACCCCCTTTCTTATCTGCCCCACCACTGTACCTCCTGCACATCTGTCCCGCCACTGTACCCCCTGCTCTTCTGTCCCACCACTGTAATCCCCTGCTCATGTGTTCCACCGATGTACCTCCTTTCTCCTCTGCACCCCTTTGCACATCTGCCCCACCTCTGTACCCCACTGCTCCTCTGCCCCACCGCTGTAACCCCCTGCTCATCTGTCCCACCAATGTACCTCCTTTCTCCTCTGCCCCAACACGAACCCCCCTGCTCATCTTTCCCACCAGTGTAACACCCTTCTCATCTGACCCAACACTAAACCCCCCCTGCTCATCTGTCCCCACCACTGTAACCCCCTGCTCATCTGCCCCATCACTGTACCCCCCTGCTTTTCTGTCCCACCGCTGAACCCTCTTCTCATCCCTCCCACCACTGTACCTCCTGCACATCTGCCCCACCACTGTACCCCCTTGCTCTGTCCCACCACTGTAACCCCCCTGGTCATCGGCCTCATCAATGTACCCCCTTTTCTCATCTGTCCCACTACTATACCTCCCTGCACATCTGCTCCACAGCCATATCCCCATTCTCTTCTGTCTCACTACTGAATCACCTTCTCATCTGTCCTAACACTGAACCCATCTGCTCATCTGCCCCACCACTGTAACCCACTTTCTAATCTTCCCCACCAATGTACCTCCTGCACATCTGTCTCACCTCTGTTCCCCCTGCTCTTCTGCCACACCTCTGTAACCCCCTGCTCATCTGTCGCAACAATAAACCTTCTTTCACAACTTCCCCACTGCTCTACCCCCCTGCTTTTCTGTCCCACCACTGAACCCCCTTCTCATCTGCCCCAACACTAAACCCCCCTGCTCATCTGGCCCAACACTGAACCCCCCTGCTCAACTGCCCCAACACTGTACCCCCCTGCTCTTCTGTCCCACTGCTGAACCCCCTTCTCATCTCTTCCACCACTGTACCCTCCTGCTCATCTGCTCCACCGCTGTACCCTCTTCTCATCTATGATATGCATGTTATGCAGAGCGGTGAAAGAAAGCAGAAATGAGACATATCTACCTGTCCTGCCACACTCATCCTGCAGATCCAACTCTCGCATCCAGCTTACGTGATTGTATGTCATGTCACATACAAGCATCTGAAATGGATGCGCAATGATGAGCTCAGGTCAGGGGCGTTTTCTGAAAGCAGTGGGCCTGTGTGCAGGATCATAAATTGGGCCCCTGCAGCGGAGAAAAAGTGCGGCGCTCTGCGCCACAGAAAAAGTTGGGTGTGATTTTCATTGCTCTGAATACTGGCTCTGGCTTAAAGAGACACAGAGTGCCGGGGTTCAGTAGTAAGTAAAGCAAAGGTTCAGGAATCATTTCAGCAAAGTTCCCAGAACATCAACAGTAATTCCACAAACTGTCACCCGATTGTGGTTTTCTCAATCACAGTGAAATCCCTTCTTTCTGAGATTGATCATAACATCTACCTCCAGATGGTGGACGGCGCTAGCAGGAGTGTGATTTGCTTTAGCAGTGGCCAATGACAGGCTCCTCCTGGAAACAGGGACCCCCCCAGCAGAACTGCACCCAATCTCTTCCCCATCACAAAAGCTGACTACCGCAGCTACAGCAAAGTTAGACAACCAATGTTTCCCATCTTCCAATGTGTGGGGGCACAGTGCCTCCCCCTCAGTGCAGGTGAGGCGTGGGGAATTCTGAAATTGGAATGCATTAGTGTCTCACTGACACTTCCCTGCACTGCTCTGCTGATGGGGAGGGAGTTGAGTGCCAGCAAAAGAGGCTTTGCATGCCGCGGGTTGCCTACCCCTGCCCTAGACTGATTTCTGAGGCAGAGTGAATGGACTGTTGCTGGGTGCCTGGCTGACTTTTGGGAAAGAACCTGTTACACCCAGCCACTCCTACACTTATATAAGGCTTGTGTTATTTAAATATTGGTGAGCATGTACTTTATGTTCTTATGGTTAATGTTATATGCAAGTTGCAATAGTTCCTCTGCTCCAAATTACTTTAATTAGATTACTGGATAATTTCTTAGGATGGGAATCTCTTCTGTTCACAGAGGCTCTGTCCTGGGTGGAGGCACTGCCAACTTTACTCTCAAACCCACTCTTCCACCTATCGAAGGTTCTAGTTTTCTTCTTTAGCAAGGTGCTTGGCTAAGAATGGAGAATGAGAGAAACACTGGCTGCAGCTTCTCTCTGTAGCTGCTGCCCTTCGGTGCTAAATTGGTTAACAGCTGTTTCAGCAAGAGGAAGGAAGATGCTAAGCAGGAAGCATTCAGTGGCAGTGATGCACTGTGGGAACTGTAGTCTGGAGGAGAGACTATGCTGGGGTGGTCAAAAACTTTTGAACTACATATCCCAGAGAGGAGAATGCTTAGGGGAGGGGAAAGCTGCATTTTCCTGGGCTGTACAGGACTTAACTTCCTCTTGCCATGAGGGGGGCCAGAGAGTGCACATTGCTGTCCAGTGTGCACCATCACTTCTGCATGCATATCAGCAGCCTGAGAGGGATCCAGAGTGCTGAGTTCGGGGGACAGACAGAGTCACCTGGATGCAGAGCAAAGAGTGTACGCTGCGTGTGACTGGATGGTGATCTGCAATGTTGCTGAGACTAGTAGCTGCTGCTTTGGGGTCGGCATTTACTATCTGCTGCTAGAGAGAGAGACAGAGCCCCTTCAGAACTGGCCATAGTAGCCTAGTTGCTGTCTGCAGGTATGACTGTGACTGTACTCATAGTTTCATAGTCGTTAGGGTTGAATAAAGACACTGGTCCATCCAGTTCAACCTGTATAGGAGTATGTGTGTCAGTGTCGATAATCATTTCCAATATCCCTGTATGTTGTGTTCACTAAGATGCACGTCCAAGAGACTCTTACAACTATCATTACTCCCCAAAGACACCACCAATTGTGGAAGAGAATTCCACATCCTTATCGCCATGGAAGTGGCTTAAGCTTAAACTGCTTCTCCTCCAGTCTTATTGTGTGGCCCTGTGTCCTCTTACACTCCCTGAGACTATATAATTTTCTTCCTATGCTGGGATCACCATTGAGGTATTTGTATACCGCTATATTACTGTATCTCCTCTCAAGTGTCTCTTCTCCAGAGAGAATACATTTAATGCTTGTAGTCACTCCTCGTAATTGAGGTCCTCCAGTCCGCTTAATAATTTTGTTGCCCTTCTCTGGACTTTCCAGTTCCAGCACATCTTTCCTTATTGGTGACCAGAACTGGACAGAATATTCCAGAAGTGGCCAAACCAGAGTTTTATAAAGTGGCAGGATCATCGTTTAACCAGTAGCTGCCATATGACGGCGGGACGAGGCAGCTCTCATTCTGGGTGGACGTCATATGACGTGACCGCCTTTCCGAGCCACTAGGGGGCGCGCGTGCGCCCGCCGCATCACTCGGGACCGGATGCACATGCCCGGCGGCCGCGATGTCCGCCAGGCACCCGCAATTGCCCAGCAACCGAGCAGGACCGTGGATCTGTGTATGTAAACACAGATCCACGTCCTGTCAGAGAAGAGAGGAGACCGATGTGTGTCCCTTGTACATAGGGACAGCGATCGGTCACCTCCCCCAGTCAGTCCCCTCCCCCCACAGTTAGAATCACCTCCCTAGGACACACATTAACCCCTCCATCACCCCCTAGTGTTAACCCCTTCCCTGCCTGTCACATTTATACAGTAATCAATGCATTTTTATAGCACGGATCGCTGTATAAATGTGAATGGTCCCAAAAATGTGTCAAAAGTGTCTGATATGGCCGCTGCAATATCGCAGTCATGATAAAAATCGCAGATCGCCGCCATGACTAGTAAAAAAAAAATAAATAATAAAAATGCTATAAATCAATCTCCTATTTTGTAGACGCTATAACTTTTGCGCAAACCAATCAATATACGCTTATTGCGATTTTTTTTTTACCAAAAGTATGTAGAAGAATACGTATCGGCCTAAACTGAGGAAAAAAATTGTTTTTAAAAAAAAAAAACATGGATATTTATTATAGCAAAAAGTAAAAAATATTGTGTTTTTTCAAACTTGTCCCTCTTCTTTTGTTTATAGCGTAATAAATAAAAACCGCAGAGGTGATCAAATACCACTAAAAGAAAGCTCCATTTGTGGGGAAAAAATAATAAAAATTTAATTTGGGTACAGTGTAACATGACCGCGCAATTGTCATTCAAAGTGCGAGCTGAAAAATGGTTTGAGCAGGAAGGGGGTGAAAGTGCCGCTTGAGGTGGTTAATCTCTGGAGTAAATTTCCTTTTTTATGCATGCTAATAGTCTGCTGGCTTTACTTGCTGTAGCCTTACATTGCATGCTATTGCTCAGGGGTTCTCCCCCTCGTGAGTAATTTGCATTTATATATTTAGCAACCAAATGCATTACATTTTGCCATGTAGCCCACCCCATTATTATAGGTTACCTACCCCATTATTTTACTCATGTGCACCAGTGGTACAACTGGGCCCCAACACTAGCTGGCATAAGAGTTAGAATTAAAGACTGCCCCTTTACAGCTGCTACACAGACAACTTTATCTATTGCTTATGCTAAGAGGTACCTCTCAGGGAACATCACATTATATCCTAGCCATTCTCCTAGAGTATACTCTAAACTAGTTATAGTACTATTATTTATATTGCAGTTAGGGCTTACAGTATATGCACTGTTTATTGACTTTGCTGATTCAGTATGATTATACAGTCTAGCAGACTTTGTCTGAACCTACCTTCTGTGTGTTAATTTATGCTCAAACTACCTTATATTCTAACCTGTACCAATACATTGAGGTAATTTACCAGTAAACAGTCTTGTGTCTATTTCCTGGTGCTAATTCACACTTGTGTTCTTATAAGTGCTTGCAGTAACTTTATCTTTCAATACATTTTTATTAAAAAGTAAAAAAAAAAAATACAGCGTGCGGCTGCAATCTGATATACAGATAGGAGCATAATATTGATGACTTGCAAGTCGGTAGCAGTTGCACAGCAATTAGAGAAAGTTTTCAGTAACTTTCATTCAACCAGGTGTGTCATAAGGGCTGGGGTTGTTCTTTGAGTCAAGGTGCAGAGCAGAGAACCCAAATCACGAAGCAGCTACTGCAGGGGAGCACAACACTTATTTATCTACAGGTTTAGCACATTATTCTTTTTGCGGAGGGCTATTTCTCATACCCCCCACCACAAAAAAAAAAAAGAGGGCTAAACCATTAGAGCTAACAAACAGATACATTTTATCTACTGCAACTGAAATACTGCAAACGTGGTTTGGCAAGTACTCCACGGATAAGTGTATACTTCTCAAAAACATTTCTTCCCACATAAACGAGTATCAACCTATCAGATCCCACAGATAAGAGCATTATGCCCAGAAGAGGCTCAGTATTATAACTCATTTTCTGTGTCTAATAATTACTCAGCATATCACAAGTGGGTTTTCATTTTTACAGGTTACAGTGACTTGCTTTATCACATTCTTAATTTTCTAATCGATTAAAGCTGAACTCAAGGCAGATATAAAAGTTAAAAATTAATGCAGCTCTGTAATCATTAATACAGCATAAAGTCTCACTCTGGCCAAAAACTATTTTCCTCCCTCTCACTCCCTCTTATCCATTCATATAGATTTTATTTTTACCCTCTCCTTGTAAAGCCAGCTATGATCACTTAGGGCTTGTTTACTCTAGCTTTGCCCTCTGAATAACGATCAGGTGTTTTGTTCGCTCTTCAGAGAGCATTTGACAGGTTGTGCGGAGGTGTTGTATCACCACAGTTGCGGGGCACTTGCAGTTCACTTGCATTCACATGAATGGATCTCGTACAGGTGGTGCCATGCCATCAAAAGCAAGAGGGGGTATAATCCTGCCACAGCCGCAAAGCAAAGCACCGCAATCAAGGAAGCTGTGAAAAACCGGCTCAATCATGTGCTTTTCCGCCCCAGCTTTCCCCTTTACCAGCATGAACAAGCTCTTAAGGTCCCTTGGTGTCTATAAGTGAATGCCTCTACCATACTTGCCAACAGTCCCGATTTTCCCGGGACAATCCCAATTTTGGGACCCTCGTCCCGATCGGAGCTCGTCCCGATTAATTTTCCAGGATTTTGCTTTTATCCCGGGAAAATCATGAATGTTTTAGGCAAAAAACGGCCGGCGGGCTACAAAGAGATGGCCGCCACATTTCCCCTTGTGTTCAGTGGAGAGGGGAGGGCAGCCAATCGCCTTCTCTCTTCAGTGCACGGTGGACAATTCTCTTGAAAGGACTGCTGGGGACATGATACACTGTAATGAAGGAGATCGCCGCTGCCTGGGGATGCTGATGTGAGGAGGGTTCTGCTGCCTGGGGACACCAGATGTAAGGAGGGCTCCGCTTCCTGGGGATACCTGATCTAAGGAGGGCTCCGCTGCCTGGGGACACCAGATATAAGAAGGGGCTCCGCTGCCTGGAGACACCAGATGTAAGGAGGGACTGCGCTGCCTGGGGACACCAGATGTAAGGAGGGACTCCGCTGCCTGGGGACACCTGATGTGATGAGGGGCTCCGCTGCTCGGGACACCTGATGTGAGGAGGGACTCCGCTGCCTGGGGACACCTGATGTGATGAAGGGCTCCGCTGCTGGGGACACCTGATGTGATGAGGGGCTCCGCTGCTGGGGACACCAGATGTGAGGAGGGAATCCGCTGCTGGAGACACCTGATGTGATGAGGGGCTCCGCTGCCTGGGGACACCAGATGTGATGAGGGTCTTCGCTGCTGGGGAAACCAGATGTGAGGAGGGCTCCGCTTCCTGGGGATACCTGATGTAAGGAGGGCTCCACTGCTGGGGACACCTGATGTGATGAGGGGCTCCGCTGCTGGGGATACCAGATGTGAGGAGGGAATCCGCTGCTGGAGACACCTGATGTGATGAGGGGCTCCGCTGCCTGGGGACACCAGATGTGATGAGGGTCTTCGCTGCTGGGGAAACCAGATGTGAGGAGGGACTCCGCTGGGGGCACCTGATGGCATCTGGTGGCAGGCGACGTGGCAAGCCCAGGGCTAACACTGATTCTGCGTTATGGTGAGTTGAACTATTTCATTTTATATTTCAATGTAATAATAGACATAATGCACTTCAATCATCCTGACACCATAACAACCATGGTGCCGGGATGATTGAAGCGCTAACACCAGGTGTTTGGAGTATCTTTATCTGCTGATTTGTTAAACCCTTCCTTCCTTCTTTCCTTCTTTCCTTATTTCTGTCTTCCTCCATCCCTCTTTTCCCCTTTCTTTCTCCATCTCTCATTCATCTCAGACTCTAACCACGCCCCCATTTGAACCATGCCCATATAAGCCACACACACTGTTTCACGTAAACCACGCCCATTCTCCGGTGCGGCGCGCGCCGCAGTTTTCTTTTTTTGTTATGTCACACCTACAAACACATGTCCCACCCCCTAATTATAATAAGACTCCGCCCACAGCCAAAAAAGTGTCCCTATAAATTTTTTTACAATGTTGGCAACTATGCTCTACCATCTAGGTCCCTGGATGTCACCAGTTCCAGTGATGCAGACTGCTAATCAAGCACTGCGATGGCACCCAAGACCCCCAGTCCCCTCACACAGGCAATAAGATTGACACCCGAAAAAAGGACCCAAACAGGAAGTAAACATAAGAAGCAAAGGCTCGGGGCTGGATTGTGACATGACTGTATCTTTAGGAAAGTAGGACTCCTTTCACACGGGCGCCTCTGATAAGCGGAATCCGCTTGCTTAGCAGGTGAACTCTCCGCTGATCCCCACTGAGCAGGCGGATGAAAGCCCTGCTTTGCTCTATGTGGCAGTCAGATGGAAATGAACCGCCTGTCCCTTTCTATCCAATGCCACCCAATCCACTGGACGGATGGAAAATAGGACCACCATCTGTCTGTTTTTTGGCTGACTGGATCGGATCAGATGGCAGCGGTTGTCAGCAGACATGCGTCCACTGACATCCGCCGCTCCATAGAGGACAATGCAGGGTCCGCTCAGGTCCACCTGAAAAACTGACAGGTGGACCTAATCGGACAGCCTGTGTGAAAGGGGCCTAAAAAGGGCTTTTAGGGCTGGTTCACACCACAAAAACGCTCTCCAGATCCGTTCCGGATGTGTTTCTGCAAATGTGTTTTTGAAATATTCCAGTTCGTTTTTGATGCATTTCCGGATGCATTCCAGGTGCTTTTTTTATTTTTTTTCCCATTTTTTTTTTACTATACTAGGGGCCAGTGTGTTTTTGATGCGTTCCGGTGCATTCCAGTGCATTCCAGTGCATTTCTGATGTCTTTTACTGTGTTCCAGTACAGTCCAGTGCAGGAAAAATGCAGCATGTTCTACTTTTTTTTTCTGGAACTGGAACGCCCTGGAACTGACCGCACTGGTGTGAACTATACCATTGGAAACCAAATAACCTACTTTTCATGTTTTTTTTATCAGAAAAGAGTTTTTATTGTACAAAATTGCAAAAAAGTACACAAAAAAACGGATTAGAAATAAACCCCCGGTAATATATACAGTACATCAGTAATGATAATTTCAGAAATCGAACCAATATGCATTGTTTGCATGTCGCAGCTAGGTATATATTCTACAGCATCAGAATTGGATTCATTATTGTCATATTTATAAAAAAAAAGAAAAAACAGAACTCAAAATGTAAATAAAACTAAAACAAACTTATAAAGTGTGTGTCATTCTTCGAACAAGCTCTACAAGTGTATGATAGACCGACCTTCCCATCACCGTGTCCACCATGTCCACCTGTCACCACCACTCTGCAATCCAATTAACCAGAAAAAATTCTCTCACATCTGGAGTAGTCTATCACGGACCAATTGAGGCGGAGCTACCGCAGGGGGTTTCTAGCCACTCCTGACAGATTTTTGTAAATTTACCATCTGCATCCCTTTGCTGATATCCATTCTTCTCTCTAATCAATATACTATTAACTTGTTGTATCCATTGGCGTGACATAGGCAAGGAGAGAGCCAGTACCGCGCTATCTATTTTCTACCTAGATAAAGTAGTCTAGTTAAGGCAACATATGTAGCAGGGGAATATAATTTCTCTTCTAGACCACCAAGCAAACAAGTGACCGGGCTCAGTTGTAACTGTAACTGATAGATGCTATTAATGACTCTGACCACATCCTGCCAGTATCTCTCCAATTTTGGACATTTCCACAACAGATGTATTAGAGTGCCTGGGTGTAGTTGACATTTTGGACACAAGGGGGAATCCCCTCTACCCCACTTATGCAATTGAATAGGAGTTCTGTAAGCCCGATGAGGGATAAATAAATGTGATAACTAATGTGATGCCGATATGGACACCAACAGGCCAGCAGCCTGGATTTGTGTCCAGCTATCCCTATCAATAAGGTCAACACCTGATTCCCATTTTTCCCTGCAGGGTAGCACGTCTAGGGCCTGTATGTGAGATAGCAGGCATACATATGGGAAATAATTCCCATTTTTTCTGAAGTAGCAAGAACCGAGTTGAGGAAGTCAGACTCAGCCAAATGCAAAATTGAACTTCTGCCCTGCACCCTCATAGCATGTCTCACTTTTAAATGCATGTAATAGATATTGTGTAGCTGAGTAAATTCCTGTCGCAATTAGTCAAAAGTTTTCATGGTGGACCCATCAAACAATTGTGAGAGATATTTCATTCCAGCCATCTTCCATATTGAGTAACCAGGAATTTTTGTTAGTTCAGGGTATGATCTATTACGCCGAATGGGGGTACATTCCAGGAAACCTGTTATGTCCATTCTCTTCTTAAGCTCCTTCCACGGTTTAACAATTAGCTGCACAGTTGGACAGCCCGGTAATACCTCTACAACTTCCATTTGGGACATTGCCAAATATTCTGCAAGAGATTTAATCAGCAAGGCCCTATAGGGGTCCAACGTCCCTGGCAGCTCCCACCCAGAAAGGTGCTGCAACTGCGCAGCCAGGAAATATTTAAAGGAATGAGGAACAGCCACCCCACCCAAGTCCTTAGGGTACTGTAGTGTAATTTATTTAATACGGGCCACTCCATTCTTCCATATTAGCTCTCTGTATCGGGAATCTATACGGTCAGAATAATAATGGGGTATCCACACTGGAGCATTATGCAGGATGTATAGTAATTGGGGAGCCCATACCATTTTGATAAGATTAGCCCTGCCCGTAACTGATAAGGGTAATTTACACCAGCTAGCGCATATATGCTTAAACTTCTGTAGAATGGGTTTGAGATTCAAGTTAATGTAGTCTCTAATATCCCCCGTCACTATGATCCCTAGATATTTTAAAGAGCGGACTACATCCACTTGAGATACCGAATCTGGAAAAGGGGACTCCAAAGTATCCAGCAATAGAAGAGAGGACTTGTGCCAATCGATGGTAAACCCTCAATATTGCCCAAACTGAATTGTAAGGTTCATTACAGATTCCAGGGAGCCAGCAGTGTCCCCCAGATATATTAAGGTATCATCTGTGTAAAGGGCAGTGCTGTATTTTGGCCTAGGCCAACAAGGCCCAGGCCTAGGGTGGCACGTTTTGGGGGGGGCGACGGCTGCGCCCCCCCCGCACAAAAAAAGCCCCCCCTCTGCCTCCCGAGTCAGTCCATTGCTTTGCTGGCCAAGCGTCTCTCACATAGAGCACACACAGCGTGTTCTCACAGTCCCCCCTCCCCCTCCCCTTCTCATCTGCACAGACAGGAGAGAGAACTTGTCAGCGTCTCCTCCAGTGTTGTGATTCCTGGGTCGGATTGTGTCTTCAGTGGGCAGACTCAGCTACAGTCTGCATATCCCGGAGGGTGAGAATAAAATCCCCATCCTCTTCACTGTCTCTCCTCACACAGGGCTTATCTGTGCTTTGACTTTGTTTCTCTTATCATCTCCCTGTGATCTGAAATACGACTCTCTGATAATTAACCCTCTGTGTCCTTGCTGTGCTTTACTACTCTGCTTTAATGGACACATGTACACTGCTGCTTACATATATGGTTAACTCTTTACAGCTAAATATCTGCAGTCTGGTGCTTGTGGAATCAATGGCATGTAACACCTTAGTGTCTGCTTGTATATGTGGTTAACCTTTCATAGCTCCTTGTATCTCTAAGCCCTGGTTCACATTGATGCTACTTTGAAATCACGCTATTTCACTTGAAGTAGTGCGATTTCAAAGTAGCAAGGTCAGCGCGATTTCAGGTGCTACTTGATAGACATTTGTGTGTCTTCATTCACAGATGTCTATTGAAGTCGCACCTGAAATCGGCAAAAGTAGTAGAGAAACTACTTTTGAAAATCGGTGCGACGCTGCAAAATCAGTGTCGCACCGATTGGAACAGTGCCATTGCCTCCAATAGCCTGCGACTTTTCATGTGATTTGATCTCTCAAATCGCATGACAAATTGCTCCAATGTGAACCTAGGCTTAGGCTCAGTTCACACTGGCTTTGATGGGCACTGACGAGGCTGCACTGATGAGCACTGATGAGGCTGCTTTGATGGGCACTGATGAGGCTGCATTGATGGGCACTGACGAAGCTGCACTGATGAGCACTAATGAGACAGCTTTGATGGGCACTAATGAGACAGCTTTGATGGGCACTGATGAGGCAGCTTTGATGGGCACTGATGAGGCTGCTTTGATGGGCACTGATGAGGCTGCTTTGATGGGCACTGATGAGGCTGCATTGCTGGGCACTGATGAGGCAGCTTTGATGGGCACTGATGAGGCTGCATTGATGGGCACTGATGGGGCTGCATTGATGGGCACTGATGAGGCTGCATTGATGGGCACTGACGAGGCTGCTTTGATGGGCACTGACGAGGCTGCTTTGATGGGCACTGATGAGGCTGCTTTGATGGGCACTGACGAGGCTGCTTTGATGGGCACTGACGAGGCTGCTTTGATGGGCACTGATGAGGCTGCATTGATGGGCATTGACGAGGCTGCTTTGATGGGCACTGACGAGGCTGCTTTGATGGGCACTGATGAGGCTGCTTTGATGGGCACTGACGAGGCTGCTTTGATGGGCACCGATGAGGCTGCTTTAATGGGCACCGATGAGGCTGCTTTGATGGGCACCGATGAGGCTGCTTTGATGGGCACTGATGAGGCTGCATTGATGGGCACTGATGAGGCTGCATTGATGGGCACTGATGAGACTGCATTGATGGGCACTGACGAGGCTGCTTTGATGGGCACTGACGAGGCTGCTTTGATGGGCACTGACGAGGCTGCTTTGATGGGCACTGACGAGGCTGCTTTAATGGACACCGATGAGGCTGCTTTGATGGGCACTGATGAGGCTGCACTTGGTACCCACTTTTAACCACTTCAATACTGGGCACTTTCACCCCCCTCCTTCCCAGACCAATTTTTAGCTTTCAGCGCTGTCACATTTTGAATGACAATTGCGCGGTCATGCAACACTGTACTCAAATTACATTTTTATGTTTTTTTTTCACACAAATAGAGCTTTTCTTTGGTGGTATTTAATCACCGCTGGGATTTTTATTTTTTACGCTACAAATAAAAAAAGACTGAACATTTAAAAAAAAAAAAAAGGCATTTTTCTTAGTTTCTGTTATAAAATTTTGCAAATAAGTATTTTCTTTTGATAAATTTTGACCAAAAATGATGCTGCTACATTTCTTTGGTAAAAATAACCCAAATCAGTGTTTATTTTGTGTTGGCAGTGATGGGGGACAGACAGATGTTTTATGGGGACACAGACATGTGTATGGGGACAGGGGTGCTTGGTGTACTGTTTGTGGGGTGATCTGTAACAGCTCTCTGTGTAAAATCATTCTCGCACAGAGAGCTGTCACAGATCTGCAGTTCCCCCCTCCCCCCTGCACTGAGAACTGTCACAGAGACATGCGTCTCTGTTTACATTGTGACAGCTGTGATTGGACACAGCCGTCACGTGATCAGGAGGGCCGATCACAGCGCCCATATCCCGATCTCTGCTCAGCTGGATTCTGTGATCATAATGATCACAGGACCAAGCCGCAGCGCGCCTTGTGGCTGTGCTGCGAGCACTCGCTCTGAGGAATGTTCCTGAACACCCACTCAGGACAATGAAATGACCACCCGGCCGTTTATGTGCAGTGGCCGGGTGGGAGGTGGTTAATGTACAGAGAGAAAGAGGTGGAGCTCTAAAAAGAAAAGGTGGGGCCTAATGAGGAAAGGGTGCGGTTTACAGATGACAGGGCGGGTCTTAAACAGGAAGGGGCTTGGCATTGACAGGAAAGGGTGGTTCGTATTTAAATTAGGGGGTGCACAAGTTTAGTCAGGCCTAGGGCAGCACAAAACCTAAATACACCTCTGGTAAAGGGAGAGTTTATCCTCCAGCTCGCCCCGACGGAACCCATCAATCTCTGGGGATACTCTAATCTTGGCTGCTAACAGTTCCAACGCCGGAGCAAAAAGCAGGGGTGAAAGAGGACACCCCTGCCTAATTCCCCTGAATAATGGAAAAGCGTCCAATAGAGCCCCGGTAATCCTGACTCTCTCTTTAGGATCTGCATACAGTAACTGTACCCAGGAGATAAAGGTCTTCCCCACTCGGAATTTCCGCAACACTGCCTAAAGCTATCTCCACTCGATGCTATCGAAGGCCTTGGCAGCATTGAGGGAGAATACTGCTCTATTGCTTGGATTATCTACCGGAAGCTGGATATTCAGAAATCACCTGCGTATATTCAAAGCTGTGGATCTAGCTGGTATAAAGCCCAACTGGTCCAAATGAACCAGTACAGAAACTACACTGGCCAATCTGGTTGCAAGTACCCTGGCCAGCAGCTTGATGTCTGTATTGAGAAGAGAAATGGGCCTATAAGAATAAGGTAACAGCGGGTCCTTTCCAGGTTTCGGAACTAACCACTATAACCGCTTCATTCATTGAGTGAGGAAAACATCCACACCTAACAGCGTCAATGAGGGTATTTAAAGCGGAGTCCTGCCAAAAAAAAAAAGAATTAAAGTCAGCAGCTGCAAATACTGCAGCTGCTGACTTTTAATATTAGGACATTTACCTGTCCTGGGTGCCTCACCCGAAGCCGATCTGTCCCTCGGCTCCCAGGTGCAGGCACCAGCATCTTCAGTAAGGGAATCAGGAAGTGAAGCCTTGCGGCTTCACAGCCCGGTTCTCTATTGCGCATGTGCGAGTTGTGCTGTGCATTCCCACTGGTTCCTGCTGTCTTCTGGGACCTGTGTGTCTCCCAGAAGACAGCAGGGGGATGGAGGAGGGGCCGGACATGGCGTAGATCGCCGCGGAATCTGCGGCGATCTATCGCCAGAAATGGGTGCAAATACCTGTATTGGACAGGTATCTGCTCCCTCCCAGAAAGGTGCCACATTTGACACCAGAGGGGGGGATGAACCGGAAAAGCGTAAATTCCATTTTTGGGTGGAACTCGCTTTAATAGAAAGAGAAGAAGGGGCTCACTATATCTCTTGTATATCTCCGCTGGGAGACCAGAGAAACTCTATGCATAGCCAGGGGGTTACATAAGTAAAGATCAATACGTGATAATGCTCTATGTGTTGAGGAATAACATGAATAACATTTCCTATTAGGATATCTGTCCCTCTACACATCTCCCAGTCCGAGCTCCATGATTAGTCTCGCAAACGAGGTGTGACCTCGAGAATCAGCAGGGCGACCACCTGGGTGACCACTTATCCATGGTGAATGTGAATGTAGCGCTAATAAAACTGTGTAAAACAGCTAAATTTCAAAAAATTGTAAAGAAATAATAATATTGAGAAAACATGTGAATAAATATGTGAACGATCTAAACATGTGATTCAGAAAGATGTCAAAACGTTAATGAAAATATAAAAATAAATCTCAAACAGAAAATAATGGTGTCAAAAAACAGTCCATCAAATGAGGGATAACCAAGTGTAAACAACTGAAAAAGGTGTCCCGACAAATGATGTCCAAAACCTGGAGGTTTGTGGGGAAACCAGGGAGTCCATCAGCTGGTAAGCATCTTCCAGTGAACAATCAGAAAACATCAATTGTATTGTTGTCAGCAGTTGTCACAAAACAGGAAACAAAGTGGGTACTCTTACCGGAACATGTGGATCTGGATGTCAGCGACACCAGATCGAACAAGCATGGAAGGAAGCAGCACGAGGTATCCTAGGAGAATCGATAGGGACGCTGAAGCCAATTCAGGTGTCCACAGAGGGCGGCATCTGTCCGATAGGCTGGTCACGGTTGGAACAATCCTTGGGCCATAAATGGCCAGATCGATGGAACAAACGAGTTCATGGTAGAAACAGATACGAAAAGAAAAAGGGGGGCTTCAGATAGTTTAGATCAAAAAACAACTCTGGTTTTATTTGCATAAAAGCAGCATACAGCAGCGATAAAATGTGATCACAATGACAAGGATAAAATAAAGCAATGTGGGGAGCAAAGAAGCATATTTTTGTCTAAGAGGTTATTAAAGTCTCCCATAACCCAAATGGGTACAGTAGTATATGGTGCTAAAAATTGAGCCAAACAGTTCAAGCTCTCGGAGGAGAAAGGCAGAGGAACATATATATTTGCAACAATACACATCAGACCAGCCAATTTACATAGTAGAAAGATAAACCTGCCCTGATCATCCACAAGGGATTGGACCAGGTTAAAAGATACAGCATTAGAGATTAAGATACTAACTACTCTGGAGTAGGCTGTGTGAGTGGAGGGAAACTGCACCTGATAACCATGGTTCTTAAGCAGAGACAGAGTAGTAGATTGGAGTTGTGTTTCCTGTAGACACACCACCGCAGACCGGTCTAGTATAAGAGCTAAAAAAAGTGCCACTCCATCCCCCAGCCCCCTCACATTCCATGAAAGCATATTATATTTAACTGCCATTAGAACTGTGTAGTATTATAAAGATGCATAGAAGACCAGTCCAATAAGGTACGTGGCAAATAAGAAAGGTAGTTCAGTAGCAAAGATAAAATTATAATAGACACTGAGAGAGCAGTAGTGTTCACTTGCTGAACACATAGGCCAAAGCAGGTCTGGACACCCGCCACCTCACCATGCAGAATCTGGGTGCCATAAAGGTGGACAGGCAACGGGGATAGATGATACTTACACACTTACAAACTGCAAGTCATAGTCCCACAATGGGCCAACATAGCCCAAAGCAATAAAAAGAAAATATACCAAAACAAGAAAAAGAGCTCCACATAGTCCCCATAGAACACAGGGGACAAACATAAGTAGAACATCCGCGCAGGAGAGAGATTGAGGGGGGCCCCAACGTTTCTGGTTCATCCTTTAATCCGAAGGAACTTGCAAGTTTCACTTAAAGAAAAGATATAACAAATATAAAGAGCAATGTGCATCTACACTGCTTTAAAGAGGTATAACTCCTGGTGTAATGGATTAGTGCAACTTGTATTCCACCGGGATAAACAGGAAAGATGAGATGGGCATGGCTCTCTCTTTCAAGTGTTCCCATGTTTTCGCAAGGTATGTTCCACCCAATCCAGCCAGTCAGATTCCACAGCAGGGTTGTCAAAAAAGTGGGTTTCATTGTGGGCTGCCACCCGCAGCCGAGCAGGGTATAAAATGGCGTAAGTGACATCAAAGCGCCTGAGCCATTTTTTCACCTCTGTGAACTTTGCCCACTTACGTTGCAGTCCTGCAAAAAAATGCAGGGTAAAATTAAATCCGGAGGTTGTTCACCTTCATAGCCCCCCCTTGGTTCTAGCCTGGTAAAGGACAGCGTCACGGTCCTTAAATTCAGAATTTTGAACAGGAACGTCCTTGGTGGTTCACCCGGGCGACAAGGCCTAGCAGGTACCCGGTGGGTTTTTCATAGGAGAAAACGCTTCTTCGCCAAAGGATTCAATGAGCTAGTGTTCTATAAGGCAACAGGATTTTCCCCTCAGCCCTCTCTAGAATACCCACAGCCCACACATTATTTCTCCTCAGCCTATTCTCCGTATCTTCCAAACGTGCAGCATAATTGGGGGTCAGGGTTTGCACTTGTTGCACCTCATGTTGTAATGGCATCACATCATCCTCAACAGTACTCATGTGGCCTTCCAATGCTGCTGTATGGTCTCTCAGTTTTTGCATATCCTGGCAGATCAGTGCAGCCTCTAATTTCACTCCTTTAAACTTTGTGGTTAAATTGGTGAGATTAGTATTGCAGGATGAGACTGCAGCAAAAAGAGTGGGTTCTGGGTCTTCAGTTTCAAGTATACTGGGGTCACTGTCTGAGTTCAGGATACTCACTGTGTTCCATATAAGTTCCACCGGATTCTCAGCCCAAGCCGCCTCAGTCTCTGCAGGAGAATAACGAATGACCTCTGCCGGTCCATTGATCACTTTGGCTGGGGTAGTATCTTTGTACTGTGATTTAGCAAAGAGCTTCTGGGCAGCCTCCTTTGCTGACCGGGACATGCAGACGTCATTTTGGGCTGCATGGTCTGGGCCTGTTTGCAAGTCTTTACCGCACCAAGACATGCAGCGTTGAAAGCGATGCGGGAGAAGGAAGAAATCAGAATGAGAGTCAGTAGTCTCGGCAGAGAGAGTTTTCAGAGCATCCTACTCCATGCGCCGCAAGCCACGCCCACTTCAATTCATTTTTGATGCAGAAAAAAATGCACTAGACTGCATGTGGTGTGAACTGGCCCTTAGATAGAATGTTTTTTTACCCTAGCTATTAGTCAGAGGTGGGGAAGTGGGTGGGGGAAGGGTAAAGATTCTGGGGTGGGGTTTTAATTGTATTTATCTTTAACCACTTCCCTACCATGTATAGTCATATGACGGCGGCAGGAACCCTTTGTCCCTCCGGGCCGCCGTCATATGACGTCTTTTCTTCCTAAGCCTCTAGAGGGCGTGTGTGCGCCGCATCACTAGGCACCCGATGCGCGTGCCCGGTGGCCGCGATGCCCGCCGGGCACCCGCGATTGCCCGTGAACACAGCAGGTCTCCTGTCAGAGGAGAGGAGACCGATGGTGTGTTCCCAGTACAGAGGAACACCGATCGGTTTCCTCCCCTTGTGAGTCCCCGCCCCCTACAGTTAGAATCACTCCCTAGGAAACATAATTTACCCGTCAATCACCCCCTAGTGTTAACCCCTTCCCTGCCAGTCACATTTACACAGTAATCAGTGCATTTTTCATAGCACTGATCGTTGTATAAATGTGAATGGTCCCAAAATAGTGTCAAAAGTGTCCGAAGTGTCCACCGCAATATAGCAGTCACAATAAAAATCGCAGATCACCGCCATTACTAGTAAAAAAAAACAAACAATAAAAATGCCATAAATCTATCCCCTATTTTGTAGACGCTATAGCTTTTGCGCAAACCAATCAATATACGCTTATTGCGATTTTTTTTTAACCAAAAATATATAGAAGAGTACATATCGGCCTAAATTGAGGAAAAAAAATTGTTTTTGTTTTTTTTTAATGGGATATTTACTATAGCAAAAGTAAAAAAATATTGTGTTTTTTTCAAAATTGTCGCTCTTTTTTTGTTTATAAAAAATAAAAACCGCAGAGGTGATCAAATACCACCAGAAGAAAGCTCTATTTGTGGGTAAAAAAATTATCAAAATTTCATATGGGTACAGTGTTGCATGACCGCGCGATTGTCATTCAAAGTGTAATGCCCCGTACACACGGTCGGATTTTCCGATGGAAAATGTCCGATCGGAGCGTGTTGTCGGAAATTCCGACCGTGTGTGGGCTCCATCGGACATTTTCCATTGGATTTTCCGACACACAAAGTTGGAGAGCAGGAGATAAAATTTTCCGACAACAAAATCCGTTGTCGGAAATTCCGATCGTGTGTACACAAATCCGACGGACAAAGTGCCACGCATGCTCAGAATAAATAAAGAGATGAAAGCTATTGGCCACTGCCCCATTTATAGTTCTGATGTACGTGTTTTACGTCACCGCGTTTAGAACGATCGGATTTTCCGACAACTTTGTGCGACCGTGTGTAAACAAAACAAGCTTGAGCCAACATCCGTCGGAAAAAATCCTAGGATTTTGTTGTCGGAATGTCCGAACAAAGTCCGACCGTGTGTACGCCCTATAACAGCGCTGAAAGCTGAAAATTGGTCTGGGCAGGAAGGGGGTGAAAATGCCCTGTATTAAAGTGGTTAAATGCAAGCAGTGAAGGTACTTGAATTTAATTTAGCATCAGCTATTTGGACTCTATAAAGAAGAGCTCAGAGAGGGGGATGTGGAGGGAGAGGCAGCACAGGCACCCAATCAGATGTACTGCAATGCAAGAAGCATGCTATTAGAAGGAGAATGCAGAGTGACACAAAGATGAGCTCATCATTGTGCTGCTTCTCCCTTCACTGTCCAGTCCCAGGGTGGGGGTGAGGAGGAGATACATAAGCAAAAACAATAAAAGTGCAGCGGAGAAACATCTGGTCGCCTCTTCTGCCAGACAGGGCTGTGCTGTTTGGGAGAGCTGCATACATTTCATGACTAGATTGACAGAAATACATTTCTTTTGGCAAATAACACAGCCCCCATGTTTGTATTTAAAGCTGAACTCCAGGCAGATATAAAAGACACAAATGAATGCAGCTCTGTAATCAATACATCATTAAATGTTATTGGGTATGTGGACGGGGGATTATAGCGGTGCCAAGGTCAAAAAAGTGTTTTCAAAGAAGAGTAATTGAGAGAAGGAATAAAAAGCAAAAAATACAAAATTTATTGATAAGCTAACATAGACAAAATACACATTACATACAATTCATGTTAAACTAAAAGGAAGATTATGGATACATGTACTGTAAGTGACCCTAAGAATGGTAAGGTGGGCCAGGTGGAAATGGCCGTTGAAGGAGGAGGCCAAGACATTGGCTTCTTCAGGGAACAGGAGCTCATAAGGTAGATATTTAAAAACAATTCTGTGTGGTAAACATGAAAAACATGGTGAGAGCAATAATTTAACCGGACACTACATAGTATAAACAATGGAGAAATAGAAACTGTGGCTGGACAATCATGCGACCAAAGGCTCCACACTAAATAACGGTGATGCAAACATACCTGGGGCGTCAGTGCCCGAGAAGGGAGGGAGGAGAAGGGAAGGGGGAACACAGCCACCCAAGGGGATCCCCGCAGAAAGAAAATGTGGTCACGAGGTGCCTGTAGTAGGTGTATACACACAGCAGGGGCAAAACGTCAAGATTGGACCAAATCAATAGTCCAATTGGACCAGGCCTAATTAAAGGAATAGATACCATTAGGGGTGTTGCTATTAGTAACTGAGACCATGTGGAATAGTTATGCCTGTACTTACTTAGTAGTGTCAGCTGTAGAGAGAGATTCTCATAGCAGCACGTTCACAGGTGTGTAATACCTGTACAAGGATTAAAAGGGATGAAAATGAAAAGCAGGTCCAAAGTGGCTCCTAAAGAATGTATAGGAGCATGATGAATAGTTCGTTTGGAAGGCATAAAGTAAGAGTATTTTAAATAAAAGTTACCTTGTAGTTACCTTGTAGCTGTGTGCAGAGAAGATGCAGGCACGAGAGACGTGCCTGCATCTTCTCTGCACACAGCTACAAGCTACAAGGTAACTTTTATCCTTTAAAATACTCTTACTTTATGCCTTCCAAACGAACTATTCATCATGCTCCTATACATTCTTTAGGAGCCACTTTGGACCTGCTTTTCATTCTGCTGGCCAATATTGATTCTTTCAATTAACAGTGTCTACGCCATGACAGACTAGGTAACAGACTTATTTCCAGCAGTCTCGTCTATGCTTAGATATATTTCAAAGCTTTCATCCTTTTCACCCCCTTGATTTTCCTTTCTTTTTCTTTCTTTTTCTCCTTCGTCCTCTTTACATCTTATATAGGACTTATTGTAATTTTCATCCCTTTTAATCCTTGTACAGGTATTACACACCTGTGAACCAGTGGCGTCTCCAGCTTTCATATTTAGGGGGGGCACATGGGGGGACAGGGACAAAAATAGGGGGGCAATATAAAATGCAAATATATATATATATATATATATATATATATATATATAGATATAGATATAGATATAGATATAGATAGATAGATAGATATATCTATATCTATCTATCTATATATATATATATATCTATATATATATATAGATAGATAGATAGATAGATATATCTATCTATATATATTTTATCTATCCTGGGGCCCTTTACCCCTTTACTACGATCCCACAATGCCCCTTTACATGTTCTGCAGTGAGCTCCCTTCCTACTGTATTGGGGCCCCCCCAGGGTGACAGAGAACAAGAGATATATGTCACCAGCATACCAAGAAAATAGAAGGGTCCAAAGCAGTGGGAGAACTATCAGGGTTGCAAAGGTTGTCTTGCCACCGGGCCCTGGTGTTCTGCCACTGTGGGGTTCCCCAGCCTCCTCTTGCTGTCCTGCCCCTGCTATTGACAGAGCTGGTCTGGCATTTCTTGGAATTTACAGGCTCGTTCTCCTGTCCTAAGGACGGGAGAAATCAGTCTGTTTTTTCAGTAACTGAGAGTCCTGGTGGAGTCCTTCCTGCAACTCACTCTTCTCCCTGCCAATGAGGATGCAGGGGAAGGAGCAGATCGGGCGGCCGTGGTTGTGAGCGCTTGCATTATGCAGTGTCAGCGAGCAGAGGGAGGGGGGAGGAATCACCCGCAGGAGCTGACTGGGGACGTTCTCCCTCTCAATAGAGACTGTATTACCCCAGCGGTGGCCCGAGTAAGATGTGGCACATCCGATATGAATACAAACAAAAAGAAATTGCCTTTTTGTAAAAAAAAAAAAAAAAAAAAAATTAAAAAAAAAAAATTTTTTTTTTTGGGGGGCACATGGTGGGGCCCAGCATAATGTTGGGGGGGTCAGGGCCCCCTCTGGCCCCCCCCTAGGGTCGCCATTGCTGTGAACGTGCTGCTATGAGAATCTCTCTCTACAGCTGACACTACTAAGTAAGTACAGGCATAACTATCCCACATGGTCTCAGTTACTAATAGCAACACCCCTAATGGTATCTATTCCTTTAATTAGGCCTGGTCCAATTGGACTATTGATTTGGTCCAATCTTGACGTTTTGCCCCTGCTGTGTGTATACACCTACTACAGGCACCTCGTGACCACATTTTCTTTCCACGGTTTTTAAACATACATGTAAGTCTGCACTTTCTTCTCTAGAGATATAGATACATTTACTCATATACATACATATATATACATTTTATGTATTCTCTCGAATATAATGCACGGATGTGCAATTTTTATCTCTGGATTATTATTACAAGTGCATTATGACTTATGGTTATCTTTACATTCCTTTGCCAGGTTTACTGTACGCCCCCTGCAGGCACAATTTACGGCGCGGCCTGCCCGCTCCCCTGCGGGGATCCCCTTGGGTGGCTGTGTTCCCCCTTCCCTTCTCCTCCCTCCCTTCTCGGGCACTGACGCCCCAGGTATGTTTGCATCACCGTTATTTAGTGTGGAGCCTTTGGTCGCATGATTGTCCAGCCACAGTTTCTATTTCTCCATTGTTTATACTATGTAGTGTCCGGTTAAATTATTGCTCTCACCATGTTTTTCATGTTTACCACACAGAATTGTTTTTAAATATCTACCTTATGAGCTCCTGTTCCCTGAAGAAGCCAATGTCTTGGCGAAACATGTAGGAAATCGAGCCCTCCTCCTTCAACGGCCATTTCCACCTGGCCCACCTTACCATTCTTAGGGTCACTTACAGTACATGTATCCATAATCTTCCTTTTAGTTTAACATGAATTGTATGTAATGTGTATTTTGTCTATGTTAGATTATCAATAAATTTTGTATTTTTTGCTTTTTATTCCTTCTCTCAATTACTCTTCTTTGAAAACACTTTTTTGACCTTGGCACCGCTATAATCCCCCGTCCACATACCCAATAACTATTTGATTACTTTGGGGATGAGGTGCTGTATCCTCTGGTACCATCTAGCCACCCTTATACATCATTAAATGTATTTTTTTTAATGCAAGCAGTGTAAATACTTAAACCTACCTGATATCAGCCTCTTGCAGCCCCTGTTTAACAGAGCTGGAGTGTGAGAAGAAGAAGCAGCACAAGAATCCAATTAGTTCATGGGCTAACAAAAAGCAAGCTGATGGGAGAAAAAAGCAGAGTGACAGTGAGATAAGCTCATCACTGTGCTGCCTGTCCTTTCACTGTCCAATCATAGACCGGGGCGGAGCCCAGGACAACCTGGTCTCGGAGGAAGTGGGTTGAACGATGCTGGCCATCAGACTAAGAACATCTAGCAGCAGAAACATGTACTGTGGGGGAATTTCTGTATTGAAGCTAAATATTGCAGGAGAAGCTGATCTTGAATATTTTTTTTGTATTTTATCTTTTAAAGAGCTATTTATTTTATCATCTTTTATGTGTGGATGGAGTTTAGCTGTTTGCATTCAAACATTCAGCTTCATATTTGCTAATTTACTACTGTTCTACTGTGATTTTAGTTTCTTTTTAGGCGGTAGCAAAACTCAGAATACAGGAGGCATAAGAGAACTGACTTACCTTTCTGCCAGTAAGAGCATTTAGTCCTTACACTTCCCTTTGGATGTATAGTGTGCATACCTCCAAACTGTCCCTCATTTAGAGGGACTGTCCCTTTTATAGAACCAAATCCCCCTGTCCCTATTTCCTTCTCATCTGTCCTTCATTTTGGGTAGATGGGTAGAGGTCTATAATAAATATAATACTTAACCACTTCCCGACCGGTGCACACCGATGTACGACGGCAGAATGGCACGGGTGGGCTAATGGGCGTACAGGTACGTCCCTTTGAATTTCCCGCCGTGCCATCGCTAGCGCGCCGGCGGCGGCACGCGCCGGCCAGGAGCTCCATGAGTCGGGTCGCGGGTCCCGTGGACTCGATCGCTGCGGGGATACCCGCGATCGCCTCAGGGAGAGGACAAATGGGGAGATGCTGATGTAAACAGCATCTCCCCGTTCTGCCTAGTGACAGTGTCACTGATCTCTGCTCCCTGTCATCGGTAGCAGAGATCAGTGACGTGTCACAGCTAGCCCATCCCCCTTACAGTTAGAAAACACTCCCTAGTACTGACTTAACCCCTTCCCACCCCCTAGTGGTTAACCCCTTCACTGCTAGTGTCATTTACACAGGAAACAGTGCATTTTTATAGCACTGATTGCTGTATAAATGACAATGGTCCCAAAAATGTGTCAAAAATGTCCGATGTGTCCGCCATAATGTCGTAGTCACAATAAAAATCGCTGATTGCCACCATTGCTAGTAAAAAAAAAAATTATTAAAAAAATGCCATAAAACTATCCCCTATTTTGTAAACGCTATAACTTTTGCGCAAACCAATCAATAAACGCTTATTGCAGTGGTTCTCAACTCCAGTCCTCGGGACCCACCAACAGGCCAGATTTTAAGTATTAACTTGGGGGAGTTGCAGACTAGAATACTGCAATCACTGAGCAGCAAGTGATATCACCTGTGATGTATTACAGCTATCTTGCAAACCTGGCCTGTTGGTGGGTCCTGAGGACTGGAGTTGAGAACCACTGGCTTATTGCGATTTTATTTACCAAAAATATGTAGAAGAATATGTATCGGCCTAAACTGAGGGAAAAAAAATGTTTTTTTAAATATTTTTTGGGGATATTTATTATAGCAAAAAATTGTCGCAATTTTTTTGTTTATAGCGCAAAAAATAAAAACCCCAGAGGTGATCAAATACCACCAAAAGAAAGCTCTATTTGTGGGAAAAAAAGGACGTCAATTTTGTTTGGGAGCCACGTCGCGCAATTGTCAATTAAAGCGACGCAGTGCCGAATCGCAAAAAACGCACTGGTCAGGAAGGGGGTAAATTCTCCTGGGGCTGAAGTGGTTAAGGTGGCTGTAAACCCTAACATTTACCCAGTGAAGGGACTAGCCTCAGGTGATACACAGAGATTATAAAAATCTTCCTACATAAACTGTATGTATCTATCTGCAGTCTTCTCTACACCCTTTCAAAGTCTAGAGTTTATAAGCTTGTCTGAAAGAGAAAAAAAGGGGGCGGAGAGCTGAAGTTACATTCTGCAGAGCTTAGTAAGGAGAGCTCTGAGAGCTGATTGGAGGGAGAAGAGACACAACACCCTCACACAGCACACAGGAAAAGAACTGAGGCAGTCAATCTGCTGGAGGTTCCTCCCCTGTAACCATTTTTCTCTTGGTGTCAGGAAAAAAAATTGTCAGTAGTGATTCATGCTGATAGCAGAGGAACAAAGCAGCACAAAGAGGGACAAAGCAGCACACAGAAATGACACTTAGTGCTTTTAATGAGACAAGTACACACTATAGAGCAGGGGTTCTCAACCTGGGGGTCGCGACCCCCTGGGGGGTCGTTTGCCGATTCGCCAGGGGGTCGCGAATGCTGGGCGAGACGGACCCGAAGTTACTGCCGGAGTCTGTGCATCTCAGCCAGCGAGATGTCACTTCCTGGAGAGGAGAGACCGCACGCAAGTGACATTCCGTCGCCGCCATCTTGGTACTCTCGTCCGCAGTAAGACTACACTTAGAAGTCGGCAAGCGGACATCTTTTTACACCCACCAAAGTCTGCTTGCTGCGGACAAGTGTACCAAGAGGGCTGGGACAAAACGTCACTTGCTGAATCTGAAGGAATACCTGGGATTTTTGGTAAGTCAGACACAGTAATTATAAAAGCATTTTGTGCTGTGTGTCACCAGGGAAATCAAGACATAGATTTCTTAAAAGTGAATGCTGATATGACAAAAAATGTTTTATTATGGAACAATACATATAATTTATATACAGGGCAGAGGCGTAACTAGAACCTTCAGGGCCCCGGTGCAAGAAACCATGATGGGCCCCCCTTCCACCCGAGCCCCGGCTTCCAATTTTGGGAGGGTGTCCATGGACATCCTCCCAAAACCGTGCTTCCCACATGACCCCTTGGACATGCATCCAGCGCAATCACATCGGCCCTTTACCATGTGATCAGCTGATCACATGTAAACAGACTGGTTATCCACAGCCCTTTCCTCACACACTGTGTTTGTGTTAGGAAAGGACTGCCATTAACTGTCAAGAATGTCAATAAATTGTTTACACTGATAATCAGTGCCCCAATCATCAGTGCCCATCAGTGCCGCCTATCAGTGCCCATCACTTCCACCTACAAGTGTTACCTATCAGTGCTCATTAAAGCTACCTATTAGTGCCCATCAATTCTGCCTATCAGCACCATCTATCAGTGCTCATTAATGCCACCTAACTGCGTCCATCAGTGCCACCTATCAGTACTCTTCAATTCTGTCCATCAAAGCCCATCAATACTGCCTGAGTTCTGCCTATCAGTGTTCCTCAGTGCCCATCAGTACCACCTATCAGTGCCCATCAATGCCACCTATCAGTGCAGCCTTTCAGTGCACATTAGTGCCTCCTATCAGTGCTGCCTATCAGTGCTCATCAATGTGGCCTATCAGTGCTCATCAGTGCCTCCTATAAGTGCTTATCAGTGCCTCCTATCAGTGCCCATCAGTGCCTCCTATCAGTGCTCATCAGTGCCTCCTATAAGTGCTCATCAGTGCCTCCTATCAGTGCCCATCAGTGCCTCCTATCAGTGCCCATAAATGCCTCCTATCAGTGCCCATCAGTGCCTTTTATCAGTGCCCATCAGTGCTTTCTATCAGTGCTCATCAGTGCCTTCTATCAGTGCTCATCAGTGCCCATCATTGCCTTCTATCAGTGCTGATCAGTGCCGTTTATCAGTGCTCATCATTGCCTTCTATCAGTGCTCATCAGTGCCCATCAGTGCCTTCTATCAGTGGTCATCGGTGCCTTCTATCAGTGCTCATCGGTGCCTTCTATCAGTGCTCATCAGTGCCTTCTATCAGTGCTCATCAGTGCGGTCTATCAGTGCTCATCAGTGCCTTCTATCAGTGCCCATCAGTGCCTTCTATCAGTGCTCATCAGTGCCCATCAGTGCCATCAATCAGTGCTCATCAGTGCCGTCTATCAGTGCTCATCAGTGCCGTCTATCAGTGCTTATCAGTGCCTTCTATCAGTGCTCATCAGTGCCGTCTATCAGTGCTCATCAGTGCCGTCTATCAGTGCTCATCAGTGCCTTCTATTAGTGCTCATCAGTGCTCATCAGTGCCTTCTATTAGTGCTCATCAGTGCCTTCTATCAGTGCTCATCAGTGCCTTCTATCGGTGCTCATCAGTGCCTTCTATCAGTGCTTATCAGTGCCGTCTATCAGTGCTCATCAGTGCCTTCTATTAGTGCTCATCAGTGCCTTCTATCAGTGCTCATCAGTGCCTTCTATCAGTGCTCATCAGTGCCTTCTATCAGTGATCATCAGTGCCGTCTATCAGTGCTCATCAGTGCCTTCTATTAGTGCTCATCAGTGCCCATCAGTGCTCATCAGTGCCTTCTATCAGTGCTCATCAGTGCCCATCAGTGCTCATCAGTGCCTTCTATCAGTGCTCATCAGTGCCCATCAGTGCCTTCTATCAGTGCTCATCAGTGCCTTCTATTAGTGCTCATCAGTGTCCATCAGTGCCTTCTATCAGTGCCCATCAGTGCTTTCTATCAGTGCTCATCAGTGCCTTCTATCAGTGCTCATCAGTGCCCATCAGTGCCTTCTATCAGTGCTGATCAGTGCCGTTTATCAGTGCTCATCAGTGCCTTCTATCAGTGCTCATCAGTGCCCATCAGTGCCTTCTATCAGTGCTCATCGGTGCCTTCTATCAGTGCTCATTGGTGCCTTCTATCAGTGCTCATCAGTGCCTTCTATCAGTGCTCATCAGTGCCGTCTATCAGTGCCTTCTATCAGTGCCCATCAGTGCCTTCTATCAGTGCCCATCAGTGCCTTCTATCAGTGCTCATCAGTGCCGTCTATCAGTGCTCATCAGTGCCGTCTATCAGTGCTTATCAGTGCCTTCTATCAGTGCTCATCAGTGTCGTCTATCAGTGCTCCTCAGTGCCGTCTATCAGTGCTCATCAGTGCCTTCTATTAGTGCTCATCAGTGCTCATCAGTGCCTTCTATTAGTGCTCATCAGTGCCTTCTATCAGTGCTCATCAGTGCCTTCTATCAGTGCTCATCAGTGCCTTCTATGAGTGCTCATCAGTGCCGTCTATCAGTGCTCATCAGTGCCTTCTATTAGTGCTCATCAGTGCCTTCTATCAGTGCTCATCAGTGCCTTCTATCAGTGCTCATCAGTGCCTTCTATCAGTGATCATCAGTGCCGTCTATCAGTGCTCATCAGTGCCTTCTATTAGTGCTCATCAGTGTCCATCAGTGCTCATTAGTGCCTTCTATCAGTGCTCATCAGTGCCCATCAGTGCTCATCAGTGCCTTCTATCAGTGCTCATCAGTGCCCATCAGTGCCCATCAGTGCCTTCTATCAGTGCTCATCAGTGCCTTCTATCAGTGCTCATCAGTGCCTTCTATCAGTGATCATCAGTGCCGTCTATCAGTGCTCATCAGTGCCTTCTATTAGTGCTCATCAGTGCCCATCAGTGCTCATCAGTGCCTTCTATCAGTGCTCATCAGTGCCCATCAGTGCTCATCAGTGCCTTCTATCAGTGCTCATCAGTGCCCATCAGTGCCTTCTATCAGTGCTCATCAGTGCCTTCTATTAGTGCTCATCAGTGTCCATCAGTGCCTTCTATCAGTGCCCATCAGTGCTTTCTATCAGTGCTCATCAGTGCCTTCTATCAGTGCCCATCAGTGCTTTCTATCAGTGCTGATCAGTGCCGTTTATCAGTGCTCATCAGTGCCTTCTATCAGTGCTCATCAGTGCCCATCAGTGCCTTCTATCAGTGCTCATCGGTGCCTTCTATCAGTGCTCATCGGTGCCTTCTATCAGTGCTCATCAGTGCCTTCTATCAGTGCTCTTCAGTGCTGTCTATCAGTGCCTTCTATCAGTGCCCATCAGTGCCTTCTATCAGTGCCCATAAGTGCCTTCTATCAGTGCTCATCAGTGCCGTCTATCAGTGCTCATCAGTGCCGTCTATCAGTGCTTATCAGTGCCTTCTATCAGTGCTCATCAGTGCCGTCTATCAGTGCTCCTCAGTGCCGTCTATCAGTGCTCATCAGTGCCTTCTATCAGTGCTCATCAGTGCCTTCTATTAGTGCTCATCAGTGCCTTCTATCATTGCTCATCAGTGCCTTCTATCAGTGCTCATCAGTGCCTTCTATCAGTGCTCATCAGTGCCGTCTATCAGTGCTCATCAGTGCCTTCTATTAGTGCTCATCAGTGCCTTCTATCAGTGCTCATCAGTGCCTTCTATCAGTGCTCATCAGTGCCTTCTATCAGTGATCATCAGTGCCGTCTATCAGTCCTCATCAGTGCCTTCTATTAGTGCTCATCAGTGTCCATCAGTGCTCATCAGTGCCTTCTATCAGTGCTCATCAGTGCCCATCAGTGCTCATCAGTGCCTTCTATCAGTGCTCATCAGTGCCCATCAGTGCCTTCTATCAGTGCTCATCAGTGCCTTCTATTAGTGCTCATCAGTGCCCATCAGTGCCTTCTATTAGTGCTCATCAGTGCCTTCTATTAGTGCTCATCAGTGCCTTCTATTAGTGCTCACCAGTCCCTGCTATTAATTTCTATCAGTGCTGTCTGCCTTCTCAGGACAGCACAGCTCTGAGCGGAGATCGTATGTCATAGATTAATAGCACAGAGAGACTCCGGCGGCATTAATGTTCTATTTGTCGGTCCTCTCTGGCATGGATGAGAGAGGAGGACACACAGCTGATCTCACTGCTCCCCCTTCTCCCCCCTCCCTCTCCTGTGTGCTCCGCGGGAAATATGAGCTCCTTAGCTTCACACTTGAGTGCCCGCGGAGCACACAGGAGAGGGGAGGGGGGAGAAGGGGGAGCAGTGAGATCAGCTGTGTGTCCTCCTCTCTCATCCATGCCAGAGAGGACCGACAAATAGAACAATAATGCCACCGGAGTCTCTCTGTGCTATTAATCTATGACACACGATCTCCGCTCAGAGTCGTGTGTGAAGATCAACCCCGCTGGGCCCCCCACAGTGGCTGAATGCCGGGCCCAGTCGCAACTGCGACTGTTGCGACCCTGGTAATTCCGCCACTGATACAGGGCTTTTTTTCTCAAACAATAGGCGCTGGAACTCAACCACGACCCCCCAAAACCCCTTCCCCACACACACCCTCCAAATCACATCAAATAGCGGGTGTGGTCAGTCAAATTTCACAAACAGTAGGAGGGTCTTAAAGGGGCATTAAATACCAGGATTGCATTATATACAGAGTTCAGGGGGTTACACACAGAGTGCAGAGCTGTCACTTGTAAACACAGAAACCAGACTTCTGTGTTTACAAGTGATTGTGGTGAGCAGCCCCCCCCCCAAGGGTCTGAGCCAGAGGTGGTGGAACTGAGTTCCACCAAGTTCCCCCTGAAAAAAAGCCCTGTTTATATATAAACGTCCCAGTTGGTTCCTCAAAAGTGGTTATTCCGTGCCAGTGCTAGATACATGTTTTTGTGCTATACACTTTGTATATCTAGCACCGGCACAGAACAACCACTTTTGAGGAACCAGCCGGGACGTTTATTTATAAATCAGTGGTGGGGGCGCAAACAAGCTGAAAAAAACTGAAAAAAAACACCATTAAAATGCAGCCACTGTGCCCATCAATTATCGCCACTGTGCCAGCAAACGCCGCCACTGTTCCATCAAACGCAGCCACTGTGCCCATCAATTGTTGCCACTGTGCCCATCAATTGTCGCCACTGTGCCATCAAATGCCACCACTGTGCCATCAAATGCCACCACTGTGCCCCCCCCGCCCGCCATCTGCCCGGCAGCCCAGTACCACCTCTTCAGGCACTGCCAGCCCTCCTGGCTGCAGCTGCCCCTTTCTCCTGCCCACTCCAGTCCTCCTGACTGACCTTCCATCCATCCATCCCAGACTGCTCCCAGTCCCATCAGGCATGAATAAAAAATAAATAAACGCAAGTCGTAAACATTTTATTCATTTGTAACTTATATGTTAATTATAAATATTGCGCACTATATATTACAGATTGTTTTCGTGATTAATCACTACGCTTTAAAATGTTAAATTTGTAAGACTGAAAATACATCCTGCATATCAGATATTTATATTTCGATTCATAACAGTTGCAAAATTACAGCAATGAAGGACCAACGAAAATAAGTTTACTGTTAGGGGTCCCCACAATTTAGGAAATTTTATCAAGGGATCACGGCACTAGAAAGGTTGAGAACCACTGCTATAGAGGGATATAGAGGGATATGCTTTATTCATATTTCATGTCTGGGGTTTACAACCACTCTAACTTATAAAAGTGTAATGCCCCGTACACACGGTCAGATTTTCAGACGGAAAATGTTCGATGGGAGCTTGTTGTCGGAAATTCCGACCATGTGTAGGCTCCATCGGGCATTTTCCATCGGAATTTCCGTCACAAAATTTGAGATCTGGGTCTCAAATTTTCCGACAACAAAATCCATTGTCGTAAATTCCGATCGTGTGTACACAATTCTGACTCACAAAGTTCCAGCATGCTCGGAATCAAGAAGAAGAGCCACACTGGCTATTGAAATTCATTTTTCTTGGCTCCTCGTAGGTGTTGTACGTCACCGCGTTCTTGACGTTCGGAATTTCTGACAAAATTTGTGTGACCGTGTGTATGCAAGACAAGTTTGAGCCAACATCCGTCGGAAAAATCCATGGATTTTGTTGTCGGAATGTCCGATCGTGTGTACATGGCATTACTCTACACTCAACCTTTCAAAACCCTTAGAAACCCAGCATTAAGGACATATAATGATAAAAAAAAGCACTTTTTGGGTTTGGCCAATCCTTTTTGCTTATTGAGTCTTCATGGGCCACATAGGTGGGGACATGGAAGGGGAGTCTACACACTTTGTGCTAAAGTATAAGTTTAGACTTGTGTCTAATTCGCCACTCCCCTGAAAATCGATCCAAGTTCGGGTCACTTTTCAGAGATGTTTGACAGGCAATGATGAGGCAATCCCCACCACCTTTTTAACCCCATAATTGCCACATCAGCATTGTACGCATTGGGGAGCACCCCCAATCCCTTTCGCTTGCTGCCCACCGAACGCTTCAGAAATGATAATTTTTGCCATGGGAGTGAAGTAACACCACCGTTTACTGTCTTTGCAATTTAAGGGGGGGCAGTTGGGAGGGGGGGTTAAAATATCAATTTTCAACCATTTCCGGAACACCCCCCACACATTTACTGTGGCAGGGCGGCCCGGCTGCACGAAACAACGTACCTGTACATTATGCGCACCCAAGCCATCCCCATGGCAATTGGATTTGTTACAGAACTGATCAGTCGTCAGGTCCAGGCTAATGATTTATGGCCTGGACCTGCTGATCAGTTCTGGTGGATTATAGAATGTCCTGTGTCTGTGTAATGTAAACATAGGCACAGGAGATTATGTCATCTCCCCTCCCGGAGTCCTTTTGGTTCCAGCGTGCGAAGAGCATCAACAATGAGTACACAAGCACTACACTGACACCAGTACACGTAGGCACATATTTCACCCCATGATCACCCCCCCCAGTTAACATTTTTACTCCCTGTCACAGTGTCACTAAGTACAGTGTACAGATTTTTTGCTGATCACTGTATTGGTGTAACAGCGTTAGGAGCAGTTAGCGGTAGTTAGCATTAGTCCCCGATAGGTTTAGGGTACCCGCCATATATTTCCTAATAAGGGTTTAACCCCTTGATCAGCCCCAGTTAGCCCTTTCACTCCCTGTCACAGTTTCATTAGTACAGTGTACAGATTTTTTCTGTGATCACTGTATTAGTGTCACGGGTGACACTAGTTAGCTAATTAGCGTCAGCATCAGTCTCGTATAGTGTCAGGGTCCCGCCACATATTCCCTTATAAGTTTTGAATCCCCTAATCACCCCCCAGTTAACCCTTTCACTCCTTGTCACAGTGTCATTAGGTACACTGTACAGATCTTTTTTCTGATCACTGTATTAGTGTTGCGGCTGACGTCAGTTAGCGTCAGCACCAGTTAGTGTTAGCGTCAATCCCAGACAGTGTCAGATTTTAACCCATTGATTGCCAGTAAGGGTCCTTTCACACGGGACGGATCCGTGATGATCCGCCCCGTGAAAATCCGCTTGCTCAGCGGGGATCGCTCCGTTGATCCCCACTGAGTCGGCGGATGACACTGTGCAGGGACCACCCTGTCAGATCTCCGCTCTTCCCTATGGGGGGATCAGATGAACATGGACCGTCTGTCCGTGTTCATTTGATCCGCTCTGCAGATGGATAGAAAAATAGGATTTTCCTCCGTCTGCAGAATCGGACCATAGCGGGGGCAGATAATATCGGGTGTCAGCGGATGTTCATCCGCTGACACCCGCTATCCCATAGGGATGCATGTATGTCCGTATTTCATCCGAAAATGGATGGATGAAATATGGACATACTGTCCGCACGTGTGAAAGGGGCCTAACACTAACACACACACACTATATACCTCCGTTACTAGTATAGTGTCTGAATCTGGATCAATATCTTTGATCTGATCAGAACTATACTAGCGTCCCCAATAGTATAGTGTTCCCAAAAATGCAGCGTTAGCAGGATCAGCTCCACCATCTGCCATAGCCTGCATTTAGCCCCTCTGCCCAGCCCACCCAAACAAGTGCAGGATCAGTAGATCACTGTCACTTCCAATACACAGCACACAAAAAAAGCAGCTTTAGCAGAGTCAGGCCTGATCTCTGCTAGCGCTAGTCATAGTCTCTGACAACCAGGTGCTTTTTTACCTGTGAGTCATACTAGGTACCTGTAAATTTAGTGGCCAAAATGTCAAAGGAAAGGTACTCTAGTGAAGAGGCCTACAGGATACTGAGCATGACAAATGAGAGCGCAGGGGAAGCTTCACTGTCAGAATCAGAATCGGATTCAGGCTCAGTATACGAACCTGTAGAGAGCAGTGGCACCCTGACAGATATCTCTGATGAAGGAGTAGAGGTCCCTGCTAAGGTCAGACATACCTGACCCCATTCTTCTGTTGCTGAGGTACAACAATCGCATGGTTCTCTTTTGCAGCAGAGTGCCAGTACTAGTGCCGCTCAACCTTCTGGTGAACTGGTTGAGCACCAGTGGCCTAGTACATCCTGGTCGTGAACAAACGACTTGATTTAACACTGCAGTAACACTTGGTGACATGGCGAGTCCCATAAGTGCAGTTCAAGCTGGTGCAGTGGCTAGCACAAGTAGTGTCCCGCAGCCACCAAGAATTCAAACACAGGCTCATAGAGCCCATAGTGCCCTTCCTGCAAATCCTGATTGGCAGCCCATGACTTTTGCAGCGCCTGTACATCCCCCCATTTACTGGTAAACTCTACTTGTTTTTTTCTTAGCTGTTTTTCACAGAAGATCTGTATAGATCTATTGTGGACCAAAGCAATTTATATGCTGGTCAATTTATTGCCACAAATCCAGACAATTTGGCTGGAAACCTATAACGGTTCCCAAATTTAAGACCTTTCTGAGCCTACAGTATCCCTCCTCTTGGGCATTACTAAAAAGAGTGAGTTGCAGTCATATTTGACCACTGACCCAATTCACCATTTGCCTGTGTTCTCTACTGCCATGGCCAGGAGTAGATACGAGCAAATCTTGCGGTTCATGCACTTCAACGACAATGAACTCTGTCCTCCTTGCCATGACCATGAATACAATCGGCTTCACAAAATTCGGCCCCTCGTAAACCACTTCAACCAAAAATTTGCAGCCTTGTTTATCCTCAAGATCAAGATGTCTGCGTTAATGAGTCCCTGATTACGTTTTCTGGCCGCCTTGTTTTCAAACAGTTTCTCCCCAGCAAGAGAGCCAGATATGGGGTCAAATAAGAAGCCCATCTGTGTCCACAAATACAACCTTAAAATGGGAGGAGTGGACGACCAGATGATGGGGCCGTACTTAATTGCCTGTATGGCCAGACACCGGTACAAAAAAGTGTCTGTATACTTATTCCAATTGGCTCTGTTGAACGCTTATGTACTATACAAAGCGTCAGGAAGAAGTAGATCCTTCCTAAAATTCCAGGAAGAGATCATCACAGCCCTTCTGTATCCAGAAGGTGCTGTGGCCCAATTTCCCAATCAAGATGCAGTGAGCCGGCCACATGAGAGGCATTTTCTGGATGTCCTCCCTGGTACCCCTACCCAAAGAGCACCCCAAAAAAGATGTTGTGTCTGTGGAAAATGTGAACATACAGTCAGGTCCATAAATATTGGGACATCAACACAATTCTAATCTTTTTTGCTCTATACACCACCACAATGGATTTGAAATGAAACAAACAAGATGCGCTTTAACTGAAGACTTTCAGCTTTAATTTGAGGGTATTTACATTCAAATCAGGTGAACGGTGTAGGAATTACAACAGTTTGTATATGTGCCTCCCACTTTTTAAGGGACCAAAAGTAATGGGACAATTGGCTGCTCAGCTGTTCCATGGCCAGGTGTGTGTTATTCCCTCATTATCCCACTTACAAGGAGCAGATAAAAGGTCCAGAGTTCATTTCAAGTGTGCTATTTGCATTTGGAATCTGTTGCTGTCAACTCTCAATATGAGATCCAAAGAGCTGTCACTGTTAGTGAAGCAAGCCATCATTAGGCTGAAAAAACAAAACAAACCCATCAGAGAGATAGCAAAAACATTAGGTGTGGCCAAATCAACTGTTTGGAACATTCTTGAAAAGAAAGAATGCACCAGTGAGCTCAGCAACACCAAAAGCCCCAGAAGACCATGGAAAACAACTGTGGTGGATGACCAAAGAATTCTTTCCCTGGTGAAGAAAACACCCTTCACAACAGTTGGCCAGATCAAGAACACTCCAGGAGGTAGGTGTGTGTCAAAGTCAACAATCAAGAGAAGACTTCACCAGAGTGAATACAGATGGTTCACCACAAGATGTAAACCATTGGTGAGCCTCAAAAACAGGAAGGCCAGATTAGAGTTTGCCAAACAACATCTAAAAAAGCCTTCACAGTTCTGGAACAACATCCTATGGACAGATGAGACCAAGATCAACTTGTACCAGAGTGATGGGAAGAGAAGATTATGAAGAAGAAAAGGAACTGCTCATGTTCCTTAGCATACCACGCATGCATACCACGTAAAGCATGGTGGTGTAGTGTCATGGCGTGGGCATGAATGGCTGCCAATGGAACTGGTTCTCTTGTATTTATTGATGATGTGACTGCTGACAAAAGCAGCAGGATGAATTCTGAAGTGTTTCGGGCAATATTATCTGCTCATATTCAGCAAAATGCTTCAGAACTCATTGGACGGCGCTTCACAGTGCAGATTGACAATGACCTGAAGCATACAGTGAAAGCAACCAAAGAGTTTTTTTTTAAGGGAAAGAAGTGGAATGTTATGCAATGGCCAAGTCAATCACCTGACCTGAATCCGATTGAGCATGCATTTCACTTGCTGAAGACAAAACTGAAGGGAAAATGCCCCAAGAACTAGCAGGAACTGAAGACAGTTGCAGTAGAGGACTGGCAGAGCATCACCAGGGATGAAACCCAGCGTCTGGTGATGTCTATGTGTTCCAGACTTCAGGCTGTAATTGACTGCAAAGGATTTGCAACCAAGTATTAAAAAGCGAAAGTTTGATGGATGATTGTTAATTTGTCCCATTACTTTTGGTCCCTTAAAAAGTGGGAGGCACATATACAAACTGTTGTAATTCCTACACCGTTCACCTGATTTGGATGTAAATACCCTCAAATTAAAACTGAAAGTCTGCAGTTAAAGCACATCTTGTTCGTTTCATTTCAAATCCATTGTGGTGGTGTATAGAGCCAAAAAGATTAGAATTGTGTCGATGTCCCAATATTTATGGACCTGACTGTAGGTGTGACACCTGCTATTTTTGTCCCTGTCCTGGCCTGGGACTGTTTTTGTCGCTACCACACACTAGTGGAGTATTAGTATAGGGTACAGCATGGCACAATCCTAGGGAACACTTTCACACAGGGTCTCAAAAGATGTTAGATGGCCACCCTAACCTGTTTATAGTTATAATAAAAGTGTAAAAATAAATAAATAAATGAATAATAAAATAAAAAAATAAATAAAAAAGCCAAAAATAGTTGTATTTTTATTGTTCTTACTGTTTTACTGTATGTTATGCTATACTGTAATGTTTTATTGTCACTGTGTCCCCCCCTTGCCACCTTCCATGTTTTTCTCATGCTCTCCTGTCCCACCGAAGAACCTGCGAATGCAGCCGGTGGTTCCACAGCTGACAATAGAGCTGTTTGGAGACCACCAGAATGGCTCCAATCATCTCTATGGCCTAAGAAACCGGAAGCTACGAGCATTTAATGACTTCAGTTTCGCCGGATATAAACAGCGCCATTAGGAAATTGGGAAAGCATCGTATCACACCGATCTTGGTGTGGTCAGATGTTTTAAGGGCAGAGGAGAGATCTAGAGTCTAATAGACCCCAATTTTTTTTCAAAAAAGAGTACCTGTCACTACCTATTGCTATCATAGGGAATATTTACATTCCCCCTGATAACAATAAAATTGATTAAAAAAATCAAAGGGACAGTGTAAAAATAAAATAAAAAAGCAAAATAAATAATAATAAAAAAATTAAATAAAGCACCCTTGTCCCCCCGTGATCGCACGCAAAGGTGAACGCAAACATCGGTCTCGTGTCGTATGTGAACAGCAATTGCACCATGCTTGTGAGGTATCACCGTGAACATCAGATCCAGGACAGTAATTCTAGCAATCTAAAGTGGAAACCTGTAAAGGCTTTTAAAGGCTAAAATGTATGTAGTTTATCGCCACTGCACGGGCATGCACAATTTTAAAGCAAAGCATGTCTTGCTTGGTATCTATGTACATAGCATATTTTATATTTTATCAAAACATTTGGGCAATGTAGTGTTTTTGGGCATTAAAATTCAAAAAACCTTTTTTTTGTGTCATTTTTTTAATCACTTGTGACAAATAAATAAAATATTTAATGTGCTCAACATGCCTCTCAGCAAATTCCTTGGAGTATCTACTTTCTAAAAAGGGGTAATTTGGGGGGTTTTGTACTGCCCTGCCATTTTAGCACCTCAAGAAATGAGATAGGTAGTCATAAACTAAAAGCTGCGTAAATTTCAGTAAATGTACCATAGTTTGTAGACTCCATAACTTTTGCACAAACCAATAAATATTTGCTTATTGAATTTTTTTTTACCCAAGACATGTGGCTGAATAGATTTTGGCCTAAATATATGACAAAAGTTGAGTTTATTGGATTTTTTTATAGCAAAAAGTTGAAACTATCATTTTTTTAAAAGATTTTGTCTATTTTCATTAGTATTGCAAAAAAATTAAAATCCCAGTGGTGATCAAATAGCACCAAAAGAAAGCTCTATTTGTGGGAAAAAAAGGATGCAAATTTTGTTTGGGTACAATGCTGTATGACCGTGCAATTACCAGATAAAACAGCACAGTGCCAAATTGCAAAACGTGCTCTGGTCGGGAAGGGGGTAAAACCTTCCGGGGCTGAAGTGGTTAATGCCACCCCAATCACAAGTCTAAACGAGCCTAAAGGCTGTCCCTATATCCCATATCAGAAATTTGGGAGGTATGTCTATGTCATAGTAGAGCTTTCTGCTGCTATACCTCATCAGTGGATAAAAGGGCCAGGAATGAGGCAGTGTTTCATAGCTAAGCCGGTTGTAAAAAGTTTTACTTAAAGGTCATGTTTGAATTATTACTGCAGCAATTATTAAAGTATTTTTGATGCAATGTTTACATTTTGAAATGCTTGCCCTTTAATATTTTTTATTGTCCAAAAAATAAAACCTTTTAGATTAGCCACTAAAGGAGCACACGTACAATTTGCAGTCACCCTGATACCCTTTTTCAAATGACTCTGCCGCTGGAAGAATACAAAAGCATGCTGCTGACGAGTATACAGTGTAGGTACCTAAGGTGCATATATCTGCAGCAGCTTTCAATACCCTTGCACTACCCAAAAGGCAGGCTTTATATTTGGATAAAGCTTCTACATTTGTGATAGTGCTGAATCTTTCCCAAACCATACCACACATTTCTGGTGGCCAAAGGGGCATATCATGATAGTATTAGCTGAAAAGGAATTAATGGGAGTAGGAGGGAGTGGGCATGAAGGCAGGTGCCTTACAGAAGGGTTAATGTTTTTTTCTATGTTGACTCGTGTTTTGCAGTTTTCTGGGTCAAGTGTGCTGTCTTTTCCAGTGAAATTGTTACAATGTTGATGTGTGGTGGATCTGAGGGATTGATTAACTCGATTTTACTGCCAATTTTCCACAGAGCCACATAAAAAAGATAGAGCTGCTGAAAATACTGACAAGATGTAGACTATTATGCTCAGTGGCAGCTGGTGTTTTTTTTGGGGGGGGTCTCATGGTTGGTCGGTAATCCAGCCCCGCACTTAACCCATCTAGGTTGCAGGCGGCCAGCGCTCCTACGGGTGACGGACGGCGGCTTCTATCGTTTCAGCCAATCGGGTGCCGGGTCTCAGGGCCCGCTTCCTGATTGACCGGGAGGAGGATCAGTGTGATAATAGCGAATATTCATTCGCTATTGACACACAACTGGGTGGGCTTGGAGCCCACCCTTTTTTGAAGCCTATTAGAGCCTCTGGCTCTAATCACGTGCTTCAAACCCCCCCCATTCGAATCCATGCATCCAGCGCCCTGCATGTAGATTGGGGGCCAGATGCATGGATGAGGGGGCAGTGCCCGTGCGCCCCTAATGGACGGGCCACCACTGAGTATGCTGCTGGACAGCACCCGCAGCTTGGGGGGGGGGGGGGACTTGGGGCTTCTGAGGGACTGGGAGAATGAGGACTGTTAAATACCAATATTGGCCTTTAAGGATCTTTGCCAAACATGAAATATATGGACTTCGTGCTACCTCACGTGGATTATTCACCAATCATTGACTCTGCCTGTAATGAACACTGAGGACTCTCGTCTGTTATTTAGGTATGATTACCCTGTGGGCACTAAAGCACCTTGTACAGAAATCTGTATGTTGCCTTTCTTCAGTAAAGTTACCATTAACTGTTTAATGCCTAGTATGAAGTTTCTCTCATAAGTGGTATATTGCATTGCATATCCGAAGAACAGGGCTTGTAAAATGAGGACTGTAGGTTAGAGGAAAATACAGTACACTATAGTCAAGCATGTAGATTGCTGTCCAGTGAAGGCCATGTTGCCATTGCTGGGGACAACTGTATTTGTCCCATAGCTTAAGCAGCCAACCAGCCAGAAAATTAGTGACTTGGCTTGAGATGACGGTTACTCTGGTTGTGAAGAGGTGTTGTGCACTTCCTCTTCACTAGCAGCTGGCTCCCTGTTTTTTTGGACCAGACCTGCGGCTCAGAGTACCTAGGGACCTAGCTTGGGAGTCACGGGAAAGATTTAGTGAGGTTCCTGACAGAGTAAGAGCTAGCACGTAGTTACAGAGTGAGATTAACTTTTCTGTATTCATCATTGATAACTGTAATTTTTGTAGAAGCAATGATGAATCATCAGATGAACCATGTAAAGAACTTGTTTATTTCCAGCCAACAGTGAGCTGCGTGTGAGCCTTTTTTAGTTTCACTTCATAACTTTCTACTTCCTGTTCCCACCCCCAGGTCCTGAGACCTCTATGTAAATCGGCAGCATATATGTGTTCTACATCTTTCCACTTCAATACCAGGCACTTTCGCCCCTTCCTGCCCAGGACAATTTTCAGCTTTCAGTGCTGTCACACTTTGAATGACAATTGCACGCTCATGCTGTACCCAAACTAGATTTTTATAATTTTCTTCCCACAAATAGAGGTTTCTTTTGGTGGTATTTGATCACCTCTGGGGTTTTTATTTTTTGCTAAACAGGTGTTACTGCTGGCCACTGTAATGGGCACTGATTGGCACTGTGGTGGGCTCTGATTGGCACTGTGGTGGGCACTGAGGTGGGCACTGGCAGACTTTATTATTGGGGCACTGCTGGGCACTGATTGGCAGCTGATTGGCATATCTGATGAGGCTGTGCTGATACACAATGTGCTGATTATCAGCACAGACCCCCCTCTGACAGGGAGAGCCGGCGATCGGCTCTCCCTGTCAGCACAAACCGAGGAATTCCGTTTACCGGCACTTCCTGGTTAACGCGATGATCTGCTGTGATTGGTCACAGCTGATCACGTGGTAAGAAGCCTCTGACAGAGGCTCTTTATCACGATCAAAGATGCGGCGTGTCAGACTGACATGATGCAGTAGCGATCGCCGCGCTGAGAACCCCTGTGGGCCCGCGCTGGCATGTTATCCTGCTGGACGTCATATGATGCCCAGAGAGGATAACAGAACCACTGCCCGGCCGTCAATCTGCTATAGGCTGGGCGGGAAGTGGTTAACCGCTTGCCGACTGTCCGCCGCAGTCATACTGCGGCAGAATGGCACAGGCAGGCGAATCGTTGTCATGGTACGTCGGTACTATAGATGCCCACTAGGGGGCGCGTGCGCGCCACCTGGGGCCCGCACACCCCCTGCTCGCCCATAAAGCCGATGCGAGTGCCTGGCGGTCTCAATCACCGCTGGGCTCCCACGATCGCTCAGGGCACACGGAGAACCGGGAGCTGTGTGTGTAAACACACAGTTTCAGGTTCTCTGAAGGGAGAACTGACAGATCCTCTGTTCATACAGAGTATGAACAGGCGATCTGTTAATTTCCCTGCACAGTCCACATCCCCCTTCAGTTAGAACACTTCCTAGGACACAAATGAACCCCTTCACTACCTCCTAGTGTTAACCCCTTCACTGCCAGTGACATTTTTACAGTAATCAATGCATTTTTAATCTCACTGATTGCTGTAATAATGCCAATAGTCCCAAAAATGTGTCAAAATTGTCAGACGTGTCCGCTATAATGTCGCAGTCACGATAAAAATCGCTGATTGCCGCCATTACTCGTAAAAAAAAAAACTATTAATAAAAATGCCATAAAACTATCCCCTATTTTGTAGACGCTATAACTTTTGCGCAAACAAATCAATATACGCTTATTGCGATTTTTTTTACTAAAAATATACAGAAGAATACGTATCGGCCTAATCTGAGGAAAAATTGTCGTTTACAGCGCAAAAAATAAAAACCGCAGAGGTGATCAAATACCACCAAAAGAAAGCTCTATTTGTGTTGAAAAAAGGACGTTGATTTTGTTTGGAGGCCACGTCGCACAATTGTCAGTTAAAGCAACGCAGTGCCCAATCGCAAAAAGTGCTCTGGTCTTTGGCCAGCCAAATGGTCCGGGGCTGAAGCGGTTAAAGAAGAGATATGCATATATAACTAAATTGTAATATAGAACCAACAAGGAGTGCAGAATAGCAAGGAACAATAACAAACTGCAATATAAAACGAAAAATGCTAAGTAAAAGTCAGTGTGTGATAAAGTCTTGGAACTTAGCATTGGGTTTACACACTATTCCAGATCGAGTAACAACTTGTGGGGCTTGCTAATCATGTGCAATTCGTTTCTTTCCGAATTCGTTTCTTAACGAATTTCGACAAATTAGTTAATTCGGGAATATCCGAATTAACGAAAACTTGTTTAACAAATTTTTTCCGAATATTCGTAAATTCGATAAAATTGGTCATTCGTAAATTCGGGCATTCGTACATTCGTACATTCGTAAATTCGTACATTAGTAAATTAGTGTATTCGTAAATTTGTAAATTCGAAAATTCGGAAATCTGAAATAATAGTTAACTAATAATAACTTAACTATTAGTAATTACTAGTAACTTTTAAATTATAGGTATTGTAATTTCCTTTAAAATTTGGCTGTTAGTGAACGTAACACATACAAATTTATCCAAAGTTATGAATGATCCGAAAAAATGGAATGGAACGTAATGAATTAATAATAATAAATAATAATAATAACAACGTTTTATTATTATTATTTATTATTAATTTGTTCCGTTCCATTTGTTTAGATGCAGCATTCGTTTTGGATAATTCGTAACTTCGGATAAATTCGTATTTTGTTACGTTCACTGACAGTCAAATTTGAAAGGAAATTACAATACCTATAATTTAATAGTTAGTTACTATTTCAGATTTTTGAATTTTCGGGTTTTTGGATTTTCAAACTTCGAATTTACAAATTTCCGAATTTTCTAATTTACAAATTTAATTTCTAATTTTACGAATTTACGAATGTACGAATTTACAAATGAACAAATGTAAAAATGTACGAATGTACGAATGAACGAATGTACAAATGAACGAATGTTCGAATTTACGAATGTAGGAATGTACGAACGAACGCATATACGAATGAACGAATTTACGAATCGCGATCATAACAAATGACCCGAAAATCTAAAAAAAAATTAAACTAATGAAACGAAAACGAAAATGAACAAATTTTTTGGCTGTGCACATGTCTAGGGCTTGCCTGTCGCATCATAATTTTGTTGTGGTTGTGTGTTGCATCCATTTTTTGAAGTGTCAGTTGGCACAGCAGCAGATGGCTGTGCTTGGGGTCCTGTGAGCAGCGTCAGTACAGTATGATTTAGATACCTGTAGGAGATGACGGCGGTTCCTTACATAGGTCTTACCATCAGAAAGGACAACATAGCTGTTTGGTTGGCAGGCCTTTCCATGAACCGTGGCCAGTTTGTCAAACCCACTGGTTGTCTCCATCCTTACCCCCTGCTCAGGCTCCAGAGGAGAAAGGCATCTGGCCGATTTGTCATGGCTTATCTTTCCTTTTTACCTGAGTGTAAATAAAGCAGCCTGAACATTAGCCTCAACTCTTGGCAGGAGCTGGGAAGGGGCTATGTGAATCAGAGTCCTGCTTCGTCGTGATAGTAAACGTTGTGCCGGAGAAGGCATGCCTAGGTGTGTTGCAGAGGTTGAGTAAGGCTGCATAAACGTCAGAACCCTCACGTGGACATTTCTCTAGGAGATACCTGGCCGACCATAAAGACCATTGGATCTAGGGTAATTGGGACTGCTAGTGACATGCTCAAAATCCCATTGGTGAGCAAAGTTCTTGAATTCTCTACTGGAAAATGATGTTGCATCATTTGATCAGTCATTGATGATCAGTCATCAATTGATAGGGAATTCCATGTGTAGAGAATATCCACTTTAATGTCCTGATCACTGTGTTACTAGAAGTGTTTGGGAGGACATCAAATTCCCACCAGCTAGAGTACAAATCTACCAAGACCAGGTAATCCTTGTTTAACCACTCAAATTTGTCAGCTGCTGTGATAGACCATGGTCTGTCAGATATTTGGTGAAGAGTTAAAGGTTCTCTCATCTGGTGCTGTCATAGGAGCATTGCATGGGGCACATCTGGAAAAACTTCTCTTTCAATGTCAGTGTATATAGTGGGCCAAAACATGATTTCATGTGCCCTTTGCTTAGTGGAATGAATGCCAGGATGACCTTGAGGGAGCTGCATCAAGTAGTATTTCTGGAGAGAGTGAGGGACTACATATCTCTGACCATGCAGAATTAATCCATCATCCACTGTCAATTCATTCCTCATAGAGTAGAATGTTATGTGGGATCTCCTTAAAGGAGCCAGGCCATCCATTGAGAACGATGTCAATGAGGTGTTGACAGGTGGCATCTGCCTGTGTCTCTTGTTTAAGTTCTTGAATCCTTCTGGATGACAAAACCCCATCCAGAACCAACACATCATAATCTTTAATAGCTCTAGAGTTATCAGAAGTAGAAAGAACATCCGCAACAAATAGTTCACAACCTTGTTTATAAATTACATTCAGGTGGTAGCATTGAAGCTTTAGCATCATTCGCTGGAAGCACACAGGTGCTGTGTGCAGGGGTTTTCTCAGTTTGGTTATGAGTGGCTGATGATCCGTCTCCACGGTCACAGGGCGGCCATAGATTTAATCATGGAATTTTACACAGGCAAATACCAGTCCCAATAATTCCTTCTGAATTTTTGCATAGCGTGCTTCAGTCTCAGTAAGGGCTCTTGATACGAAAGCCACATGCCTCCCATCTTGAAGACAGACTGCACCAAGACCATGCTAGAAAGCATCAGCAGACAATACCACCGGCTTACGCACATCAAAATACTGTAGGACAGGTGGACTAGTTAAGTGTGCTTTCAATGTATCCACAGCGTCAGCATGTTGTTCGGTCCAACACCAGTTGGCATCTTGGAACAAAAGCTGATGGAGTGGAGATGTTATCTCGCTGTAGTGATGAATAAACTTCAAGAGATAATTGGTCATGCCAAGAAACCTTTGCAATCCATGTTTGTCCTCCGGAGCAGGCATTTGGTGGATGGCTTTGTTTTTTTTTCTGGGTCAGACTTGGCGCCTTTATCCCTGAGAAGGTATCCAACTAATGGCACCTCTAAGACCCTAAAGTGACCCTTGGTAGGGTTAAGCTGCAGATTGATGGCTCTGACAGGGTCTAGTATGCATTTAAAGCGGAGTTCCACACAAAAATGGAACTTCCGATTTTCGGAACCCTCCCCCCCTCCGGTGTCACATTTGGCACCTTTCAGGGGGGGGGGTGCAGATACCTGTCTAAGACAGGTATTTTCACCCACTTCCGGCATAGACTCCCATGGGGGTCTATGCCTCTTCCTGTCCCTCCGCGCTGTCTCCTGGGAAACACACAGCTCCCAGGAGATAGCGGGGACCAGTTACGATGCGCAGCGCGACTCGCGCATGCGCAGTAGGGAACCGGGAAGTGAAGCCGCAATGCTTCACTTCCTGATTCCCTCACCTAGGATGGCGGCGGCAGCTGCCGAGAACCGAGCGGGTTCTCGGCGTCGCCTGCCGACATCGCTGGACCCTGGGACAGGTAAGTGGCCATTTATTAAAAGTCAGCAGCTGCAGTATTTGTAGCTGCTGGCTTTTAATATTTTTTTTTTTAGCGGTTTAGGTGGACCCCCGCTTTAAGTTGTTTGTCATGTTCCTCAATGGAGGATCCCCAAATCAAGATATCATCCACGACTATTTCACATGGCTGTCCAGCAAAGAGCTGTTCCATACATCTCTGAAAGACTTTGCTTCCAGTTGAAATTCCATATGGCATCCGTAAGCATTTGTATCTCCCAAATGGTATCATAAATGTTGTGTGTAATGATTTCTCATCCAGAAGGATTTGCCAGAATCCACATTTTGCATCTAGAATGCTGAAGACCTTTGCCTGTGGCATATCAGCGATCACTTGCTTTATAGTCTTAAATGGGTGATAAGGCCTCAGGAGAGCCTTATCAAGGTGCACAGGATCAATGCATATGTGGACAGTGCCATGTTTCTTGACTACTGCTGCCATGGCAGACACCCAAGGGGTAGCCTTCTGCACTGGTGAGATGATGCCTAGTCTAATCATACTTTTCAACTCTTACAAGACTAAGTCATTTATAGCCAGTGGGATTCATTGAGGGGCACACACAGTAGGCTGTACTGATTCATCTAGGAACATGTGATACGTGACTGAAAGCTTACCAACAGTGTCAGTCCTCATAATTGGTAATCTCAGGAGCCTGTTGTTGTACAGCATGTACTTCTGAATTGAGTTGGATTCGATTTTAGCGCATGCTGTCTGGTAAGCTCTTAACATTTCTATCCACAATGTGGAATAGCAGCTTGTCCCCTGATAGATCCAAGGTAGAGGTGCCCAGTGTCTGAATTGTTTGACTGCCATAAGCTATCAGTTTTACTTTATTTGACTAATCAATTTCAGCTTTCGAGTCAATGCTGTGCAATGTGGATAAGGACTTGACATTGCATTTGGCACCAGTGTCAGTTTTCAACTTGACATGTTTGTTGCATGCTGTCGAGAGGGTGGTGAATATTTCTCCTTTATTTGCAATTAGGTCCACACTTGCACAATGAAAACTATTTTGGTGATCATCACTTTCCACTTTATTAATTCTGTGCACATTTTTGTTGTTTAGTCTCACTAGCTTGTGTCATTTACGCACCTCTAATTTGAGGCTTGGGCCTACAACATTTTGCAAAATGATTCCATTTGTTGCACGAGTTACACCTTTTGTTAAAAGCCAGACACTTGTTGCGCTCAGTTGCCTTTTCTCCTGTTGCACCACAAACACTTCTGCGTCTCTTTTTAATTCCTTTGTGGCCCTTTCAGAATTTTCAAACAACATACATCTTCTGATGGCTGATTCCAGTATCAAATCTTTCTCCCTTAACAACTGAGCATGAACTGCGTCATTGTAGATACCACATACAATCCTGTCACGTATCAGTGCACCAAAATCAAATTTTTTAGCCATCAGTCTCAGTGTGGCTACATAGCATTGTATTCCTTCATCAGGTTTCTGAGCCATCATGTTAAATGCATGTCTGTCTATTATCACATTACGTTGTGGTAAGCATATCTCATCAAATTTCTTGGATAGGACATCAGGATCCCCTTTGTCCTCATTGTCTTGAAAATGAAATGACTCATATTTATCTAGTGCATCTGAACCAGCAAAATTGAGAAAAGTGTAAGCTTGTACCTTTTTTGACTTGTCCAGCCAGTTGTTAGCAATGTCATTATCAAAAATTAGAGGTTGTATGCTACATAGATTCTGAGCCATAATGTTTCAGCGATCTCACTTCTGTCACCATGTAGATTTTGTGGAAGCAATGATGAATCGTCAGATGAACCTTGTAAAGAACTTGTTTATTTCCAGCCAGTGAAAGAATTACCAGGGTTGCAACAGTCGCACTTGGGACGGGGCCCTGTCATTCCGAAATTGTCGGGGGGCTGGCCCAGCGGGGTTACTATTCACACACGGCTCTGAGCAGAGAGCGTGTCTTTCATGGAACAGCAGCACAGAGCCGGCATTGACAGTTCTATTTCCCTCTATGTTCGTCCTCTCTTGCACGGGATGACAGAGGACACAGCTGGTCTCACTGCTCCCCCTTCTCCCCCCTCCCCTCTCCTGTGTGCTCCGTGGGAAATGTGAGCTTGTTAGTTTCACACTTGACTGCCTGCGGAGCACACACAGGAGAGGGGAAGGGGGAGCAGGGGGAGCAGACCAGCTGTGTCCTCTGTCATCCCGTGCAAGAGAGGACGAACATAGAGGGAAATAGAACTGTCAATGCCGGCTCTGTGCTGCTGTTCCATGAGAGACACGCTCTCTGCTCGTGACCCGAGAAGGCAGATAGCACCGATGGGCACTAATAGCATTCACTGATGAGCACTGATAGAAGGCACCGATGGGCACCGATAGAAGGCACTGATGGGCACTGATAGAAGGCACTGATGAGCATTGATAGAAGGCACTGATGGAAACTGATAGGAGGCACTAATGGTCACTGATAGAAGGCATTGATGGACACTGATAGAAGGCACTAATGGGCACTGATAGGAGCATTTATGGGCACTGATAGGAGGCACTGTTAGGAGGCACTGATGGGCACTGATAGGAGGCACTGATGGGCACTGTTAGGATTAACTGATGAGCACTGATAAGAGGCACTAATGGGCACAGATAGGCCACATTGATGAGCACTGATAAGCAGCACTGATAGAAGGCACAAATGTGCACCGATAGGCTGCACTGATAGGTGGCATTGATGGGCACTGAGGAACACTGATAGGCAGAACCCAGGCAGTATTGATGGGCACTGATGGGCAGCATTGAAGAGTATTGATAGGTGGCACTGATGGACGCTGTTAGGCGGCATTAATGAGCACTGATAGGTGGTGCTGATAGGCAGAATTGATGGGCACTAATAGGCGGCATTAATGGGCACTGATAGGTAACACTTGTAGGTGGAATTGATGGGCATTGATAGGCGGCATTGATGAGCACTGATAGGCAGCATTGATGGGCACTAATAGGTGGCATTGATGAGCACTGATAGATGGCACTGATGATTGGGGCACTGATTATCATTGTAAAGAATTTAATGACATTCTTGACAGTTAACGGCAGTCCTTTCCTAACACAGGCACAGCGTGGGAGTAAAGGGCTGCGGATAACCAGCAAGTCTGTCAAAAAGGATTTACAGGAATTTAACGTGCATCCTCACAGGGTGACACTGTGGACACACTAATAGCAATATGCCAACATCCCAATATAGTTTGAGAAAAAGCTAAATATAGAAATATTTGCACAAATGGACTTAATAGGCACACACATGTAAGATAAAAATTGAAATTTTTATTGGATAAAGTTAAAATCATTTTAAACAGAAAACAGAAAACACATCATATTAATGCATGACCCCAAGGACTCAAATAACGCCTCCATCTATTATTCTAATCCAATGGATTGAAAGAAATAACCGGTAGCAGCATCAAAAAGGAATAAAGTGCATGAAGTAGTAACCAGCAAGTATGTTTACATGTCATCAGCTGATCACATGGTAAAGGGCCGCTGTGATTGCGCTGGATGCATGTCCCAGGGGGCATTTGGGAAGCACGTTTTTGGGAAGATGTCCATGGACACCCTTTCAAAATTGGCTCAGATGGAAGGGGGGCAGGGGGGGGCTCATCATGGTTTCTTGCACTGGGGCCCTGAATAGGGTTGCCACCTTTTCTTCAAGCCAAACCCAAACACCTAGCAGCGCATGGTAAATTTTTTTTTTTTTGTAGTACATTAAATTCATTACTTCTGTACAATGCAATGAACGGCAATTTTTTTTATATCGTATACACTATATATATAGTTTTGTGATTAAATAACATTTCTGGAGGGTATGATGGGGGCAGTATGTACGGGAGAGGAGTGCAGAGGGTATGATGGGGGTAGTATGTACGGGAGAGGAGTGTGGAGGGTATGATGGGGTAGTATGTAAGGGAGAGCAGTGCGGAGGGTATGATGGGGGTAGTATGTACAGGAGAGGAGTGTGGAAGGTATGATGGGGTAGTATGTAAGGGAGAGGAGTGCGGAGGGTATGATGGTGCTAGTATGTACGGGAGAGGAGTGTGGAGGGTATGATGGGGTAGTATGTACGGGAGAGGAGTGCGGAGGGTATGATGGGGGTAGTATGTACGGGAGAGCAGTTCGGAGGGTATGATGGGGGCAGTACATACAGGAGAGGAGTGCGGAGGGTATGATGGGGGGCAATATGTAAAGGAGAGGAGTGTGGAGGGTATGATGGGGGCAGTATATACAGGAGAGGAGTGCGGAGGGTATGATGGTGGCAGTATGTACGGGAGAGGAGTGTGGGGTGTATGATGGGGGCAGTATGTACGGGAGAGGAGTATGGAGGGTATGATGGGGGCAGTATGCATGGGAGAGGAGTGTGGAGGGTATGATGGGGCAGTATGTAGAGAGGAGTGCGGAGGGTAGGATGGGGGGCAGTATATACGGGAGAGGAGTGCGGAGGGTATGATGGGGGCAGTATGTACGGGAGAGGAGTGTGGGGGGTATGATGGGGGTAGTATGTACGGAGAGGAGTGTGGAGGGTATGATTGGGGCAGTATGTAAAGGAGAGGAGTGCGGAGGGTATGATGGGGGGCAGTATGGGGGGGGATTACTTGCAGTGTCTGTGGGGTGACCAGGGAATGATGTCCCTCAGCTGGGGGGTAGGAAGCAGCTCTGAGTGATATCTGTATGAAGTGGTCTGGGGGTGATGTAAGCTGGGGGGAGTTGGGGGCTGAGAAGTGGTCAGATAGTGATGTCTATAATAAAAAAAAGCTATTGTGGTCATCTACTAAAATATACAACAATACTACTCAATGAAAACAATCTGTTATTGTAATGGACAAGAACTACAATCTAGTTCAAGGTTATCTGCTGCTGTTAATAATTAGAAAGTATGAATATGCATGCATTTGGAAGCAAACACTCTGACACGTGTTCAGCTTGGTTACTTCCACACTTCTGGTTTATTGCAGGGTGGTGCTAATGTTTTATACAGAGAGAATAATAGATTATACGTCATAGCTATGTCAGTCTAATAGGCACATCTCATTGGCTGAAATACAGGAAGAAAGCAGAAACTTGATGCTGAGGCTTGGTTGTTGCTGGCTCACTTCCTCATACTTTCAATGTGTGGGTAGTAGGGGATAGGCGCCATCTTCAGTTTCAAAGCAGAGCTAATCTGTATACTCTATAATAAGTAAGGAGTTGCATAGAAACATGTATACACATAAGAAAATAGACATTTTATGATTATCATTATGTACATTACATTCCTCCACATTATAAGATGCTACCCCCTAGGAAGTTTGTATACATAGATAAATGTGCTGCTTGGGAGATACTGTGAGTTGGCTGGGCTATGATCATGCTGTCTCTTCCGATTCTGCTTATCTTAACTCTTCAATGCAAAAGAAATCCTCCTGGAACTTTGCACCCTAGGAAACTTCCCCTACTAAAAAAAAAAGTCCGCTCACCTCCTAGTGAGCAGCGGCCAGCCCAACAGCAGCTCCAGTGATCTCCTCAGCTCCGCCTCCATCTTCTCATAAGAACATGGCACTAGTGATTGGAGAGGGGGGGTCAGAGATAACAGAGACTGCAGGAGCCTGGAGGGGGGAGACAGCAAGGAGCTACAGATTCCCAACACACACACCAGCACAGTGTGTGTATTTAGTGAGAAGCAATGACACTGCCGCTGTGACTGTCTCCACAGTGGCAAGTATTCTAATGAAGCTCCCCCTCTGCCAGAATGGTCTGTCCAGGTTTCAGGCAGTCTGAATGCCGGACAGATGATTCAGAACCTGGACTGTACGGGTGAATCCCGTACAGGTGGCAACCCTAGCCCTGAAGGTTCTAGTTACGCCTCTGTTTTCAGCCAACAGGAAGCTGATTGTGAGCCTTTTTTAGTTTCACTTCATAACTTCCTACTTCCTGTTCCCACCCCCAGGTCCTCAAACCTCTATGTAAATCTGCAGCACATAGTCTACAATAACTATGGATATGTCACTGGTATTGCTGGGTTGGTGGATGCCGGTGCAGGCTATGAAGCTCTGGTTTCTAAATGTTGTGCACCTGGGAGTTTGTGTTCTCTAACTGTAATGTTATTTAGTGTGCTAAGTGTTAACAGTACAGTCAGTTAGCCATGAGTTAATGGAAGGTTAGCTGTGTTCATTGTGGCTCACTACTAGGTCTGCAATTATGCCTTAATGCTGATTCTCACATGAAAGCAAACCCTTGCCTAGAACCTAGGCAATTAGAGAGTGTAGTTCTAGTGTCCCCCATTAGGGTACCTAAGCCCTGGCCAGTGTGGCCACAGGCAACCTGACACAAATGGAGTGCCATACAACAATTCATTATTGTACAGGGCTGTTGCAAGGATCAAAAAAAGGCTGTGGGTACCCTTTGGCATACCTAGGATGAAAGTTGCACACAAAGTGCCACAATGAACAGGGGAAGATGTTCTGCAGTCCAAATCGGTGCAGCGAACCCAGGGTGATAATGATGTTACTCTAAAGATACAGTTAGTGAGGGTTGTCACTCTACAAAAGGAAGTGGAAAAATGAAAAGAAAAAGGAATCTGACACATCTAAACTGCAACACATTACATGCTTTTCTTGGGTTTAGCCACGCTTTATTGTTAATCCTGAATTACTGAATTAGTCACTGCAGTGTTTAGTTTATAATCTTACCAGTAAATACACCTTTTCTCTCACTCAGGCTACATTAGCAAGAGGCATGAAAACATTACATCACCAGCTTTAAAACATCAAAGGCTGTGCAGTATAGTAGTGGGCAGAATATTATGAAATGCAATGGCCATTATCACAGAATTTAAAGGAGAACGATGCCACAAGTCTTTCCATTCTAGACACCCATCTATAAAATTCATGTTACATTGCTGACTAATTCAAAGCCTTTCTTGTTTAAACTATAGGGGTTCACTTCTGTAAGGTCCCTTCCACAATGGGTGAACTCCGCCAGGAGCCGTCCTACTTAGCGGGGAATCTGTCCTCTGATCTGCGCTGAGCAGGCAGATGGCTGGTCCGTGTCCTCTCTGTTTATGCAGATACAGCCCGCTGTCCCCTATGGGCGGTCAGATATAAACAGACCGCCTGTCCGTTTACATCTGACTGCCATCCGATCTGCTAGACGGATGGGGAACGGGTCCCCATCCATCTGTTTTTAGTGGATCGGATCAGACTGGATGTCGGCAGATGTAAATGGACAACCCGATCGGTCTGCTCATGTGAAAGGGGCCTAACAGTATCTTATCCTCAATGTAAGTTTCTCTGTGTGTTCAGCTTTTCCTCCCACTCAGAATTCCACTGCAACTAAGTGCCCATAATGGGTGTAAACAGCAGTAGCACAAAAAGAACAAGGTGGGGAAGTACCTCACCTAAAATAGATTACTAAGGACCATGCAGCTTAAAGCGGGGTTCCACTCAAATTTTTAACTTAATCTTACCCCCTTCAGTTAATTGCATAGATGTTCAAATGCCGCACAAATTTTTTTTTTACCGCTGTAATTACCTTTATATTGTATTATTATATTGTACTTTATTGTGGCACTTCCTGTATCTCCTCCCATGGGAGTAGGCGTGTTTATTGCCTTTCCCCGGCACCGCACTGTCTCCTGGGAGCTTAGCGTCAGGCTTCCCATGATTCAGTGCGGAAACAATGATCATGCGTGTGAACAAGCTGTGAATGAACAGCATTCACCGCATCCAGGAAATCAATGCTTCTTGGCTTCACATGCCCACAAGCAAGATGGAAACAGCCAGCATCACATTTTTTAAGTTATTCTTCAGTACGAAAACAGACAGAGGTGGAAATATTACACCCAAACTGGGAGTATTATTTTGGGATTAGCAAAGTGTCTCAATGACCTAAAAAAAAAAAAAAAAAGATTAGTCGCCGGACTCCCGCTTTAAGATAAGGGAACATTAATACAAAACTACAAATGATAATATAAAAAACTGGGTATAAATTTCCACCACCAGCACCTCAGCCAGAAGAGTTAAAAAAGACAAGGTTGTTTTATCAAAATGCAACTGCAACAATCAGAACCGCTCACAACTCTCGGGCTGTGAAGACACACAGAACAGCATACTGTGAATAAGTGCTTGCTGTTTATAAAACGGTGTCCCAAGGATCCTTTTCTTGACTGATATACTCATGGAGTCACACATTCACACATTTGCTTATATGCTTTTGAAACCTGGGCAGTAACTTCAACAATTGATCAGACATTCTGTGGATCTTTATTTTACCAAACAAAGCCAGTTTACTACTCTATGGGCTATGATTGTGATATGTGTTTGGGAGCTGTCCTGAATGTTGCAGTTGCATTTTGACTAAACAACGTTGTCTTTCTTAACTCTTTTGGTTGAGGTGCTGGTGGTGGGAATTTTTTACCCTGTTTTTTTTGTATTAGCATTTGTAATTTTGTATTAAAGTTCCCTTATCTTAAGCTGCATGGTCCTTAATAATCTCTTAGGTGAGGTATTTCCCTGCCTTGTTCTTTTTGCGTTTAACTCCTTGATTACCTGGATCACACCTTGACTGGTGAGTCAGCGACTTTAAGGGACGAGGTGTTTGCTAATACATTTAGACCCTAGTGAGTTACTGGAAATCTTTTTTTTGTGAACAGCAGTAGCAACAGATCAGGATGATAATTAATGGTTGACAACAGCTAAAGACACTAAGGCCTCATACGCATAGCAGTATAAAATGCATTTACGAACATTTTTTATTTATGGATCTGAATGCAGTTGCATTGTTTTCAATAGAGACATTCACGCAGGAGAATAAACATGCTGCATTTGTATTTTTTACGGAAATATTTACTGATCATTATGCAGGGACTTTTGTGCTAGAAAAAACATGCCCAAAAAGATCTGTAAAATTTTGAATGTGAATGTAGCCTAAAGTAGCCTATAGATTAGTCATTTTTATTTTGTTCAACCAGCAGGTTGAACAAGAAATAAAAGGATTTGATTACCCCAGCACACTCAATGTGGATGGGAGAATCCTCCCTGCTGATCCTTTGTATTCTGACAGTGGGGAGACTTCCCTGCTATCAGAATACACTGATCAGCCCTGCCAGCTAGAGCTTGCAGTGCTGATCAAGTGGGGAAATTCTGACAGGCTGGTTGTACAGAAGTTGATCAGTACCAGCCTGCCCATACATGGATCAACATTTGTCTGGTCCCTGCTGAACCAGAAAAACTTCAAGCCATGTCTGTCCAGCTTAAATAACCAGACAAAAAAAAAAATCTTTACACATGTGCTACTATGGAGAGTTCATGCTGTTTTTGAGCTTGGTGTTGGAGTTATTGCTTTGACCCAAGTCCAGTCCATGAACAGGGGGAGGAGGAGTTCTTGGACCAAGAATTGGTTGCTTAATCGTGATGTCGTCTCTCCCGAGCAAAGGCTCGTTGCCACCTTGTGGTACTTGGCGATGTGAAGAAGTCTCCAAGACATCAAGTTCACGAGTGGGATCTCCTCCCAGGCTCTGGGAATCATTAATCCAGAGATCTGTTCTGCCATATTTCAAGTCCTGCAGAAGGACTACATTAGGGTAATTTTTATCCTTTAACATCACATTCTATGTATTTAATGTTTGCTAATGTATTGTATAGTTCATCATTCCATAATTACCATGATTGTAATACGCTGTGAATGTCCTCTTTGTCCTCATGCATGCTGTAAGCTTTTAATGCTCATTTTTTGTCCTTCATGCATATTTGCCTTTACTAACCTCCCCAGCATGCTATCCTGGCCCCATACACACCTCGCCTTGTCACTTAACAATGTATTTTGTCAGCTCCATTGTAGTGCTTACCCTAACCCCCCCCCCCGAAAATGTGTCCAAATGTTATTGTTGTCCTTAAATTTAGGCAGAGTGCAAGAGGCTTTTTTGGGGGGGGGCCCAAACTCATTTTGAGCCCTCCCTCCCCCCAAACCGCTAAGTCAACCGATACCAATACTCTATCTGCTGACCTTGCCAAACCCATACACACTATACCTACCTCTTTTGTGTTCATATTTATGGATGAATTCACCAAAGCATGTAGTGCAAGTGCCTGCCTGAATACTTTCAATTGGTATTGTTGAAAGTTTTGTTCTCCTATTATCTTGATAGGTAATTGCAGAATGTAAAAATGTGCTTCAAATTGGACAGTGTGTATTTATATTTTGGATTATGAAACTTCTTACCTGTCCAGTGGGCTGCCAATAGTGTAAGTAAGGAGGGGCTGGCCAAAGTAACACACATTATTTATGCATTCAGCTCTCAATGAAGTGGAGAGGGTTACCTGTCCAAAACATCTACCCCCCCACCATAAAATTTCTCCAATGGGCCACCAGAGGGGGTGAGGAATCTGATAAGTTGACCATATACTTTTGTCTTTAAATACTCATTTCAATAAATGTTATACTTATGTTGGCCAAGAATGTTTGTGTCTAATCTGCTTGCAATGTTATGTGCAAAAGTACTATTTTTTTAATTGTTTGACTGCACAGTTTGCTTCCATCACACAGGAATGGCAGACTGTAGCTTCCCAATTCCACCACCAGTGGGACTTTCCCAATTGTGGTGGTGCGATTGATGGGAAGCACGTCAGGATCATCCCACCATCCAACTTGGGGTCATACTACTTCAACTATAAGGGGTTCAGTAGTATCGTGATGTTGGCGGTGGTGACGGCCAATTATGAATTCCTATACCTGGACATAGGGAAGAACGGCCGTATGTCTGATAGAGGAGTGATCGCCCAGATGGAGTTCTGGGCATCTGCAAAATGGCACCTTGGGGCTGCCACCTCCAGAGGATAATGTTGCGGGCCTCAGGTTTGTGTTTGTGGTGGATGAGGCCTTTGCTCTGGGGGAACATCTGATGAGGCCGTTCCCCATGAGGACCCTGACCCCAGATAAGAGGGTCAGAAGGGTGTCAGAGGGTGCCAGAAGTGTGGTTGAGAACGCCTTTAGCATATTGGCCAGCCAGTTCCGGCTTTTCCTTACGGCCATCAACATGGCCGAATACAGACTGAATCACATTGTCATGAGCTTCTGCATTCTGCACAATTACCTTCGAAAGAATGCAGCTGACTATCTGGCCTCAGTTGCAACCGAGGCCGACTTTTCAACTGAACAAACAACAATGATGGCGCTTGAAAGTGGTCATCCTGGCTGGCCCCCCTGAAAGCGCCCACGAAGTATGGCAAAACTATGTCGAGTACTTCGTGGGTAGGGGGGCAATTACTTTACAAGCAAATCTTGAAGCTATCTAATACATTTTTTTTCAAAAACTAAACTCATATTTCATTTGAATTATTGTTTGTGTTTCTTATCCGTCTCCTAGGTTCTCAAATGGCCTTTGAATTTTGGCCAATTTCTTCAATAGATACATGAGGTGACAATCTCTTCTTCAGCTAAATATTATGTTGTTCTGTGGGTCTGCTACACACACACAATGTTATTGTTGGTAATGTATGTAATGCATTAATGATAAAAATAATCATCCTTTTCAACTCCATGAATTAATTGCTTGGAGTCCCTAAAATGACCTGATTTTTGGCAAATTTTACAGTACAGTGGGGGTTATTTACTGAAGGCAAATCCATTTTGCACTACAAGTGCAACGTGGATTTGCCTTTAGTAAATAACCCCATTGTCACTGTAACTACACCAACTTAAAAAATAAACTGGTATTGAGCATTGAAATAAGAAGCCACACATTGTTGAGTATAAAACATTTTACTCCAAGCACATTCACATGTGCGTTATAAACGGTTTTGGAACAAACCAACATCTTGGTGTATAACATGTATGTTTGACATAAATAGACAGACAGATAGATATGTTAGGCTGGAAATAGTAATGTGAAACATTGCTTGGAAGTGTCGTCCACTTGTCTGTTTTGGCAGAGTTCCAAGCTGAAGACATGATTTTTTTTACTTTCAAAAGCTGGAATACTTACCTGTTTTGTGCAAGTTTCACACATGGAGAGACCCCTAGTATCCACTGGAGCACCTGCGTGGGACATCATAACAAGGTTTTTATGGTATCCCACACTAGTGCTCCTTCGTCCAGATGTGTAAACGGCTGCTGAGTGTCCTCTCCTTACACTAAATCAAATTGTCATTTCATTATAGCTTCAAACACATCTAGACAACAAAGTAATAAACTTATTTTCATCAAAATAGGCATGAACAAATGTAGTTAACCTGCATCTGCTAAAAACGTTGTATTAGTGGACAAATGAACGATGTTTAATACGAACGATTCCTGTGCCCACGAACCTCAAACTTGGCATTTTAAATGGTACAACAGTAAAGAAAAGCACATGTACCAGCACAAAAGTAATAATAATAATAGGAACACACAACAAATACTTACTTTTTTTCAGAAATTTCCTGATCTTTCTATACTGATCTTGCTCCCTCAATTTCAGGTCTGACCAGCGTTTCCTCAATTGCTCCTTGGATCGTCGTACCCCAAAAGTCCTGTGCAGACTTCTCACAAATTTAGCCATGATCTTGGCCTTTCTCACATTAGGGGTTTCTGTACGGTCCATGCTTCTCATCATAGTCTGTCTTCTTCAAGATGTCCACCATCTCCACCATTTCTTCAAAAGACATATTTGAGGCATTATATCTCCTCCTGGATCTGGAACTGCCTTGCTCCGGGCTTTCGTCGTCGTTGCTGCTCTCAGCACACACCTGCTGTGTCTCCGCCATGTGCTCTCCCACTGCCCCAAAAGAGAAGAGGTGGGGAATACACTAGAAAAAAGGACAGGGGTGGAGTTTCACGCATGCGCAGTGTAAATAAAGCATAAAGCATGGGCGGCGTACGTACGATCTGTGAGTGGAGGACGAAGGATCGTCAGTGCTGATCGTTCAAACTAAGGTACAATTGTAACTTGGGGCATCAGTGGTTAGTGGCCTATACTGCTTATGAGGCCTATATTGGGACAAGTTTAGGAGAGTTTAGCCTGACATTAGGGTTTGTCTTGTGTCTTGCAGATAAAATGGTTTACAAATTCACAGCCCCTGATTTCTTGCCCAACTTTATTGACAAATACAGGAAGCTGCCATGTCTCTGGCAAGTCCAATGCAGGGACTGTTCGAACAAGCTAAAGAGGAAGGCAGCGCTGGAGAAACTTTTGGAATTAGTGAACCCTGTGTATCCCACGGCAGCAGGGCAGGACTTAGGGTAGTGGGGGCCCCTGGGCTTGAGACACTTTTGGGCCCTACCTTCTATACATTACTTTAAACCTTTAGTTTTCTTTTAAGCGCACCACACTGATACTCTGATAATACAGACAGGTTTTCTCAACGGCAGTAAACAAGGCACTACGTAGCTGCCAATAACCAATCAGCAAACCTCAAGCTAAGAGTTTAAGGAATTTTAAGGAAAAAAAACAATTTAAGGAAAAAAACTTACATTTAAATGCTCATCACTGCAGTCTTGCACAGCGTCCATCTGCATGCTTGTCCAGTGTCATTTGCAGCCTTGTCAGTGTCATTTGCAGCCTTACCCAGTGACATTGCAGCCTTATCGGTGTCATTTGCAGCCTTATCAGTGTCATTTGCAGCCTTGTAGCCTTATCAGTGTCATTTGCAGCCTTATCAGTGTCATTTTCAGCCTTGCAGCCTCCATCTGCAGCCTTATCAGTGTCCATCTGCAGCCTTGTCAGTGTCATTTGTAGCCTTACCCAGTGACATTGCAGCCTTATCGGTGTCATTTGCAGCCTTGCAGCCTTATCAGTGTCATTTGCAGCCTTGCAGCCTCCATCTGCAGCCTTATCAGTGTCCATCTGCAGCCTTGTCCATGTCATTTGCAGCCTTGCCCAGGCTGCAGTTAAACTGCAGTGACTTGTCAGTGTCACTGTAGTTTAAATATGGCGCCGCCGAGATATACAGAGCCAGTCCTGTGTATCTAGGCTCCTGTCGGCTTTTCTCGGCTCCTCTCGCAGTCCCGCCCAGTCCCGCCCTATGATGGACATAACACAGGTCCAATGGCAGGACTGGGCGTGACCGTGAGCAGAGCCAAGCAGAGCCGATATACATACATAGCCGAGTGTACTCGGCTAGCTCCGTTTACAGTCACGCCCAGTCCCTGTGTTATGTCCATCATAGGGCGGGACTAGGCGTGACTGTGAGCGGAACTAACCGAGTATAGCCGAGTACACTCGGCTGGGGCCCGCGGGGCCCCCTATTGGGCGGGGCCCATGGGCTTGAGCCGAGTCAAGCCCAATGGTAAGTCCGGCCCTGCATGGCAGACATCACCTATTTGAAGGCCAAAATTGGTAGCCTGAGTAGCACATATAATCGGGAGCTAGATGAATAACTAGATGTTATTGATCACAAATTTCTGATTTAACAAAGTGGTTTACATATCAATAGACAGTAGTGGCCAAAAATAATTGGGACAAGAATGAAAAATGCTGGGGTCAGAATGATAGTCTTTTCTATTTGTTAACATTAAATTTGCAACAGTCATGAGCTCAAAATTGTGTGTGATTGATGAACAAAAACCTAAAACTATGTACCATTTTTATACACAGGAAAGTCTCAGCCAGGAGGAGGCCGTGGCAAGCAGCCTGACCGAATCCCAGGTTCCTCCCCTCTGCCCTCCAATCAAATAGACCAGGAAGGCAAGGAACCTGGAGGCATCCGCGGCTGCTTTCCTAAAACATGCTACTGCGGCAATTACCACAACCCCTGGTGGCCACGAGGCGTTTGAATGCATCACTGCCAGTAAATTAGAACACATGGAGGAGGCCCAACACACTATATGCCAGGAGATAATACTGCAGGCCCTAAACAAGGGGACGAGGGGCGAACTCACACGTCAAACACACCTCTGTGAGTTGGACCATGCTCCCCCACCACCTCCACCAACACCACAGCCACCCCACCCACCACAGCAGCATGGAAGGAAGTCTGGAAGGCAGTGTTGAGAGTGATGGCCTGGGTTTGGTGTGGTCTGGCAAAAAATGCAGGGGACATATATGTCATCGGGACATATATGTCATCTGCTGCTGCTCCCGATCTCTTGGAGTCCTGGACCGTATTGTGCTCCTATTAAATGGACTCCTCAGGTTACCAATTTTGACAGTCAAATAATTGATATCTGCCCTGGGGTACAAAGGCTTCACCAATTCCAATTGTCCATCGTTGCCTTCCTCTTTATTTTGTTAGGACCTTGTACTCCCTAGTAAATTATAAATTTTGGTTTTGACAAATACTTGGCTTGTGTTTTACTTCAAAAAGGACAGTTTGTTTGTGAGTAGCCAGGTACATTTCAAAAATACAATGTAAAATTAGCAAGGGACACCAACATAGTTGTATCTTTGAGGTTAAAAAATACAAGATAATAATGGTGTTGTGGTAACTTGACACACAAAAGAAAAAAAAATGATTCTGGAGATCACTAGAAAAAAAAACACAAAAAATAAAAAAAAATTATGGAGATCACTAGAAAAAAAAAAAGAAAAAAAAATATTATTCATGAGGTCACTAGAAATAATAAAAAATAAGTTTGTCAGCAGCAAAGCTACTTCATTATTATACCATTATAAAGAAGAAGAAAATGCGCTGCATTGAGAGATTTCATAATTTGCCACGTCACAAATGTGATATCTCCAATACGAACGCTAGTTTTACAAGACCGAGCGCTTCCGGCTCGTACTTGATTCCGAGCACGCGTGGACTTTTGTGCGACGGACTTGTGTACACACGATCGGAAAGTCTGATAACAAACATTTGTTGGCAGAAAATTTGAGAACCTGCTAGCCAACATTTGTTGGCGGAAAGTCCGACAACAAATGTCCGATGGAGCATACACATGGTCGGACTTACCGCCAACAAGCTCACATCCAACATTTCCCGTCGGAAAATCCGATCGTGTGTACGCGGCATTCAAGTATTTGCTGAAGAATGCACTATATAAATTTCATTTTTGCCTGGAGTTTGTCTTTAAAAAAAAAAAAAGTTTAGGTTTGCTTCAGAGATTCCTGTGTATAAAAAAAGATACATTATAGTTAACTGCTCCTGACAGCTGCAGCTAACCACATTGTAACTTTTGGTTTACTTTTTATTGCGCATTATTCTGTAAACTGCTACAGCTGTCGGTGTTGAAAGGGCTGCTGACTACACAGACTGGGTCTTCAGCTGTTCCAGTGTTTACACCCATGGGTGTATGCTTGGCAGGGAATGTCTCTAGGATATGCCCGGTATGTCCTAGAGACCTAGACAATTAACTGGTGAGATTTCCTTGGCATAGCCTCTGGCTCTACTCCCCCTCACCTTGGAATTTTGTGTGTTACCACCCAGCTTGGGGTGTTCCACTTCTCTAAATGTCTTCTCCATTATACGGGTGGTTTAACTGTACAGCACCTGCTCAAAGCTAAAATATGTGTTTGAGATGGACTGATACTTTAAAGCTGAAATTTAATCGGCTCAAAGTGTATTTTGCCTTCCTTGGTTCCCCCTCTCATCAAGATGCTAATGACATTTTGAAATTAACCGCTTGCAACAGTATCACTTACATGCACGGTGGCAAGGCAGGTCTGCTGTGCCAAATCAGATACTAGGTACGAGATCCGATACTTCCACACCCGGCTGTGCTGTGATTATACACAACAGATGCCAATCAGTGGGTGCTGGCCAATGGATGACCGCCGCCACCCGCCGATCGTCTGGAAGACACAAAGGACAGAGCTATGTAAACAAGGCAGAGTTCTGTCTTTCCAGCTGGCAAGTAATGGATTTTCTTTCCCCGCAAAGTAGGGAATAATATCCATGACTTTCCTTTGTAAAAGCACCTAAGACCCCTTTCACACTGGGGTGTTTTTCAGGCGCTTTTGGGCTAAAAATAGCGCCTGTAAAGCACCTGAACAATGCCTCCCCTGCAGACCCAGTGTGAAAGCTTTGCAAAGTTTTATAACAAAAACTAAGAAATTTTTTTTTTTCCTCCAAAAAAAAAACCCAGTGGTTATTAAATGCCACCAAAAGAAATCTCTGTCTGTTAAAAGAAATGATATGAAATTATCTTGGATACAGTGTTGCATGATTGAGTAATTGTCAGGGTGAATTGAATAGGGTGAAACTGGACTTAAAGTGGTTGAATACTCCATGGTCTCAGAAACCAGAAGATAAATAATGGATTTAATGTTACAATACAGTGCCTTGCAAAAGTATTCACCCCCTTGGCATTTTTCATGTTTTGTTTTGTTTTGTTACATATTTCCCCTTAAACCACTCAAGTGTTGCTTTAGCAGTGTGTTTGGGGTCATTGTCCTGCTGGAAGGTGAACCTCCATCCTAGCCTCAAATCACACACAGAGTGGTACAGGTTTTGCTCAAGAATATCCCTGTATTTAGCACCATCCATCTTTCCCTCAACTCTGACCAGTTTCCCAGTCCCGACTGCTGAAAAATATCCCCAAAAAGTTCAGTTTTAGTCTCATCAAACCAGAGCACCTTCCTCCATACATTTTAGGAGTCTCCCACGTACCTTTTCGCAAACTCAAAACGTGCCATTTTGTTTTTTGCTGAAAGTAATGGTTTTCTTCTGGCCACTCTGCCATAAAGCCCAACTCTATGGAGCATAAGGCTTATTGTCGTCCTATGTACAGATACTCCAGTCTCTGCCATGGAACTCTGCAGCTCCTCCGGGGTTACTTTAGGTCTCTGTGCTGCCTCTCTGATAATGCCCTCCTTGCCTGGTCCGTGAGTTTTGGTGTGCGGCCGTCTCTTGACAGGTTTGCTGTTGTGCCATGTTCTTTCCATTTGGTTATGATAGATTTGATGGTGCTCCTAGGGATCATCAAAGATTTGGATATTTTTTTATAACCTAACCCTGACTTGTACATCTCAACAACATTGTCCCTTAATTGTTTGGAGAGTTCCTTGGTCTTCATGGCAGTGTTTGGTTAGTGGTGCCTCTTGCTTAGGTGTTGCAGCCTCTGGGGCCTTTCTAAAAGGTGTGTATATGTAATGACAGATCACGTGACACTTAGATTACACACAGGTGGACATCATATCACTAATTATGTGGCTTCTGAAGTAATTGGTAATTGGTTGATTGGTTGCACCACAGTTTTTTATGAGCATCATAACAAAGAGGGTGAATACATATGCACATGCCAATTATCAGTTTTTTTATTTCTGAAAATTATATATTTTTCTAATTTTACTTCACCAACTTAGACTATTGTGTTCTGATCCATCACAGATTAAATTCAGAATCACAGATTTTTTTCAGATTTAAAAAAAACATTGAACTAAAGGCTGTAATGTAACAAAATAGGTAAAAAGACAAGGGGGGTGAATACTTTTGCAAGGCACTGTATATGGGAGTTGTTGACAAGGGCGCAAGTTTAGTTAGCTTTTTGAACAGCAGTCATTTTTACATAACAATTGTGTTTGTTTTCACTGTGTCTGTGTAAGAAACTGTATCGCCAACATACAACCAGGTCTTTAGCAGCAGTCCGTGTGAAAAAAAATCCAGAGAACATTTGGATCCAAGGCCTAGAATCCAAGCAGATAATTAACCTCACATGTAAGAAATATCCACTTCTAGAATACTCTAGAACGTCTTTTACGTCTTTATTGATGACCGTATAGCTGTTGCACATTTTCCCTCACTTCCTGCCTGGTGAAACCCATAGGCGTGTGCACAGGGTGTGCCAGATGTGCCTGGGCACACCCTAATCAGCCTGTGTGGTGTAGATTCCCTCTGTTTAGACCCCTGATATTTCAAAGCCCCCTAAAAAAAGCTCCTAAAAAAATAAAATAAAATTGTAAAAAATAATAAAAATAAAAACTACTGACACTGTCCGCTGCCCTACTGACACCGTCTGTATATATACACATGCACATGTGTTTGAGCTTTGGGGTGAAACCATTGTCAGCAGGACAGGAAATAAGGGGATATCTCTCTAAAGGAGACCCCGATACTAGACAGGGGTACAAAGCCTTCCACACTCTATACAAAACTAGCTAGATATGCACTTTATAATTCTATAAATCTGTACTCTCAGGTGCTCTTTAAAGAGATCCTGTCATCAATTTAGTAAATTTCAGGAGATAGCGCAGAAAAATTGAATATTTCATATTCATACTTGTAGTGTTTCTCCTTTCCATACATAACATTTTATTCACGTGCCATGTGAAATCCTGTAATTTAATTATTTTTTGTACTGGCCCAGCTCCTCTGCCCCTCCTCTTTATTTACCCCTCCCTTTTATTTAGAATTCTACCATTCTGACATCATAGTCAAGATGGCAGCACCCAAAAGCAGTCCCAGGACTTTTAGATGTCTACACAAGGGAGACTTGTGCAGACATCTAAAAGTCATGCATGACAGGTAAACAACATGCATAAAATACAAAGTGTATGCATATCAAAAACTATGTATGGAATGGTAAAAACACATGCCGGGATATCATTTTTAGTTAGAGGAAAATCTCCCAAATCTCCCAAAGTAAGGGAAATTCCCCAGTTGTCCCCATTGGGGAAATTTCCGTTTACCGCTTATTCTGATGACACTTCTAAAATTTTGGATTTCCCCTCACCTTCTGTCTTGATGACAATTGACACAACGGATCCTTCCGCACTCGATCAAAAAGTAAAAAAAGGTTTAGACCCCCTTCATGTTTTACATAGAAATGTGTCATCAATGGCAATGTTATGCATAGAGCTTGTTCGCATCTGTGCTCTGTGCTGAAGCACATTTGTCAAAATACTGTAGCTTAGGTCTGTTTTTTTGTTTGTTCGCTTTCATGTATTTTGATGCCCATAAAAGCAAATGTATGATGCATTTTTAATGCGATTTCAGCCCCTGGAAACAAGTCCAAATTGTTGTTTATTGACCAACACGATAAACACATGGTGCATTAACCACTCGTTGATCACTGTGCATACAAAAAAATCCTGGCTGCATGTCGTAATAACAAGCTTGTGGCCATAGTTGAGTCCATGAGCTTAGTGTCATTTTTTTACAGCTTGCAATCGGCTGCTCTGTAAAAGTAATCCGGGAGGCTCTACAGAAACCTGATAACTTTTACTTTCGTAAGAAGGGCCGGTCTCTCCCCCTGCCACCACCCACAGTGGTTTCCCAGGCTCTCTTGTTCTTCCAGGGAACCCAGGACCACGATAAACAAACAGCTACATATAGAGGTGATGGAGGAACATCCATTTCATAATCTCCTCTGCAACTAATGAACCCGGAAAGCAAAGATGATTGCATCACTTACAGTTTCAGAGCTGTTATTCCCTGGCTGCTATGGCCAGGAAAGCAGCTAATACAGCACAATATGTGCTTGATTAGCTGCACTGGAGGTGGGGGAGACATTGGGGGTCTAATAGATCCCTGATGTCTCCATAAAAAGTATCTGTCCCCTTCCCAAAGCTATCACATAGGGGGCTTGTTGGCTCCCTTGTAATAGCAATAAAGTAAAATTTTAAAAAAGTGTAAAAAAAAGAAAAATTGTGATAAAATAAATAAAAATTATATTAAAAGAATTTAAAGCAGCTCCCTCCACCCCTAGTGCATATACACAAATGCGTCACGCTGGTGTATGTAAGCAGCAATTGCACCATTCATGTGAAGTATTAAAGTGACAGCAATAATTCTAGGGCCCTTTTTTTTATTTTAGGACAGAGTAAAGACCCCTTTCACACTGGAGGCGTTTTTCAGGCGCTACAGTACTAATAATAGCGCCTGCATAGCGCCTGAAAAAAGCCTCAGCTGCAAACCCAGTGTGAAAGGCCAACTGCTTTCACACTAGGGCGCTGCACTGGCAGGGCGTCACAAAAAGTCCTGCCAGCAGCTTCTTTGCAGCCTTGGAGGAGCGGTCAATACACCGCTCCTCCACCGCTCCTGCCCATTGAAAACATTGGGGCAGCGCCACTGCAGTGGCGTTTTGCGAGCGGATTTAACCCCTTTTCGGCCGATAGCGGGGCTTAAAACCGCCCCGCTAGCGGCCAAATAGCGCCGCTAAAAGGACGGGGTGGCTCAGTGTGAAAGGGGTCAAAGGGAAGGTTATAACCCTTGTGACAGAGTGTTGCCCTGCCAGGGTCTAAAAGGAGGTTGTGACCCAGAATTCTAAACTGGATGGGTTGAGGGGCTCCAGGGAGCTTGTGACAGGAAGGGGAAATTGGCTTTTCAGTTTCCTCAGTGTTTTCTAAAGGTCGTTTTGGGACCCGGAGATTTCAAAATGATCCAGGTGGGATGAAATCTTCAATCCTGGGTCCAGGTATTCAGAATGGCCAGCGTACTGATTGGTCAGGTGTGTGCTGGGCTTTTAATAACCACATGACCATGGTTCTGAGCTCCACTCCAGCAGACCGGAAGTCTGGCCCAGGAGTCAGGGGGGCTCCACGTGGGAGTCAGTGCAGTAAGAGGCTGCTAGCTGTGTGCACCAAGTTGGTCGGTGAACAGTCTGTAGGAGACAGACGAGGGCCTGGAGAGTAAGGCCAGAGCAGCAGCGCTGCAAGTGAGAGCCAAAAGGGCTGAATGTAGTTTATGTTGAAGGAGAAGGAATGCTGAAAACCCCTGTGACGGAAACCTGTGTTTATGTTTGCTGAACTTTCTTTTAATATAAATGGGCAAACAAAGTCCTTAAAGTTCTACACTTGGAGTGAACCCCTTACACCCCCTCATAAGTTTTTTTTTTTTACCATCTATGTCTCATTGTGGAGTTTTCCCTTTCACTTGACCGCAATATACAGGGATATGTAATGTAATACTGACACATAATCACACACATAGGTTGGACTTGATGGACTTGTGTCTTTTTTCAACCTCACCTACTATGTAACTATGTAACTTCCTGTTCCATAGCCAAAACAGTAAGTGAGAGGAAATCCCTCCAGAGTAAGGGAATCCGGGGATATGTTCCCATCGGAAGATTTCCCCTCTATGAGCCCTTTCACACTGAGCCGCCCGGGCGTCAGCGGTAAAACGCCGCTATTTTTAGCTGCGCTTTACCTTCGTTTTTGCGGCGCTATTCGGCCGCTAGCAGAGCGCTTTTAACCCCCGCTAGCGGCCGGAAAAGGGTTAAAACCGTGCGGCAAAGCGCTGCTACAGCAGCGCTTTGCCGGTGGTTTTGTGGCGCTGCCCATTGATTCCAACGGGCAGGAGTGCTTTAGGGGCGCATAGTTGCCAACATTGGGAAAAAATTATGTGGGACACTTTTTTGGCTGTAGGCGGAGCCGGACAATAATTAGGGGGCGGGGCATTCGTTTGTAGGCGTGGTTTAGCAAAAAATTATAAGTGCGGCGCGGCGAAAAATGGGCGTGGCTTATGCGGAAAGTGGGCGTGTCTTATAGGAAAATGGGCGTGTCTTGTGTGAAATTGGGCGTGGCTTGTGTGAAAAGTGGACGTGGCTTGTGTGAAAAGTGGGCGTGTCTTATAGGAAAATGGGCATGTCTTGCGTGAAATTGGGCGTGGCTTGTGTGAAAAGTGGACGTGGCTTGTGTGAAAAGTGGGCGTGTCTTATAGGAAAATGGGCGTGTCTTGCGTGAAATTGGGCGTGGCTTGTGTGAAAAGTGGACGTGGCTTGTGTGAAAAGTGGATGTGGCTTAAATGGGCGTGGCTCAAGAGGGTGTGGTTAGAGTCTGAGATGAATGAGGGATGGAGAGGGAAAGGGGGAGAGGGAAATGACGGGACAACAGCCCCAGATCCTACACAATAGAAATATGTGTATTCTAGAAAGTTTAACAATCAGCAGATAAAGATACTCCAAACGCCTGGTGTTAACGCTTCAATCATCCCGGCACCATGGTTGTTATGGTGTCAGGATGATTGAAGCGCATTATTTCTATTATTACATTGTAATATAAAATTAAATCATTCAACTCACCAGAATGCCGAATCAGTGGGATCCCTGAGCGTGTCACTAGCCACGTCGCCTGCCACCAGCAGAGTCTGTCCTTGCATCAGGTGCCACCAGCAGAGTCTGTCCTTGCATCAGGTGCCACCAGCAGAGTCTGTCCTTGCATCAGGTGCCCCCGCCAGAGTCTGTCCTTGCATCAGGTGCCCCCGCCAGAGTCTGTCCTTGCATCAGGTGCCCCCGCCAGAGTCTGTCCTTGCATCAGGTGCCCCCGTCAGAGTCTGTATAGACCCCCTCAGTGCAGACCCCCTCCATCAGTGCAGATCCCCTCCATCAGTGCAGATCCCCTCCATCAGTGCAGACCCCCCTCTATTATTGCAGCCACCCTCAGTGCAGCCCCCCCTCTATTAGTGAAGCCCCCCTCTATTAGTGCAGACCCCCCCTCAGTGCAGCCCCCCCTATTAGTGCAGCCCCCCCTCAGTTAGTGCAGCCCCCCCTCAGTTAGTGCAGCCCCCCTCAGTTAGTGCAGCCCCCCTCAGTGCAGCCCCCTCTCAGTGCAGTGCAGCCCCCCCTCAGTTAGTGCAGCCCCCCCCTCAGTGCAGCCCCCTCTCAGTTAGTGCAGCCCCCCCCTCAGTGCAGCCCCCTTCAGTTAGTGCAGCCCCCCTCAGTGCAGCCCCCCTCAGTTAGTGCAGCCCCTCCCAGTTAGTGCAGCCCCCCCTCAATGCAGCCCGGGCCCCCGCACAGTGCAGGAGCGGCCGGTGTTCTGCCGAGAACGTTCCACTCGGCAATGGAGGACCCCCTGTACTGCGCAGGCGCAGCGCAGCGCTTGCGCAGTACGGGGCTGGGAGCTTTCAGCAAGACACGGCGACGACGCAGTGTCTTCTGCTCGCTTCAGTGGAGAGGGGAGGGGCCGTGCAGCTAAAGAAGGCGCTTCATTGGCTGCACGGAACGAGCCCCCTTCCCCTCTCCACTGAACACTAGAGGAAGAGAGAGCGGCGGCGCCGGCCGCCATTTTGCTGGAGCCCGCTGCTCCAAAAAAACAAAAAAAACCAACATTCCCGATTTTCCTGGAAATCCCGAATTCGGGACACTCTCCAATCGGGACGAGGGTCCCAAAATCGGGATTGTCCCGGGAAAATCGGGACTGTTGGCAACTATGGGGGCGGTGAGTTCACCGTTCCTAATGCGCTCCAAAGAAGCTGCTGGCAGGACTTTTTCTGATGCCCTGCCAGCGCACCGCTCCAGTATGAATGGAGCCGCTGTTTCAGGGCGCTTTGCAGGCGCTATTTATAACGCTATAGAAAGGGATCTATTACTTTTCTGGTGTCAACCCAAAATTTGGGATTTACTTTACTTTCACTTTTGATAATAACAGTAAACAGGAAAAATAGAGAGGGCAATTCACAGACAGCAATAAAAACTGACAGGTGTTCTAATCTCTCTCCACTCTATCCAAAACTTAAAAAAATAAGTTTTGCCTTTAGTTATACTTCAACTCTACACTGATAACCTGTAAAGGTTTTTAAAGCGTCACCTATGAAAAATTTTAGGTACTGTAGTTTGTTGCCATTTTACAGGTGCATGTAATTTTGAGGCATGTTTGGTATCTATTGACTCAACACAACATCATATTTAATATTTTACCAAAAATTGTGGGTCTTCTTTTGTATTTATGTGCACTAAAATTTGTTTTAGTGTATTTTTTCCAGAAATTTTGCATTTGATAAACGGCTGCGCAAATATCACGTGACCTAAAAAATGGCACAACAACAGCTATTTTATCCCCCACAGTCTGTGCTTTCAGATAATATATCATATTTAGGTGGTTCTACGTAATTTTCTTGTAAAAAAACAAAACAGATCTTTCATGTGTGCGAAGAAATAAAGAAAATTGTCCCAAACAGCAAGTTGGTAAACCCAATAAAAACATAAACAAACGTGCAATGAAAAATACATTAAAAACTGAAACGCAAAAAAGTGAACCTAGCCTTATGCTCTGTACACACGATCTGAAAAATCGGACTACAGATCGTTCGTTTTTTTTTTGTATGCTAGTCGTATAGCGAACCTGAAGAGTTGACTAAAGTTACGAAAATTCTTGTGCAACAGAGCTACAGGCATCATTCAGATATCGTCTTTTAGAGCCGGCGAATCTGTGAACCATAAGAACGATCATAGCGGCTGTTCCGCCGCTTGATCGTTCTTACGGGAGGCGAGAAGGGACGTCCCCCCCTCCCTCCGCCCTCTGGTGCTTCTACCAACTCACCGCTATGATCGGTGAGTCGGACATAGGATCCGCCAGCCCTGGATGTTCAGAATAGAGATTTCCGGCGTACCAGATGGTCGCCGGAGTCTCTATGATCGTTCGGAGGCTGGGTGCGATGTTATGACGTCACGCCCTGCCTCTGTATTCAAAAAACAGCGCCGCTTTGTTTTTTTTGTTTTTTTTATTTCATGCTTTCCAACCTAGAGGTTAGATGCGGGGTCTTATTGACCCCATATTTCACTCTAAAGAGCACCTGTCATGCTTATTCCTATTACAAGGGATGTTTACATTCCTTGTAATAGAAATAAAAGTGATCAAAAAATTTTTGGGGGAAAAAAAGTGTCAAGCTAAAATAAATAAAGTAAAATTAACAATAAAATTTTTTTTTTTTTAAAGCGCCCCTGTCCCCGTGAGCTTGCACGCAGAATCGAACGCATACATAAGTCCCGCCTACATATGAAAACGGTGTTCAAACCACACATGTGAGGTATCGCCACGAACGTTACAGCGAGAGCAATAATTTTGGTCCTAGACCTCCTCTGTAACTCAAAACATGTAACCAGTAAACATTTTTAAAGCGTCGCCTAAGGGGATTTTTAAGTAGCGAAGTTTGGCACCATTCCGCGAGCGTGTGCAATTTTGAAGCGTGACATGTTAGGTATCTATTTACTCGGCATAATTTTATATTTTACATTATGCAAAAACATTGGGCTAACTTTACTGTTTTTTTTTTTTTTTAAAGCACAAAACTGTTTTTTTCCAAAAAAAAAACGCATTCGAAAAATTGCTGCGCAAATACCGTGCGAGATAAAAAGTTGCAATGACCGCCATTGTATTCTCTAGGGTTTTGCTAAAAAATATATATAATGTTTGGGGGTTCTATGTAATTTTCTAGCAAAAAAAATGATGATTTTTACATGTAGGAGAGAAATATCAGAATTGGCCTGGTAGGCAAGTGGTTAAATGTACATATAATCCTATTGGAAGATTTCTGTCAAAATGAATTTTCAAGCAGCAAGGATGAATATTAATCTGATTTTTTATTCTGGGTTAAATATTATTGTGATTGCAGCCTAATAAAATTTATGAATCACATTCAAAACTTCTTATATATATATATATATATATATATATATATATATATATATATATATATATATATATATATATATAAACTTATCCATAAAGCATTGGGATAAGCGAATATAAATAATGTGTCTTCTTTGTATTTCTTACAGGAATCACAATGTGTCAAAGTCTTCTGCACATTTTCTAAGTCTACTGGTCCCTCCCCGCGAGAGGCCTGTCCTTCCACTCTTGCTGTGACAATGCCTGTTGTGCTGAAACCTCCCACAACTGTCTACACCAGATTCTCACAGGAGCTCCACTGTGGCTGCAGGTAGGGAACACACATTCCTTCAGTGAATTCACAGGGAAGGCAGTTTGTAAACCCAGGCAACACAATTCTGACACATGTGGATGTACGAAAAGTTTCCTTCGCTAGCTCTCAGCTCCCAAGGAGGAATGGACATCTGGAGACTCTAAGTTCCCCTTTTGTAGTTTCACTTTGTCAAAGTAAGTAGAAAAAGTTTCACAAGTTGTGGAAATGACTGTGGCTATGGCATTCAGAGATTGGTTCGCTGTAATCGGCTCAGCACTCGCAGATCACATTGTGGCTGAAAGCAAACAGATGTTTAAGAAACACGCTTGTTATAATTGTGGCCTGCAAATCACCTGCAAAAAAAATTGAAGTATCATAGAATGTGTATGTGTTATATTCCTAAACAGACTTCTGAAAGTGACAGAATAATTATTTCATGCATTCTGATTATATAAACTGTACTTTATTTTTATAGTCGGTACGGTGGCTTAGTGGTTAGCACTTATGCCTTGCAGCACTGGGGTCTTTGCTTTGAATCTTGGTCAGCACACTATCTGTATGAATTTTGAATGTTATGCATGGATTTTCTGGTTGGTCAATTGGCTCATGTCCTAATTGACCCTAGTAGGGGTATGCAAATTGGCCATGCACTTGTGTTATCACATTCTGGATGCCAGTCCCAAACTGAGCAATTGGTGGGGGACAAGGAAAGACCTGGTGACCTTGCAAAACATTTGCCAAGAAATGTCTAGAGAAAAAGGCTTTTAAGTGTATCAGACATGATACCCAAAGAGCTTGCCCAACGAATTGTTGAGATTACCAAAGGCACCAACCTGACATCAACATGGCGCCTCTGGCTGACTCCAGAATTGTAATCCTTTCTGGGTTCCCAACTTCATTGACTCCATGTGACTAATAAAGGGGGGAATCCCACTGTTGGATTTTTTTCTGCAACTTTACATGAAAGAGAATGGAGAAACTCTAGGGACATACTGTGGCATGTTGGGGTGGTTCAGTACACCAACACATTAAAATCAATGTAATGTAACTTAAAGCGGAAGTAAACCCATAGATTTAACAGTTAAAAACCGGTTACATTTCCGGCACGTGCCGGAAATGTAATGCCCCGTACACACGGTCGGATTTTCCGATGGAAAATGTCCGATCGGAAATTCCGACCGTGTGTGGGCTCCATCGGACATTTTCCATCAGATTTTCCAACACACAAAGTTTGAGAGCAGGATATAAAATTTTCCGACAACAAAATCCGTTGTCGGAAATTCGGATCGTGTGTACACAAATCCGACGGACAAAGTGCCACGCATGCTCAGAATAAATAAAGAGATGAAAGCTATTGGCCACTGCCCCGTTTATAGTCCCGACGTACGTGTTTTACGTCACCGCGTTTAGAACGATCGGATTTTCCGACAACTTTGTGTGACCGTGTGTATGCAAGACAAATTTAAGCCAACATCCGTCGGAAAAAATCCTAGGATTTTGTTGTCGGAATGTCCGAACAAAGTCCGACCGTGTGTACGGGGCATAACTCTCACATTGGTTGTGCTCTCAACCAAACTGTCTAACTATCCAATGGCTGGTGTCATAACTGATCACATGTGCAGCTTTATGGCAGTTAGTGATTAAACAGAGGCCAAGATGGCAGCTTCCTTGGCTGAAAACGATAGGAGGGTTTACTTCCACTTTAAGGGCCATTCACATCTGAGCTTCAAAAATCATGTCTGTGGCGTACAAAGTGCGATATGAGTGTGGTGGAGAGGTGCCCTAAGAGGATATCTACAATTACACTGGATGTACAATGGCATCAAACTGTTTCATGCAAGTATTTTTTGGAGAAAGCTGTCAAAACACGACATGAACAACTGGGTAGATTAGAACTGAACCACTGTTCTTATAAGTGATTGTCTTGTGTTGCACAAAACTTAAAGGCTGTAAGGCTATGTCATAGGTGTGCGCAGCCTATTGCATTATTGTGTGCACCCCAAAGTTCCAACACACATAAATGCCACCTTCTGTCACAGGAAGGGGGCTCTGGTGGTGGGAGGCAGTCGATTGGGAGCATATTATGGTACACCCTAAATACTGGTGTAAGGTGTTCCTAAAGTTAAACCTAGACTTTAATACAATGGGGGCATTTACACTGGCCACTGGCACCCCAAACCACCCACCTGGTGCTGCTTCTGGATAATGCTAATGCACATGGGGTGATTAGGGTGTGCCCAGGCACACCCGGCACACCCTGCGCGCACGCCTATAGGCTATGTTCACATCTGAGCGTATTGGAATCGCAGGCAGAATCTCGCAATTCTGCCTGAGATTCCAGGATCGCAGAAAAATCTGCGACATGTATGCGGTGCCATTATTTCCTAATGCCAAACACACCTGGTTCAGTGCCAAAATTTGGTACATGAGCTTTTTTGGTGCATTTTTGGAGTGGTAGGAGACTCATTTAAAATGAATGGTGCTGCCCAAAAACACGCCACAGAAACATGATGCTGGAGCATTGCTAGATGTAGCTCAGATGTGAACAGGGTCTAAAGGCTCTTTCATTTTTAAGAAACAACCTCATGTACTTTTGCTGTACTATATTATTGGCCATTTTAGGCTACAGATGGCTTACCAAAATCTGCCTGCTGTGTCATTCAATGAGATTACTGGACAGGAAGTTAGATGTATGCAAGAAAACACCTAAGTTCTAGAATTTTATCTCATTCATCTTTAGTTCTCTAAATCCCTTGTAACGCTTACATAAAAACTATAAGATCAGTACGGCTGGCAATAGACATTAGGGAGAGGCTGAACAGACCACTTCTGATAGCAGCTAAAATGTAATGCCGCGTACACACGATCAGTTTTCTCGTCGGAAAAAGATATGATTGCTTTTCTGACGGCATTCCGCTCAAGTTTACCTTGTATACACACGGTCACACAAAAGTTTGCTGAAATTACGATCGTCAAGAACGCGGTGACTTACAACACTACAACGACTCGAGAAAATGACGTTCAATGCTTCTGAGCATGCGTCAAATTGTTTCTGAGCATGCATAGGGATTTTGCGCGTCGGAATTGCCACAGACGATCACATTTTCAGGAACTTTTCCCGACCGAAAAATTAAGAGCATGCTCTCAATCTTTTGCTTGCTGGAATTCGGCCAGCAAAAGTCCGATGGAGCATACACACGGTTGCATTTTCCGACAAGTAACTCTCATCGGTCTTATGCGGGCCGAAATTCCGATCGGCCCGCGGCATTAGTGTATAGAATTAATAATTCAAAAAAAAAACCTCTAGAAAACTTTAAGGGACAACTGTATTTAAGCAATCCATTGTGACGTGTGGTATCATGGCGTGCATTAATGTGCGTTGCATTCAAATTGCCCATTCATTATGAATGGGCTGCCAACACATCACAGCCAGTAAAAAAAAATGTGCATGACCATTTTTTTTAAACACAGCATATCACAACATACTGTATAGACAGTATGTTGTGGTGCTACGGGCTGTACTGTACAATTTATTGGGGTGTCATTCACAATGAACTGTGGGCCAGATGTGGCCCTTAGCTTGCTTTTATCTGGCCCTTTGGGCACCATTCCATCCACTGACACCAATGTTGGGGCACCATTCCTCCCACAGACACCAATGTTGGGGCACCATTCCTCCCACAGACACCAATGATTGGACACCATTCCTCCCACAGACACAAATGATGGGGCACTATTCCTCCCACAGAAACCAGTGATGGGGCACCATTCCTCCCACTGACACCAATGACAGGGTACTATTCCTCCCACAGACGCCAATGATGGGGCACTATTCCTGCCATGGACACCAATGACGCGGCTCTATTCCTCCCGCAGACACCAATGACGCGGCTCTATTCCTCCCACAAACACCAATGATAGGGTGCCATTCCTCCCACAGACACCAATGATGGGGTACTATTCCTCCAACAGATACCAACAATTGGGCATTACTTCTCCCACTGATACCAACAGTAGGACACTATTCCTCCCACTAAAACAAATGATGGGGCATTGTTTACTCCCATTGATGCCGGGGCATTTTCTACTCCCACTGGCCACAGTCCAGCACCCCCTAAAACCTAAAGGACAGTAAACTGGCCCTTTTTTAGAAAGTTTGGAGACTGCTGCTCTAAACCGATGAACTGTAAAGCCCCATACACACATCAGATTTTCTGCTGATTTTTGTCTTCAGATTTACCAAAACCATATAATATGAGGTCAAACCTTAGGAGTTTCAATTTGTATGCAATCAGGCAGGCCCCTGCACTACATGGTTTTGGTAAATCTAAAGACAAAAATCAGCAGAAAATCTGATAGTGTGTATGGGGCTTAAAGGTTCTTGAAGCATCTCCCATGAACAGTTATGGGTATTATAGTTTCTCTCCTTTTCGTGGGTACTTTTGAGACTCAACATATTTTGTATCTGTTTACTGGACACATTCTCATATTTTATATTTTACTGAACATTTGGTAATGTTATGGTGTTTGTGTTCAATAACATTCATTTGAATGCATCTTTGGGTTAAAATATTGATCTGATAAACAGGTGTTAAAATATTCTGCGACATAAAAAAATGTAGCTACCTTCACTTTATTCTTTAGGTCCTCTCCTTTCAGAAAACATACTGCTTTTGGGGTTTAAGTGTGTCTCCATGTAAAAAAATTTGCATTTTGTTATGTGTCAACAAAGGAGAAAATCAGTCTAATAGCGAAGGGGTTAAAATTTCTGCAGATTTTTTTTCTTAATGATGGGCTCTATAAAAGTTCACAAAACTGCACAATTCTTGTATTAAGCATTTTATTTTTAATTTGGATGCTTAAAGCTGAACCATAGGCAGATATAAAAGACACAAATCAATGCAGCTCTGTATTCATTAATACACCATTAACTGTTTTTTTTTTCAATGCAAGCAGTTTAAGTTCATGAATTTGAGAGCTCAGACTGGGAAAAGGAGAAGCAGCAAAAGGATCAGATGTCCTGAGTTCAGAGGAAGTGGACTGAATGATGTTGGCCCTCAGACTGAGGACATCTAGTGGCATAAAAAAAGTTCTGCAGGGGAAATCTGTTGATTGAAGGTGAACTATTGCAGCAAAACACGGTTTTGTCATTTATCTTGTTATTTTTAGGTTGGGTTTTTCGTTAACCACTTCCGGACCAGCCGCCGCAGTTATACTGCGGCAGGTTGGCTCAGCTGAGCAAATCGATGTTACCTTATGTCACTTTTCCTTTTGGCCACTAGGTGTGCGCACACCTGCATCGTGTGCCTGGAGCCGATGCGAGTCGCCGGGCACCCCAGCGATCGCTCGTGACAGAGAGAGAACCGGGATCTGTGTGTGTAAACACACAAATCCTGGTTCTTTCAGGGGAGTAGAGACAGATTGTGTGTTCATACTAAGTATGAACACTGATCTCTCTCTCCTCCTAGACAGTTCCATCCCCCCTACAGTTAGAACACAGTGAGGGAACACAATTAACCCCTTGATCACCCTCTAGTGTTAACCTCTTCCCGAACCAGTGAAATTTATACAGTAATCAGTGCATTTTTATAGCACTGATCGCTGTATAACTGTCAATGGTCCCAAAATCATGTCAAAAGTGTCCAATTTGTCCGCCGCAATATCGCAGTCCCGATAAAAAATGCAGATCGCCACCATTACTAGTAAAAAAAGAAACACACGGGTGTGAACGGGTCCCAAAATAATAGTAATAGTAATCCTGTTGTCATGCATAGACAAACCCATGTAAAATTGCACAGGTGTGAACAGGGTCTGTTTTGATTTGCCACTAAAAAAAATGTGCCTGTTAGCTGAAAGAAATATCATTTGAAAAGGTGATACATAAAATCCACTGTCTTTTCAAAATATTCAAGTACTGTATCAAATTTGGCCAGACCAATCTTTAAAGTATACCTGCCACTTAGACAACATTATTTCGCCCTAGTTGCCACACATCGGAGGGGTGTCAGGCCATACCCGGGTGACACTCGCCAGAGGGGTGTCACCCAGGGCCGGCCACCTGATTGCCTCCGCCGCTCAATAACACAGGAGAAGGGAGCAGGAGGCAGAACGGGAAAGAGAAACAGCAGCGCTGAATAGACAGTGATAGCTGCCGGAGTTAACTTCCAAGTAAGCCAGCAGGTGATTGGGTGCTATCTCCCATTCTGCCTCCTGCTCCCTGCTCCGCTCTCCTGTGTCTCCTGCCCTGCCCAAATAATGTAGGAAGGGGCAGAGCTGTGGGGGGTAGGGGCTGTGTAATGCAAAGGGGTCCAGAGGTGTGGGGGACTGTGTGATTTAAAGGGGTCCAGAGGTGTGGGGGCTATGTAATGTAAAGGGTTTCAGAGGTGCGGGGGCTGTGTAATGTAAAGGGTCCAGAGATGTGCGGCAGCTGTGTAATGTACAGGGGTCCAGCGGTGCGGGGTCTGTGTAAAGTAAAGGGATCCAGAGGTGCGAGGGCTGTGTAATTCAAAGATGTCCAGAGGTACGGGGGAGGTACGGGGCTGTGTAATGTAAAGGGGGTCTTCCTACATTTTACCCTTAGTTAAAGCTGCAGTCCTATAGATTTCTATTAGGTTGCACGTTTTTTTCTGCATTTTCTGAAAGCGCACCAAAAGTCCCACATGCTGCATCTTTGGCGCACTTTCAGAAAACAGGAAAATAATTGTACGTTTAAGTTAACTCCAGCAGCTCCCACTCTCTATTCAGCACTGCTGTTTCTCTCTCACGTTCTGCTTCCTCCTCCACTCTCCTGTGTCTCCCGCTCTGCATGCCCGAATAATGTAGGAAGGGGCAGAGCTGCTGGGGTAGGGGCTTTGTAATGCAAAGGGGTCCAGAGGTGTGGGGGGCTGTGTAATGTAAAGGGGTCCAGAGGTGTGGGGGGATGTGTACTTTAAAGGGCTTCAGAAGTGTGTGGGGGGCTGTGTAGTGTAAAGGGGTCCAGATGTGTGGGGGGCTGTGTTATGTAAAGGGGTCCAGAGGCGTGGGGGCTTTGTAATCTAAAGGAGTCCAGAGGTGTGGGGGAGTTGTGTAATGTAAAGGGGTCCAGAGGTGTGGAGCTGTGTAATGTAAAGGGGTCCATAGGTGTAAGGGCTGTATAATGAAAAGGGGTCCAAAGGTGCAGGGGCTGTGTAATGTAAAGGGGTGTCTTCCTACATTTTACCCGCAGTTATAGCTCCTATAGATTTCTATTAGGTTGCACGTTTTTTTCTGCATTTTCTGAAAGCGCACCAAAAGTTCCACATGCTACATCTTTGAGGCACTTTCAGAAAACAAGAAAATATTTTTTTTGGTGGGGAGGGGGGTTAAACCATGCTTTACTGCACCAGGTGACAACAACCCCAGTGATGCCACTGGCAGCACATAGTAAGTGTGCCACTGGCAGTTACACATGTATTTCTGTCTGGCGCCAGCCGCCCGATGACAATCCTCAGGTCGTTTGGCACCGTTTTTGTAGAGGAAGAGGAGGGGCCTGGCTGCCCGGGGGAGCAGAGGGAGAAGGATTCTTCCGTGTTCCGGGCTGCAGTGCACGGGGGCACTACACGTGCGGTGTGCCACCTGCCTGCATGGGGGGGGGGGGGGGTTCCCAGATATAGGATACGCCCCAGGTGCCAAATGCTCTAAGTATGCCCCTGGTGAATTTATTTAAAGTGATTTCAATAGAAAAAACAAACATGTTATATGTACCTGCTCTGTTGCAGTGGATTTGCACAGAGCAGCCCCAATCTTCCTCTTTTTGGGTCCCTCTTCTGTGCTCCTGGCCCCTCCGTCCTGTTGAGTGCCCCCACAGCAAGCAGCTTGCTATGGGGCACCCGAGACTAGTCACAGCTCCCTGTGCCCGGCCCGTCCTCTCTCTCCTGATTGGCTGACTGACTTTGATAGCAGTGGGAGCCAATGGTGCCGCTGCCATATTTCAACCAATCAGGAGGGAGACATCGCTGGACAGAGATGGGGCTCGGGCAAGTATTAGGGGGGCTGCTACACACAGAAGGCTTTTTTTGCATTCTATGCATTAAGATAAAAAAACCCTTCTGACTTTACAACCCCTTTAAAAGGAAAAACTGAACTGACATAAGTATTGCTTTGTGCATTAGTGCAAAGGCATGTTGGAACAGGAAGGGGCCATCCCCAAACTGTTCCCACAATGTTGGGAGCATGAAATTGTCCAAAATGGTTTGGTATGCGGACGCCTTAAGAGTTCCCTTCACTGGAACTAAGAGGCCAAGCCCAACCCCTGAAAAGCAACCCCACATGGTAATCACCCCTCCACCAAATGATTTGGACCAGTGCACAAACAATTCATCAAGTCCCCCCCCCCTTCAACCTGTAGGTTTAAGGGAATAAAATGACTTATCTATGGGCTGTTTGATGCAACCACATCCAAGGGTTATAAACGGCAGTATATTAAATTTTTGGTTTTGGTTTTAATACCACTTTAAAGCGTGTCTAAGTTTAGCTACGGAAGCATCAAAGGAAATCTCATACCCAGCAACATAAATCTCATACTCTGTATGCAGATACCAACTTGCCAGTAGGCCCCTCCCACAAAGTTTACCCCTTTTTTTGGTCAGATAGGCAAAAGGAGTGAGGCTGGACATGACATAGTAGCACCTCGTTGTAGGACCTCCTTGGGCACTTTGAAAGACAGAACAAAGTACAAGTAGGCAGCACCTGTGGCTTCCAAATTTCAGGTACCGCTATCCTAAGTACAGTGGAACCTTGGATTATGAGTATAATCCGTTCCAGGAGAATGCTTGTAATCCAAAGCACTCGCATATCAAAGGGAGTTTCCCCATAGAAGTCAATGGAAACGAAGATAATTCCTTCCGCATTGACTTCTATTGCATGCATCGGAGAGCCTCGGAAATACTCAGGGACAGCTCGGCTGAACTCGGAAACACTCGGAAAGGCTCGGAAACACTCAGGGACGGAGTATTTCAAAGTGTTTCCGGGTATTTCCGAGTGATTCCGAGTATTTCCGAACGGTTCCAAACCATTCCGAGTATCACCAGTGCCCCCCGCACCTCTGGCCAAATGCGGTACTGCACACCACATTAGCTTGAATTCTGCTCGTTTTACTAGACAACACTTGCAAACCGAGTCAGGATTTAAAACAAAAAGTTGCTTGTCTATCAAAACGCTCGTTAACGGCATTACTCGTTAACCAAGGTTCCACTGTAACAGGTTTGATGTCAGCAGGTTGGGATTTACATCAGTGTAGTTTGACTGCATGGAAACATTCATCTTTTATATGAATTCACTCTGTTATAAAGATCTACATACAATATCTGTTGATATCTAAAACTTTTACAAATTTCAGAAAAAGCTGAAAGGAAATGTTGGTGGAATGTGCCGTGCTACGTGCTCTTTGTGTGTCAGTTTTGCAGTTTGGGTTTTGGGTTGCATGAACTTTTTGTATTAGCTTTGCCTGCTCTCTGGTTTTCTTGCACTCGCAGGCACACCATTATAAAAACCTGCTTTACCACTTGTTTGCTCACTTCCTTTAAACAGGCCATGCTACGAGAGTCAGATCTTCATAAATGACTCATTAAAGGATCTCAGCAATTTAAGAAAACGGGGCTGAACTAGAGCGTGTGCTTGAAGAAATATTAAGCCTGCAATGCGAGTTACTTGAAAGACGAGTTACGTAGGAGTTTGTCACCAGGATAAAAGTGCTTAGCTGTGCAACAACTCGCTAATAAAATAAAGAATTATATTTATATTAAAGGATAATTATAGATTTGTGCAGTTATTTTTTAAAGCCCAATTGTGGCTTCTTTTTTTTAGTGAGTCGATGAAATCAGGATGCTGAATAAATTATGATGAATGCATACCTCCCAATTTTCTGAGTTAGTAATGAGGGACACAGCACAAGGTTTGTTGTCAAAGGATACGCACTCACTTTACGCAGACCATGAAGAATTAATACCCAATAAAAGATCGATAAACTGGTTCTTTAGTGTATTTTCATCTCTACTTTTCCTTTGTATTGGCTTTCGAAAATAACTAGGGCAACAACTCTTAAACTGCATGCACAAGGGTGCCCAGTTGCCAGCAGCCTGTTAAAGCTTATGACAGGCTGAAATACACTATATTGCCAAAAGTATTGGGACACCTGCCTTTACACACACTTGAACTTTAATGGCATCCCAGTCTCTAGGGTTCAATATTGAGTTGGCCCACCCTTTGCAGCTATAACAGCTTCAACTGTTCTGGGAAGGCTGTCCACAAGGGGTAGGAGTGTGTCTATGGGAATGTCTGACCATTCTCCAGAAGCGCATTTGTTAGATCAGGCACTGATGTTGGACGAGAAGGCCTGGTTTACAGTCTCCGCTCTAATTCACCCCAAAGGTGTTCTATCAGGTTGAGGTCAGGACTCTGTGCAGGCCAGTCAAGGTCCTCCACTCTAAACTCGCTTATCAATGTCTTTATATCTTTTTGCACTGTTCCAAATCATTTGTTGGAGGGTGGTTTATGGTGAGGGGTTGTTTTTCAGGGGTTGTGCTTGTCCCTTTAGTTCCAATGAAGGGCAGTCTTAAGGCATCAGCATACCAAGACATTTTGGACAATTTCATGCTCCCACCTTTGTGGGAACAGTTTGAGGATGGCCCCTTCCTGTTCCAACATGACTGCGCACCAGTGCACAAAACAAGGTCCATAAAGACATGGATGAGCGAGTTTGGGGTGCAGGAACTTGACTGGCCTGCACAGAGTCCTGACCTTAACCCGATAGAACACCTTTGGGATGATTTAGAGTGGAGACTGAGAGCCAGGCCTTCTCGTCCAACATCAGTGCTTGACCTCACAAATGCGCATATGGAAGAATGGTCAAACATTCCCATAGACACACTCCTAAACCTTGTGGACAGCCTTCCCAGAGGAGTTGAAGCTGTTACAGCTGCAAAGGGTGGGCCAACGCAATATTGAACCCTACGGACTAAGACTGGGATGCCAATAAAGCTCATGTGCGTATTATTATATTATTATTATTATACGAGATTTATATAGCACCAACAGTTTATGCAGCGCTTTACAATGTATAAGGGGGACAACACAATTACAGTACAGTTCAATACAAAAGGTACAGGAGGGCCCTGCTCGTAGAGCTTACATTCTAAAGGGAGGGGGTGGTGGTACAAAAGGTAATAGCTGCAAAGAATGATTTGATGGGAGTGGCTCAGGGACAGTTATGTGGGTGTTGGATAGGCTTCCCTGAATAAATGAGTTTTCAGGGATCTCCTAAAGGTGGACAGGGTAGGGGCTGATCAGTCATACTGGGGCAGGGAATTCCAGAGGATGGGAGAGGCTCTGGAGAAGTCCTGAAGGCGAGCATGGGAGGAGGTAACAAGGGAGCTAGAGAGCAGGAGGTCCTGGGAGGAGCGGAGGGGGCGATTTGGGCGATATCGGCAGATGAGGTTGGTGATGTAGCTGGGGGCAATGTTGTGAATGGCCTTGTATGTTATGGTTAGCATTTTGAATTTTACACGGTGGGGTAGGGGAAGCCAGTGAAGGGATTGGTAGAGAGGAGCAGCAGTCACGGATCGATTAGTGAGGTGTATTAGTCTAGCAGCAGCATTCATAATAGACTGAAGGGGAGATAGCCTATCTATGGGTAGGCCATTAAGGAGAGAGTTGCAATAGTCGAGGCGGGAAATAATCAAGGAGTGAATAGGTTGCTTTGTGGTGTCATTAGTCAGGAAGGGTCGAATTCTGGAGATATTGCGGAGGTTAAGGCGGCAGGATTTAGCCAGTGATTGGATATGGGGGCTGAAGGAGAGGTCAGAGTCAAGGATTACACCCAGGACCCTGGCATGTGTGGAGGGACCAATGGTTGTGTTGTTGATATTAATGGTGAAGTCACAGGAGGTGGACCGTGAAGGAGGAAATATTACAAGCTCAGTTTTAGAAAGATTAAGTTTGAGGAAGTGGTGTGACATCCATACCGATATGTCATTATGTCATTCAGCAAGTTTGAGATCCGTGAGGAGATAGCGGGGGTGAGTTGAGAAGTGGAGAGATAGATCTGTGTGTCATCGGCATAGAGGTGGTATTGGAAGCCATGGGAGGTTATCAACTGGCCCAGGGAAGAGGTATAGAGTGAGAAAAGGAGAGGCCCAAGGACGGAGCCTTGGTGTACCCCAACAGAAAGAGGAAGGGGAGCGGAGAAGATGGAGTTGTAAGTGACACTGAAAGTGCTCTGAGATAGGTAGGAGGAGAACCAGGATAATGCAGAATCACGGAGGCCAAGGGAGTGTAATTTGCTGAGGAGCAGCAGGTGGTCAACTGTGTCAAAGGCAGCAGAGAGGTCTAAAAGTATGAGTATGGAGTAGTGGCCATTGGTTTTGGCAGTTATTAGGTCATTGGTAAGTTTTAGTAGGGCAGTTTCAGTAGAATGTTGTAGGCGGAAGCCAGACTGTAGGGGGTCGAGAAGGTTGTTGTCCGTGAGGTAGCGACTCATTTGGTCATGAACAAGGCGTTCGATGAGCTTGGAGGCAAACGGGAGAAGGGAGATAGGTCTTAAGTTATGCAAACAGGTGGGGTCTAGTGAGGGTTTTTGCGAGTATGGGGGTAACCAGTGCATGTTTGAGTGGGGAAGGAAAGGTGCCGGAGGAGAGGGAGAGGTTGAAGATGTGGGTTAGAGAGTTGAGGATAGAGTGTGAAGGTGGTCGCAGTAATTGAGAGGGGACAGGGTCCAGGGGACATGTAGTGAGGTGGGCCATGGAGAGGAGTTTATCAAATTCTTCTGTGGTAACTGGGCAAAAGGAGGAGAGTATTGAGTGTGGTGTTGGACCTGATATGTTGGGTAGGGGAGGAATTTGAATGCTGGATATCTCCTTGCGAATTGTGTTGATTTTGCTATTGAAGTGGTTGGCAATATGTTGAGCGGTAAGCAAGTTGGTGGGTGGGGGCAGTGGGGGGTGAAGTAAGGAATTAAGGGTAGAAAAGAGTTGACAAGGTTTGGATGAGAGGGTTTTGATGAGAGTGTTGTAACAGGTTTGTTTAGCAGTGTGGAGGCAGGAGTTGTATTTGAGAAGGACAGATTTGTAGAGGGTAAAATCTTGCAGGGATTTAGATTTAAGCCATGCTCGCTCAAGAGCATGGCTGTGTCTCTTGAGACTTCTGGTGTCGTCTGTTTGCCAGGGTTGTGGCAGATGGGGCCTGGTTCTGCGTGTAGAAAGAGGAGCAAGTACGTCTAGGGAGGATGACATTGTGGTGTTGTAGATGGAAGTGGTTAGGTCTGGGCAGGACAGGGGTGCGATTTTGTCATAAAGGCCATCAGTAGCAGAGTGAAGAAGGGAAGGTTTGAGGTTGCGAAGGTTCCTGCGGGTAGTGGTTTGTGGGTTGGCAGCATGGGATATAGGAGACAAGGAGAGTGTGAAACGGATAAGGTTGTGATCAGAGAGAGGAAAGGGTGCGTTGGAGAGATTGCAGGGAGTGCAGCGATGGGAGAATACAAGGTCGAGAGTGTTGCCGTTGGAGTGAGTGGTGGTTTTGCGTATAAAGACAGATGTCCCAATACTTTTGGCATTATAGTATATGTGGCAGCTGAAAGCTGTACCAAACAGCATTCATGATAGACTGAAGGTGGGATAACCTGTGTAGAAGTAGGTCTATGAAGAGGGAGTAACAATAGTCAAGGCGAGACATAACAAGTGAGTGATTTAGTTGCTTAGTGGTTTCATCAGTTAAAAGGGGGCATATTTTGGAGATTTGGATTGGAGATTTTGGAGATTTGGATAGTGATTGGATTTAGGGCTGAAAGAACAGGTCAGAATTCAGGATTACACCCCGCATCCTGGCAGGAGGAAAGGGACTGATAGTTGTATTATTGATCTTGATGGAGAAGTAAGGGGAGAAGGCACGGGCTGGGTGAAATATCATGAGCTCAGCTTTAGAAAGATTGAGTTTGAGTTATGCAGACATCCCAAGTCTCCCGCAAGGTGCGGGAGTCTCCCGCATTTCTGCTGCGGCTCCCTGACACCTGCAAGCGCCTCCCGATATCCTGGCTGCAGGGCCGATCCTGGATGGTTCCCTGGTTCACAGCCGGGAATGATCGGTGTGGCGGCCGGAGGAGGAGGACACAGGAAACAACTGGGAATGATTGGTGTAGTGGCAGGGACAGCTGTGAACACTGATGTCCTGTATAGCTTTTTAGACAGCCGCGGGAGTCTCCTTCTCTCCCTCCCGCGGCTGTCGGCCAAAAAGCTATACAGGGAGATCAGTATTTACAGATGTTCCTCCCGCCACACCAATCATTCCAGGTTGTTCCCTCTTTTCTCATCCCCCTACCGCTCCTTTGGCCACCTGTCCTTCTCGGCGGCAAAAGTTTTTTAAATAATAATTTTTAAAATAACAATTAAATTTGTTTCCAATTTTTTTCACAATTCTTTTTGGAGGGAGGGGGTTGGGGCAGTGGATAGTGTTGGTAAGGCAGGGGGGAGTGGTGTCAGTAGTTCTTTATTTTTTATAATTTTTTGCATGCCACCTCCTTGAAATGAGTTTGTCACCTCCCTGAAATGAGTTTTTGCAGGTTGGGATGTCTGGTTATGTATGTTCTATGCCTATGCTTCTCAGCAGTCTTACTAACGTTTTTTTACTTGTCTTTGTACAAGAGCTCCAGCACCTTTTTTTTGCCGGCAATTCTTTTTTTTTCTTTTTTTTTTTTTACATTCAGCTATCAGCGGGGCACCCAGCTGACAGCTGATGACTCATCAGTTGTTAAGGAAGGGGCGGCCGGCTTCCCGGTCCACTTCTTAACAACGGGCTATATACAATGAATGTAAAAAAAAAAAGCAAACTCAAAATCGCAGTAAAACCGCGGTTAAAAAACAGCGGAAAGCACAGCAAACAAAAAACTGCAGAAACGCTCAAAAGCAACATGCATATGTGATGTGCATATGTGATATGCAGATGTGAATCGAGCCTGACACTTGGAACCTAACCTGAACACCCGGCAGATGCCCTTTACTATCCATTGAGCAGGCTGCAAATTCTTTAATAACCAAGCTGTACTACTGAATTGCAGAGGAACTTAAGTTTAGTGTCATTTTAAAATTGATATATTTTAACTTTACATATAACTGTTGGCTTTAAATTCAGCATTAATGGACTAAGAGCTTTTCCAAGTGTATTAAAATTTCTGTATGATGAGAACCTTGGAAGAAAACTCTGTAATACGTTTGGAAAAACAGAATGTTCTAAAGCCTAGTGTCCCTTTAAATCGTTGGACTAGAAAGCTATTGGGACTTGATATACTGTAAAAACTCAAATGAGAATCGTACTATATTTGCTTTTCTCTAAAATAAAACCCTCTGTGTTCCCTTTGAAGTGATATTTTTTGCTTGGACAAATACATATGGTTTATGAAGATTAAAAAGGAGGCACAGCACAGTGGACGACAAAACGAGCAAATTTATCACAGTGACAAGTGGTTTTGTTAAACTGTGTAAAACCATATCATAAAGCTTGCAGGATGTTCTTGAGCTGAAAAGGAATACTTTGCTAAAAGAAAAAAGTTTTTTCTGTTTTGAAAAACTAAAAGTTTTAAATTGAAATCCGCTCTACCTCAAACTAATGACTAGTAAACTTAGACATAAGAAAGGAGTGATCTCCCTGCCCCTGAGGACCTAGCTTCACCCTGTTCTTTTGTTGAAACATATTCAGATTAGCTTTATGCTAAGTAGCAGGGTCATGTGTTCAATGCAGGCTTCCAACAAGGGGTGAGGGACACCTTAATTAAGCAAGTTCACAGCAAGAACTACCAAACAACATTCATTCATCTTTTTGTACTATAATGTAGATAATTGCAGGTAGCCTATACACTGATCAGCCATAACATTATGACAGCCCACCATAACCCATTGTGGCATGGACTCCACTAGACCTCTGAAGGTATGCTGTGGCATCTGGCACCAAGCCATCACTGGCAGATCCTTTAGGCCCCGTAAGTTGCGATTTGGGGCCTCCATGAATCATGTATTTCCAGCACATCCCACAGATACTTGATTGGATTGAGATCTGGAGAATTTGGAAGCAAAGTTAACACCTTAAACTTGTTTGGTTTATCAAACCATTCTTGGATTCATAAGACCAGGCCAGCTTCCTCCATTGCTCTTGTGGTGCAGTTCTGATGCTCCAGTACCCATTGTAGGATTGTACCCATTGTTGGACACAGGTCAGCATGGGCACCTTGACTGGTCTGTAACTACACAGCCCCATACACAACAAACTGTGATGCACTGTGTACAGTATGTACACTTACAGTAATAGAACAGGGTCACATGATCCTGTGGATTTATGCAGGGAAGCTACCTGACCATTTGTAGGGTGCAGGGTCACTTTCCCATACATTCAATAGTGCTTGGTCATAGGACAACACATCCCTGTACTGTATATCAGCCCAGGCACCTTTGCTGTGCAATTTTGTTGATGTACCTGAAACCTTCCTATTTACTGCGCACTGTAACTTTTAAATCTTAAATCACAATTGAAGTCTCACGTGTATTTTTTTTGTATACTTCTGTACCTCCACGGTATGATTTTTAATGCTTACCAGAAATGCTATTCTGGCTCTTTAACTGCAGTGTTCTATGCTGGCATAGATGGGTAATGGTCATACCTCTCACCACAAGCCTCCTATTGCACCCTTGTAGAGCTGAGAAAGAGAGGGGTGTGTCTGACCAGAGCAGTTAGTGTAAACTGAGCAGCGTGGTCAGACTTCAGTAGCTATTGAACTGTGTAGTTATATATATATATATATATATATATATATATATATATATATATATACACACACACTACTATAGCAGTCAAATAAAGGTGAGAAAACAGCCTCAACCCGGGCTCCATCCAGAGCCATCCCCAACACGTTTCACCCTGCCCATTGGGCTTAATTATAGGGAGCTCATGATTAAGCCCCATGGACGGGGCGAAATGAATTGGAAGTGGCCCGGATGGAGCCCGGGCTGATGCTGTTTTCACACACAGGTTTTTGAAGTGATGTGTGGGTAAAGACTTTACTTTTTTAGTATTATACCACATGACAACATACGGTATAATATTATAACGGAAGAATGTAGTGACAACTACACTAATTACTTTTTGTGTAATGATTTTGTAGATAGCAATTATAAGACACATTTTTAAGGATAGCTTTGTCTTAATTGACTGATAATTATGATACACAGATTATGCTGACACAATACAGTATATAGTTAATATAAGCCAACCATGCTGGAATGTTATGCTGTGTAAGTTTATGGAGAAAGTGATACAGTAGTCGTATTGCTTTAAAAGAAGGTTACTACCAAAAGCTTTGTTAATGTTTTTGTAAACCTATATTATAACTAAAAATAGGTCGCTCATAAAAAGTGCAATTATGTGCAGGCTCTTTTTCTTAACTGTTTGTCATTACTAATAAAATATCTGGTGATTCTGCAAGTCTCATTCTTTTTCTGGGTTGAGCAACATCGTTATCCATAGGCAACTCTGTTAACATTGTCGGCCATGTGCACATGCTCCCCTGCCCAGTCTAATGCACACTGTGCCTATGCACAGTGTGTTTCTTGCTCATGAGAAAAGTAGGCTCACCTGTGGAGGAGGTCCTCAGCTTTCGATAGACAGTAACTCCTACAGAGAGTCTCAATGTCCTCTGTGTACATATAAGCGGTAGTGGCATCACCAGTACACATGAAATCTGACACATTTTTTTTGCTTTGTGTTCATGACGCCAAGTTGTTGCAGGGCATGTTAAAAATAGGGGTATGGACCCAGAGGAGTGGAGCAAAGCCTGGTCCTATTGCATTGCCTGGTTCAGGAATCGTTCTCATAACAACAAAAATTGGCTACTTATCTATTCATAGCCGCTAAGCAGGCAATTGCCAGAGGTTGCAAAAAGCCCTCTGTTTCATTTGCCATGGTGAAAAGCATCTTGACCAACCTCATGATCAATGAAAAAATGTCTAGTATCCCACATGATTCATATTTTAAATTTCTCAAAGTATGGTCACCCTGGTGGTCTTATGCTCTACCTTCTAATTTCTCTGCAGACTGGGCAAAGGTTTGTTCTCAGTCTCACCTTTCCATAGTACGGCCCTTTGTCTGCGGACCTAGGGCATTTTGGTGGACCTGCGGCCAACGTCGCTAGGTCAAAATTCCTGCATTTACCCCATTGTGATATTAAACAGTGAATGTTTCTAGTCATTATTGCTATTTTGGTTTACTCATACTGACCCCCTGGTGGGGAGATCCAATAGAGCTACACATGTCACATCTCTAGTTGCTTATTAGTGCACCTGAATCATTGGCTCCCTTAGTAGGCCCTTGAGGCCTAGATGACAGATGTGGACCTATGGCTTATACCCCTTGTGTATGTTGTGTATCTCTAAAAACACCTAGTTGTTCATATCCTTGCCCATGTCATTGTGATATGTTGGATGTACTTTCTCCCTGCGTGGGTGATTGTTTTGTTATTGAGCTTTCTAAGTATCCATAGGGATAAGTTTACATTTCTCCCTTTATGTACATCCCCCATATATGGTTTTAACCATGGAGCATTTTTACTCATTGATAACTTTTTTGTAGACCCAAGTGCACCTGCCCCTGAAGAGTGTAATTTTACATACACGAAACGTGTCGGTCCCTTTGGATGCACCTGTTTTGTAGGATGGTTCACTGATCCATTACTTTAAATGTACTATACTTCTGTGATCTCTTTATGTTTACATATGGAAGACCCTTGCACGTTATCACACTATGGGCTTGTCATGCTGTATATATTGCTTTCAATATACAGCGGTACCTTGGATTACGAGCATAATTAGTTCCAGAAGAATGCTTGTAATCCAAAGCTTTCATATATCAAAGTGAGTTTCCCCAAAGAAGTCAATGGAAACTCAGATAATTCGTTCCACGGTGACTTCTATTGTATGCAGTACCACATGTGGCCAGAGGTAGGAGGGCACCGGAGACACTCAGAAATTGCTGGGAGCCGATCAGATGCATGCAGAAACACTCAGAGAAGCTTGGAAACACTCAGGAAGGGAGTGTTTCCGAGTGGCTCCGAGTGTCACCAGTGCCCCCCGCACCTCTAGCTAAATGAGGTACTGCACGCCACAGAGGCTTGAATCCTTTTTTTTTGTGAGGCAAACCGAGTCAGAATTTAAAAAAAAATAATAGCTCGTATTGCAAAACGCTTGTTAACTGCATTAATCAGGTATTACTGTACATGGTATTCACATGTGATTATATTACTACTTATTGCATATTTTATATGTTATGCTGTGATGCTTTTTGATAATAAAGGTATCTTTTTGAACAATGACTCATCTTTTAGCCACTCATACCCACCTTTTTCAAAGTCCCAACCCCCCCCCCCCCCCCCGCCTTTTTGCAACAGGTTTAGGGATGGAGACATGTGTTTCCGCATGTTTCATTCAAAGTCCCAATTTTTCCTTACTTAAAATTGCCATGTAAAATGAGTCGCTTTCTTAGGGGGAGCATTGGTCGGTTACTGTGTTCTTCCATGGAGGCTTAACTGCAGGAATTACATTTACTGCATTATTTGCACCAACCAGAGACCTGTGGATAACAACATTATTGGAGCGTTGTTTGTGCCTGATCATCAAATTAAAATGTATTCCCATACAAGTTCAGTAAGGTGATAGCTGGAGCAGAGGTGTGTTCCTCCTGTCCAGTGGAGCTTTACAAGAACTTCAAAGCAGGGGGTTGAAGTGAGTATTGAATGGAACATGGTTTTGACCATCGCCAGAAATGGTGAGATGACTAGCCAGAATGGTATTGTGTTCAAGGGCACTTCAGTGACTTTTCAGTTTATTTTGACCATCAGGTCAAAATGTTATTCCCCTAAAGGTTCAGTAAAGTGGAAGCAAAAGCAGCTGTGTGTTCCTTGTATCCAGAAAGCTATACAATAACTTGTATACAGGGGTATGAAGTCAGCATTGTGTAAAACATGGGCCTTGGCGACACCAAACATGGTAAGATGACTACCTAGAATGGTATTTTGTTCAGGGGCACTTCAGTGACTTTTCACTTCACTTTAATCATACCAAAACATTATTCTCCCTATAAGTTCAGTAAGGTGGAAGCCCAAGTATGTTCCTTGTGTCCAGTCCAGCTATGCAAGAACTGGCATGCAGGGGGATGAAATTAGTATTGTATGAAATATGGGCCTTAGCGTCACCAGACATGAGGAAATGACTACCCAGAATGGTATTGCGTTTGGGACACCAGTGACTTTTCACTTCCACTTTGATCATCAGATTAAAATGTTATTCCCCTATAAGTTTTGTAAAATGGAAGCAAGAGCAGATGTGTATTCCTTGTGTCCAGTGGAGTGGAGCTATACAAGAACTTGTATGCAGGGGGACGAATCAATGACTGTATGGAACATGGGATTGACCATCACCTGACATGGTGTGATGACCTCCCATAAGGGTAATGTATTGCATTCAGGGGCATTTCATTGACTTTTTACTGCACATTAATGCTGACGTCTTGCAAAATTCCCCCCCTCGAATTCTTCAGAGGATAAGGAGAACCCCATCCCGCACATGAAAAGTGCACCACAGATGACACCATCCTTTGTAAAACACAAAGGTGTGAAGGAAGCCTCAGTCTCCAATCTCAATAAGGCAAAGCTTTTTTACACTTGTATTAGTCAGGAAGTTTGTCATTGACACCCTGTTAGGCTCGATTCACACCTATGCATGTTGCTTTTGAGCGTTTTTGGAGTTTTATTTTTCATGCTTGCCACGTTTTTGAGCAGCGTTTTTGTAGCGTTTTTGCTGCGTTTTGCGTGTTTTTTTTTGTTTTGTTTTTTACAGGTTTTTTTTGACTGTATACAGTCAAAAAAAAAGGAACAAAAAAAAAAAAGGCAAAAACGCATCAAAAACGCATTAAAAACGCTGCAAAAACGCTGCACTTGCGTTTTTGATGCTTGTCCATTGAATTCTATTACATGCAAAACGCTGCATTTTGCATGAAAAAAAGTCCCTGGGGGGGCAGGAGGCGGAGCCTAACGGAGAAGACATGCATTGTTAGAGCCCCACACCGCTGAGGAGAGAAGAGAAGGACAATGCGGAGCCTGCAGGCTCAAAAGGTATCCATTTGAACCTTTTTGACCCAGGGAACAAACTGTGAAAGTTTGGGCAGGAAATATGGTACTGGGGGGAAACTGTGGCAGAAATAAAAATCACCTCACAAAGAGCTCACAGGCACTCACTGCAGCTGAAGCAGCTCCAGTCACCTCACAATATACAGCATCAGGGCGCTCTCACAGACAGAAAATGTCACAGCAAGACTCTCCATTTGAGTCAGATACAGAACAAATCCTCTCACAAACTTCTCCACAAGCCTCCTCAGTATCCCCAGTAATATTATTACAATTTGAAAAGATGCTTCATAAGGCTTTAAAACAAACCTCAGACCAAATAACAAAAAGCCTAACCAAAGAAATAAGAGAGCTGGGAAACCGCACCGCAGCCTTAGAAATAAAAATGGATGAAATTGAAATTACAACCCAAGAAAATATAACAGAATTGGAACAATTAAAAGAAGAGAATTTAATACTTCAAACTAAGCTCGAAGATTACGAAAATAGAGCCAGACGTTCAAACTTGCGCATAAGGGGAATACCTGAAACTGTGACAGACCTGCAATCTACTATTACTGCTCTATTACAAGAACTAAAGCCAGATATCCCTATTGAACGTTTAGAACTGGACAGAGTACACAGAGCCCTCACAGCCAAAAAGAAAGATGGACCCCCACGTGATATAATCACAAAATTTCATTATTACAGAACGAAAGGACAAATACTAATTGCTGCAAGAGAAAAAAAGGAACTTAATTTTCAAGGACACAATTATAAAATTTTTGCTGACCTATCCCAACTTACTATTACTAAAAGACGATCCATGAAACCCCAACTAATGGAACTGCAACGCCACAACATTATGTATCAATGGGGCTTCCCCTTTTCTTTTTTTTTCAAATATAAAGTTTATTACACTCCAAACACAGGCGGGGAATCCACCAGTACAGATTGTTACATTTGAGGAACAGACCATGGTACATATATTATTCGTATAAGAGTGGTATACAGATTAGGGTGGTGTAAATATGCAAGTGTAATGGTTATATACATATACATTAGCTACCATTAAGATATATTCTATGGCATTCCTCAGGGTATGATGGGAGTTCCTGGTATCGGTGGTCTCCACCTAACTTTTCACTTTCCATTAGGGGGGAGGGGAGAAGGGGAAAACAGAAGATCCTCTAGAGTATAGGAAAGATAAAGAGGGAGGCAAATAGGAAGTGAGGGAAGTAAAGGGGGGGGGGGGGAGAAGAAAGGAAAAGGGGGGGGGGGAAGACACGACGGGGGCTGGGAGCTCTCACTACTTCCAGCAGAGAGGACACTACTAAAGGGTTCAGATCAGAAGTTGTTGACCCTCATCGGAAAATATGAACATGTTCCAAATGTCCCATGTCTGTTTAAACAGCTCTTGCTTATGTTGCGCTGTCAGTATCAAGTCCTCCATCTGCTTAATTTCCTCCACTCTTCGGAGCCAGGATTGTACAAGGGGGGGGTAAGTCTGCTTCCACAGAATGGGAATGCAGCCTTTCGCTGCATTAAGAAGATGTCGAACAAGTGACTTTTTATATGTCTTAATGGGTATCGGAGATAGGTGGAAAAGGAAGAATGCGGGGTCGTCTGGTACTTCGTAGTCAGTAAATTTTTGTGTGATTCGCCTAACTTCACTCCAGAAGGACCGTATCTTGGGGCAGGTCCAAAAGATGTGGATCAAGGTTCCCTCTCCCTCCTCACAACGCCAGCATAAACCTGAGGAATTCGGGTAGCATTTTTTTAGTCTAGATGGCGTCATGTACCACCTGGTGAGCAATTTAAAGTTGGATTCCTGTATTTTGGAGCAGAGCGAAGATTTGAGGGAGAGGGAGATGATCCGAGTCCTCTGTGAGGGAGAGAAGGTACGTTCTAGATCTTCTTCCCATCTAGATAGGCAAGTCAAGTGAGGCTGCGTCTTTGGTGTATTTAATAATAAGTACATTTGTGATAAGATGTGAGCTAGAGGGGATTCCTCAGCACAGAGTTCCTCAAATGTCGTTAGTTCTCGAGCGAAGTTGTGTGGTTCTGGGAGTGAGTGGAGGAAGTGGTGTAATTGTAGAGCCCTCCAGAAGGTTAGGCGGTACAGGCCTGTTGGGTTACATAGGTCTTCTAAGGTTGGCCATTTCCCTTCAAACGTAAACTTAATTGCACAGTCTTTACCGTTTTCTCTAAGGGGCATGAATTCCGTCGCTTCCGTACCCGGTTCGAATTTGGGATTGCCCAAGATGGGAAGAAGGGGAGATGTCTTGGAAGTAAGAGTTGCACGTATGGCGGTTTGGTGGCTAATTCTCAGAGTGGTACCTATAAGGGGGTGTGATCTTAGGGAACTTGGAAGACTGTCAACACACCACAGCGCTCCCCCCAAAGGAATGTCAGACTGGGATTGCTCCAGTTGTACCCAAAGTTTGGAGGAGCTATTTCTCCTCCAATCGAGTATGCGTCCTAGATGCGAGGCCATGTGGTATAGGCGGATATCAGGCATTGCCAGTCCCCCACAGTGTTTAGGTAGAGTCAGCTGCGAGCGGTGTAAGCGCGGTCTTTTGTGTGCCCAAATGAATCTGGTGAAGAGTGTATGGGTTTGCCTGAAGAAGGAGGTTGGGATTTGGATCGGTAAAGCTTGAATCAGGTACAGGTATTTCGGTAGGATACTCATTTTAAGTAGGTTGCATCTCCCGAACCAGGAGTGAAAGCCTGTATGCCATCTGTCTAGTAGTGTCCGGGTCCTTGTCAGTAGTGGGGGGAAGTTCAGGTCAAACGTCTGTGTCACATCGGGGGGAATAAGCGTGCCCAAGTATTTTAGAGCTGTTGAGGTCCACTTAAATTTAAAGTTTGATTGGAGCTCCGCTAGAATGTTATGGGGGACCGACACTCCCATTGCCTCGGACTTAGAAAAGTTTATTTTCAGGTTCGAGATCTCACCGTATACTTTGAACTCACGCATGAGATTGGGAAGTGAGATTCTAGGGTTCGTCAGGGAGAAGAGAAGGTCGTCAGCATACGCTGAGATTTTGCAGTTCGTGTTGCTCACTTGTAGGCCTGATATATCCGGGTGTGATCTAATCTTGCAAAGGAAGGGTTCGAGGGAAAGGGCAAAGAGCAGGGGGGACAAAGGACATCCCTGCCTTGTGCCATTTCTGATAGGGAAAATGTTGGAGAGTATACCATTGACCTTTACTTGTGCTGACGGGATCGAGTAGATGCTGCCAATCCATTTCAGCATTCTGTCACCCAGGCCGACATGCCGGAGAACTGAAAACATATAGTTCCAGTGCACCCGGTCGAAGGCTTTCTCCGCGTCTGTACTAACAAAGATACTGGGGATTTTCTTAGATTTTGCTACATGGACCAGGTTAAGGACTTTAATGGTATTATCTCTAGCCTCCCTGGATGGAATGAACCCTACTTGATCCAAATGGATCAGGGAGTTGAGGTGGGCTGCTAGTCTAGTTGCTATAATTTCAGAAAATATTTTAAGGTCAACGTTCAATAGGGAGATGGGACGGTAGCTACTACAGGAGCATGGATCTTTCCCTTCCTTGTGGATTAAGGAGATGTGGGCTTTGAGAGTTTCAGTGTGAAATTTGGATTTTACCCCAAGTGTGTTAAAGAATGTCACGAGTCTTGGACCTAGAGTTGTGAGGAATGTCTTATAGTACTGGATTGTATAGCCGCCCGGCCCTGGCGCTTTACCTATTTTCATGGATTTTACTGCGGTTTGCAACTCTTCCAATGTAATTGGTTCATCCAGTAGGTTCTTAGTTTCCTCTGGTAGTGTGGGGATTTGGGCTGTCGAAACGTATTCGTCGATGTCTGCTAAGCCAGTGGGGGGGGCGGGTAAATTGTATAAATCGGAGTAGAAGGTTTTCGAAACCTTTTGCAATTTGTTTCGGGATTGTGGCCTTCGTGCCGTCAGGTAATGTTATCTGTGGGATATAAGAGGCTGCTTTAGTTTCCTTCACCGATCTAGCCAACAGCTTACCACATTTCTCTCCCGACTCGTAGGACAGCTTGCGGTAAAACTGCAAGGCAGCCTTTGCTTTATAAAGGAGTAAGTCGTTAATTTGAGCTCGTAAGTTTCTCCAGATTCCGGGAGGGCTGCTGTTTGTGTTGGGATTCTATAGTGGCTAGGTCAGAGAGCAACCTGGTAAGCTGTAAATTTCTTTTCCTTTTAATATTGGCCCCGTGTTTAATAAGTACCCCTCTCATTACACATTTGTGAGCCTCCCATAGAATGCCAGGGTCACAACCCTGGATATCATTTTCCTGAAAGTAAGTAACCATGGCATTGGAGACATCTTCCAGCACTTCCGGGGTCTGCAGCAGGCTCTCATTTAGTCGCCAGAAGAGAGATCTAGGTGAAGGTCTCTCAGTGAGGTTGTAAGTGAGGTGGATTGGCGCATGGTCCGACCATGTGATCTGACCAATTGTGGAAGCCGCTACCAGATGAAGCTGATCATGCGGCACTAGGAAGAGGTCTATTCTTGAATATACCTTGTGGGGAGGGGAGAAGAAGGTATAGTCCGTCTCTCCTGAGTGCTGGAGTCTCCAGATATCAATCAGGTGGGCGTTATGTATGGATTGTCTAATACATTTTCGGTGTGACTGTGATAGAGAGGAGGAGCCCGATGACGTGTCCACTGAGGGGTCTAGTGATGCATTGAAGTCACCTCCCAAGATTAGTTGGCCTTCCCTGTATTCCATGAGTTTCCTAAGTGTGCTTCTGATAAAGGTTGCCTGTTGTTCGTTAGGGGCATACAGGGTAGCCAACGTAAATTGGGCTTCTCCTATCTGCCCCTTTAGAAACAAGTAGCGTCCCTCTGGGTCTGCCAGCATTTCCTGAAAGCGCCAAGGCAACCTATTGGAGACTCGGATCGAAGTACCTCTAGATTTGGCGCTACAGTGAGTGGAGTGGTAGGCATATGGGAAGGTTCTATTCTGGAGTGCAGGAGATTTGTTTGTTTTGAAGTGGGTTTCTTGCACAAACGCAATGTCTGTACGTGATTTTTTAAGATCATACAGTAGTATGCGCCTTTTTTCCGGGGTGTTAAGCCCCTTAGCGTTGAGGGATGTCACTCTAATGATATCCCCCGTCATGTCTTTAAGGAGAGAGAAGGGAAGAAGTTAACGAAAACTATAGATAAAAGAAAAAGAAAAAAGGAGGAGAAAGAAAGGGTAAGGGAGTGAAGAGAGGGGAAGGAGGTAGAAGGTGATAGAACAGCAACTATTCGCACTGTTGCCGTCTCACCTTGCAAGTCTAAGTTAGTAAGACACTGCTTACTTATTATGCACAACACCCAGAGAGACTAGGTGTATGCAAGGGCCTATGTGGGGTGTGGATGGAAATCGCCCGTGGGTGAGGTCCCGGGACTCCCTCCCATCCTGGTCCACTTGAGAAGCTCTATTAACTGATACGCAATATAATTAAACAGAGAGAACAATTCAAACGGAAATAAATGCCCCGGCTAACCCTGGGGCTCAACCTTTAGACTGGCAGAGAAGGGCCCCCTCTCCTCCACCGCGGCCAACCTCCATGATCGGTGACCTGCTGATGGCAGACCTCCCTCAGTCGGCCACCGATCGGCGCATCTAGCGGTAGGACCAGGCGGTCTCACTGGAAATTGTTAACGCCAGCGGGGAGAGGGGAACTGTCTCCTTCAGAGCGCTCCCGCATAATGCAGCTCAAACAATCCCTCCCCCCCCCACAGTCAAGCATCCCCCCCAGCAGACCAAACATTCCTCAGAGTGCATTTACACTAAGTGTGGACTAGACATATGCATAATCTGACGAGTCCCAACAAGGCCTCCCCTCCTATCAACATAACTAAAACCGGGAAGTTTTATGAACACAAAACATAAGGAGGGGGAGTCCAGCAAGGGTGGTGTAACGGTAACAGCACGACTAACCCGTAAGTCCCAGCTCAGGATAAACATATTGAAAGAAAGTTCTAAGCTAGACAGGTTGGGTCCTTCTCCAGTGTAATCCCCACTTAGACAGGTCTTTCCATGAAGCGCTGTATTCAGCAGCTGCAGACAGTTCCGTGTCCGTGGCACTGGGCGCACCTCCTGAGGGATGGGGGACACAAAGAGGGACCATTGAGGTTGATGATTGGGTAAGAGTACCTCAGAGGCATTGGGTAAGGCAAGTACAAACAGCTTGATCCAGTCCCCGTAGCTGAACATGGGTTCGTGTAAGAGCGTGAGGGGTCTGTGACGTGAGGGGTTAAGGAGGGAGAGCCCGCTCCGGACATGGCTCCCGGGGGGAGGGGGGCCGAACACATGGGATCTGCGAGGGTCTCCAAAGGGGGGACAACAACAGGGGTCCTGGCAGAAGTGGGTCACCTAGGAGCCATTTATAGACCAAAATAGTAACCGCTCCTGCGGTGTGGGGGGGGAGGCGAAAGAAAGGAGTACTCACGCTTCCCGCAGGCTCTCCTGAGAGAGAGATCGGGGGCGACGTCCACCTCTCTGCGATCTCTGCGGTCTTGGTGCCTGGTGTCTCATTGTAGTGAGTCGACCGGGTGCTCTAGGTAGGTAGTCCAGCCAATTAGGGATCTCGATCGGATCCGTGCCCAGGAAGTCAAACGCCGCAGGTAGGGAATCCGGAGAGCGTAGGAGGAAGGATCTCTGTTCCTTAATAAAGGTGACCGACAGCGGGAAGCCCCAACGATATGTGGCGTTGCAGCGCCGGGCCAAATCTAGTAGAGGTTTCAGAATGGCTCGGCGGATGAGTGTTGGTCTAGAGATATCCGGGAGAAGTTTCACTTGCGCACCATCGAATTCCAGATCTCCCGTCTCCCAGGCTCCACGTGCAATGATCTCCTTGTGGGTGTAGTGGTGCAGACGGCAGATCACATCTCTGGGTCTGGACGGGTCCGACGATCTGGGGCCCAGGGCTCTATGGACTCGATCAATTTCGACCTGTTCCGGAAGGCGGTCCCCCGCCACTCTGCGGAAGATGTCCGTCACTGTGGCTTGGAGATCTGCTTGCCCCGTGGCCTCCGGGAGGCCTCGGAGCCGCAGATTGTTCCTGCGGCTCCTATCTTCCATTTCTTCCATTCTGAGCTGGAGCTCGATCGCTGAGGTATTGTGGTCTGATCGGCTTGATTCTAAGGAGGTCACTCTCTGTTCCAGGGCCGCCAGTGAGGTTTCGCCTGAGGACAGTCGCGTGGAGAGTGAGTGTACCTCCTGTTTCACTGCGTTCAGCTCTTTCTTGTGTGCCGCCTCGACCTTCCCTACAAGGGCCTCAATGTCTGCTCTGGTCGGCAATGCCCTAAGGAGAGCCTTCAGCTCGGCATCCGCTCCCAACATAAAGGGCAGGTGGGAAGTCTCCTCCGAATTTGCCGCCGATAAGGTGGGAGAGTTGGGGTAGAGTATTGGGCTGCGGGGTCCCTCCAGGAAGGCCGGGGATGCCACGAGGTCTGGTGTGTGTGAGCCGGAGGCGTAGGGGTCCGCCATTTTGAGGTCCGGAGAGCTGGGGAGAGATCTGCCAAAGAGTCTCTGCAAGTCTGCTAGTGCAGGCGTCCCAGGTGCCAGGCTTGGCTTCTTCTTGTTCCTTCTATATGTGCGCTTCTTAGCTGAGAGCATTTTCTGAAAATAAGAGCGATAATAGCCAAGATGGGATAGGAGAGGCCGGGAGCTCAGTGCAAACACGTCTTCACTCGGCCATGTCCTGACCACGCCCCTCGGCTTCCCCTTTTCAGTCAGATTTAACTACCAAGGTACAATTTACAGAAGCAGATAAGCAGATGAACTACAACAAACCCTTTTAAAATTAAATCTGACAGAACCCACAAGCAGCAACACTCCCACACGCAGAAGAATGGCGTCATCTTCACCTTCAGGCAGCACCCAGAAAATTTCAGAACAAAATGGGAATCATCATTCTCACAAAAGAGGCCGTTATGCCACATCATCCATGGACCAAGAAGATTCAATGGACTGACATCCTGATTCCTGATATCTCTTCATTTATTATACTAAGAGATGGTTCTCTATAAAAAACCTATATTTATAACTGAATGTAACTGCATTCTGATAGTCACACACTGTGTGGGATCATGTTACATTCCAGTTATATTTCTTATTACTTCTGATTCATATAGCCTTAGAATATATAAGTGAAATAAGGAAATTCTTGTTCAGTTATATATTATCAGGTAATAACAATAGATTTATTACTTTTTAGGACAAATATGTTCAATAATCCAGAAGTAATGGAAGCTTTTTCTTTCTTTTCTTAAAACAAATATATTATTACCTAACTAGTTCCTAGAACTATGTTTTTGTTTATTCTAATCTGAAGCAATACAACCTCAATTTTATGAGTTAACAGTTACATATGAATAAAATATGTAATTGTTTACACTAAAAGGGTTCAAATACCAAAATAATTCAAACTATCTTCATCAATACCAAAGTTATTAACAGTACCTTTCTAACTGAATTATTTAGCCTAGGGCAAGACTAACCATATACAACCACCCTGGAATAAATAATTTCAACAAAAACTATATTCTGCACTCCAATTAATGAAACATCATTTTGATGTCTTTTGACATAGCACTTCTCTCCTGTAAGCGGAAGATCCGTGTACCCCCATTAGCCCTCCTCATTCTCCCAACCATATTATGTGGGAGTGTGACGAAGGCACTTATTCCCCTGAGAGAGATATTTATTCTCTTTCACGGGTAAATTGTGATTACTTGCAAAAAATAATTTATACAATGTATCATCTAATCTCATATGTTTTTTGTTTACTCTTTACTCCAGAATTCACTGGTTTCTTTTCTATCTATTCATCTCTTCAGTCCACACAGGTTGATCTGCGCAGTCAGCTCTGCATAACAAAAAGTAAGTCAAAACTATTTGATCTGTTGCCATGGCACCACTGAATATACTTTCCCTGAATGTTCAGGGAATAAATGTCCCTCAAAAAAGGACCAAAGCCTTCCGTACTTTCCATAACAAGAAGGCTCACATAGTATGCCTCCAAGAAACACACTTCACCAAAGATTCTACTCCAAAATATATTTCTCCTTTTTATCAAAAAATTTACACGGCTTCTGCCTGTACCAAGCAAAGGGGAACTCTAATTGCATTTCACCGATCCACACCATTCACCTTATCATCAGAAATTAAAGACCCAGAAGGTAGATACCTGATACTCATTGGTTATATAATGGATACAGCAATCACGGTGATTTCCTACTACGCTCCTAACAAACAAACTACACCATTCCTCTCACATATATTACAAGTGATTAATACACACAAAATAGGAACAGTGATAATGTGTGGGGATTCGAACCAGGTCCTCCTCCCATTTCTAGATAAATCACCTTTTACACCATCCAAAATAACCTCTAGATTACCTTTTTCTCAACTTCTTTCCAAATACAATCTGGTAGATTCGTGGAGAGAAAGTAACCCAATGAAAAAGAAATTCACTTATTTCTCGCACCCTCATCAAACCTTCACCAGAATAGATCATATTTTTCTAACAATAGGAATGATACCAGAAATTATTGCATCAGATATAAATCCGATTCCGTGGTCTGACCATAATGCAGTATACACTACTATAGCCTCAGCCATACCAAAAGCGCATGACCCAACGTGGTACTTACCGGACATAATGCTCAAACACCCACTACATCAGATGGCCATTGAACAAGCTTTAAAGGAATACATATCAATTAATAATACAACAGACATCTCCCCAATAACACTGTGGGAAGCTCATAAGCCTGTCTTGCGTGGTACAATACAAAGACAAATGGCACTATTTAAACGGGAACGCAAAAATCTAGCAAAAAACTAGAACTCAATTTTAATGCAGCCTACATATCATTTCAAGATAATCCATCTCAGAGTACAAAATCTCATCTGGAAAAATCTAGATTGGAATACGATCTATTTCTCACTGAGTCAGTTGATAAATCCCTCAAACGCTCCAAACACAATTTCTACATGAATACAAACAAACCAGGTACATATTTGGCTCGGGCATTAAATTCAACTAACAAATCTTTCAAACCAATACGTTTGAAATTATCAAAAAATGTTTACACTTGTAATCCAGTTAAAATAGTCCATAAATTTCACTCACATCTCGCAACTTTATACAAGACAAACAATGAATTTAATCCTACACAGTTATCTCAGAATCAAAAAAGCAGTTTGGATGAGCCTATAACTATAGTTGAAGTTGCTAACGCCATAAAAGACCTAAAACTTAACAAGACCAGGCCCAGACGGCTACTCGGCTTTATACTATAAAACATTCTCAGAAATACTCCCCCATTCTCACTGAAACTTTTAACAAACTTCTAGATGGACATTCTTTTCGGCAAGAAACACTAATGGCAATTGTTTGTATGATCCCAAAACCCCTTTCTGATGATACTTCCTGTGTGAATTATCGGCCTATCTCTCTGTTAAACCTCGATATTAAATTATTAGCAAAAATAATAGCAAAACGCCTCAATAGCATTATAGGAAAATTAATACATAGAGATCAAGTAGGCTTCATGCCAAATAGACAGGCAGGCGATAATATACGCAGGGCAGTGTTATTGGCACATATTGCTAAAAAACGGAAAATCCCTTTATGTTTTCTATCTCTCGATATTAAGAGGGCATTTGACACAGTATCCTGGCAATATATGCAATATTCAATACAAAAATGGGGTTTTGGACCCCACTTTTTAACATGGATAAAAGCATTATATAATAAACCCAAAGCCTATATAAAATATGCTGGATACAAATCTGAAGCCTTTAATATCGAAAGAGGTACCCGACAGGGTTGCCCATTATCTCCCTTATTATTTGCCCTTATACTCGAACCCATGGCCCAATACATCAGAACAAACCAAACTATAACTGGCATTGAAGTAGGAGGTATTACACACAAACTATGTATATTTGCAGACGATATATTACTTTTTCTATCTTCACCACAGGTCTCTGGTCCTAACTTAATACCAGCTCTTGATGGATTTGCAGCCCTATCCGGCCTTATGATTAATCCTAAGAAATGCCTAGTGCTTAATATTTCACTCACAAACATGGAATTGATCCCGGCTAGGGCTGCACTCCCATTCACATGGGCAGAAAAATCAATCCCATATCTTGGAATTCATTTAACAGCATCTCATTCTGACTTATTCTCAACCAATTATCCTCCTGTATTAAGACAGATTACAAATCTAATAAAACAATGGTCGCAACTTCCTTTATCCTGGATAGGGAAAATTAATGCAATCAAAATGACTATTCTACCCAAATTGCTTTATCTATTCAGAGTCCTCCCTATTCCAATTCCTTCCTATTTTTTGAGAATAGTACAAAAAAGAGCAACTTCGTTTATATGGGGCTCTTCTAAACCACGTATACCTATACACACACTACATCTTCCCAAAAATAAAGGAGGCCTGGGATACCCTAATTTTACTAACTACTACAGAGCAGCACATTTGGCCAGTCTGTCCAAATACCATGCAAAACAGGAAATCCCATTATGGGTATTTATAGAGGCTTCAGAAAATGACCCTCTATTAATATCAAATTTATTATGGCTTGATCCTAAAGACTGCTTTAAAATTCATAATCCCATAACTAAACACTTCTTATCTCTCTGGGATAAACTAAAAACCAAATATCAGTTACAATCTCCACACAATCCTCTCCTTTCTTTTATCAGAAATCCGGCCTTTTATCCGGCATGGATCTACCCAAATTCTTTTAAAGCTTGGACAACATCAGGCATTCAGACACTAAATGACTTCATAGCATCTAAATCATTCCTTTCATTCCCATCGCTTAGAGAAAAATATGATCTACCAAACTCTGAGATATTTAGATATCTCCAAATCAAAAATTTCTATACACCATTTCTAAAGGGGGATACACCATTATCCCAATTATCCATTTTTGAATCAATCTGTACAAAAGATCCATTTGCTAAAGGTACAATTTCATCACTTTATAATCAATTATATGGAGTAGCAAATCTTAATAGACCCTCTTACGTTCAGAGGTGGGAGGAGGACCTGGGACGAACTTTAGAAGACACGGACTGGTCTAACATATGGCTCACAGCTAAGTCATCTTCACCCAACATCTTAGCACTGGAAACAAATTATAAAGTCCTAACTCGCTGGTACCTTGTACCCGCTAGAGTGGAAAAATATTCACCTAATACCTCAGCTCTTTGTTTTCGAGGATGCCCAGAAATAGGCACATATTTACACATATGGTGGACGTGCCCAGTAATCCAAACCTTCTGGAAGGAAGTCTTCGTGATTGCATCTAAGATATTTAAAAAAATAATACAACCAGATCCATATTTAACTTTACTTAATCTAAAACCGGAATGGTTAACACTCTCTCAATTCAAACTTATGATCCAACTAATAACGGCTGCAAAACAAACAGTGGCCAAGGCATGGAAATCTCCTACATTGGTACTAGCAGAAACAATTCACAGAATGAATAATACAATGTCCCATGCTAAGATGGTAGCCATCGATCAAAATCAAATTCCAAAATTTGAAAAACTTTGGCATCCTTGGATAAAACAACAGTTCCTGTCAAACTTCAATGACTCTGTCCTGTTGCCATGGTAACAGATTAAATGACTTACAGAGACACCCATTCTAAGGCTTCAAAGAGAACTAAAAAGAATAATAAACTGACGAGCGGGACAACCTTGTGGACCATACCTCTACCTTTCAACCCTTTTTCTTCTTTCTCTTTCCTTTTCTCCACCTTACGATTAAAGCTCATTATCAGAATTTATTTGACCTATATACACTCTACTTGTAAACAATATGTATAGTAGGTATAAATCATTTAAATACCTACAAAAGTAACTAAGGAAATGATATATATCTTTAATTTAGGTTTACGTGAACCCGATGTTTAATATTTGAAATTCCATGATATTTACCTATATAAACCCTGTAAAACAATGAGCTTACTTTATAGATCCTTGTAAACTTACTTTACTGTATGTATCTTTATAACATTGTATACTCAATAAACTTCTTTTGACAAGGAAAAAAAGTCCCTGACCCTTTCCAAAAATGCAGAGATACAAAAAGGCATTGATGTGAATATGTTCCATAGGAACCCATGTTAAAAAATTCCCATGCATTTCTGCAAAATGCAAAATGCATCAAAAAACGCGCTAGTGTGAATGGAGCCGTATTTAGGATGTAATATGTTGGAGTCTTAATAAATAAATGATAATAATAATAATAATAATATAAAAGATTATGATTAAAGAAAACCCTTCATGGTCTTATTGGACTGTTGTCAAAACATATTGCAATAAACACTACCCCACCTCCAATTAAATAAATATAAATTGGGTGGAACAATATTTACTTACTGGTTATATATAAAACGAGAAGTTAGGTCAATATTGACGGCAATTCAATTGCTTATTTGTACAAAGTGAGCTCTTTACTCTCGTTTTTATGAGGACAAATACCAGGCCTACTTATGGAATTGTCAAGTCCATTTCCAGGTATTTTACAAAATAGTTAGATAGACAGGAGAAGTTAATGCTCCGTGCTCCATTCTCTGCAGCTAATGGATGACAAGTACAATTAGCTTATATTTAATATATTTACTTGTAAATGTTTTGGATGGTATTTCTCTCTAACAAGAACCTGCCTAAAGGGATGAAACGTATTTCATATAACATTCACAGTTTTTTTAAGGGATTCAAGCTTATGTATATTAAACCGGAGAGAAGTAAAAATACTAATGGACCTAGAAGTAAATATTACTTTATATTACTTTATATGGTCAAATTTTTTGCACATCTGATTATCACACACCTATAGGGCCAAACATATGTGATCACCCCTGCAAATTAAGCGCAGGTGTTTTCAGTTAAAGAGGAACTTTATCTCCCCACCCTCCACCCATGTTTTTTTTCTAGACCCGCTTACCTTTTTTTGGAGGGTTATCTTCAAAAAACATACATGGCCAGCGAATCCATGACTGTTCTGCATCACACCCCTCCACTGCTACACGCCGGGTCCTTTACTGCCATTTTCCTTTCGTCATTAGAAATCAGCTGTCTATTCCAAGTTCTTACAGCTAGCCCCTGATGGCGTATCACCCAGTCTGCCCCCAGCCACTGTGTGTCCTTTGCTTTTGCAGCCCCCTAGTATATATGACAGCGTATGTCAGGAAGTTGCAAAGGCAGGGACTCGTCATTCTCTCAAAGGCAAGAATGATGGAGCAGGGGTGACCCGGAGTAAAACAAAAATTTAAAAATATAAACAGCGTCATATAACAGGTCAGGGTTACAGTGGGGAATTGTCCGCTTTTGTAAAAATGATCCATTTTAGGTACCTGTGCTCTTCCACCTTGTGGAAACTGTTTGGGGAAGGCCCTGATTAAGTTTGGTGGGGAGGAGGTTGAGAGATCTGCACCTCAAACCTACTGAACACCTTTGGGAAAAACTGGAATGCTGATTGCCAGATATTTATCCAACATCAGTACCTAACCCCACAAATGATCTTTTGTCTGACTGGACACAAATTACCAAAAACACACTCCAAAATGTTGTGGGAAGCCTTCCCACATGAGGGGATGCTTTTATATCTCAAATGCACATGGTTTTCGAATTGGAATTTCAACAAGCCCATGTGGGTATGATAGTCAGATGTATGCAAACTTTTAGTCATGTAGTATTAAAGATGAATTACTGTATATGCAATGGCCATATCTCTAATACCTGATTTTCTCTAGGAAAGTTCAGGAGGGTCACATCACTAATCAAATTTATGTAGTCAATGTCTACATGCCCCTTAAGTAACTATGTAGCACAAGGCGCTATAAAGATATCCCCTGTTATGCCGCGTACACACGGTCGTACTTTTCGTCTACAAAAGTCCAACAGACGCTGATGGACTAAAGCTGGCTGGTAATCCGATCGTGTGTGGGCTTCTCCGGACTTTCAACTGACTTTTTTAGCCTCAAATCCGACGTACTTTAGATTTGAAACATGCTTCAAAACTTTACTTCGTAACTACGACGGACCCCGAAATCCGCTCGTCTGTGTGCTAGTCCGACGGACAAAAAGCCACGCTAGGGCACCTATTGGCTACTGGCTATGAACTTCCTTATTTTAGTCCGGTGTACGTCATCACGTACGAATCCGACCGACTTTTGTGTGGTCGTGTGTAGGCAAGTCCGTTCGTTAGAAAGTAGGCCGCAAGTCCGCCGCAAGTCCACCGAAAGTCTGCCGGAAGTCTGTCGGAAAGGCTGTCCGACTTTTGTAGACGAAAAGTACGACCGTGTGTACGCGGCATAAGAGTCTGTTCACAGCATTTTGTTGTGGAAATACACATGCATTACTCAAGGGATGGTAATACACCAAGCACAGTGTAATGCACTTTAATTGACACTCCAGTGCATCTACAGACTGCATCTGCTCTACGATGCGTTGCAGTAAAAAAAAAAAAAGTGAAAAAGGTAAAGGTATAGTGACACATAATCACATAGTCACATAGTAGGTGAGGTTGAAAAAAGACACAAGTCCATCAAGTCCAACCTATGTGTGTGATTATATGTCAGTATTACATTGTATATCCCTGTATGTTGCGGTCGTTCAGGTGCTTATCTATTAGTTTTTTTAAACTACCGATGCTCTCCACTGAGACCACCGCCTGTGGAAGGGAATTCCACATCCTTGCCGCTCTTACAGTAAAAAACCCTCTACGTAGTTTAAGGTTAAACCTCTTTTCTTCTAATTTTAATGAGTGGTCACGTGTCTTGTTAAACTCCCCTTTGCAAAAAAGTTTTATCCTTTTGTAGGGTCACCAGTACAGTATTTGTAAATTGAAATCATATCTCCTCTCAAGCGTCTCTTCTCCAGAGAGAATAAGTTCAGTACTCGCAACCTTTCTTCATAAACTGATATCCTCCAAACCCTTTATTAGCTTTGTTGCCCTTCTTTGTAATCGCTCCATTTCCAGTACATCCTTCCTGAGGACTGGTGCCCAGAACTGGACAGCATACTCCAGGTGCGGCCGGACCAGAGTCTTGTAGAGCGGGAGAAATATCGTTTTATCTCTGGAGTTAATCCCCTTTTTAATGCATGCCAATATTCTGTTTGCTTTGTTAGCAGCAGCTTGGTATTGCATGCCATTGCTGAGCCTATCATCTACTAGGACCCCCAGGTCCTTTTCCATCCTAGATTCCTCCAGAGGTTCTCCCCCCCCCAGTGTATAGATTGCATTCATATTTTTGCCACCCAAATGCATTATTTTACATTTTTCTACATTACATTTAATTTTCCGTGTAGTTGCCTACCCCATTCATTTGTTCAGATCTTCTTGCAAGGTTTCCACATCCTGTGGAGAAGTTATTGCCCTGCTTAGCTTAGTGTCGTCCGCAAATACAGAGATTGAACTGTTTACCCCATCCTCCAGGTCGTTTATGAACAAATTAAACAGGATTGATCCCAGCACAGAACCCTGGGGAACCCCACTACCTACCCCTGACCATTCCGAGTACTCCCCATTTATCACCACCCTCTGAAATCGCCCTTGTAGCCAGTTTTCAATCCATGTACTCACCCTATGGTTCATACTAGGGTTGCACCAATACTAGTATCCAGGCCCGGACTGGGACAAAAAATAGGCCCGGGCATTTTAGACTGAGCAGCCAACTTTTCCAGAGGGACTGGGTGGGGGGATTGTGGGATCGTCGGTAGACATTCGCGGGGGTGGCTGGTGTCGGTCCTCCACCTGTAATGTGCAGGGACATTGTGATATAAAGGGGACTGCACTGTAAAAGGGGCACTGCAATGATTACAGTGCAGTCCCCTTTATATTAAGATGACCCAATCCTATGGTGGCCATACAATGCTAGTACTGTCTGTCTCCTATTGTGCCCACACTGCCCAGTGACACTGACCTGCTCTCTCTCCGGTGGTGCTGGACAGCATGGCGCTCTCCCTCTGGTGGTGCTGGACAGCGTGGCTTTCTCTGGTGGTGCCATTACAGCGTGTCTCTCTCTCTGGTGGTGCGGGTACAGCGTGGCTCTCTCTCTGGTGGTGTGGGTACAGCGTGGCTCTCTCTCTGGTGGTGCGGGTACAGCGTGGCTCTCTGGTGGTGTGGGTACAGCGTGGCTCTCTCTCTGGTGGTGCGGGTACAGCGTGGCTCTCTCTCTGGTGGTGCGGGTACAGCGTGGCTCTCTCTCTGGTGGTGCGGGTACAGCGTTACTCTCTCTCTGGTGGTGCGGGTACAGCGTGGCTCTCTGGTGGTGTGGGTACAGCGTGGCTCTCTCTCTGGTGGTGTGGGTACAGTGTGTCTCTCTCTCTCTCTCTGGTGGTGCGGGTACAGTGTGTCTCTCTCTCTCTCTCTGGTGGTGCGGGTACAGCGTGGCTCTCTCTGGTGGTGCGGGTACAGTGTGGCTCTCTGGTGGTGTGGGTATAGCGTGGTGGTGGCGCTCTCTCTCTGGTGGTGTGGGTATAGCGTGGTGGTGGCGCTCACTCTCTGGTGGTGTGGGTACAGCATGGCTCTCTGTCTGACTTCCCCCAGCATAGTCCTCTTTTTTTTTTTAGTAGTCACTCAGCTTTTCCTGGGTTCCAGGCCCTTACTCTTTCCCCAAGAGGAGTGCATGCTGAGGGCTGAAGTCTGCTGCCTGTGGACAACAATGGGGCTTACAATCCTCCAGTACTACATGTCCCATGATGCACTGCTAGCCAATGGGGACGGAAAGAAATCGGCAACAAGCTGGGCAGCCAATCAAGATGAGAGCCGCGCTCTGCTGACAGGAGAGGGGGGCGAGCGGGGGAGATATGCTGACATCCTGCAGCTCGCCTTCCCCTTGTCACAGCACGGCCGCTTGTTTTCACTGGCACCGCCTCCCCATAGTGACCTCTAACTCGGCTTCTCCGTCCCTCCTTCTCTCCTGGCGTCCTGGTTGCCAGGTGCCCGTCAGCTGCGGGGCGCATGCGCGAAGCGGCGGCCTGGGTTGCCATGGATGGGCTTAGTAGGCGGAGAATGCCTCCGCTCCTCCCACCACCGCTAGCGGCCGGCCCTGCATGTCCCTGCATGCAGCGCAGAACATCAGCGGCTGGCCCTGCATGTAGGAACCCGTGGCGGCAGCCGGCCCTGCATGTCACAGCCAGACATGCGGCCCGGAGGTCCCCGGCCCACCGGGCAAACGCCTTGTTAACCCTTAATTTACTCTAATCAGCCTTAATTAACTCCCTATTCTCCTCCATTTAATTATTATTTTCATGCTCTTTTTTTTTGTTCACGTCTATTTTATAAGAGATAAACAATTAAAACTTCTTTTTGTTTGCTTTGTTAGTGAATATTTTCACACATATATATCAACATATATTTACACATTTCACATTAAAAAAGCGCAAAATTAAATCAATTTATTTCATTTGTAAATGACTTTTCAATGCTTTGTACCATTGCTGACAGCTGAAGTGTAAACAAAACAGTTGCGGCATTGGATGGGTACAGTGACAGCATTAGATGGGCACAGTGGCAGCATTGGATGGCACAGTGGCTGCATTGGATGGGCACAACAATGGCAGCATTTGATGGCACAGTGGCAGCATTGGATGGGCACAGTGGCAGCACTTGATGGGCACAGTGGCAGCACTTGATGGCACAGTGGCAGCATTCGATGGGCACAGTGGCAGCATTCGATGGGCACAGTGGCAGCATTCGATGGGCACAGTGGCTGCGTTTGATGGGCACAGTGGCTGCGTTTGATGGGCACAGTGGCAGCATTTAATGGGCACAGTGGCTGCGTTTGATGGGCACAGTGGCTGCGTTTGATGGGCACAGTGGCAGCATCTGATAGCCACAGTGGCAGCATTTGATGGCACAGGGTCTGCATCTGATGGGTACAGTGGCTGCATTCGATGGGCACAGTGGCGGCATTTGAGGGGCACAGTGGCTGCATTTGATGGCACAGTGAGACTGCAATTGATGTTTTTTTTTTTCAGTTTGTTTGTGCCCCCCCAAAAAATCTTGATCACCAGCCGCCACTGGTCAAATGCTTTTGCAAAATCCAGATACACTACGTCTATGGGCCTTCCTTTATCTAGATGGCAACTCACCTCCTCGTAGAAGGTTAATAGATTGGTTTGGCAAGAACGATTCTTCATGAATCCATGCTGATTACTGCTAATGATACCGTTTTTATTACTAAAAACTTATAGACTCTTATCATCCCCTCTGATAGTCCCTTATCATCCCCTCCAAGAGCTTGCATACTATTGATGTTAGGCTAACTGGTCTGTAATTCCCAGGGATTTTTTTGGCCCTTTTTTGAATATTGGTGCTACATTGGCTTTTCTCCAATCAGCTGGTACCATTCCAGTCAGTAAACTGTCAGTAAAAATTAGGAAAATACTTGACTAAGTTTCCTAAGTACCCTCGGGTGCAAGCCATCTGGTCTCGGTGATTTAATAATGTTAGGTTTCCCCAGTTTATTTCTAATTCTGTCCTCTGCCATGGAGGTGCCTCCTGTGATGTGTCATGAGAACAGACAAGAAACAGGAAGTGGGCTGTATAAGGTATTTACTGGCAGAATTTTTTTTTTACTATCCAAAGTTAAAACAACAAGGGCAGAAGATTTAATAGATGGAAAGTTGAAAAAATGACTGAAGTTCCGCTTTAAGGCAACGCATGCGCCACAACGTATTGTACAGCGCATTGCAGTGCATTGGGGTTGATTTACTAAAGGCAAATAGACTGTGCAATTTGCAAAGTACAGTTTCCCTCTGTAAGTGCAGTTGCTTCAGAGTTTAGTAATTGAGGTAAAGCTTCACTTTGCAAAAGTACCCAATCACGTGCCAGGAAAATGAAAGAAACAGCATTTTTGCTTGCACACGATTGGATGATGGAAGTCAGCAGAGCTTCTGCTCATTTACTGAGCTCTGGAGCAGCTGCACTTGCAGAATGCAACTGCACTTTGCAAAGTGCCCAGTCTATTTGCTTTTAGTAAATCAACCCCAATGTGCTGCAATGCACTGTACAATACATTATGGTGCATGCGTTGCCTTAAAGCGGAACTTCAGTCATTTTTTCAACTTTCCATCTATTAAATCTTCTGCGCTTGTTGTTTTAACTTTGGATAGTAAAACATTTTTTTTTCTGCCAGTAAATACCTTATACAGCCCACTTCCTGTTTCTTGTCTGGTAAAAAGCCTTGCTTTATGACATCATGCACAGCTCTCTCTCACTCTTGCGAGAGTTTGCCAGGAAGGGAGGGGTGATGAGTCATAAGAGGGCCAATGAGAGCTGCAGAGCTGGAGGTGTGCCTCTGTGTAAATCCAGGAAGTGAACAGGCAGCAGATTCAGCTGCCCACCGTTAAAATGGATGCAGCCAGACTCAGTGGAGGGAGATTTCTGCAGCATATTCGGCAAGTACAGAATCACAGTATATAAAAAATAATAACCAAAGTGGTTGGAGGGAAGCTTCAGAATGGCAAAGATGTTTTTTTTACAAATTATTTGAGCAGACTGCAGTTCCTCTTTAACCTCCCTGGCGGTATGATTCTTTCTGATTTTAGGTGCTGAAAGCGGTACAATTATTTTGCATGGAAATTTGGCGTTTTATATTGTAGGTCTGTAATTATTAACAATAACACACTTAAATCTGTCCAAACAAGAGTCTAGTAGATATCCCGGGTATGATAAAGTTTGAAACACAAAGACATAAATTATAATATAATAAAAAAAAAATAATAATTAAAAAAAATAAAAATAAATAGTAATAAAATAAATTTCCACACGATTCACTATCGCTCAATTCTGCAAGTGTTCTAATTTACTATCGCTGTTTTCTAGCTGGTCTAAAGCCATTTTTGACGTAAAGGGACACTTTTTGGTTGCTTTGGACAATCTCCAGTTTCCAGGCAGAAAGAACAGTATATGCAATATAAAACTGCATGCAGGGCATGGGCCAAAGCACTGGGGACAAATGGGATGTGAAATGATTTCATACAGTACTGTAATCTGTAAGATTACAGTACTGTATGTGTTATGCTTTTTACATTTTTTGAATTTGCCGCCAGGCTCCGCCCCCGTGCGTCGCGACGCTCGCAGGGAACGGAGCCTGGCACAGAGAGGCTTCGGAACAGGACACAGCCCGCGGACACTGCGGGGGACATCGCAGGATCCCGGGGACAAGGTAAGTAAGGAGGCACCAGGATCCTGCGATGTAATCCCGAGTGTGGCTCGGGGTTACCGCTAATGGTGCTGAATTTTAACCCCGAGCCACACTCGGGAAAACCGCCAGGGAGGCTACAGGCCAGGGAGGCCTTAACCAGAATATACATTTGGGCTAAATGTAGCCCTTTATTTAAAAAAATAACACTATGGGGTTGGTTTACTAAAGGCAAATAGACTGTGCACTTCGCAAGAGCAGTTGCTCCAGAGCTTAGTAAATGAGCAAAAGTTCTGCTGATTTCCATCATCCAATCATGTGCAAGCAAAAATGCTGTTTATTTAATTTCCTTGCATGTGATTGGATATTCTTTGTAAAGTGAAACTTTGCCTCATTTACTAAGTTCTGGAGCAACTGCCCTTGCAGAGTGCAACTGCAGTTTGCCAAGTACACAGTCTATTTTCCTTTAGTAAATCAATCCCTATGTGCCTACAAAAAAAAAACTATTTGAAAGGCATTTTTATTCTTGCATTACTGTGACAGTTAAAGTATATTATTACCATGGAATACAGCTTACAGCCATGTCATTCATGGTTGGCTTTATGCTGGCACTGTGAGAAAAAGCCTTTTGAGGCTCCTGTTCAAACATGGAGTACATTTTTATGGTATATTACAAATGGTTTATGTAAATGAAGACATATGACTCTGGAATCTATCCCCCTGGTATTCAGAAACACTTTAAACAACACGCCAAGTGACAGTGCAAATCTCGCAAATCTTGTTCATACAGCACCCTGGAGGCTGACAAGATTGAAAAATTCAAGTTTGTTCTGGGAGTTCTAACAAAAGACCAACTTAGCGGTGTCATTTGTCACAAAACGCCAGGGAGGTTTCTAATGTAAACTATACGCCGCAATTCGCATGATGCACAGCCTGAAGACATGTGGATTAAAGCTTTACAGTATGAATGAAAGTCTCACTGCTAATAATGCTGAATTACAACTTGGTTGATACACATCAGCAATGGATAGTATTTATGTGTGCCTAAATAAGGCTGTGTACACACAGGCGTTAAGACCCCTTTCACACTGGGGCCGCAACACAGGGTTAAAAGTGCCCTGCTAGCAGCCGCAAAGTGCCACCTAAACAGCGGTAAATCGCCGCTAAAACGAACGACGCTTTAGCAATGTTTAAGTGGTGCTTTTCGGCTGTTAGCAGGGGGCTTTTAACCCGGTGTTGCAATGATTCCAAATCGCTATTCAGGTGTTTCCGAAGCGCTGCCCATTCATTCCATTCCGCTAAATACATCGCTCCTAACCCGCCCCAAAGATGCTGCTTGCAGGACTTTTCGGAACATCCTGCAAGCACCCCGCCCCAGTGTGAAAAGTTACACTTGAATGAATGGGAGGCAGTTTTCAGACTCTTAGCAGAGGCTATTTCCACCGCTAAAGTGCCTGAAAACCGCCCCAGTGTGAAAGGGGTCTATGTGTACTTGACTGCTGAGAAGCGTGGATGCGTTTAACTAGGGCTGCAACTAATGATTATTTTCATAATCAATTAATCGGATAATAACCTTAAAATAAGTCGGGTCTATAATTACCGTATTTATCGGCGTAAAACACGCGCCGGCGGATAACACGCACCCCAAGTTTAGGAGGGAATTTTAAGGAAAAAAACTTTTAGGAGTAAAGTTTAAGGAAGAAAAACTTATATTAAAATGCCCATCAATGCAGCCTTATCGGTGTCCATCTGCAGTCTTGTCAGTGCAGACTTGTCAGTGCAGCTTTGCCCCAGTGCAGCCTTGTCAGTGCAGCTTTGCCCCAGTGCAGCTTTGCCCCAGTGCAGCCTTGCCCCAGTGCACCCTTGTGTGATTGCCGCAATTGCTGCCAACATACACAGCCGTGTGTAAATTCAAATATGGCGCCGAGACTGCAGGGACTCGTCGGAGCCGAGATACACATACCCGAGTATCCTCGGCTTTTCTCGGCGCCGCTCACAGTCACGCCCAGTCCCGCCCTATGATGGACATAACACAGGTCCAATGGCGGGACTGGGCGTGACTGTGAGCGGCGCCGAGAAAAGCCGAAGATACTCGGGTATGTGTATCTCGGCTCCGACGAGTCCCTGCAGTCTCGGCGCCATATTTGAATTTACACACGGCTGTGTATGTCGGCGGCGATTGCGGCAATAGCCGCGATCCCTCTGATCAGAACAAAATTGGCGGGGATCGGCCTATAACACGCACCCACGATTTTCCCCTGATTTTAAGGGGAAAAAGTGCGTGTTATATGCCAATAAATACAGTGAGTGTAAAGTGTAAAATTAAAAAGGTAATTTATTCTTAAATATCTATATGCAGTGGTAAATATAAATAACCAAAACATTTTTGTCAGAAAAAAATAATTAAAGACTGTTTTGGTGATTTTCAGACAGAACTGTAATATATTATGTATAATTACTATAAAAGCTCCCTGCACCTGCTGTCATTTAAGCTGGCCATACAAAAACAATGTCTTCCTTCAAAAAAAAAAATGTAATTTTAAGAACATTCGTTCAACTTTCTAATCATTAGTGGGGTCAAATCGACGTACGTTTTCCACCACAGTGACGGGAAAATTCGAAGGAGCAGAATAGAAAACTTCTTTCAGAAATTACATTCATTTTAAAACTGAATGTTAAAAGTGAAATTTTCAAAGGACATTCTTTCATCCAGTGAATGTACAAAGATTTTTCATATGAATATTCTTGTCCGAAAATCGATACATGTATGGCCAGCATAAGGATTGATTCACATCTATGCAGTTTGCTTTTTATCCGTTTCTGCTGTGCTTTTTGCTGTGCGTATTTGCACACGCGATTTTGCTGCAATTCGCATTTTTTTATGCTTTTTTTTTTTTTTGGCCAATTTCTTGTTGGGCAGATTAAAAAACGCATATCGTGGCAAAAATGCACTACATGTTTTTCTGCAGCTTCTCCATGGAAGTCTATTGAACCAAAAAAAGCACCTTTTTGCGTGCTTTCAAAATATGCAGTGGCTGAAAAAAGCATAGATGTGAACATTATATATATATTTTTTTCTAACACCCTAGAGAATAAAATAGCGGTCATTGCAATACTTTCTGTCACACCGTAATTGTGCAGCGGACTTACTAGCGCACTTTTTTGGGGAAAAATACACTTTTTTTTAATGAAAAAATAGGACAACAGTAAAGAGAGCCCATTTTTTTTTATATTGTGAAATGCTCCACTACATTGTGGGGTCCTTACTTTGTAAAGTCTGTTCCTTTTTGCTCCTGTATGCAATTATGTTCTTAAAGCACTATTTGTATCTATGTGTAATAATTGTTTTTGTATAAAAAAAAAAATTTTTATATTCAATTGTCTTATCCCTGGGTACCGAGATAGTCCATTCCCACTATTTTTGTCATGGGGCAGAAATTGGAGTAGCTCCTGACAACCCTCTTTTATATTGTAAAAGATAATGTTACGCCGAGTAAATTGATACCCAACATGTCATGCTTCAAAATTGCGCCCGCTCGTGGAATGGCGAGAAACGTTTACCCTTAAAAATCTCCATAGGCGACGTTTAAAAAATTCTACAGGTTGCATGTTTTGAGTTACACAGGAGGTCTAGGGCTGGAATTATTGCCCTCGCTCTAACGATTGCGACAATACCTCACATGTGTGGTTTGAACACCGTTTTCATATGCGGCCCTGCTCACCTATGCGTTCGCTTTGGCATGCGAGCTCGGGGCAGAACGGGTCGTGTTTAAAAAAAAATAAAAAATCTTATTTATTTTACCTTTTATATTTATTTTTACACTATTCTTTTAAAAATAAAATATGTCACGTTTATTCCTATGAAAAGGAATGTAAACATCCCTTGTAATAGAAAAAAAGCATGACAGGACCTCTTAAATATGAGATCTGCGGTCAAAAAGATGTCAGATCTCATATTTACACTAAAATGCAATAAAAAAATAAAAATAAATTAAATGTCATTTGAAAAAAATGTCCCTTTAAGAGCTATGGACAGAAGTGACGTTTTGACGTCACTTCCGCCATGCAGTGATATGGAGACGGGTGGGGGCCATCTTCCCTCACTCATCTCCATACCAAAGATGTGACAGAACCCCATCTCCTTCGCTGCTACCGAAGGCTCCGGTAAGAGGTGGAGGGCACCAGGAAGAGGCGGGAGGGGGCCCCTCTCCCACCACTGATAAAAGTGATCTTGCGGTGAATCCGCCGCAGAGACCACTTTTATCTGAAAGCGGACTGCCCGCTGAAGAAGAGGATACGGGGGTTATGGCAGCTACCTGCTGCCATAACAACGATATCCCTCTTCAAAATACTGCCGTATAACGACGGCGGGCGGTCCGTAAGTGGTTAAAGTTTTCATGGATATGATCATTTTTAATAAAATGCACAATACTGATATAAGATGACTTTAAATGTAATTGTAATGCCTTATTTTACCTCCAGTCTATCAGCCTCCACCTTCTCTGGGTTCCGATGCTGATTTTCCCTGCACACAGTCATTAAAATGATTATTTTTTTAAACAAACATGTTATACTCACCTGCTCTGTGTAATGGTTTTGCACAGAGCAGCCCTGATTCTCCTCTTCTAGGGTCCTCCACTGGCACTTCTGGCTCCTCCTGCCTTCAGAGTGCCCCAATAGCAAGCTGTGGAGTATAGTATAGAGGGCCCCTATAGCAAGGTAAAAAAAACTTCTGCCTTTAGAACCACTCACTTCCTGCCCAGGACTACATGTCCCATGAGGCATTGCTCCTCACACATTCACAAGTTCTCAGGCACTTATTGACATGTATGGACGGTGCACTGAGCTGTATGTGTGCTGCACTGTATTTCCTTTACAAATAATGCATTCTGTATGCAGGCCAACAAATCGGCTGACCGATTGATTGATTATGAAAATAGTTGACAACTATTTTCATAATCGATTAGTTGTCGATTATTCAGTCAGTTGTTTCGGCCCTAGTTTACAAACTTCGCCCTCAGAAAAGACACACAGACTTATTTAAAACGTAGTTCCACCCAAAAGTGGAACTTCCGCTTTTCCGTTTCCTCCGCCCACTTTCAGTGTCACATTTGTCACCTTTCAGGGGGAAGCAGATACCTGTCTAATACAGGTATTTTGCTCCCACTTCCGGGCATAGATACCCGAGCCACCCTCGGGTATCTACACCACTTCCGGTCCCCCCCCCCCCGCTGTATTCTGGGACACACGGGTCCCAGAAAACAACAGGGACCAGTGGGATGGCGCAGCACGAGTCGTGCATGCGCAGTAGGGAACCAGGAAGTGAAGCCGCAAGGCTTCACTTCCTGATTCCCTTACCGAGGATGGCGGTGGCAGCACCTGACAGCCGAAGGGTAGATCGGCTTCATGTGCCGACATCGTGGGCTCCCTGGGCAGGTAAGTGTCCATATTTTAAAAGTCAGCAGCTGCAGCATTTGTAGCTGCTGACTTTAAAAAAAAACAAAAAACGGCGGAACTCCACTTTAAGGTGGAATTAGTGCAAGGCCACAGCTTTATTGAACTTACCAACTGTAACAATATTCAAAATACCACATAACAATGCCAGTCACTGATTTACCGTGAGCACCCATAACAAAACACAGATAGTCTAATAGGCCTGTCTCTACCATCAGTGTGAGACAGGCATTAAACTGATCGCAGACTTAAACCTTAGGGCATGACCCATAAAGCAAACTTACAGAAACTCACATCGGGCAGGCGGGTGGCAGTCCTGGTGACGTCTGCCCCACCGAGCCAGGGTAAGTGCCGGGCAGACGGCGAGAGGGCGGGGGGTCACAGTGGTGGCATTGGATGGCACAGCGGCAGCATTTGATGGCACAGTGGCAGCATTCCATGGGCACAGTGGCAGCATTTGATGGGCACTGTGGCAGCATTTGATGGCACAGTGGCAGCATTTGATGGGCACAGTGGCAGCATTTGATGGCACAGTGGCAGCATTTGATGGGCACAGTGGCAGCATTTGATGGCACGGTGGCTGCATTTGATGGGCACAGTGGCAGCATTTGATGGGCACAGGCTGCATTTGATGGGCACAGTGGCAGCATTTGATGGACACAGTGGCTGCGTTTGATGGGCACAGTGACAGCGTTTGATGGACACAGTGGCAGCGTTTGATGGGCACAGTGGCTGCCTTTGATGGGCACAGTGGCTGCAATTGATGGGCACAGTGGCTGTGTTTGATGGGCACAGTGGCTGCAATTGATTGGCTCAGTGGTGGCATTTGATGGGCACAGAGGCTGAAATTGATGGGCACAGTTGCTGCGTTTGATGGGCACAGTGAGGCTGCAATTGATGTTTTTTTTTTCAAAATGTTTCAGTTTGTTTGCGCCCCCCCCCCCCCCCCACAAAAAAATGTTGAGCACCACCTGCCACTGGTTTCTATGCAGAGCTGCACCAGATATTGCACTCTCCAGTTTTAGTAAATCAACCCCTGTATGTCTAAGGGTCCTTTCACACTGGGTCGGGGGCGTTGTCGGCAGTAAAGCACCGATATTGTAAGCGGCGCTTTACCGTCGGTATGCGGCCGCTAGCGGGACGGTTTTACCCCCCTGCTAGCGGCCGAGAAAGGGTTAAAACCACCGCAAAGCGCCTCTGCAGAGGCGCTTTGCCGGCGGTATAGCCGCGCCATCCCATTGATTTCAATGGGCAGGAGCGGTAAAGGAGCGGTATACACTCCGCTCCTTCACCGCTCCGAAGATGCTGCTGGCAGGACTTTTTTTCCCGTCCTGCCAGCGCATCGCTCCAGTGTGAAAGCCCTCGGGGCTTTCACACTGGAATGAAAGCAGCGGCACTTTCGGGTCGGTTTGCAGGCAATCTCTAGGCTTGTAGGACTATGCAGGCCCTTTTTTCTATATTATCTGCTATGATACATATGAGCAATTTACAGAGTATGCTTGTAACTAGGGACTAAGTATCGCAGGGCCCCTATGTTACAGATAATCTGTCCTCCTCAGTTCAGGATAGTCTAAGATCTGCCACCTGAACACCGGGTTCTCCTTTTCATACAGGTCATGTGGGGAGCTCCATCCCCAAGCCATGTTAGCGGCATAGCGTTAATCTTGCTGGAGCTCCCAAGTTGTCCACACAGGGAATCAAAGTCCCAAGTCACCCAGGGCGGAACCAGTGTGTGTCACCACTAGAGAGCCCAAAACCCTTTGGCAATCACAATATACTGTGTTCATATTGTAGAAAACTAACCCCTTGATCCATACACCAGTTTACTGATCGTGGTGAAAGAATTAATGATGCACCATTGAGTAGTCAGCAGAAAAGGAAAAAAATGTAAATCTTGTAGTAAGGACTCTTGTTCCGGTGACAGCTGTTTAAGAGGGTACCAGTATTTCCCTTGGTTTAAGTAAATTTCCTCTCACTTCCTACTGTACTCACTTTAAAGGATAAGTTCACCTTTGAAACATGTTACATGTTCCAATCCCATGAATAAGTCGATCCATGACGAAACATGTCGGGGCGTGGCTGTGAGTTGTGACGTACTTGCTGTCGGCCACACAGGAGAATAGGATACGAGCGCACGGAGGGACGGAGGTTTCCCGAGGGAGGGGTGAGAGCACATCCAGCAGCTGTACACCTCGGGTCCGCCGTGACCATTGTTATTGTTGAATCCACTGAGTTGAAGTTTGCTGTGTATTACACGTTCTGAGCTTATCTAAGGTTTACACAATGTGAGTGCTATGTGTGAAGTTTGCATGAGTTTTAATAAATTGTCATTGCGGAATTACACTATTGGAGCATTCATTTTCTTTTATGTGGATCCATTGAACATCATCCTTGTGAGCTTCGTATGCAATATTTACCCAGGAGTGTGGTAAAGAAAGCTTGTTTTGCCTTGCATGAAAGTGCTGGCATTTTATTTTGGTGAGTGCATGTCTGGAGAGTGCGATTCACTAGCACAGTGGTGAGGTGGAAGGAGCACGGAGTTACTCATCATTGTGACATCTATCACTGAGGAATCATTTGTGTGGGACATTTGATTGATTATTTTCATCGTCACCAGCTTAAATCACCTACAGCCTTCATTAAGGGCTGGTTCCATTCATGAACTGTTTTTGGAGTTGTTGAACTTTGCAGCATGAATTGAACTATATGCACGATTTTATATTGCTGTCACTCATATATATGTTTTTTCACCACATTTTTCACATTATAAGAGGTTCTATTTATAATATTTTTCTTTTGCAGGTTTTTTATTTTATTTTTGTGTGGTCCGCCATTCATGTGGTGTACCATACACAGATAATTGACCCATTATTAGAGGGTGTCACCATTATATTACTAGTCACACCCTGACCAACTACATCTAGTCAATTTCTTGACTAAATAGGGGTGTGATACACGTAGATGATAGATTCACCTATTAGATCACATCACCATTATATTTTGCAGTAGCACATTTTATCATGTTCTTATTTGCATATATTTCTGAGGTATGTCACCTATTTAGCGTGTTACACTCAGATCACTAATATTATTAGAGGGTGTCACCACTATTGTATACTGCAAGGTATATAATCACATTTATATATATATATATTGTTTTATTTTAATTTTAGAGTTGTGTCACATATAGGTGATTGAGTCTTTGATAGAGGGTATCACCATCATTGCACATTGCATATATATATATATCCTTTTCATACTTTTTATATCCAGGGAACGTGCTAATCACCAGATATTGTCATTTATGGTGGTATAGCCAGTTACATCTGGAGTGTTTTTGAGCGCCTGCTAATTTACCCTAGGTGTCGGCTTTTGTTGGCATTCAACCGATATTTAGGATTAAATTTATTAATTATTGTTTCTGGTTATGATTTAAGTGGGCAGCTCCTCATTTCTTATTGATTAGATTACACATTTTCTTTTCAATCACTTTCACTAGTGTTTATTTAACTTTTAATAGCTTTAAAGGGGACTTTGGCGCGGTGGAGGTGTTCCTCGTGCAGAGGGTGAGAGCACTCAGGACACTTGGTTGTTACATGTTACATGTTCCACCTGTTTTTAGGGTGAAACATGTAACAAGTTCCAGCATCTGCTTCCTCTCCCCCCAATCCCCCCTCCCTGTGACAACAGGCAGCAGATTTTCTCCCTGCTCCCGCTGTCAAAATTTGAAAACAGTGTGGCCGTGCGGGGCTCCGCTCACATGGCTGTGTCATTCATTCACAGTTTTCTGTGAATGAATAGACTACAAGTACCATCATCCATTGCAACTGGCGGCTTGTAGTTCTCAACTGCGAGGGCGCTGGTGAGTGTCCTCGTAGTTCATGGATATTCCTGCTCTCAAGTAACTGTCTACCCATATCAGAGGTACAAGCAGACAGGTATCCTGAGAGTCTGCAGGAGCCAGATATATCACCCACAATCTGCTGATTGCGGGTGCAATGCTAGAAAAAGAAATAATAAATGCACATGCAAAATGCAAAAAATGCAAAAAAAAAAAAAAAGTGCATTTATTTATATTTTTTTCAAAGGGTGAACTTAGCCTTTAGGTTTTCACGAACGCTGGCACATAAAGTACATGCAAGCAAAAAGCCATTGATAGTTTTGGCTCTTTTTTGGGGACTACGGGTGGTGTTAGCTGTTGTCAGGGCCAGTGTTACCACTAGGCAAACTAGGCAGCTGCCTGGGGCGCACTGCTGCCTAGGGCTGCAGGCCACTGGTGTCTCTATTCTCTTCTCTCTGCAGCAAGCAACTAAGTATCAGCATCAGCAGCCGCCGCTCCGTTCGCACATAGTGTCAAAGTCACAGTGGCGGCGAAGGACTGTGTCTGTGTCCCAACTCCTGAATGAATGAAAGCAAGCAAACATTCATTGATGGGCACTGGTAGGTTGCATTGATGGGCGCTGGTAGGCTGCATTTGATGGGCACTGGTGAGGCTGCATTTGATGGGCGCTGGTGAGGCTGCATTTGATGGGTGCTGGTGAGGCTGCATTTTATGGGTGCTGGTGAGGCTGCATTTGATGGGCGCTGGTGAGGCTGCATTGATGGGCGCTGTTCAGGCTGCATTGATGGGCGCTGGTGAGGCTGCATTTGATGGGTGCTGGTAAGGCTGCATTGATGGGCGCTGGTGAGGCTGCATTTGATGGGTGCTAGTGAGGCTGCATTTGATGGGTGCTGGTGAGGCTGCATTGATGGGCGCTGGTGAGGCTGCATTGATGGGCGCTGGTGAGGCTGCATTTGATGGGTGCTGGTGAGGCTGCATTTGATGGGTGCTGGTGAGGCTGCATTGATGGGCGCTGGTGAGGCTGCATTTGATGGGTGCTGGTAAGGCTGCATTGATGGGCGCTGGTGAGGCTGCATTTGATGGGTGCTAGTGAGGCTGCATTTGATGGGTGCTGGTGAGGCTGCATTGATGGGCGCTGGTGAGGCTGCATTGATGGGCGCTGGTGAGGCTGCATTTGATGGGTGCTGGTGAGGCTGCATTTGATGGGCGCTGGTAAGGCTGCATTGATGGACGCTGGTGAGGCTGCATTTGATGGGCACTTCATTAAGAAGGTGGGATATACATGGGCAGGGCAAAGGAGGTTGAGTCAGGGGTGGAGCTGGGGGGGGGCAAAATGAGGATTTGCCTAGGGTGTCAAAAATCCTTGCACCAGCCCTGGCTGTTGTTCCAGTAGTTTTAAAAAGTAAGGGCTGCAGCCACTTATCAACCAATCGTATTTTACATACTTCATTATGTAGTCTAAAAAATAAGTTGTTGCTGCGCAGTGCAGTCACTTTCCTTATCTTTAGGTCTGTTAATATGCGCAGGCTTCTGTATGACCTCAGTCATTGCAGTACGTTGCGGCTCTTGCTACAGCAAGGGCTGCTTCACTCCATTGCATTGCGATATGTTCATGTTACTGCAACTCACTAAGCCCAGGTTCACACTATAGCGATCTCAGACATCGCATGTGATTTGCACCCACACCGCAGGTGCAAATCACATGCGATGTCTGTGCGATGCGAGTTCAGCCATACAGTTGTATGGCTTAATTCGCATTGGATTTGAAGAAAAAAAGGTGCATGGACTCCCCCCCCACATTGGAATCGGATCGCATGGGTGTTCTCACCCATGCGATCCGATTCCCGTCTGAATCCACAGTTCGCACTGTGATCTGTGAACCGATCTGGGGGTGTTATTAACATTGTATTGATACCCACAGTGGTTCGCAGAGGGCAGTTTGAACTGCCTACGAGGGAAATGCGATGTGGGAACCGGCGCTGGAATCTCGCTGGTTCCTGCATCGCTACAGTGTGAACCTAGGCTAGTACATTGGTGTGCTGCAGTGCCATTCATATTCCCAAAGAACTATAACAATTAGAGTTTAGGCTGACTACGGCCTAGCAGCCTTACAGGTATGATCTTTTATTTATTGTATACTTGCACTTGTCCAGTTTTTTTTCAATGAATTGAGGTGAGGTGTAGATATATTAGTGCACTTGTGACAGAAATAATTGAGTACTCTCCATGATCCTTTTTTTATTTGCACCAACTTCCTGCTTTCAGTGAATTGAAATTTAAATTCAAGTGATGTCACCACCCCTTCTCTTCATCTCGTCCAATCAGAAAATGCCTGGTATTCTTTGTAAAAAAATACAATGTGGATTCTTTCCTCTGCAATACATAAAGATCAGATAGGCTTGATGCCATTTTGACAGGCAGGGGGTAATAGTAGAAAGGTTATGGACCTAATCGATATAACAAATAGGGAGAAAATATAGGCAGATTGAGTTGGCTCTTTCTATTCGCTATACTTGCACACATAGTACTTAAAGGCCCTTTTCTTCATGTTTCATTCAAAAGCTTATATACCTCTCCCACCGCCAAGGTAATAAAACCCTTCGTAACTTCAAACTCCTTTCTTCTGTTTAATGGCACAAGGCAAGGCTGCCCACTGACCCCTCTTTTCTTTGTCTTGTGTATATAACAGAACAGAAAATTCAAGATATCGCTCTTTGCAGACATTGGGGTTATTTACGAAAGGCAAATCCAATTTGCACTACAAGTGCAAACTACAAGTGCAAAGTGCACTTTAAATTGCACTGAAGGTGCACTTGGAAGTGCAGTCGCTGTAAATCCGAGCGGACATGCAAGGAAAAGCAGTATTTTAGCTTGCACATGATTGGATGATAAAATCAGCAGAGCTTCCCCTCATTTCAGATCTACCCCTCAGATTTACAGCGACTGCACTTCCAAGGGCACTTTCAGTGCAATTTTAAGTGCACTTTGGACTTGTAGTTTGCACTTGTAGTGCAAAGTGGATTTGCCTTTAGTAAATAACCCCCATTGCACTTCTTACTCTTACTCAAACTGGTGTCTCTCTTCTAAATCTGCACATGGCCCTAGATGTGTACAGTTCCTTGTCAGGATTTAGGATTACTCCATTCTAAAACGAAGGCCCTTCCTCTAATGCTTCTCTATTCATGATTCAGTCTCTCTCTGCTTACTTTCCTTACACTTGGCACACAACTAAGATAACATTCCTGGGAGTAAACATCATCCCCACCTATGACACATTGTGGGGAGTACTTTATCCTGCTTTTCCATGGTATTAGGATGTCCCTCATGAAGTGGAGAAAGCACCAAAAATGTCTTTTTGGCCGCATAGCTTCTGTTAAGATAGCTAGCCTACCAAACGTTCTCTATATTCTCAAGAACCTACCAATTCCTATCCCATCTACAGTATTCATCCTAAACTAGAGCTTATAGCCGAGAAGTGAATATCTCCAACCCCTCCAACTCATGCTTTATGGGTAAAAACGGTCAACGGTCAAAAACATTTAATGTACCAGCATAGGTGATTCCCTGGCAAATTTTCAAAATTATGTAATAACTGGGTTAACCGGGACTGTCTCCACTAAAACTAATTAGAGACAGGCTGTTGGGCTGATTTGTATGAACCCAAGTATTAAAACTTTGATTTCCCTCCATCTCTATATCCTATAACACAAGTGACAATAAATGTACAGTTTCAGGGTTTCGAATCTTGATATTTATTGTATCGCTAGGCTGACACATACATGATTGTAACAGTTCAGTAAAGGTAAACATGGCCAGGCCTTACAGAGCTCTGAAGAGTATGCAGTCTTATGCCACTTACACACGATCAGATTTTCCAACAACAAATGATGGATGTGAGCTTGTTGGCGGAAAGTCCGACCGTGTGTATGCTCCATCGAACATTTGTTGTCCGACTTTCCGCCTACAAATGTTGGCTAGCAGGTTCTCAAATTTTCCGCCAACAAATGTCTGTTGTCGAACTTTCCGATCGCGTGTACAGAATTCTGTCGGATAAAAGTCCACGCATGCTCGGAATCAAGTACGAGCCGGAAGCGCTCGGTCTTGTAAAATTAGCATTCATAATGGAGATATCACGTATGTCTTGTACGTCACTACGTTCGTAATTGTTGGCCAACCTTTGTCTGACCGTGTGTATGCAAGACATGTTGGAGCCAACATCCTTCGAACAAAAATCCACGGTTTTGTTTTCGGAAAGCCCGATCGTGTGTACGGGGCCTTACAGTTATACTAAGATGAGGGCGTACTGCCTCTTATTCTTGGACACTCAACTTTTGTCTGGTGTACTTCGTTATATATGTACCCTGACAATGGGGACACTTTACTCACCCCCCTCACTTAAAGGGGAGTTCCACCCACTTTTGAAAGGTGGTCTTAAACTAAAGACCACCCCTCGTTTTTGGTTATTTAAAATATATTTTTTTTTTCTTTCTAAAGTAACTTTTTCTGAAGGTATTAAAAGTCAGCAGCTACAGTATTTGTAGCTGCTGGCTTTTAAAAAAAAAAATGTTTGTGGCTGGAACTCCGCTTTAAGTACTATACTACGCGTTTCAAAATACATTTTGGAATCTCTGGTAAAATTAAAGCCTCCTACATAACTCTCCAAGACTTCCACATGGCTCAGTCTGCACACATGCTTGTAACAGCATGAGCCGAGGGTTAATGTTGTCATTGCACAACGTATGTAATCTGCTAATCAATTCTGGCAGAACCTGTTGTGGAGAGACCTAGCTGGAAACACAAGAGCACTGAGAGATTACAATCATGGGCTTTCACTTATACCGTGTCATGCTCTGGCTTCACAAATGTTTTCTATATTTAGAAAATAATCATTTATTTTTGCAGAACAGCTTACCTGGGGTTTCTCGTGTATATTTGTTACTTGATTTGCACTCCAAAATATGCATATTATTCATTGCAGGTAAGCAAAAGGGTAGGAAATTTAAAACTGAACTCCAGGCAAACAGCTAAATACACAGATGAAAAATAAGGGTGTTGTTTTATTTGCCAAAAGGTTTGTATTTCTCTACATCCAGTTCTGAGATTTAAGCAGCTCTGTTACACAGCACCAGTTCCTATAGTCAATTGACGGCTGGGCAGGACATTCACTGTTTTGGGTGGATGTCATATGCTGTGCAATCTGTCACTGATCAGTGTATCGGTCGCTGCCGGTATCACGTGATCGCTGTGACCAATCACAGCAGATTACATGACAATTGCGCACAATGAATGGCTTTGATTCATGCCATACATTGTGTAATATTGTGTTGATTTCTGAGATTGGTTACAGTGATCACATGGTACAGATAGGGCCAATCACAGCCCATCTGTACCATGTGATTATCTATGGCCAATCACAGATAACTACAATAGTAAACACTGAATGAATCAGTTTCATTCAGTAAAAATGGTTGCTTATAACAGTGAAATTCACTGGTCAGTGTTTCTCATCTCCAGTCCTCAAGGCGCCAAAGCAGGTCATGTTTTCAGGATTTCCCTCAGATGAAACAGCTGTGGTAATTACTAAGACCCCTTTCACACTGGGGCGGTTTGCAGGCGCTATTGCACTGAAAATAGTGCCTGCAAACCGACCCGAAACAGCCGCTTCTGTGTCTCCAGTGTGAAAGCCCTCGGGCTTTCACACTGGAGCGGTGCGCTAGCAGGACGGAAAAAAAAGTCCTGCTAACAGCATCTTCGGAGCGGTGAAGGAGCGGTGTATACACCGCTCCTTCACTGTTTCTGCCCATTGAAATCAATGGGGCAGCGTGGCTATACCGCCGGCAAAGCGCCTTTGCAGAGGTGCTTTGCGGTGGTTTTTAACCCTTTCTCGGCCACTAGCGGGGGCCGAATACTGTCGCCGCTAAAACGACGGTAAAGCGCCGCTAATAATAGCGGCGCTTTACCTCCGACGCATCTCCCGCCCCCAGTGTGAAAGGGGCCTAAGGCAGTGAAACTGATCAAATCACCTGTGCAAAATAATGGAGAGCCTGAAGAAATGACTTGTTGGGACGCCTTGAGTACTGGAGTTGAGGAACACTGGTATAAGCAATCATAATATGTATAACAAAAAAAATTATTACTTCCCCTGAGTAATAGTATTGCTCTGGTCACAGTGAGTTAAAAAAATTGAACAAAAAAAATGTAATAAAAAAGAAAAAAAAATGTAAAAAAAATTATAAATTTTTATGCTTTTTTACATATTGTCACCAGTCCCTGTCCCTGATCACCACCCCGCCAGTTATATGTTGATGCTGTACTGTACTGGTGACAGTATGTAAAAAAACAAAACAATTTTTTATTTTTATTTCTTAATTTGCCAAAAAGTTACAACTTCAAAAAACTCTCATACCTCTTACTAAATACTTTGGACTGTCTACTTTCCAAAAATGGGTAATTTGGGGGGTATTTGTACTGTCCTGGCGTTTTTGGGCCTCAAGAAATGACATAGGCTGTCGGTACATCAGAATTGATTTTCAGATATACTGTATCATACATAGATTGTGGACTCTATACCTTTCCTACAGACTGAATAATATACGCTGATTTGGGTTAGTTTCACCAAAGAAAAGACAAAGAATACAGTTTGGCCTTAATTTATGAAGAAAGATTATTTCTTTGCAAAACGTTATAACTGAAATAAAGAAAAATGCGTATTATTTAAATTTTTTGGACTTTTTTTTATTTATTTAGCAAGAACAAAACAGTAGTGATTAAATACCACCAAAAGAAAGCTCTTTGTGTGGAAAACAATAATACAAATTTCATATGAGTACAGTTTTGCATAAGCAATTGTCTTTCAAAGTGCGACTGCGCCGAAAACTGAAAACTGGCCATTTCCATCATTCAATCATGTGTAAGTAAAAACGCAGTTAATTTTCCTTGCATGTGATTGGGTACTTTTTACAAAGTGAAGATTTTCCTCATTTACTAAGCTCTGGAGCAGCTGCACTTTTCAAAGTGCACAGTCTATTTGCCTTTAGTAAATCAACTCCATTGCATGGTTTTGATAATTCTAAAGGAGAACTGTACAAGGAAATTGTATAATGTATGGCCAGCGTTAGTCCCACAAATGCACAGCACATACACAGATTGGAGGGGCGTGACACAGCCTATGATTGGCAGAACCTCTTCCACTTTACAGTGTAAAGAAAAAGCTATCGTCAATCAACTTAAAGTGATTGTAAACCTTTGTTTTGTTTATTTTCTTTTAAAATAAGAAACATATCATACTTACCTCCACTGTGCAGTTCGTTTTGTACATTGCAATGTTAGGAAGCAATGTTTCCCCTTCTAGACCAGTATAGATTGAGCTTTATAAGAGGTTTTTGCCTTCCTCGGGCTCAACCGCATGTGTAGGTTTAGTAAATATTTTAATTGGTAATATTATGTTTTTTGAATAACCTTGATGTCTTTATTTTTGGCCCTCTTGTTTTTTTTAGATTCCGACCTGGATTCTAGCGTTAACACTCTCCCTGTTCTACTCTGTACTATCAAATTGTAAAAAAGGAAAAAGATGGAGTTCTATTTATGCCCCATACTTTCCCTTCTATTTATAGACAAAGGTCCTTCTGTTTCTTTTAGTCTATCAGTCACACAGATTACATTTTGGACCCAAACCTGGTTTTTGCTCTGGCAGATTTTCTATTTATCATGCTATTGTTTATCCGAGGACCCATCATCAATCTTACTGTCATCCCACAGATGACTAGGCATCCATTTGGATCTATATTTATCCCAGAATTGCAATGCTGCACAAATTACAAGCTAGAAAAGATGACCTTGGCCAATAATCATTCTGGAAACAGAGACAGACGAATAAGCCCTTACACTTTTCCCATCATTCCAGAAAATGGATAAACTTGTTATCCTGACATCTCTGTGAATTACTTTTACAGCAGTTATGTTGACTGGTAGGACAAACTATTGACAAAATGTTCCCTCCATACAGTATGAGACATATAAGAATAGCAACCTATTTGACCATTAAAGTAGATCTAAACCTTAAAGTGGTTGTAAAGGCACAAGGTTTTTTACCTTCATGCATTCCATGAAGGTAAAAAAAACCTTCTGTGTGCAGCAGCCCCCCTAATACTTACCTGAGCCCGCTCTCGATCCAGCGATGTCCTTGAGAGCCTTGGCATTCTGGGAAATTGCACTCATGATTGGCTTTTGGCAGCAGCGGGAGCCATTGGCTTCTGCTGCTGTTAATCACAGCCAGTGAGCCAATCAGGACATGGGGGGGGGGCCAGGCCGAGCCATGGCTCCCTGTGTAAATGGACACACAGAACTGCAGGTTGGGAGTACAGCTTGCTGTGGGGGCACCCGGCAGGAGGGAGGAGCCAGGAGCGCCGGCGTGGGACCCGAGTAGAGGAGGATCCAGGCTGCTTGCACAGAGCAGGAAAGTATAACTTTGTTATTTTAAAAAAAAGGCTTTAATATTTAGTTTTCATTTGTATAGAATGGAGAGGGATTAGGACACCTTTCAGTTGTTAGGGGGATTCATCCTCTCTATTTGTCCTGTTTACTGTTACCATTAAAAGTGAAACTTACAGAAAATCCCAAATTTTGGATTGCAATCAGAAAAGTAATAGAGGAGAGATCTTCCAATAGGGAACACTAGTTCTGGTGACAACCAAGGATTCCCTCACTTTGTAGAGATTTTCTCTCACTTCCTGTTTTGGCTATGGGACAGGAAGTAAAGGGAAATCTCAACAATAGGACAAGAATGGCAAAAAACTAACAGAGGCTATAACCACTTACCCTATTCAGTTAAATCTTAAACTACACTTTAACTGAATAACGTTTGCTAAAGCACTGTGTGTTATTACCATAGTCTTTTGTTTCATAAAATACTGTTTTTATACGTTTTACATCTCAGTGCTTCTGATCTCCTCCTGTGTCTTTCAGCCACTTTCTGTCTTAATACACTAGTTTCAGGGTCTGCTGAACATCTTTGCGCTAAACTGGTATTCTGATGGTGACGACTGCGAGCTATGCTGAAGTGAAATGTGCAAGTTTAAAATGGCTTTTAAAATGAAAATAATATTTTAAGGCTAAATGAGGATTTAGTGATTGAATTTAGATCTACTTTAAGAAATGTAAATGAACCCTTTAATCCAAAAAACACACATACCTGCAAATAGAAGACGGAATACTTAGCTTTTCAGCACCTCCAGAATGCTGTTCCATTCAAGAGAAATCCTCTGCTAAAAACGCCAGAGAAACCAACACTTCCTGGATTGTTGATCTTCTTGGTTCCCTGCAGCACTCAATGGTTTCTTCCAACAATCTTCACATCACTGCTATGTCCTGTAATGACTGGAAGGTTGGCGAAGGGGGAACCTCTGAGAGCTACTAGGGACCAAGAAGTTGGACACCTCCCGGACGTGTTGATTCCCAGTGGATTTAGCAGAGGATTTCTCTAGAATGAAGACATGTTTCAGCGGCACAGACAGCAGAAAAGATAAATATCAATCTCTTCTTTTATGGGTAGGCCTGTTTTTATGTTTGGATTAAAATGTTACTTTCACTGAAAAAAGCTTCATTATATATAAATAAATGTTCACCAGTAGAACATTGCAAGGAGCTTTATTTCAGAATATGATTCCTAAAATGACTGAGAGCATACATGGCTGCACCGAGGCAAAATAGGCACACACATTGGGCGCCATGCTGTGGTGCCCTCTCTGAGGTTGGAGCCTCCCCTGCCACTGCGTAATGTGCGTGACTGAGCTGTCAAAGTATAATTCCAGTCAAGACCTAGCTAAGCTAAAATCTACTCCCACCCCCATTCTAAGTCTATTCTATCTACCATGTAGAGACTCGGCTGTCTGGGACTCTCCTTCCTATTTCACAGAGACACACAGCAGGCGCCAATGGCTCCCACTGCTGTCAATCAAAGTCAGGGAGCCCATGAGGAGAGAGAGTGGGCAGAGACACAGACACACAGAGCAGCAGCTTGGCTCAGGTGCCCCCATAGCAAGCTGCTTGCTGTGGGGGCACTCAGCAGGAGGGAGGGGCCAGGAGCATCGGCGTGGTACCCAAGAAGAGGAGGATCTGGGCTGCTCTGTGCAAAACCACTGCACAGAGCAGGTAAGTCTAACATGTTTGTTATTTTTAAACAAAAAAAAAAAACGAGACTTTAGTATCACTCTAGGGTAAAAACCTTCTGCCTTTAGAACCACTTTAATTCTCCTTCATTTCCATTAAAATTTGCAGTTAAAGTGGGAGTAAACTGCCATGCATGAATTTTACCTATAGGTAAGCCTATAATAAAGGGTTACCTATAGGTAGTGTAAATATCTCCTAAACATGCACCATTTAGGAGCTATTTACTGTACATGCATCTGGTGACGTCACCAGCGCATGCGCTCTGAAGGAATGGCCACCCGGGCCATTCTTTCAGAGTCCCTTGCCGTAAACGGCAGCTCACACAGCCAGAGTCCGTAAACCCAGAAGGAAGACCGGGTATAGATGGAAACCCTGTCAGCGGTAACAGCGCGTCGCTGGAGGGCTTCGTTCTAAGGTAAGTTTCACATAATGTGCTAGTATGCTTTGCATACTAGCACATTATAACTTTGCCTTGCAGGTTTAAAAAAAAATTCTCCAGCGGGTTTACTACTGCTTTAACTCAAAATTTTTTAAACCCTAAAATCTGTAGTTACATTTTAGTTAACCTTTATATTTATTGACTCCTTAAAGCGGAGTTCCACACAAAAATGGAACTTCCGCTTTTCGGAACCCTCCCTCCCTCCGGTGTCACAGTTGGCACCTTTCAGGGGGGAGGGGAGTGCAGATACCTGTCTAAGACAGGTATTTGCACCCACTTCCGGCATAGACTCCCATGGGAGTCTATGCCTCTTCCTGTCCCTCCGCGCTGTCTCCTGGGAAACACACAGCTCCCAGGAGAGAGCGGGGACTAGTTACGATGCGCAGCGCGACTCGCGCATGCGCAGTAGGGAACCGGGAAGGGAAGCCGCAACGCTTCACTTCCTGATTCCCTCACCTAGGATGGCGGCGGCAGCTGCCGAGAACCGAACAGGTTCTCGGCGTCGCCTGCCGACATCGCTGGACCCTGGGACAGGTAAGTGGCCATTTATTAAAAGTCAGCAGCTGCAGTATTTGTAGCTGCTGGCTTTTAATATTATTTTTTTTTGGGCGGTTTAGGTGGACCCCCGCTTTAATTCCCTTTTGTTCTCTGCATTTTTAGTTTATGTAGCCCCAAGTTAAAGTGCTTGGTGGGGGCGAGTACTGTAGCATTCTCGCTTTCTCTTTGGGCACTGAGAACAAATACTACTGACGCTTTGGGACGGACTGGCATGCAACCCTGCCACCACTGACTAATCGATTCCTGTGAGCTTCATGTACAAACACAAATGGAGTCCAAAAATGATTATTATATAGAAGTTACATGTCTTTACAGGTTTCACACTGTTGCACATACTCAAAAGTCTTATGATTAAGCGCTTTAAAGTGAAAAATGCCAAGTTATTTAACTTGGACTCCATTTGAGTTTGTACTCAAACCTGATGAGATGAGTCTTCAATGGCGCATTTAAGAATATATGGTCTATTCCCTGGTAGCCAAAGTAAACTGGGCAGTCCAGTTCACAGCAGTTAATTTCAGAGTCGATTTCAAGCCACTGGTAACCAGAGTAAATTCTGGGCCAAGCCTCTGTTTTCCCTAGAGCAACAGTACAGAATATATTGCCCAGACTATACTGTGATAAGACTATACTGTGATAAGATACAAAAAATACTAACCAGAATAAATACAGCAGCCCCTGTATTTACAACATGTCAAAATAGGTGTTCTTTTTTTTCTATTGTACACTATTAAAAATTCAGATGGGAACCCTAACATCACTTGACTGTGCAATGGCCAGGCTAATGCCGCGTACACACGGTCGGACTTTTCGTCTACAAAAGTCCGACAGCCTGTCCGACAGACTTTCGACAGACTTTTGTCAGACTTTTGGCGGACTTTTGGCGGACTTGCGGCAGACTTTCTTACGAGCGGACTTGCCTACATACGATCACACAAAAGTCCGACGGATTCGTACGTGATGACGTACACCGGACTAAAATAAGGAAGTTGATAGCCAGTAGCCAATAGCTGTCCTAGTGTGGGTTTTTGCCCGTCGGACTAGCACACAGACGAGCAGATTTCTGGGTCCGGCGTAGTTACAACGTAAAGATTTGAAGCATGTTTCAAATCTAAAGTCCGTCAGATTTGCGGCTGGAAAAGTCCGCTGAAAGTCCGGGGAAGCCCACACACGATCGGATTGTCAGCCAGCTTTAGTCCGTCTGACTTTTGTAGACGAAACGTCCGACCATGTGTACGCGGCATTAGAATTCTGGTGCAGACATGTCACCATTGTAGACCTAAACAACAAGAGGCTATCCATGCTATTTAACTTGTGGCAACCATGCAAAACTAAGACACGGGCCATTTGTGGAACTGGCCTTTAAATTTCAAGTTTCTCAATTAAACAGCTCTGATTTATTATCCTTATATGCATCTGTGGATTAATATTACTTATTTTAAGAATGTCAGTGGTACATTTATTCTTCTTTAAGGATCAGGAAAGGTTAATACAATTTTGAATTAGGGAAACAGTGCATTATACTCAAAGTGCGTGGTGATATTACACAGATTTTGACATTTAGGAGAGTTAAGAATAATTTCTGACACAGAGTGCTTCTAATTTTATGATACATTAGAACAATCCTGGGCAACAAATGAAATTAGTCACTGGAGTATTAATGCTATCTATGAAACACTGTCTGAAAGAACGTTCCGTATACCTAGAGTTGCCACCTGTCCAGGATTCACCCGGGCAGTTCAGGTTTGGAATCTTGTGTCTGGGTTTCAGTCTGCCTGAAACCCGGACACATTATTTAGACTGGGCTGGGTTCCCCAAGTAACTGAGATAGTCACACAAAAATCTGTTGCCATTCGGGAGCTGCAGCCCGCTGTCTGGGGGCAGGTTTGGCTTTACTGGGGGGGGGGGGGCATTATGTCAGCAAGAGCAGTTTGGCCACACCCAATGTTTGCCGCAGCGCGCTGCATTACCACTCTCCTTGGGGCACCCAAAGGTGTCCCAGGTCTTTTACAATCCTATAGTGTATACTACGAAAAAAAAATGTGTCCTGTGCCGCTAAAGTGTTCGGGTTTGGCTTGAAGAAAAGGTGGCAACCCTACGTATATCCAGAGTTTTAGGTTATTTCCCACAGCCATATGCCAGTGCTCTTCTCACATTCAATGTGGGTAGGTCTGATTCCTAAAACTGTACTTTTTAACTTTTTGTGTCTTTGCTTGATCTGCAGGGTTGAATCTCAGTAACTCAAAGCAAAAATTAAATTTTCCATTTTGGATAGAGTAGGGAAGGGTTATAATCTCTGTCAGTTTTTTGTTTTTTTGTACCATCTAGTGTCCCCATTGAAAGATTTCTACTCCTGTTATGGCAATCACTCAAAGTTTGGGATTATCTTTCACTTTAACTTTTAGTAATAATAGTCACTTATAAATAGAGAGGGTGAATATCCATAACAGGGACAAAGACCAAAGACAGCAATAAAAACCTGACATGTTTAATTTCCTCTCCTCTCTATACAAAACGAAAATAAAGTTATGCCTTCAGCTATACTTTAATGGTGGCTCTTAGGAACGTCTTAGTACTGACCATACCTACCAACGTTTAAACTTACATAGTTACATAGTTACATAGTTACATAGTAGGTGAGGTTGAAAAAAGACACAAGTCCATCAAGTCCAACCTATGTGTGTGATTATGTGTCAGTATTACATTACATATCCCTGTATATTGCGGTCATTCAGGTGATTATCTAATAGTTTCTTGAAGCTATCAATGCTCCCCGCTGAGACCACCGCCTGTGGAAGGGAATTCCACATCCTTGCCGCTCTTACAGTAAAGAACTCTCTACGTAGTTTAAGGTTAAACCTCTTTTCTTCTAATTGTAATGAGTGGCCACGAGTCTTATTAAACTCTCTTCTGCGAAAAAGTTTTATCCCTATTGTGGGGTCACCAGTACAGTATTTGTAAATTGAAATCATATCCCCTCTCAAGCGTCTCTTCTCCAGAGAGAATAAGTTCAGTGCTCGCAACCTTTCCTCATAACTAAGATCCTCCAGACCCTTTATTAGCTTTGTTGCCCTTCTTTGTACTCGCTCCATTTCCAGTACGTCCCTCCTGAGGACTGGTGCCCAGAACTGGACAGCATACTCCAGGTGCGGGCGGACCAGAGTCTTGTAGAGCGGGAGAATTATCGTTTTATCTCTGCAGTTGATCCCCCTTTTAATGCATGCCAATATTCTGTTTGCTTTATTAGCAGCAGCTTGGCATTGCATGCCATTGCTGAGTCTATCATCCACTAGGACCCCCAAGTCCTTTTCCATCCTAGATTCCCCCAGAGGTTCTCCCCCCAGTGTATAGATTGCATTCATATTTTTGACACCCAAATGCATTATTTTACATTTTTCTACATTGAACCTCATTTGCCATGTAGTCACCCACCCCATTAATTTGTTCAGGTCTTTTTGCAAGATTTCCACATCTTGCGGAGAAGTTATTGCCCTGCTTAGCTTAGTATCGTCTGCAAATACAGAGATGGAACTGTTAATCCCATCCTCCAGGTCGTTTATGAACAAATTAAATAGGATTGGTCCCAGCACAGAACCCTGGGGGACCCCACTACCCACCCCTGACCATTCTGAGTACTCCCCATTTATCACCACCCTCTGAACACGCCCTTGTAGCCAGTTTTCAATCCATGTACTCACCCTATGGTCCATGCCAACGCACCTTATTTTGTACAGTAAACGTTTATGGGGAACTGTGTCAAATGCTTTTGCAAAATCCAGATACACCACGTCTACGGGCCTTCCTTTATCTAGATGGCAACTCACCTCCTCATAGAAGGTTAATAGATTGGTTTGGCAAGAACGATTCTTCATGAATCCATGCTGATTACTGCTAATGATATCATTCTTATTACTAAAATCTTGTATATAGTCCCTTATCATCCCCTCCAAGAGTTTACATACTATTGATGTTAGGCTAACTGGTCTGTAATTCCCAGGGATGTTTTTTGGGCCCTTTTTAAATATTGGTGCTACATTGGCTTTTCTCCAATCAGCTGGTACCATTCCAGTCAATAGACTGTCTGTAAAAATTAGGAACAACGGTCTGGCAATCACCTGACTGAGTTCCCTAAGTACCCTCGGATGCAAGCCATCTGGTCCCGGTGATTTATTAATGTTAAGTTTCTCAAGTCTAATTTTAATTCCGTCCTCTGTTAACCATGTAGGTGCTTCCTGTGTTGTGTCATGAGGATAAACACTGCAGTTTTGGTTACTGAAGCCCCCCGATTCACTCGTGAAGACTGAGGAGAAGAATAAATTCAATACCTCTGCCATCTCCCCATCCTTTGTAACCAGATGTCCTTCCTCATTCTTTATGGGGCCAATATGGTCTGTCCTCCCTTTTTTACTGTTTACATACTTAAAGAATTTCTTGGGATTTTTTTTGCTCTCCTCCGCTATGTGTCTTTCATGTTCTATCTTAGCCATCCTAATTGCACCCTTACATTTCTTATTACATTCTTTATAAATTCTGAGTGCTGTGGATGATCCCTCAACCTTGTATTTTTTGAAGGCCTTCTCCTTTGCTTTTATATGCATTTTTACATTGGAGTTAAGCCATCCAGGATGTTTGTTCGCTCTTTTAAATTTATTACCCAATGGGATACATTGGCTAATGCCCTTATTTAATATGCTCTTAAAGCAAACCCATCTCTCCTCTGTATTCTTTGTTCCTAATATTTTATCCCAATTTATGCCTTTTAGCAAGGTTTGTAGTTTAGGGAAGTTGGCTCTTTTGAAATTCAGTGTCTTTGTGTTCCCTTCATGTCTCATATTTGTGTGATTTATACTGAAACTAATTGACCTGTGATCGCTGTTACCTAAATTGCCCCGTATTTCCACATCTGTTATCAGGTCTGTATTGTTGGTAATCAGTAGATCTAGTAATGTTTTATTTCTAGTTGGTGCGTCTACCATCTGACCCATAAAATTGTCCTGCAAGACATTAAGGAACTGGCGAGCCTTAAATGAATGCGCGGTTCCCTCCGCCCAGTCTATGTCTGGATAATTAAAATCCCCCATTATAATAACACTTCCCATCCTTGCTGCTAATCCAATTTGTGATAGGAGATCCGTCTCCACTTCCTCCCTCAGGTTAGGGGGCCTATAGCATACTCCCAGTATTATTTTCCCCTTAGCTTCATCCCTTTGGAGCTCTACCCATAAAGATTCCACCACCTCCCTAGCCCCCTCAGTGATGTCATCTCTCACATTCACTTGTACATTATTCTTGATATATAGGCATACCCCTCCCCCTTTTTTACCCTCTCTATCCTTGCGGTATGGGGTATACCCTTGAATGTTTGCCAGCCAATCATGAGAGCTGTTGAACCAGGTCTCTGAAATTCCCACAAAATCCAAATCCTCCTTGTACAACAGTATCTCTAGTTCACCCATCTTGTCCGCCAGGCTCCTGGCATTGGTGAACATGCCACATAGTTTAGACCGGTCGCATATTGTCCTCGTATTGGGTGTTTCAAGATTGCAACTTGAACTTGCTACTATACTCACCTTGCGTTTTTGTGCTTTGGTTAACCTACCACTCATGCCCCCAATACTACCCTCTGGAATATCTTCCGCGCTGGCTATCACTGTCTCTGGACCCTCCCCCCCATCGCCTAGTTTAAAAACCCCTCTAACTTTTTGGCCATCTTCATTCCCAGCAGATCTGCACCCTCCTCATTTAGGTGCAGTCCGTCCCTTCTATAGTACCGGTTACCGACTGAGAAGTCGGCCCAGTCCTCCAGGAACCCAAACCCCTCCTTACTACACCAGCTCTTCAGCCACTTGTTTACTTCCCTAATCTCCCTCTGCCTCTCTGGTGTGGCTCGATGTACCGGTAGTATTCCTGAGAACACTACCTTGGAGGTCCTTTTCCTCAATTTAGCTCCTAAGTCCCTAAAATCGTTCTTTAGTACACTCCATCTGCCTCTGACTTTGTCATTGGTGCCAACGTGCACCATGACAGCCGGGTCTTCCCCAGCCCCTCCCAGTAATCTGTCTACAAGATCCGTGATGTGCCGAACCCGAGCGCCCGGTAGACAACATACTGTTCGGCGCTTCAGGTCTTGGTTACAGATTGCCCTCTCTGTCCTTCTAAGAATTGAGTCCCCTACCACCAGAATCTGTCTTTCCTTTCCCTTTGCTGCCCCCCCACTCTCACTGGAGGAGTTCTTCCCCTGGCAGCTAGGAGAGTCCCTCAACTCCAGCAGTGCTGGTCCCTGACTGGTTACACCAATGTCACTCAATGGAGCGTACTTATTGGGATGCTCCAGTCCTGGATCGGCCCCCCTGGCACTTCCCCCTCTACCCCTCCTGACTGTCACCCATCTACTCTTTGCTAGTGCCTGCACCTCTTTGTCTCCACCCGCCTCTGTGCTGGCCCCTGCCGGCACCTGCCGTGTACGTTCCTGGCTCACCTTTAGTATGGAGGGACTTCTCAGTGCTGACAGTTGCTTCCCCAGATTCAGAACCTGGGCTTCCAGGGAAACAATGTGCTTACATTTTGCACAGCAGTATTCGCCCTCGATCGGATGATCAAGGAACGCATACATGCGGCAAGATGTACAAAGAGTCGCCTCTCCACACCCGCCGGGCATCGTACCTATTAAATTTAGTGAGGATTTGGGGATTTTACCCAGTCCAAATTACCTAACAACTAGCTTCCTGGCACTAATACTCAAGACAATACACAGGTACACGACAAGACAATACACAGGTACACAATACACAAGTACTAACGATCCACACACACTACTCAGACAACACTCAGATACTCACACTACACAGGTACTATGACCCCTGTTATAACCTCCTGTTTTAAACTCTTGTTTATAACTCCCACTTACACCAAGCTCCACAGCTTCAAACTGAGCACGCTCAACTGAGTCCTACAACAAGTTAAATAGGCACCTGGGCACCTGTGAGCAATTAACCACACCCCTTAATTGATAGACTGATGAAACAGAAAAAAAAAAAAAAAAGCTATTTAAAAAGTGACAGCAAAAGGCAAATTAAAAACTAAAAGGAAAAGTCCCCAAAATGCAACCCAGCAAACACCAACAGACAGCAGCAATACACACACCAACAGACAGCAGCAATACACACACCAACAGACAGCAGCAATACACACACCAACAAACAGCAGCAATACACACACCAACAGACAGCAGCAATACACACACCAACAGACAGCAGCAATACACACACCAACAGACAGCAGCAATACACACACCAACAGACAGCAGCAAACACACACCAGCAGACAGCAAACACCAACAGACAGCAAGACTTGTATACTCTAACACTTGTTTATAACTCCCACTTAATCCAGCTCCACTTACACCAAGCTCCACAGCTTCAAACTGAGCACGCTCAACTGAGTCCTACAACAAGTTAAATAGGCACCTGGGCACCTGTGAGCAATTAACCACACCCCTTAATTGATAGACTGATGAAACAGAAAAAAAAAAAAAAAGCTATTTAAAAAGTGACAGCAAAAGGCAAATTAAAAACTAAAAGGAAAAGTCCCCAAAATGCAACCCAGCAAACACCAACAGACAGCAGCAATACACACACCAACAGACAGCAGCAATACACACACCAACAGACAGCAGCAATACACACACCAACAGACAGCAGCAATACACACACCAACAGACAGCAGCAATACACACACCAACAGACAGCAGCAAACACACACCAGCAGACAGCAAACACCAACAGACAGCAAGACTTGTATACTCTAACACTTGTTTATAACTCCCACTTAATCCAGCTCCACTTACACCAAGCTCCACAGCTTCAAACTGAGCACGCTCAACTGAGTCCTACAACAAGTTAAATAGGCACCTGGGAAACTTGACAAAGAGGGACTCAGGGTTTGTGCTAAGAGGGGGTATTTGGGGGGAGGGGGTTTACAACCTACAGATGACTGAACTCCGCAGAGTACATTTTAGGGCTTAGTAACATCAGGTGCAGTGCGGTAACATGTGCAAAATCATGGATTTTCCCATACCGCACGAAAATGTGCTGCCTTTTGCAGACGCACGTGGGTGCCATTAATTCTTAATGTCACCCCTACGCATCTAGCAAATGCACATACATTTTTGCCTGCTAAAACCCATTATACCACAGTACCATTTGTTTTGGTGCTGCTCAATTTTAAAAGTCATGCCGACGCCTTTTTTGCGTGTTTCACGCGCATCAAAAAACGTGGGATTGCATAAAAAAGCGTGTGCACTTAGGTACACCTCCTGGGGTAAACGAGCCCTCAGATTGGTCTGCCCCGGAATTGTGTGCGATTCTAAGGGGTGTCTTAAATGAAAAAAGGTTGAAAAACACTGCCCTACTCACTGCCCACTTCCTAACACTCCCCTGGCTTCCCCACTCCCCACACCGATGTTCTTTACACACTGACAGGGCCGTCTTTAATATTGATTGGGCCCTGGGCGAAAAATTTCTTGGGCCCCCCCCATGCAGTTTTGCTCTCCACTTGCTCTGAGACATACAATAAATAGCAGCTAGACTCAAAATCAATTTAAAGAATCAGATCAGACAGTGATTGTGATTGGTTTCCAGAGGTTACAGTGTATCATTACCGCTCACTGACTGGTTGCTAGAGGCTACAGCAAACATTTCGGCTCACTGATTAGTTGCTAGAGGTTACAGCACATGATTTCTGCTTGTTGATTGGTTGCTAGAGATTACTGTACATCAATACTGCTCACTGATTGGTTACTGCACATACTGCTTACTGATTGATTGCTAGAGGTTACAGCACATCATCTCCTCACTGCCTGCACACCATGGACTGGACCTTGCTCACCTGTGCACCCTAAACTGTAATTCCTTCTCTACCTACCTCTGCACACCACATACTACCCTCCGCCCACTAATTTGCTTACCTTTGTAGAATAGGCTGATGGTGGGCTTAATGACCACAGTTGTAGGCAGGACTTTCAAGCATGCCCCCTTATCTCCCCAGTGGGTAGCATTCAGTATAGGTGATGGTGGATATGACCTCAGGGGGCATGATATACATATGAATACCACCTCTGTTTACATAGAATGCTGCCGGTCTGCCACTATTTACATAAGAATGCCGCTGCTATTTACATATCAATGCCAGTATTTACATATAAACACAGGGTCTGCAGGTGAGTCATCTGTACACAACAGCAAGGCAGAGCTGGGCAGCATTAATAACAGAACTTCACGCTGAGGTATTAGGACACAGCATGAGACTAAAACATCAAGGAATGAGGAAATTTAAACTGGGATAGTTGAGGCAGCTACTTTGGGCCCCACAACAATGACAGGGCCCAGGGCAGCTGCCCCTTTTGCCCTCCCTTAAAAACGGCCCTGCACACTGAGTCGACGTTCCCCCTACCACTGCAGGACTGGATGTTAGCGGGAGACAAAGCCATCTCCTGCAGACTTCTGGCAATCCATAAAGAAGAGGTATCCAGTCAATGAGGTGTCACACAAGCTGTGCCGCACGCAATATCACTTCCTCCGAACTCCCCAATCAGTCTCCACACGGAGCTAAGGTTGGTACTAACAATGGATTAGTACAACAGCTGCTCTCGAGCTTTTCAGTTTTTTTTTGTTCCGCTGGGTTAAACAAAAGAAAAACTAATAGTGTGTACCAGGCTTGAGCCATGTCTTGTAATCCATTATCAGTACCTATCATGTAACACATGCATTGTTGTTTGTTTGTTTAAATCTTGTTGTTCTTTCTTCACTACATAGCTAGGGGATGCTCTATATAGTTAGTTCCATCCTTCTTCTTTGCTTTAATCTCCATTCATCACATGATATATTCTGCTGGGGCTAGACACACTATGATTTTTTGATGATGTTCATCTGTGAAGATCTGCACAAGTTTTCGATTAAAGCTTTTTATAATCTGCAGGATATCATGTGGATGGAGCCACTGTTTGCTAATTCTAGAGTTTAGTGGTGGAAAAAAAAAGCCGCTGCCAGCCCTTTCTGGAGAAGCATTTTGGTCGAAAAAACGCTGGCAGCTCCCAAACTCTGCTAAAGCCATTTTTTTTCTAAGCGAAGGCCACTGGCACCCTCCCCACCCTGCCAATGTATGTAAACGGCATGTTGGGAGCTTCACCGAGTGCCAGCACGGTGGCCCTGAGGTCACGCAGTGACGCAATCCTGTGATGGCTGTGATCTTCTGACACAGCCAAACACAGATCGGGATATGGGCGCTGTGATTGTCCCTCCCGATCACGTGATGGCAGGGTCCAGTGCCAGGACAAGGTCATCAAGATCCCAGGGTGAACATGCCAAACTGCTCTCCCCTACGATGTATGAGCATGATATGTCAGCAAAATTCCCCCCACAAAAACACTGAGCACTATTCTTCATGCTTACCCCCTAAGCATAAACTCCCTCTCCTCCCAGTACAAATCCACCCCCCCTGCTAAAATCCCCCTCGCAGCACAAATCTTTGCCCCCGATAGGGAAATTGCATATTTCATATTCCTTGTTAAAGAGGAAGTAAACCCTGATGGGTTTACTTCCTCTTTTTTTCCCTGCAAAGGTAAAGCATAATGGGCTACTATGCATCGCTTAGTAGCCCATTATGTGTCACTTACCTGACACAGGAGCCTGCGAAGTCACCGCTGTCCCATCTGCTACGGAGTGTCCATCTTCTTTCCGGGTATCGTGGCTCCGGCGCTGTGATTGGCTGGAGCCGCGATGATGTCACCCCGCGCCTGCGCACAGGAGCCACCACTAACGGCATATCGCCGTTAGCAGCGGCATGCTCGCCGTAGACAGCGGTGCCTGTCTTTTTGCAAATATCTCATAAACCGTGTAGGTTTAGGAGATATTTCTTGGACCTACAGGTAAGCCTTAATCTAGGCTTACCTGTAGGTCAAAGTGGTCTGTAAGGGTTTACAACCACTTTAATGTTGGCCTCAAAAATATCAAATAAAGTCTCTAATATCCTGGTTACCTTGAATGACTCATCTTATAGGAATGTGTGATTGCAAACTGACCCAATCCTTGAGGGGTCAAATTGCAAAGGGAGTTGACTTGGGGGTTGTCTATTCCCTATACACAAGTTTAAATACCACAAGCCAAACTGGAATAAGTTAGTCTCACACCAAAGCTTGCAAAACATGAATGCATCTTTGGTCATCTGCATACCATGCTGTATATAAGCACATGGGACTCTGTGGTGGAAACAGCATCTTTAGTTAACTATTCTTGTTAAATGTTCTCTATCTTTATCTGTATCTGATATTATCTCTAACCACTTGCCCACTGGCACTTTCACCCCCTTCCTGACCAGGCCAATTTTCAGCTTTCAGCGCTGTTGCACTTTGAATGACATTTTTTTTTACAGAAATAGAGCTTTCTTTTAGTGGCATTTAATCACCGCTGTTTTTTTTTTTTTTTTTGCTAAATAAACAATTAATAATAAAAAATTTAGGGGAAAAAAAACCAATGCCTTTTCATAGTTTGTTATAAAATTTTGCACACAGGTAATTTTTCTCCTTCACTGATGGGCACTGATGAGGCAGCACTGATGGGCACTGATAGGCTGCACTGATGGGCAGCGATGGGGCGCCACTGATGAGGCGACATTGATGGGCTCTGATAGGCTGCACCGATGGGCAATGATGAGGCAGCACTGGTGGACACTGATAAAGAGGCACTGATGAGACTGCGCTGATTGGGTACTGATGGGTACTGATGGGCACTGATAGGCGTCACTGATATGTGGCACTGATGGGCACTAAAAGGTGGCACTAATGGGCACTGGTAGATGACACTGATGGGCACTGCTATGCGGCACTGATAGGTGACATTGACGAGGAGACACTGGTGGGCACTGAGGGGCAGCAGTGGTGGGCACTGATTGACAGTAGCAGTGGGCAGTGATTGGCAGCACTTTTTCAGAAACCAATTATCGGCTCTTTTCTCTTCTCCTCCACACGTTGACAGCGTGAGAAGGAGCGACAAAGAGAGCCAGTAACCGTTAACCTTCTGTTGACATCATGATCAACTGTGATTAGACACAGCTGATCACATGGTAAAGAGCTGCTGATTGGCTCTTTGCCTTAATCTGTGTTTGGCAGTGTCCAGAGGACACTGCAAGCACAGAGTGTGCGCCCATGCCCAGCAGCAGGCGCGCGGCGGGGGCGTGATCGTGGGAGGCCGTCATATGATGGCCTCCCAAAACTGGACGACCACGCTGTAGCTGTCATTCATCTATAGCGCAGTCGGCAAGTGGTCAATAAATGTTATATTTATAAGTATTTGTGTGATCTCTCTTTGCACATATCGAATTAAAACCATAAAAGAACTTAAACTATCACGTGACCGTGATACAACACCCCTATCCCCCAAATCCCCCAGCTCAACCCCCCCCCCCAAAAAAATTCACCCCCTCCCAGCACAAATCCTCTACCCTTAAAATGTTCCCTCCTAGTACACATCCCCACCCCATCTCCCAAGACAAATACCCCTAGATCACCACTCTTTTTTTTTTTTTAACTTTCTTTTTTTTTTTTTCATAAAGATTTTATTAAGCATCAAAAAATAAACATACAGAGTATCCTCACGCAACATATGTTACAGCATGTTTAGGACGAACATTAGTACCTTCAGACAGAAAAAACTAGGAAAATAAAACTTGAAGAGGTGAGTCCAGGAGCTTGAAGGGTAAACCCAAACATTAGTGACTATGGGCAGAGGGTCACATTATCAATTTTCGCCTCCCCCCTGTTTCCTCTCCCCGCACCATTAGGAAGAGGGAAACCAGCAGTAAAACGTACCTGGGACTCAACTTAAACGTCATAAAGCCTTTGAAGGCTTGTAGGGTACTATAAATGATGAAACTCCGAGTGGGAAAAGGTGTCCAACTTAGGTGGGGTCAGAAAGTGAGGGATTAAAGTGTTCATTTAGAATCCCTAGCTCTCATAGAGAAACCGAACTAGGGTTTAGAAGAGAGAAGAAGAGGAGAAATAGTAGAAACGGAAAAGAAAGAAAAGGGGTGATCAAGAGACAGAAGGGGGGAAGGGGTGGTGGGGGTATAGGAAGAGTTATGGAAAGAGGGGAGGGAAGTCAAGAGGCCGCCTCCACCCACCCGCCCGCCAAGCACCGCCTGTTATTCAATTTCAAGGTCAAGGGGCAACTCTAACGGGTATACTGAAGGAATTTATCAGTAGATGTATAATGGATCCAACATGCCCAAGTGACTGGGAATTTGTGCATTTTGTCTTGCGAGATATATATCAACTCCTCCATGTCTTTTATTTTGGTGATTCTTGCGAACCACTCCCTGATCATTGGGGTACTTGTGGAACGCCATAGTTTGGGAATGCATAGTCTAGCTGCATTGACCATGTGCATGGCTAAGGACTTATGGTATACTTTTTTGGAGAGGGAGGTGTGATGTAGGAGGTATTGGGCTGGAGTGTAGTCTAGCTTAAAAGTAGTGACCTGAGTGATGATCTCATGAACTTCTGCTCAAAATGGCTGAAGTTTCTCGCAGGCCCACCAGACATGGAGCATAGTACCTCTTTCCTTCTCACATCGCCAGCAGGTGTCGGGTATATCCAACGAGAATTTATTGAGGCGAGAAGGCGTTCTATACCATCTGGTAATTACCTTATAACAATTTTCCTGTATTGCCACATTTAGCGAGCCTTTATGGGCATATTCATGAATTGTGTTCCAGTCTTCTGTTGTGAGCTAGATCACCACTCTTAGCGCCCCCCTATATTTCCCCTCCTAGAACAATACTTACTACCTGCTGCCCCCCAAATTCCCCCTTCCAACACAATTTGTCTTCCTCCCCGCTGAGCTCAGTGCGGGAGAGCGGAGCTGTCACAGATCACACAGACTGCAGCCATCCACACAATACACCAAGCACCACTGTTACCACTGTCCCATGAACACCTGTACTAATGCACAAAACATCTGTCACAGTGTCCAATCAACATCTGTACCAGTGCACAAAACATCTGTCACAGTGTCCAATTAGCATATGTACCAGTGCACAAAACATTTGTCAGTGTCCAATCAACATTTGTATTAGTGCACAAAACATCTGTCAGTGTCCAATCAACATTTGCACCAGTGCACAAAACATCTGTCAGTGTCCAATCAACATCTGTACCAGTGCACAAAACATCTGTCACAGGGTACGTGTCCCATCAACATCTGTACCAGTGCACAAAAACATCTGCAATAGTGTTTCATTGCAACATCAACATTTGTCAGTGTCTGTCGGTGGGTAATCAACATCTGTCATACTGTACAGGTGCACAAAAAACATATATCAGTGTACCAGTGACTCACCAATAATGAAAAAAAAAAAAGTAAAGCCTCACCCCCCCCCCCCGTGCTTGCGTGCAAAAGTGAACGCACACATTGGTCCCGTACGCATACGAAAAAGTAGAATGCACCACCCATGTCAGAGCGAGCGCAAAAATTCTAGCACCAGACTTCAAGTGTAAGTGTAGCACCCTCTAGGTAGGTGCTCCCCAGGCCTGTTTGTTTTGATCTGATCTGGGCTTGGAGTGGCTCAGGTTAGCAGCTGGTGACTCACAGACAGCATCACTGAGACCTCCCTCTTCTTATCAGAGCTTTCTGGAAAGTACTGGGAAGAGAAGAGGGGAGGAGAGGCGGAGCTGCCTGGGGTACTCTAAGGACCCTGACCAATCCCCAACTTGGATTGGCAGGGGACAGGCCTCCTTAAGTACCCAAAGTCATCCCAGCTGGGGAGGAGTTGGAGTTGTTCAGAGCTTGAAGATGGAATGCTAGGCTGTCAGGGCCTTTGAGGGAGCTCTCCAGTCCGGAGAGGATAACCTTGGGCCTGGGCTCGGGTGCGGACGGGGCCCCTTCAAAAAATCATGAAGGTGTTCTGGACAGGAGGCACAGGAGGAGCAAGAGAGGAGAGCAGGAGAGAGCATTGCCAGGCAAGTCTCCAGGAAGAGGAACAACTGGTCGCAGTCAGGAGAGGGCCGGCGAGTGACATGCACAGTCAGGAGGACTGGGGAGGCACGCCTGAGAGGACTGGGAGTATGCAGTCTGGGATGGGTGCAGAGCCAGCAGTCCCTGCCTGCAAAGGGCAGTTGCTAAGGCCTGGCTGAGCCAATGTCAGGCCTAACCATGCGGTGCTAACTGTGCCTGGAAGCTCAAGCAAGTAGAGTGCTGGAGGAGCTGAGGAGTAATAGACTGCAGTAAGAGTTGTGCTGGAGGAAGAGAGGCCTGTATATATTCGAGTGTATATAAGTTGTCCCAATTATTTGTTTCAAATCCACTGGGCATCCCATACTTCTAAGTTCAATACCCTCAATAAAATACAAAAACAAAGCTAATGGACTGTTCATTGCCTTGGAGTGTCTGAGGATTGAGTGCTGGGCAGGGCAGGGTGACAGGTGGGCCACCACACATAGCAGCCCTTACAGGGGTACCGCTACATAACGCTAAACTGGTAACCAATAAAAGCTTATAAAGCACCTATGGAGATTTTTAAATACCAAAGATTGGCGCCATTTCACAAGCGTGCACAATTTTAAAGCATGACACGTTTAGTATCTATTTACCCGGCGCAACACCATATTTTATATTTTACCCAAAACTTGGGTATTATATTGTATCTGTGTGCACTGAAATTCATTAAAGTATATCTATGCGTTAGTGTGTAAAACCCACCATTCTTTCCTCTTGGGTCTCTGCTACAAAAATATTAAATGTTTGGGGGTTCTAAGTAATCTTCTAGCAAAAATACAGATTTTTACTTGTAAACAAAAAGTGTCAGAAGAAGGCCTGGTATTAAAGTAGATAATAGCTGAAGGTGCTCCTTGAATGTTGCTCCTCTCTATGTGGCCAGGCTGTGAAAAAGTCTCACACATGTGTTATCGCCATACCCAGGAGGAGTAGCAGAATGCGTTTTAGGGGAGAAGTTGCAAGTATACATATGCCGTGTGTGCAGGGCCGGATTAACAGCATCATGGGCCTGGTGCTGACGATTTTGGTGGGCCTTGTTATGAAAATAAATAAAATGAAAATGCAAACAGTTTTTTGTTAAAACAAATCAAATATTTAAACAAACTAAATGAAATAGAGGGGGGGGGGGGGGGGTTAAGAGAGAGAGAGGGGATGTGGGGGAGGGGTGAGAGAGGGGGTGAAAGGGAAAAGTTGAAAGAGAGAGAGAAGGTGAGAGAGAGAGGGGGTAAAAGAGAGAGAGGGGGGGCGAGAGAGAGAGAGAGGGGGTGAAAGAGAGAGGGTGAGAGAGAGAAAGGAATTCTAAGGGAGAGAGAGGAAGTGTGAGAGAGTGAGTGGGGGTGAGAGAGGGGAAAGAGAGTGGGAGGGGGTGAGAGAGAGAGGGTGCCTATGGATAGTTTTAGGAGGGTAGTGATGTGGCGTGCTTAGTGCGCCATGGCAAACTATGGGTGGAGCCACATTGCAGTAAGAGTGGGAAGGGTTGCCCCACATGCGATGCATGGGAATGTGGGTTCTCTGTCACATCTGCTTGATGTTCTTGAGTCTTACACTTACCAACCATGTAACAGGGGTATTTACCATGACAGACCCTTCTCTGCCTCTCTGCTAATCTCTGGATCTTTATCAACCTTCTCTCACCTGTGCATTCGAAATCGCCCTGCTAACCTCTGCGCCCCAAACCATCCCGCTCCCCAAACACCCTCATCTCTGGTTAATTCCACATGCCTCTGCTCATCTTTGCACACCAGCTTCCCCTTAGGGTTGCCACCTCATCCCTTTAAACCCGAACACATATAAATTAGACAGGTTCTGATGCTAATTTAATGCAGGTAAGGCACAAAGTGAGTTTTATTGCCACCTTAATCAGCCACAAAACCTGTGTAATTAATATGTGTTCGGTTTAAAAGGGGATGAGGTGGCACTCCCCCTCTTTGGTCATGCTTGCCCCCCAAACTGTAATCCCTTCTCTGTTTACCTCTTGACAACCTCCAAATCCATCTACTCACCTTGGCAGTACAGGCTGATGGCAGGCTCAGTGACTGTGGCAGGCAGGGCTTGCTATACATACACAGTGTAGCCGGCATTCAGCAAAGGTGATGGTGGACCAGGGCTCAGGGAGTTTGACATACCTGTGAATGCTCTAACAATTTACATATCAATGCCACCCATGATTTACATATCAATGCCGGCCCGATTTACATATCAATCATGTGTACAATGCACAGAGCAGGGCTGGGCAGCATTAGTGACTCACTCACACCACTGGGCAGGGCCTATCTTAAAGAAGGGGCCTGGAGCTGCAGCTCCAATAACCTCTATATTAATCCAGCCCTGCGTATGTGAGATATAGCTTGTTAGTATGACATTTTTATGAAAAAAAAAAAAATATTTCTTAATTTCCCAAAGAATTGTGGGAAAAAAATTACAACTTCAAAGAACTGGCTATGCCATTTACTAAATACCTTTGACTGTCTACTTTCCAAAAATGGGTCATATGTGAGATATTTGTACTGTCTCGGCATGTTAAGGCCTCATGAATTGAGATAGGCTGTCAGTACATCAGGTGTGATAATTTTCAATGATTGGCACCATAGCTTGTAGACTCTATAACTTTCACACGGACCAAAAAATATAGACTGATTTGGATTATTTTTACCAAAGAAATGTAGCAGTATGAATTTTGGTCAAAATTACTCATTTGAAAAATTCATCAGCTGTCAACAGAGTTCCCCGTTGATCCAGTGGGGAAATCCCAAAGACTGCAAACTGGTACTAGCATGCAGCAAAACTCATCTCCACCATCAGGAGCTTTGGTGAACACTGGTTAGTGATTAGACTTGGGTGAGCCTGCCCCACCCGCCAGGGGGACCTGCTTGTGTATTTATCCTGCTGGTTTCCGTGCAAGACTTTCCACTTCCACAGCAAAAGCTAGTTCAGGATCAGGAGGTATCAGTATTGGTACAGAAGTAAAAGAGTCTTTAGTTTAGTAAAGGCAGCCTGTGCCTTCGGTGCCCACACAAAGGGTGTCCCTTTCCTTGTCAGTTGCGTAATTGCTGCTATTAACTTTCGTTAGAGAAGTTCGTTTTGAATTTTCTATAGAAATTGGCAAATCCAACTAATTGTTGCATTTCCTTAACATTTCTAGGGGCAGGCCAATCCGCCACTGCTTTAATCTTTGTCAGGATCCATGCTCACCCCTTCAGGAACAATGACATATTCCAAGAACTGAATCTGGCAGATTTCTCCAAAGTAAAGTTGATTCTCCTATAATCTTTTTAAGACAGTGGAAACATGCCTGCAATGCTCCTCTAGATTATCAGAAAACCTAGGGATATCATTCAAGTATGCAATAACAAACTGGTACAACAAATCCTGCAGGACATAATTGATGAAATGTTGGAAAGTTGCAGGAGCATTGTAAAGGCCAAAAAAGGCTTAACCAAAGACTAAAAATGTCCATCTTTCTTGCCTCCTTGACAAATGCAGACACGGTTATATGCCCCCTCCCTCCCTCAAATACTTTGACAGAGAAGAGTCTTTCCAACATTCCAGGAATTAAGGCTATATTCACGGATTTTGGGACAGCCCCAGCAGGAGGTGAGCAAGTCAGGGTGCAAAAGCAGATGTAGCAGGTAGGTATCAAGCCGAAGTGTAGTCGTTATATAAGCCAAACCTTGATAACAAGTGGTTGCAGTTTGGGATCAAGCAGAAGCGTAGTTAAGGAACCCAAAAGTCGGTAACGAGTGGTAGTGAAGATACAGACCTCAACAGGAGACCAAGGAACAAGATATTTGCTGAAGAAAAGAACAATAATCTTTCCCCACTGCAAATGTCTCCTTAAGCTCAAGTGAATCTATTTTAGCTTAACCGCTTGCCGACCAGCCGTCGCAGTTTTACTGCGGCAAAATGGCACGGGTGGGCGAAACGACGTTACCTTACGTCGCTTCGCCTTTTGGCCACTAGGGGTGCAGCATGTGCCCGACTCGATGTGAGTGCCCAGCGGGCGCAATGACCGCCGTGCTCCCGCAATCGCTCGTGACACAGCGAGAACCGGGATCTGTGTGTGTAAACACACAGATCCCGGTTCTTTTAGGGAAGAGGAGGCAGATTGTATGTTCATACTATGTATGGACACCGACCTCTATCTCCTCTGAGACAGTTCCATCCCTTCACAGTTAGAAACACACATAGGGAACACAATTAACCCCTTTACCCCCCCCCCCCCCCCCCATAGTGTTAGCCCCTTCCCTGCCAGTGATATTACAGTAATCAGTGCATTTTTATAGCACTGATCACTGTATAATTGTCAATGGTTTCAAAAATGTGTCAAAAAGTGTCCGACGTGTCTGCCATATTGTCGCAGTCCCGATAAAAATCGCAGATCGCCGCCATTACTAGTGAAAAAATAATAATAATAAAAATGCCATAAATCTTTCCCCTATTTTGTAGACGCTATAACTTTTGCGCAAACCAATCACTATAAGATTATTGCGATTTTTTTACCAAAAATATGTAGAAGAATACATATCGGTCTAAACTGAGGAAAAAATTAGTTTTTTTGATAAGAAATGTGGGATATTTATTATAGCAAAAAGTAAAAGATATTATTATTTATTTATTTTTTTTTTTAATTGTCGCTCTTCTTTTGTTTATAGCACAAAAAATAAAAACCGCAGAGGTGATCAAATACCACCAAAAGAAAGCTCTATTTGTGAAAATAAAAAAAAAAGGACTTCAATTTTGTTTGGGTACAGCGTTGCACGACTGCGCAATTGTCAGTTAAAGCGACGCAGCGCCGAATCGCAAAAAATGACCTGGCATTGAGCAGCCAAATCTTCCGGGGCTGAAGCAGTTAAACACTTTATTCACCCAGTCACTCACAAATTTGGGTAATTGATGAATTGTAGTCCAGAAAAAAGCTCCCAACCTGTTTGATGTATTCCTACTTGCAATTTAAGCATTTTCTCCTATCTAAATAATCTTCTCTAATTTTAGCCCCACAGCATGGGCTAGCACAAAGGAGATAATACTACAATAAAGACCAACAACCATTATATTCCTTTTTTATAACAATTTATTTATTTTTAAAAATTAAATTTAGGCCACGATGTTGTTCAAGGGGTAACCTGATAATGAAATAACGCAACTTCAAATAATTATAAAGCCATCTTGGCTATAATACATCAACTCAAATTTTACAATGCTGGACGACTATTCCCCACCGCCCGAGGCCAAGAGAGAAAGCCTTGGCTGAGGTCCCCCCAACATCGCAGCACTTTCAATTAAACTTTGCAGGCCCATATTGAATATGTCCAGACCTATGTCTGACAAGTGAACTTAATCCCTCCTAAACAACCCAGGAACGAAACCTACAAGCTCCAAGTGGCGGAAGGACACACCTCCCGAGGACACAAAAAAATTATGTATGGTCCTATTCAGCCGTCTCCGAATCCTATCCACATAAAATAAATTCCCAGAAGGGGACCAAAGGAGTCTAGGAATCATTTCAGAGAAGGCCAAATTGGTACTTGGAAATAAAAGTTTAATGGAATAAATATCCTGCTTCATTTCACAAAGGAGATCCCACGTTCTTACTTTACCAACGTCGTTTGCTCCAACGTGAAGAACTAGAACCTGAGGAGAAGGCCAAAATGTGGATAAGTGAATTAAGTGGTCTTTAAGATTACGCCATCTGAGGCCCCTAACTCCAGACCATAAAACCGTAAAGACATTACTATCCAAACCTAAATTGTTCCATAAATCCTGGATGCAGCCTGTTTTTCAGCCCAGAAAATGTAAGAGTGGCCTACTATCCAGATTGTGCATTTAGAAGAATCTGAAAATAGAAAATCCAACAATTAACAATTCAGGGCGGACATAAATTTTATATCTACTACTAGCCCACCTACCAACCCTTTTTTGACCTACAGGAGAGAATCCCAACAAATTGGCTGTGGTGGAGGCCCCAATCCTAAATGAATGTGATGAGAATCTGAGACCTAGGAGGTTAAGGCGCTTGAGGCATGAGGACAGCACAGCAGAAAACTGGTATTGGGTCAAAGGGGACAAGTCCTGGTGGATAAAAAAGGAACTATCAGAGGGGGGCCTTACTGACATATAACTGGCAGTATGCGACACCGGGCAAACCAACTTATTGGGAGATTTACCCAGATATATCCACTGACCATTGCCCAAACCAAAAGTTTTGGACCGGCAGATAAACAATTGTAAGCAATCTGATTCCATAAACACATGAGAAAACAGCAGGAAGGCTGAAAATGATTTGTTTTGTGCTGTAAGTTCTCCAACTCTAAGGGCACCAAAAAAGGTAACAGAAAAGGCTGCCCTGAAAAGCAGAAGTTCAAATTCAGTAAAACAAATCTCTTCTAATATAGAGAGTAGTTTGATTAATAGATTAACTGAAATGGGACGTCTAGAATCCAGGGTAGGGCGTGAATTCTTGAATCCTTTGAGGACCTGACTAACCTGAAAAAAGGAGGACAGGGCTGGCATGCCTGCAAATTTTAGAAAAAAGGAAACACCTGCCAACACCTTGCTAATGGAGGCAGGACTAAGGTCAGACTGAATTAGAAAAGACACAAAAGCTAAAGAGACATACGCGTTCACTTCCAAGACATCTATACGCCTGCAAGAGCAAAAAGAACACCCTTTTGACCAGGCCAGACTATATTCCAGCCATGTCTTACGTGTTACCGAGTTCCGAAGATGTGCAGAGATCAGTCCCAGATCAAGCCCCAGAGGAAATCCGGGCAAGGGGTTCCACACTGATCCGCCGATGGGGCCAACTCCCGGAATCTCCGGAACTGTAAACGAGATAAGGCGTCAGCTATGTTATTATCAATCCCAGGAATATGTCAGGCTTTTAACCAGATATTGAATCTCATGCAGTGCAACACTAAAAAACTTAAAAGTTTGATAACTAGCTCTGATCTAGATGAAAGCATATTGATAGCAAATAGTACACCTTTATTATCTGTATTTACAATAATCCTACGATTCACAAACTGTTCTTTCCAGATCACAATTGAAACTATAACCGGAAACAACTCAAAGAGGACTATATTGTGCAAAATGTCTTGTTGCAACCAACTAGAGTGCCACCTAGAAGCACACCAATGGCCATCCAGAAAGGCGCCAAACCTGATGAACCAGCAGCGTCTGTAAAGAAATTTAACTGAAAATCATTTGTAAAGGATTGTTGCCACACTGTGGACCCATTGAAGTTGCAAAGAAACGAATCCCAGATTTTTAAATCTTCTTTGACACTTTTAGAGATGCAAACATGAGAACAAGGGTTCTTAAAACCTTTAATAGCCAAAGCAAAACGTCTGGAAAAAATTCTATCTATGCGAATAACCCTAGCTGCAAATGCAAACAGACCCAATAGGGATTGGGCCTCTTTTAACAAAACTTTGCGCTTTGACAAGAATAACGAGATCATTATTCTCATACAATGCAATTTATCCCCGGGCAATCTGAACTCCTTCAATGATGAGTCGATAGTGATCCCCAAAAATTCTAAAGTGGATGCAGGAAAGACCGTTTTTTCATGAGCAATGGGAATACCAAAGGAATCACAAGTATGAAAAAATTTGTTCAGCGACTCCAAACATATGGGGGAGTCTGCTGGGCCCAAAAATAAAAAATTGTCTAAATAATGTAGAATACCCCCAATAGGGGAACATTCAGACAGAACCCAATGCAAAAATTTTGAGAAAGACTCAAAATAAAAGCACGATAACGAGAAACCCATGGGCATACATTTATCAAAATAAAATTGGTCCTGAAAATGGAAACCCAGGGAATTGAATCCTTGTGGATGCACCGGTAGCAGGCGAAAGGCAGATTTGATGTCCGCTTTTGCTAACAGTGCACCGTGCCCAAAGCGACGTAAAAGCTCCAGTGCTTCATCAAAGGAAGAGTATGAAACAGGAGCTATAACCTCTGCAACCTCATCATTAAGTGAAGCGTCCTCTGGATATGACAAATGGTGAATGAGCCTGAAACTACCCTATTCTCTTTTAGGAACAATGCCCAAGGGGGAGAGGAAAGCTTTTAAAAGGTGGGCAAGAAAAAGGGCCAGCTACTCTTCCTTCTGCTACTTCCTTAGAGATTTTTTCTTGTACAATTTCAGGTTGACTCATAGCAGAGCGTAAATTTCTAACCAAAGTGCATCCAGTCCCTGCAAAGGAGGGGACCAAGAAACCGTCCCTAAAACCATCAGTTAGCAACCGTGCCATCGTGCGGTCTGGATAACGATCTAACCACGGTTGCATGCTTAGCAGGCTCACCGGCGTCTTGGCCTTTTCCACCAGCATCACGTGGAAAGGATGGGAGAGAAGCTGCTGATGATTTTTTGAAACATCTACTCGCAGAATGGTTCCCATTGCAGTAAGAGCACTCATGCCTATACCTACAGTTTGATAAGGATTTGCATTGTCCTTCGTTAAAGGCAAAACAGAAGCCTTTACGAAAGACATTTTGTGGGCTAGGCACTGCTCTAGGTGTGAATTGACTTTTGTGGTAGCATGAGATTCAACCATAAACCCACATCCTTGCATCCCCATTGCAAGGTAGGGTGAACTGCTAATTTCTGCCTGAAATTCTCATCATAGGTAAACCAGGCTGTACCGCCAAAATTACGGAAGGCTTTAGAAACTATGTCCACGTGCTGAAAAAGGCCTGAACATTTCTCAGGAAATTGTTCTCCCAACACAGCTGCAAAAATGCAAAAAGCCTGCAGCCAATTCTGAAAGGTTTTGGGGACAGCCCTCCGCCTATCCTCTTCTGTACGCTCATCTGATTTCCTGTCAGATTTAGCTAGAAACTCTTTGGAAGCTGGCAATAATGACAACAGATCAATAAAATCACACCCCCAAATTTTTTCTTTGACAGAGGTGGATAAGTGGAAACCTAGCGGTGATATTTCACATGGCATAGGCGCCTTAAAGGAGGACTCTGCAACTATAGAATGAGCAGAGCGTGCAGAAGGCATAACAGATTTGCGAACCTGAACCGGCTTGCGGGCCATGCTACCTGTACTATTTTTTAAATTCTCACCAAGGGGGTTCTCTATCATATTATGCCAATTTGGACTTATATCATCTATCTCATTCTGTTGAAGAAGGTTCTCATCCTGCTGTAAAAAAGCACCATGTAACTGTGCCCCTTTTAAATCATTAACCCCTCCCAGGTTAACCCTCTTAAATACTACCCCACCCTTCCTGTCCCTCCCCCTCGGCTCCATTTTAAACATACCTTCCCCCCACTGTTCCCACTGTCATGTATGCCCTCCATTTTAGGCATTCCATGCTGCATTTCGGGCCTTTCTTTTCCATTGGAGGTGCATTCCTGTGAGCAACGCTGCCAGCTCTCTCCTTTCCTTTGGGCTGAGGAGAAGCCTCCATTCTCTGCCTCTTCTTTCTTCTCCCTGGCTGCTGGTGCGGACTGCGCATGCCCGCTTCTGGCTCCTCCATCTTTTCCTGGGCTGTAACATTCGACGGCCCGGGCGGAGTCTCGGAACGTCCGTCCACCAGGCATTGTATAAGCCACTCCTCACCTCCGGAGCCTTCGGCTTTTTCAATGATGCGCCGGAGCAAGCTCTCCCTCCTCTCAGGTGAGCGGCGCTTCATACTTCCGAGTTCTGGTCTGGTTCCACAGGGTCTGCTTGCCTAACGGCCGGACTGCCCCTTTTATCTTCTTCAGAAACGTGGGCTATGCAAACCGCCAATTTCCTCCAATCAGCTGCTTGTTGCTGCGCAGGAGAAGCTGTTGCTGTAACCAATAGCAAACCTACAGAAAACATAAGGAAACATGCATTCCCCTTTGAGCTCTCCCATGTTGGTCCTGTATATTGCATGGACCTGTCATTCGTACGGGTTTGTAGTTAAAGCCCCACTCAAATTAAACTGATTTCTACTATTTACAAACTCCTACATGAATCCATCCAAGTAAATGGAGATCAACATCTTTTTGTGATAAAATGGGAATCTGCTTTTCAAAGCCCCATTCCTCCTCTATGCTGGGACAAAATATGGGCAGCGATTGCAAAGTTATCTCCGATTGTGGTACATAAAGAAACTAATTATAAAATGTTAATGTTTTGGTATAGAGGTCCTTCATGCACTTGACCAATCTATTCCAAAAACTTGTTGGCACTATGGACAAGCATCGGGTTCTTTATATCACATATATTTAGCAATGTGCTTTAACACAGCCTTTTTGGCTGCAAGTGCTCCAGATGTTGTAGCAGTAACAAGATGTATCTCTAGCATTAGACCCTTTACACTGCTTACTTGGCTTATCTTTTCTGGGCCTACTTGAAAATGCTGAAAAATTGGTCACTTATATCCTGATGGTTGCTAAATGACTAACTCTGCTCCACTGGAGATCTGCTGTTACACCTTAGTGGTATAATAGAACTTTGCCATTTAGAATATCTTACGGCTAAATGAAGAGACCAATTAGACCTATTTGAGTGTTATGGGATACTTTATCCTTTGGTCAATGGGACCATCGAAGACCTTTTCTGCATGCAACCAGGCCACTACTCTTGTGTCAGCATTGTCATGAGTGGTTGTTAAATTAAATAGATGGCAAATATTAATATCAATGCCCTTCCCGGGCATAATCCCAATCTGATTAACATGAGAAACAGATATTTCTACTCAATCTGTGACTGTCTTCTAAACAGATGAACTGTAATGCTGCGTACACACGATCGGACATTACGACAACAAAATTCATGGATTTTTTCAGACGGATGTTGGCTCAAACTTGTCTTGCATACACACGGTCACACAAATCTTGTCCGAAATTCCGAACGTCCAGAACGCAGTGACGTACAACACGTACGACGAGCCGAGAAAAAGGAAATCCAATAGCCAGTGCGGCTCTTCTGCTTGATCCCAAGCATGCGTGGATTTTTGTGCGTCGGAATTGTGTACAGACGATCAGAATTTACGTCATCAGATTTTGTTGTCGGAAAATTTAAGATCCAGATCTCAAATTTTGTGTGATGGAAATTCCCATGGAAAATGTCCGATGGAGCCTACACACGGTCGGAATTTCCGACAACAAGCTCCCATCGAACATTTTCCATCAGAAAATCCGACCGTGTGTACGGGGCATAAAGGCTTAAAACACTTTTTGCTTTGATGCACCTTGAATTTATTTAGCTTATTTAAACTGAAAGTGTAATTGGGCTTTAAAACTGAACTCCAGGATAACCAAATATTGCCTACATACACGAGTCATATGTATTCTTACTTAAATCCTGGTGTGCTTTATGTTTCTCACAGGTCTGTGCAGTAATCCAAAGTGAAATTTTACCTACTGTATGTGCTGGAGCTTGCTGTAATAAATAGCAGTCATTGCTGCTCCCTACTTGTGCAAAGTGACCGGTTATGCATCCGTCCCCTCTCACTGACTAGCACAGTGATAATGTCACTTCTACTTTTATAAAGTAATAACTGGTCTTTAAAAGGCAATTGGTGCATAAAAACTACATTTATAGACTTTCTGGTTAAAACACATTTTAATGAAAGTTTTTGAGTTCAGCTTTCAAAAATGAATGCAGTTTAACTCTCTGCAAATTGTGTAATTCCATTTTTTCTAGTTGTTTTCTTCCAAAACAAAAAGGAAATGTTTAATTCTAAAATTGAAGGAACCCTTTATTTTTCATAAAAGACAGAGCATGGTGACATGAAAGCTGATGCAAGCTGTAATTTTTAAGCAGCAAAAATTGAAAGATAATTAACCTCTTCACGCCCATGCTATAGCCGAAAGACGGCTACAGCGTAGGCCTTCATTGCCGGGATGGCGTCTGTTTACGTCCTCCCGTGCATAAGTTGCCTGCTGAGACTCGGCTGATCTTAGATCGGAGTAAGAGGCCGATCCCGACCCCTTACCACGTGATCATCTGTCAGCCAATGATGGCTGATTACATGATGTAAACAGAGCCAGTAATCGCCAATTTTTTTCCTCACCCTGACAGCATGAGGAGAAGAAAAAACCCGATCACCAGCTTCTGCCAGAGGGACATTGGTTTCCGAACACTGAGAACCTACGCTGCTGCCTCATCTGTGACCATCAGTGCCACCTGCCAGTGTACGTTATAAGATCACATTAATGTTGAGTGTAAATGAGTCTTCTGAATTTTACATGGCAATACCATTTAAATGTCAGGCGAGAATAGTGCTGTTGTTCAAGCATCAGTAATACTGAAAGAAATATATTTTGCTGTGCTTTAGCCACCCAGCAGCACGCAAGTAAAAGTCATTGATAACATCCATCTTGTTCATTTAAAGCAAGTTCCAAGCTTAGGACTGAGTTGCAAATAAGGTTACCAACTGGGCCTTTTTAGCAAGGACACCCTGTATTACCAATAAAGTTTTACTGTACCATTCTTTAATTAGCTCAATTCCAAACAGGCCTCACATTTGGATGGAGCAGGTCTAGTTGCTCGCCAATTCATTATCTGCTTATCATGTGTACTTGTAATCCTTTTTTGTTTTGACTGCTTTTACTAGCACATTTAAATTATCTCAATATCTTTTACTTTTTTCACACAATCACATTAGCATGATTCATGAAATCTCTTCCTCCCATCTTCCCACTTTTATAACATTCACATACTCATATATCACTTATTGATTTTGCTTGGGGTTAAACAATCCCCTTCACCACATAAATGATCCTGCCAATATGGTCTTTTATTTGTATGTCGTATGTTCTTACCACATTCACAATATTTTTATGTAATACTTATGTATAGTTTACACATTATGATATAGAAAGTACACACCACTTATCATCTAACACTTATTATTCAAATTTATCACCTCCCCAATACACTAACAAAAACAAGTTGATACATCCTTACAATTTATTATTCTCTTAATCACATAAACACATATATAAAATATTTCTAAACTCCTATAGCATTATACTAATGCGATCTTCTTTTGATACATTGTCAACAGTTGGGAAGTGGTATATTGGTGCCGTCCTCTGTCCTCCCCTCCCTCCTCTGTGTGTGTGTGTGTGGGGGGGGGGGGGGGCACAAAACGTGGCTTCTCGTAAGCCTTCCAAGCTGGTTCTTTCCCCTTTCCTCTCTGGGTGGTGAAGTGGAGGTGTCTGCCAAGTCCGCTGACTCTTTTTAAACAATTTTAGACTAACCAATCATGAGATCATCCATTTCACTGTTCAGTGGTAAATATATTAATGCTCATGTACATTGAATGGTTGCATTTTTTTGGAAAAAAAAATTTACTTTGAAAAGATCTAAACTTGAATGCATTTATTCTAGAGCAATTTGTCCCCCAGAAGAAGAACACAACTGACTAGGTCGAAACTTGTCGGTGCTTCTGGGCATGTGTATCACTATAATGTAGTCTTTTATATATACATGTTCACATTGCTGTATTATGGTATATGTACTTTAGCCTCATGACCAGAGCTCATGTTTTAATGTCAACAAGTGTTTACATTTTTTTCTTAAATAAAGACCCTTTTATACACTTAACAAGCTGTGATATTTTTGCTGCTTAAAAACCCCATGGGGGAACTCCTCTATGTGATACTAAATCTGGACTCTAGGCAAAAAACCAGACAGCTTTGTAAAAAATAATGAATCATTAAATTTATTTTGTAAATGGAAGCAGTGTAGGTTACTGATTTGACCTGGTATCAATCCCTTTTAGTTCCTGTATAGTAGAGCTGGAGTATGGGAGAATGAACAGAAGAAAGAGACAATTGGTTAATATGCTGACAAGAAGCATGCTGATAGAAAGAGTAAACAAATTGACAGAGAGATAAGCTCATCACTATGCTACTTCTCCTTTCACTGTCCAATCACAGGCTGGGGCAGGTCCAGGATGACCTGGGCTCAGAGGAAGTTGTTTGAAAGATGCCGTCAGACTGATAACTTCTAGCAACAGAATAAATGTGCTGCAGAGAAATCTCTGGATTGAAAGTTAATATTGCAGCAAAGCCTGGTTTTGTTATTTTATCTTGCAATGGGCTGTTCATTTTTATCTCGTTATTTTTGTCTGTAGTTCTGCTTAAAAAATGTTCAATCAACATATGATAATACTTCATAGATTTACAATTGCGTTTATTTTTCTATAAATTTTTGACTCTGGTAGAACAGTTACCTGACTGAGGTAAATGTTCCTTGGTGTCTCACACACTCCATTCCTCAGACACTGCAGCTCACAATGGGATTGTTTCAGCAGCAGAGGCAGTGCTGTAATTTCAGAAAGCAGTGGGGAGGACTATTTGTGGCCAGGTGCTAATTGACAAGCTATAGGCATGTAAATCAGCAGTGGCAATGCTTCAACTTTTTTCATTCCACTGTAGTACAACCAGGTACAGCCTATGTGGGTAGCAACTTTGCTTTGAATTCAGGAGAAGTGCAGCATTGTTGTCACACTAGCACAGAAAGTTGCATTAGATGGACGTCACTGACAGGATCAACAGGTTCTGGGACATTGCAGGGGGATTAAGATCAAACTGTAAGTGCAGATTCACTTATAATTAAGTGCTAAAGCACATACGGTATTTACAGGTTACAGTTCTACTTTAAGATCAATAGTGTTATATTGGTCACCCATACCAGCCATCAGCCGCTTTTTCCCCAACTTATTAGGTACACATCTCTTAAGCAAAACACAGACAATGTCAGTCAGAAGGTGGTATTCGGGATTCCTGTGCTGTAATTTTAGCGAACGCCGAACAGACCAGTAGTGGTTAACCTGGTAAACACAGGGGGCCTCAAGTGCTCTCCCTAACATATCAAAAGGGCTGCACAAATTATTTGAATTTAAATTACAGATAGACAGCATATATGTAAGGATAAATATATAGAATTTTGCACACATACCTATCACATTGTCGTAAAACGTGTTACTGGAACTCATATGGTACATGTGTTGGTGCCATGCAGTCAATATTGCCCAACGCACCACAGTGTTGAGCAGCCCATTAAAAAAAATGCGCTGCTCTAAAGCAAAGTGTGTTAATATGCCTATGTTTAATGCACCATAGCAAAGCGGGCTGGTGTGAATGGGCCCTAATGCACAGAGCAATTTTGCATTGACAGCTGTCCGTTTAAACTGCATTAATTGCACAGAAACCCACTTTTTCTTTAACTTGTCCACCACTTCACATTCTGCAGCTTGTTTTCCAGCAGCAGGCCAGGTTTTGCAGCCCCTGCAGAGCCTTACAATTACCTCTTGCCCATGTGACTAGGGCCATACAGAAGATGGATTCCACCTACAGTGAGGAGCAAAGAGCTGGGATTGGGAGCCTCCGATGTTTTTTGCATGTGGACCCCACTGGATGTGGCTGGCACTTAGGAAGCCAGTGTGCAGGCAAAGATCAGTAAGCCTTTATGTTGGCTGCTGCTTATATGTACATTTAAGCTGTGCCAGCTCTCTAATGTGGCAGGTGCCAGGAACAATTAAGTATTTTATTTACTTGGTGCCCGATACTCAGCAGGCCACACACAGTTGAAATTAAAGCCTTTTTTTACTTGGTGTCCTACATGCAGTGGTGCCCACGTGTTGGGCACCATGGGAATAGACTTTACAATGTAAAGTGTGGAAAACAAATTATATTTGAACACAGAGCTTTTTTCGTAGAGAATGGTTGGACTCTTGCCAGATTTTATATTATTGTGTCCCACTGGAACTTTCCTGTCCCAGATAAACAAAGCAAAATGAAAGGAAATCTCTCAAAAGTGAGGGAAATCTCTGAAGAACTAAAGCAGGGGTTCTAACCCTTCACCAGTTTATCCAAAACAAAAACAATTAGCCTTCAATGAGCCTCAAAGGCATGGGTAAACATGTCAATGGTTAGTTTTTTGGAAGTTTGCATCTGCCTTAAACTATGCACAAGTAAGACCCCTTTCACACTGCCGCTAAAACAGTGCTAAAGCGCTGGTCGTTTTTGCGGTGCTTTAGCTGCGCTTTCGTGGTGTTTTCGGATGCTAGCGGGACGGTTTTTAGGCATTTTAGCGCTAGAAATAGCCTCTAAAAAGCGTCTCAAAACTGCCTCCCATTCATTGCAATGAGTGTTTTCACACTTGGGCGGTACGCTTGCGGGATGTTAGAAAAAGTACTGCAAGCAGGATCTTTGGGGCGGCTTGGGAGCACTATAAATAGCGCTACCAAAACACCCCTGCCCGTTGAAATGAATGGGAAGTGCTTTGAAAGCGCCACAAAACTGGACTTTTTTCCTTTTTTTAAGGTCATGTTGTCACGTGACCTTAAAAAAAAACACCCTGCTAGCGCCTGAAAAGCGCTGCAAAAGCACCACTAAAATGCCGTTAAACCACCGCAAAACAGACCGGCGCTTTAACTCTGTTTTAGCGGCACTGCAGTGTGAAAGGGATCTGCCGCAAAATAGACCGGCGCTTTAACGCTGTTTTAGCAGCACTGCAGTGTGAAAGGGATATAAAAAAAAAGAAAAGTCCTGTTTTGCGGGGCTTTCAAAGCGCTTTTAAGGCGCTTAGGAAGCACTGCATATTTATTTCAGTGGGCAGGGATGTTTTGGAAGGGCTATTTATAGTGCTCCCAAGCCGCCCCCAAAGATGCTGCTTGCAGGACTTTTTTTTTAACATCACGCAAACGCACCGAAAGCACTCATTGCAATAGAGGCAGTTTTCAGGCACTTTTTAAAGGCTATTTCTAGTGCTAAAATACCTGAAAACTGCCTCAGTGAGAAAGGGGTCTGAGACTTGTTTTAACAGTAATCATTTAGTGGTGGTAAAGATTGTTATGGATTGTATGCAGTTTATAAACGCATAATATGTGTCAAGATCACTCTATCACCACCTGTTTGCATGTTCTCATGTTGTACCGGGGATAATTATTCTGCTTTCTTCTGTCGCCCTGTACTCCTGGGTTTGCTTTATGTTCCAGTCCAGTTTTTTAAAGGAGCAGAGTGAAACAGGGATTTTCAAAAACCTTTTTTCTTTTTTTCCCTGGCTTTCGTGGCTAATTAAAGAGCCGGTTGCTAAGAGATGATCAGAAGCATCATCATGAGACTCTAATGCAGTTTCTTTTTTCTCCCTACCTTTAACATCTAGGTTGTGGACCAGAGTTTGAGGCTTCCGCTAATCGGTACGTTTGGTAATGGCCGCTCTTGAGAATTCTTCAACACCTCAAGGGAAACAAAGACGATTGGCAAGACAAGCCCAAAAAGACACTCCGAAATGGGCACAGGAATATGACTCGGGACAACAGACTATGCCTGGGAAGGCACATGAGTTTTTTCAGATTTGTGATACAGAGGGCAAAGGCTTTATTGCGCGATGTGATATGCAGGTAAGACCAACATTTGATCATAACAAAAATGCTGTTGTGAAACATAGTAGCCCAAGAACTGTAAAATATTGTTTTCTTTTGGGTGGTTTTCTGTACATGAACTTTAGTTTAGATTTTTTTTCAAGTGACTGTGCAACAGCAGTAAATTTATAGCATAGGTTTCTCAATATGAATGTTAATACATAAATGTTTTTTGCCTGTGTTTTTTCTTATTTTTATCTGATGGTTTATTATAAAAATGGTTAAATTATTATTAATAATTTTATTATTATTACTACAGGTACTTAAATTATTGTGTCATATCCATTCTGTTCACCAGCTTTATATATCCCATGACCATGAAATGTATTAGTATTTTACAGCATGACCATTTTTATAATTTTATTATTACAAAATGTATTTTAAAATGAAGGGGAATAGCAAAATGATGATCCTCGGAAAAACTTTCAGTGTTTTGAAATACTTTTTTGCCCGCTCTTGCATCCATCAATTGACTGGTGTCTAGAATGAAATAGTTGCAAAAGAGTGAAAAAAAATAACTTCAAATCTGCTTGTGAATATTACCATAACCAAATATATAAAATACAGTAGATAAAAATACAAAAGAATATGAATATATATGTGAACTATTGGTATTGATTAAGGGAAGTACAGAAAATAATACTGTTTATTGGAAGTTCAAGAGGAAGAACATTATGTGTTCTAGTGAAGCGTCCTTTTCCTGAATCTTGATAACTCATGAGCTAAGTGACAAATTGCTTTTTGTTTCAGAATCAATGGAAAACAAGAGGCCACTGAATGTTATTATATGCAGTATATTGGTGTTATAGTAGGACGCTGGGATGTATTTATATGGGGTGGTTTAATTCATGAGAAATGTCTAGTTTTCCATAAATGTAGATTTTGGTATTTTAAAAATGTATTTTTATTGGTAAATTAGGTGATATTTAATTTTTTCATAGGTTGTGCTTCTGATAATCTAAAGCAATTCCAAGGAAAGGAAAAACAAACCTAAACTGAATGAAAATGTTATCTTTTTTGTGTAATAGATTTTATATGTATTGACACTTTTTTGTTGTAAGAGTAAAATTATAATAATAATCATTTTAATTCAATCTATGTGGCCATTGGGTAGATATTATTATTATTATAATACAAGTTTTATATAGCGCCAACAGTTTGCGCAGCGCTTTACAACATGAAGGCAGACATTACAGTAACATTACAATTTGGTACAAGAGGAATCAGAGGGCCCTGCTCGTTAGAGCTTACAATCTAAAAAGGGAGGGTCAATTGATACAAAAGGTAATAGGTGTGGGGGATGAGCTGATGGAGGAAGTAAAACAGTGTTAGTTAGAAGCAGGATAGGCTTCTTTAAAGAGAAGGGTTTTCAGGGATCATCTAAAGATGGAAAGATTAGAGGACAGTCGGACAGATTGGGGTAGGGAGTTCCAAAGGATGGGAGAAGCTCTGGAGAAATCCTGGAGGAGAGCATGGGAGGAGGTGACAAGGGAGCTAGAGAGCAGGAGGTCTTGGGAGGACCGAAGAGAGCGGCTTGGTTGGTATTTTGGGACTAGGTTAATGATGTAGCTGGGGACAGAGTTATGGATGGCTTTGTAAATTTTTGTTAGTAATTTGCATTTTATTTGTTAGGTGAGTGGAAGCCAGTGGAGGGATTGGCAGAGAGGGGTGGAGGACACTGAATGGTTGGTAAGGTGGACGAGTCTTGCAGCTGCATTCATTATGGACTGAAGGGGGGATAGTCTATGTAAAGGTAATCCAATGAGGAGGGAGTTGCAGTACTGGTGGTGTCATTAGTTAAAAGGGGGCGTATTCTGGAAATGTTGCGGAGGCTAAGGCGGCATGATTTGGACAGGGATTGTATGTGGGCCTGAAAGGAAAGTTCAGAGTCTAAGGTTACCCCCAGCACCCTGGAATGTGGGGACGGACTGATAGATGTGCCATTGATCTTTACAGAGAAGTCAGGGGAAGGGGCACGTGGGGGAGGAAATATTAAGAGCTCAGCTTTAGATAGATTCAGTTTGAGAAGTGGTTTGACATCCAGGCTGATATGTAGATATGTGTAGCCTTGACTCTGCCATTAACTGCAAGACCTAAAAGGGTGATTTTTAACTGTCAGCATTTCTACCTATTGCTTACACAGAGAGGGAGCAGCCATTTTGTTACTGAATCAATGTTTATAAAATGTAGTCAGTACCATAAACTGTGTTGTAATATAGCAACGACATCCTAGGGATCTCATTGTGTAAATGTTGGTTCTAGCAATAAAATAGTTATTGCAGAAGTCCAGCAGTTGGGTTGACAATCTATCACACACACACACACATATATATATATATATATATATTTGGAAATTATTGACCAGGGAACAGATGCAACTCTTAAACAGGGTCTAAAAGTTGCAGGTCTCAAAGGAGAAGTATGACCAAAGCTCTTTGCTCATACGTCTCCTGTGGGTCACAGGAGTGCACTTGGTTCTGCACTCCTGTGACCCAGATTTAGCAGACAACAGGATGTCGGGACCCTCCACAGTCAGTGGAGGGGCAAAGCACAGCATGTAGCGCTACCCCCATTGGAGCCACTCTAATTTAATTGTTTCTTTGCCAAGATTAATGCAGAGGCAGGCACACAGCTGCAGTTCATTCAATCCTGCTCATTAATCAGTCTAGCTGGTATACTTTTAATTGCCGAATAACTTGGAAAGGGTGTAGGTTGATATGGGATACTCCAGAACTACTGAATAATAGCAGGAGGACACTTCACTTTGCTAAGCCTCCCTGAACAGTCTTTATACAGGAGCAAAGAAAGATGGCCAGAATTGAGTCATTGTAAAAGCTATCTCAGTTAAAACTACCGCTGGCACTTCCACCCAAAGCAAACAGCACACAGTCACTAGGACTCAGGTCAGGTCAGTAGGCTCACTAGGTTTAGGTCAGTACTCACAATATCACAGGATCACTGGATGCCATCTTCCAGTAGACACTCTTCAGTAAGGGAGATGTTAATACCCACAATGCCACAGAGCAACCAGACCATTTCACTGGGCACTCTTCAGTGAGCTCTCCAGACAAGGTCCTTAGGTGAAATCCCTTGATTAGCTTCAGAAAAGGATTTTACAAGCAGGCCCCCCAGCTATGCTACAGCTGGAAACCTCAATGAGCATACAGCAAACTCCAGAAATAAAGCCCCTCAGGCTGGGGACTCATCCTGCAGAATTAGACCCAGGACTAACCTGAGCTGCTCTTCATCCACCAACTGGGCACACCTCCACAGTGATTGGCTGAAGTCCCATACATATTTATTTATTTGACTTTCCAGCCCTCTAGAATACAAGTAGAAACAATTAAACTGTGAAACACAGAACAACCCAACACAATCAATAAGTGCTCCAATAACTGCTCCAGGGATTACTGAGAAGTCAAAAAGAACTAAATTTGTCTAACATCCCAGCAACCTACTAGGAGGGTGCTACATTCACCCCCTCCAAAAATAGGCCCTGTCCTCATGGCAAGTAACTAATTATACAGTATGTGGCATTTCCACTTGATAAAAGTTTTTTTATTTTGTAAACAATGCAAACTGTTCAAGTACAAAGTATGGGAGACTGGCACCAGGTCATAATAAGGCTCTATTCACACTAATGCGTTTTTTGATGCATTTGGCATTTTGCAGAAATGCATGGGAATTTTTTAACATGGGTTCCTATGGAACATGTTCACATCAATGCATTTTTGTGCCTCTGCGTTTTTGGAAAGGGTCTGGGACTTTTTTTCATGCAAAATGCAGCATTTTGCATGTAATAGAATTCAATGGACCCGCATCCAAAAATGCAAGTACTGCGTTTATACCGCGTTTTTGCCACGTTTTTGCCACGTTTTGCATTTTTTTCTTTCATTTTTTTACACTGTATACAATATAAAAATAAACTGTAAAAAAACGCAGCAAAAATGCATGTTCAAAAACGCGGCAAGCACCGCAAAAAGCACTGCAGAAACGCTCAAAAGCAACATGCTTAGATGTGAATCAAGCCTAAGACTAAATCAGGTGTCAGAACTCTTACATCAATAATTTGACACATATAGCTAGGTAAAGCCCTACCGCTAGCTATTAATAAGTGGTTAATACTTCCAAAATATTATCAGCGCATTATACTTCAGTCAAATTCCTCCACCCCAAACTCACTCATCCAAGTCTTTATGGACCTTGCTTTGTGCACTGGTGCACAGTCATGTTGGAACAGGAAGGGGCCATCCCCAAACTGTTCCCACAAAGTTTAGGACATGAAATTGTCCAAAATGTCTTGGTATGCTGATGCCTTAAGAGTTCCCTTCACTGGAACAAAGGGACCAAGCCCAACCGCTGAAAAACAACCCACACCATAATCCCCCCTCCACCAAATGATTTGGACCAGTGCATAAAGCAAGGCCCATAAAGACATGGATAAGCGAGTTTTGGGTGGAGGAACTTGACTGGCCTTCACAGAGTCCGGACCTCAACCTGATAGAACACCTTTGGGATGAGTTAGAGCGGAGACAACATCAGTGCCTGACCTCACAAATGCGCTTCTGGAAGAATGGTCAAACATTCCCATAGACACACTCCTAAACCTTGTGGACAGCCTTCTTAGAAAAGTTGAACCTGTTATAGCTGCAAACGGTGGGCCAACTCAATATTGGGCCCTATGGACTAAGACTGGGATGCCATTAAAGTTCATGTGTGTGTAAAGGCCGGTGTCACAATACTTTTGACAATATAGTGTATATTCACATTCTGGCCATTGGCTCTGCAAGCCCAAAGTGCAAAGGCCTAATGTTGTTGAAAGAAACCGCAAAATGTACAACGTTGTGAAAAATGGAAACATTTACCTGCAACTGTTAATTTACTCTTTCTTCACAACTCCAGCAATTCATGTGTAATGCCACGTACACACGAGAGGACTCCATCAGAGTAGACTCTGACGGTCTTTCCGACTGAGTTCCAATGAAACGGACTTGCCTACACATGATCACACCAAAGTCCAATCGTTTAGAACGTGATGACGTACTACGGGACTAGAAAAAGGAAGTTCAATAGCCAGTAGCCAATAGCTGCCCTTGTGTAGTTTTTGGTCCGTTGGACTAGCATACAGACAAACGGTTTTCTCGATAGGGATTGAGTCCGTCGGAAAGATTTGAAACATGTTCTATTTCTAGGTCCGTCAGAATTTTCGAAAGAGAAGGTCCGATGATTCGTCTGACCTTTTCTGCCGGAAAGTCCGGTCGTGTGTACGTGGCATTAGTGCAGAGTATTCCCTTCCCTGTTAGACTCAATAGAATGCTCAAGTGTTTCAGGTGAGGAGTTGCCCCCTACTTTGGGCAACAGTTCAGCTCTTGAAACAACAATGACCATATATCCAAAAACTTTAGATACACTGGCAAAGGGTCCCCTCCACAAGAATTTTACTACAGTAGGAGCAACATTTTCTTTATGAGCATATCCAGCAAGTTATGAGCAAGGGCAGAGGATCCCCTCTGCAGATCTGAAGTAAAAATAATTGGGAGTTTCCAGGCATGAGCTGTCCCCAGCCTTGGGCAACAGTTCAGTCTGTAATAAAATGTTCTTACTAGTCAAATTGTAGATCGGTCCATAAAGCACAACAACAATTGAGGAGCAAAACAAGCATAGCAGCTCATCTATTTTCCTTTTTGCAGGCAGCACATAGGATTCAGAAGCCCTTTTGCTTAGCTTCCTAAGAATCGCATCCAGATGCAGGCTCTCAGCATTCTCCAGCACCAGAATGACATATTCACTGCAGGTCGAGCAGTGCTTCCCCGCAATGGTTACATTGGCTCCAAGCCCTGATTACAGTGGTCAGCTTTCAGAATGTTCTGCACACAATCCCCAAGTGCCCAGCTCCTCTCAATGTGCACTCCTACCTCTGTTAACAGCTATCTCCAGGGTTCAGCCTACTGGCCAGGGCATCATCACAGCCTGGTACCTGGAAGAGCAACAATGCACCATCTTAGTACAACCTCGCCAAATGGAAAGCTCTCCCTCTTCCTGCTTAATCTTTTCTCTCTCCCTGTGTGGTAGATTCCTTCCTCTTCTTGGGGGCTCTACCAACAAGCTTCTCCCAGTGTGTAAGCAGCCCTTCCAATGCTGCCTCATTGAAAATGCCACTGAACCAGGCAGCAATTTCCTCAGCGAGACATGAACTTTCATTGTAATAAAGTACTGCAGTGATTCTCTCCTGTATGTGGCTGGCAACGGTCACATGCACTTAAAGGAAATCTCGGATGAACTCCCACGTGTGCGCTACCCTCATAGGTGCCGCTGTAATTTAACTGGTTCTTTACCAAGATAAGTGCAGAGGCAGCCAGGCACACAGCAAACGGCTGGGGACTCCTGCTGAATTAGACCTAGGGCTAGCTAGGGCTGCTTCGGGCCTTCGATTATTTATGGGCTCTTCAGCCACCTACTGGGCACACATCCCCAGGGAAGTACCATAAATATTCAGCTGCTTATTTGACTTTCCAGCCCACTATGATTCTAGAATCCTCTAGAACGCAGGGGGAAACAATCAAACGTCCAGCCTGTGAAGCTCAGAACAGCCCAAAGCAATCAGCAACTGCTCCACTAATTACAGTGGAGCCCAAAAAAACAAAATTTACTGGGCTCAGCCCTTCCTTCTCTGAGCTGGCCACTTAGCTGACGGCTAATTGCCAGCTCCTATCTCTCCACAGTGACTCACCTGTTGATGATAGCCTGCTCGTCAGTCCTGCCTACTTAAGCCATCCAGTCCAGATGATCTCTGCCTTCGCCTTGGTCACAGCTCTAGAGACACTCTCTTGTGTTCCTGTTAAAGACTTGCTTGGCTGACATTCCTTTAGGCTCCAGATCCTGCTTGCTGTTCTACTATGCTGTTCTCTGACTCCCTGACGTTTTGGCGTGTCTGACTATCCGTTCTGGTTCCTGAACTCTGGCTATGTTTTGACTACGTTTACTCTGTTTACCCTTTTCTATTATTATTAAACATGTGTGATTTAACAGTACTTCTGTCTCAGTCTAATTCATTGTTTCTGTCAGTAGACGAATGCAACGAATTCTGAAGATGCAGTCAATTCACTTGTTGGTAATATTTTTTCCAGATTGGATGAGCAGGATCACCGCATGGATCAGTTTGCCATGGCGTTACAAACGCTCCTGAGTTGCACGGCTCACCTGGAATCTCCCACTGTGGCTGCCCCGGTACAACCTGTGTTGCAGGCCATCCTTGCTGCTACTCCAGCCTCTGTGCAGGCACCCGCCTCGAGTATTACCTCTATGAGAGGTATGTCTGGTTCCGCTCCACTTCCCCAGCGATTTGGGGGGGATGCAGTCCAATGCAGAGGGTTTCTCACCGAGGTTGAGATATACTTTGAGATGCTGCCCCAGGTGTTTCCTATGGATAGAAGCAAAGTAGGTTTTGTGATATCTTTGCTTTCTGAGAGAGCCTTGGCCCGGGCAGACCCTCTATGGGAGACACAAAAACTTGTTGTCTTGAGTTACCCTGAGTTTGTGGCTTCTTTTAAAAGGGTATTTGATGTTCCCGCACACTCCACTTCTGCTGCCAATGCCTAATGTCCATCAAACAGAGTACGAGAACTGTTGCCGATTATGCCGATTATGCCATTGAATTCCGTAATCTGGCAGCAGAGGTTGCGTGGAACAATGAGGCCCTCATGGCTGCTTTTTCTCATGGTCTCTCGGATACCATCAAGGATGAGATAGCACCCCGAGATATACCCACTGAGCTGGAGAGGTTGATCACGTTTGCCATTATCATTAACTCCAGACTCAGAGAAAGATTCTCTTTTAAGGGGCGCTTGCAGAAGCCTCCTGTACATTTGTCTCTGAGCTTTGCAGTCCCACCTTTGCCTCCCTCACCTCCCATGCCTCCCGGTACCGAGTTGGTCAGTGAAAATGAACCCATGCACTTGGGCTTCACACGTCTCTCCCTCTCTTAGGTGGAGGGAGAGATTGTGCCTTTATTGTGGCAAGGCAGGTCACTTTTTGAAGTCTTGTCCTACCCGTCCAGGGAACCCCCGAACCTTGAGGTCCTGTCTCGGACAGACCTTAGGTGGCGTTGTTTTGTCCCCAGTTATCCTTAAAGCTAAGCCCCTGGTTTTGGTTACCCTTATTTGGGCTGAGTCATCCGTCGAGATACAGGCTCTAATCGACTCTGGGACTGCAGGCCTGTTCATTGATGCTGCCTTTGTATCGAAGCACTTGATTACGCTGCAGCTGCATGACACTCCACTTGCCATTGAGGCTCTTGACAGGAGACCTCTACAGCCTGCCCATGTGACTCATGAGACTGTTCCGTTGTCCATGGTGGCAGGGGCTCTTCACCATGAGATAATCCAATTCCGAGTTATTTCCTCACCTAAGTTTCCGCTTGTTATTGGTCATCCTTGGTTACAGAGGCACAACTCCTCTTTTGATTGGCTCCGTGCTGAGGTTCTCTCCTGGTCGCCACACTGTAGTAAAACATGCTTCCAGAAGGTAGCCAAGGACCTGTGCACCTCTTCACTCTCCTCCCTGCCGGAGGAGTACCGCGATTTTAGCGATGTCTTTGACAAAGGTCAAGCCAGTAGTTTGCCTCCACACCGGTCATATGATTGCGCAATTGACCTTCAACCTGGTGCCATACCCCCTCGTAGCCGGGTTTACCCTTTGTCGGTCTTGGAGGATAAGGCCATGGAGGAGTATGTTGCAGATGCACTTTCTCGAGGTTTCATCCGCAAATCCTCGTCTCCTGCTGGTGCTGGTTTCTTCTTTGTGAAGAAGAGGAGTGGTGAACTGAGACCTCTCTCCCAGAAGGGTGCAATGGTCTCTTTTCTTGTCTAGTTTCAATTACATTGTCTCATTCTTACCTGGTTCTAAGAATGTAAGGGCTGACGCTTTGTCACAGCAGTTTTCCTCCACTTCCAAGATGGAGTCGGTTCCGGTTCCTGTGATTCCTCCCAATCGTATTCTGACTATGGTTCACACCAGTCTCACTTCTCCTTTGGGTGACAGAATTCTTGCTGCTCAGGTTCATGCTCCTCCTGAGAAACCTTGTGACCACTGCTTTGTCCCAGAGAGTCTCCGTACTGCCATGCTCCAGACTTACCATTCTCCCAAGGCTGCTGGCCACCCTGGGAGGAATGAACTCTTGTGGGCCATTTCCCAACAATTGTGGTGGCCTAGTCTACGTGCTGATGTAACCACCTTCGTAGCTGCCTTTTCCGTGTGTGCTCAGAGTAAGACTCCATGACACTTTCCAGCGGGCCTCCTACAACCCATACCCATAGACGTTTTCCCGTCAATCCTGGTGGTTCTCCGAGGGGAGGGGTCATTGAGGAGGGGATACTGTCAGGGCTGGGCTCAGCCCTTCCTTCTCTCAACTGGCCGCTCAGCTGTCGGCTAATTGCCAGCTCCTATCTCTCCACAGTGACTCACCTGTTGATGATATCCTGCTTGTCAGTCCTGCCTACTTAAGCCGTCCAGTCCAGATAATCTCTGCCTTCGCCTTGGTCACATCTCTAGAGACGCTCTCCTGTGTTCCTGATAAAGATTTGCTTCGCTGACACTCCTTCTGGCTCCAATCCTGCTTGCTGTTTTGCTACGCTGTTCTCTGTCTCCCTGACGTTTTGGCTTGTCTGACTATCCGTTCTGGTTCCTGAGCTCTGGCTATGCTTTGACTACGTTTACTCTGTTTACCTGTTTTTATTATTATTAAACAAGTGTAATTTAACTGTACTTCTGTCTCAGTCTGATTCATGGTTTCTGTCAATATCCTAGCAACCTAACTACTACTAAGAGGGTGTCACATCTATATATGTATATAGATATATATTATATATTGTAAGGGGGGCATGCATGAAATACGGACACCCAGGAACAGTCCTGCACTTTTATTTAGCAGGACAGCAAACAAAAACAGTTTTCATGCTCAAGGGCTTGATACAGAAAGACCATAGCATAAAACAATCTATGTATTTATATGTTTCCGCAACACAAACAGGTATCACTTGTACCTTTTTGTGTTCTAAGCAGAAGGTTCCTACAGCAGTGAGAAATAGAGAGAGCCCTAGCATCTGTCAGCTCACATATACAGTATAATAGTCTGTGCACAGCTGAGACCATTAATGAGGTCTGGCTACCGGTAAAAGGTGGACCTAGTAATGGAGGCTTTTCCCCAGTCTAAATTTTACAAACCCTTACAGGTCTAGAAACCAGAAAACATAAAAATTTTAAATACAAAAATTTAACTTCCCCCCTGGAAAATTTGGCTGCTGAATGACCGGGCCATTTTTTGCGATTCGGCACTGCGTTGCTTTAACTGACAATTGCCAATATTTATTCTTCTACATATTTTTGGTAAAAACAAATTGCAATAAGCATATATTGATTGGTTTGCGCAAAATTTATAGCGTCTTAAAAATAGGGGATAGATTTAAAGCATTTTTTTTATTATTTTTTTTTTAGTAATGGCGGCGATCTGCGATTTTTATCGGGACTGCGACATTATGTTGGAAACATCGGACACTTTTGACACATTTTTGGGACCATTGGCATTTATACAGCGATCAGTGCTATAAAAATGCACTGATTACTGTAAAAATGTCACTGGCAGGGAAGGGGTTAACACTAGGGGGCGATCAAGGGGTTAACTGTGTTCCCTAGTGTGTGTTTCTAACTGTAGCGGGAGGGGACTGACCTAGAGGAAATGACAGATCGTGGTTCCTAGCTATTAGGAACTCACGATCTGTCACTCCTCACAGAACAGAACAGGGATTTGTGTGTTTACACACACACGTCCCTGTTCTGCCTCTCATGGCCGCGATCGCTCGTGGCCGGCGGTCATCGTGACAGTCGGCCACAAGCATCGGCACCCCTGCAGTGCAGCGGGCACGTGTGCGCGCCTGCTATCCCGATCCCGCGAGCCGACGTATAGCTACGATGGTTCGCGGGATTGTGCCGACCTGCCGCAGTATAATGACGGCGGCTGGTAGGCAAGCGGTTAAATTCTGAGAAAACAAACTGTTTGTTTTCTGTACATCAGCCATAAACCCTGGAAACACTTATCTTGTGTTTGTAAGAAACCTAAATAAATAATTATATATACACTGTCCACAATCCTGCCCGCCAGTGTCTCACAATACATATATGCATACATACACACTTCTAAAGCAACACATTCTAAAAAATGAAATCTTGTTTTAGAGGCTCCATGGTGAATTACCTCTTAGTCATGAAGAACTGGAAAAGGTATTCGACACCCTGGATACTGATGGCAATGGCTTTCTGACCTTAGAAGAATTCACTACAGGATTTAGTAAGTTTTTGTTTATAAATTTTTAGAGTGTACTGAATTTTGGTGTATTCATAGCTGACCTAGTAAAATATGAGATACATGTAATGTGAATAAATCCACAAACCCATATCTGGGTTGGTACAGAGCCTCTGTACACTACATAGACCCAGTGCTAAAGGATAGACAACTCCATAATGAGAAATTCTGGGTATTTCTCTTCACTCCCAAATGCCTAAGAGTAAATTGAAGATACATATAAGCAGCCTTTAGAGTAGTAAGTTAATGTGTATCTATTGGCAAAACCTTTTTTTTGTTTAATGAAGGCTTTATCCAACCCAGTCAGTTTTTTTTTTGTTTTGCTGTCAGTGTCCTCACTGGGAAGATTCAACTGCTGTATTTGTCGTAGTGACCATTTTCTGAATAGGCTAAAAAAATCCAGAATTTTGTCACCAAAATAATAATGGAAGGGACCTCTTCAAATGAAGAACATTTTTGAGGTGTAAGCTAAGAGGGGATTTTCCTCATGGAGAAATACTCTCTTGTTTCCTGTTGTATCTATAGGGCAGATGGTGAATTAAAATCTACCCCAGTGAGACACACACAACACTTAACAGGGGTGTTATACCTTGGCTACTATATCCAAACCTAAAATATTTTTTTTGGCCGTAAAAATGTTAAATCCTACGTACATAATCAGAAGCTTAGAAAGTTGCAGAAGGAACTAAAATCAGAAAGCCCCAGGTAATTTAAAAAATGTGAAGTATTTATAATACAATTGTTCAATGTTTACCATTTCAGGTCAGTTTCTACATAGAGAGGAAATCCTAGCGCATGAAACACCTCATGGGGAACTTGCTGAACAGCTAGAATTTGAAAATGCTTATCAAACAAAATGGGAAGAAAGTAATCAGGAAACCCAAGAGGAGGATGAAAACACCCAATTCTACAACCTAATTGACGGCTTAGGGGCCAACAAATTTTTGGAAGAGTAGGTTCAAAATGGAAAATGTAGTAATCATGTAAACGGTCTGCCACAATCATAATTTATCTGAAGAACACCTGTTATGTACTTTTTTGTGTGTTACATGCATCTGCATGCACATTGCTATATACAGGCAAAAGTTTTGGGGCACCTAACATCACACATATGAGTTTTTTTGGACATCTTATTCCAAAACCATAGGCATTAACATGCCCCACACACACACATACCCACATCTACACACACATCCACACACACACACATCCACACACACACACACACACATCCACACACACACACACACACACACACATCCACACACACATACACCTTGTGACTGTGACAATCTTAAAGAGGAAGTAAACTTCCATGTATTGTTTGTACCTATAGGTAAGCCTATAATAAGGCTTACCTATAGGTACTGTAAATATCTCCAAAATGTGCTTTGTTTAGGAGATATTTACTGCGTCATTGTTGCATGCGCTTTGAAGGAAAGGCAACCCGTGCCGTTTCTTCAGAGCCCTGTGCCGTGACCGGCGGCTCCCGTGCTCATGCGCAGGATTGACGTCACTCAGCTCCAGCCAGTCACACAGCTGGAGTCTGCAGGTAAGTTTCACATAATGTGCCAGTATGCGATGCATGCTAGCACATTATGCCTTTACTTTTGCAGGTCAGGAAAAAAAAAGACGCTTTACTTCCTCTTTATGGACCTTGCTTTGTCCAAAAGAGCACAATCAGGCTGTAACAGAAAATGGGCCCTCCCAAAACTGCTCCTACAATATTGGAAGCACAAAATTGTCCAAAATGTCTTTGTGTGCTGCAGCATTGACATTACCCTTGTTATTGAGTTCAGGTGAAAAGACCTGAACTTAGTAATTTGGAGGGGTCTCTGTATACTTCTGACCATGTAGACATGATGGTCAAGTGTCCAGTGTTAGTCTATATAGTGTATTTTACATGTTTTTATAAAGGTTAAAGGTTAAAAAGGGTTTGTTGTTAAGATCATTTGCTTCTTGTTAAGAATATGTAAATGCTTAAACATCTATAGTCTGGTCATCGATTAACCACTTAAGCCCCGGACCATTTGGCTGGCCGAAGACCAGAGCACTTTTTGCGATTCGGCACTGCGTCGCTTTAACTGACAATTGCGCGATCATTCGACGTGGCTCCCAAACAAAATTGGCATCCTTTTTCCCCCACAAATAGAACTTTCTTTTGGTGGTCTTTAATCACCTCTGCGGTTTTTATTTTTTGCGCTATAAACAAAAAAAGAGCGACAATTTTGAAAAAAACGCATTTTTTACTTTTTGCTATAATAAATACCCCCCAAAAATATATAAAAAAACATTTTTTTCCTCAGTTTAGGCTGATACGTATTCTTCTACATATTTTTGGTAAAAAAATCGCAATAAGCGTTTATTGACTGGTTTGCACAAAAGTTATAGCGTCTACAATATAGGGGATAGTTTTATGGCATTGACACTGACACTGATCACAGCTCCCTGTGTCGTGTCATGTCACACTAGCTACGTGTGACACGACACGACACAGGGAGCTGTGATCAGTGTCAGTGTCATTAGGCAGAACGGGGAAATGCTTGTTTACATCAGCATTTAACCATTCTTCCTCTCTGTGAGACGATCGCGGGTATCCCCACGGACATCGAGTCTGCAGGACCCACGATCACACTCACGGAGCTCGCGGCAGGGTAGCGCGCATGCCGCCGCTGGCGCGCACGCGACCACACGGTGGCAAATTTAAAGGGACGTACCTGTACGCCTATTTGCCTGTCCATGCCATTCTGCCGACGTAAATGTTCGTGCGGCAGTCAGCAAGCGGTTAAGGTGTTAATGTGTTTTAACCTCCTCAGGACCACATAGTATTGCAGACAAGCGGCTCCTACAGGCACACTGAAGTATGCAGGGCGTGTACCCCCCCCCCCCCCCCCCCCCCGACTCCTGCTGATTAGACACAGTGAGATTTTGTCAATGATCCATGGCTGAGACCCACTGATGTGTCCAATCCCAGCCTAGAGCCCTGTGTTGACAAACAACACATGGGTTCTGTACAGAAGGAACGATCTCTTTGTTTCTTTGTAGGCAGAAGGAACAAAGAGATTTTTAGTAAAAAATAGCACATAATACACACATTAACACTTGTTAGGCAAACACTTAACCCCTTGATTACCCCAAGATCTTAACCCCTTCCCAGCCAGTGTCATTAGTACAATGTCAGTGTACAGTATTTTCACTGATCACTGTATTTGTGTCACTGGTAATGTCAGTGTCAGTTAGTCAGTTCCCACCCAGTGTCAGATTGCCTGCCGCACAGCATGAAAAAAAAAAAAGACTAAAAATTCCAGTATATATACCGTATTTTCCGGCGTATAAGACAACCTTTTATACTTAAAAAAATCCTCCAAAAATCGGGGGTCGTCTTATACGCCGGTATATGGATGTCGGCCGGCTGGATGTGCATTAATGTCCGGCTGAGCCAATCACGGTGAGCGATGTATTCTTTCACTGAATACAAAGCCTGCTCAGGTTGGCTTTTAGATTCAGAGAGGCGCGGGCTGATGATGTTCCAACCTCTGCCAATCCCGGCGAGCGATGTATTCTATTAATGAATACAAAGCCTGCTCGGATTGGCAGAGGTTGTAATATCATCAGCCCACGCCTCTCTGAATCTCAAAGCCAATCCGAGCAGGCTTTGTATTCATTAATAGAATACATCGCTTGCCGTGATTGGCTCAGCGTGGTATACTGTAATACTGTATACAGTATGTTACCGAATGCGGCTACCCCTCAGCTCCTCTTATTCCACGGCCACCTCGCCATCCACCACTGGAGGCTTTGGTTTGAAGCACCTCAACCTCCATGTGGAACCTGACCCTTTATCTGGCACCTGACCCTCCATCTGGCATCTGACTCTCCATCAGTGGATTTTGCTGGGCACATGAGGCATTTACCACCGCAGCATTGCTTCACAAAGCTTGTGATTAAGTTGCACAGACTTAATATTGCTGTTTCAGTATGTTACCCAAGCTACTAGACAGACTAGTCGGAAGGGGGTCGTCTTATACTGCGAGTATATCTCAAAACCAAAGTTTTAGCTGGAAAATTAGGGGGTCCTCTTATACGCCCAGTCGCCTTATACCCTGGCAAATACAGTATATCATAGTTTGTAGACGTTATGATGTTGATTTACCAAATAAAAATAGACTGTGCACTTTTGCAAGTGCAGTTGCTTCAGAGCTTAGTAAATGAGAGGGAGCTCTGCTAACTTCCATCATCCAATCATGTGCAAGCAAAAATGCTGTTTTTTAACATTTTTTCCTTGAATGTAATTGGGTATTCTGTGAAGCTTTACCTCATTTACTAAGTTTTAGAGCAACCAGGCATGTACTGTCCGGCCATCGGGACTACCGGGAGTTTCCCAGTGGGCCGATGGCTCAGTGGGCTGGTTTCAGTGACAGCCTGCCAAATTAATGGCTGCACGAGTAGTAGTAGTAATTTGAGCACTGCCCATGGCTAGGTATCGAGCTTCTGGACACAGCGCGGCGCACTTCGGCTCTTTCCACCCCCACTCGGATCTTTCTGAACACCCCACAAATCTTCCGGCACCTCCAGCCCGCACTAAAATATTTTCAGAAAAAAAATTATATATAAACTATACTTATAATTAAAAGCATTATATCCAAGCTATGGCCTGGACATAGTTTGGATATAATGGTTTTAATTATAAGCATAGTTTATATATTAATTTTTTGCTGAAAATATTTTTATGAACATTTCAATATTCATTGACACTTTTGATGAACTTTTAGCTACGTTGGATTTTGCATATTGTTTGGATCATTATTTGCACCGAATGGTTTTTAATGTTATTTTAGTTAGCGCACACATCCTTTGCTATATATTCAATTTATCTGTGGGTTTGTGGTAAGCTGTTTGATGTTGGCAGATGCTCACTACTGCGGTTGATCAAAAATAGGTGTGCACGTTAGTTGTTTATTTTAAAATATATAATGCAGAGCCAGGCTTCGGGCCTAGTCCTATGGGGCAGGTGACAGGGGGACACCAGTGGGAAGAGGGAGGCTGGAAAATACAAGACAACCAGGGGGCCCAGGGAATGAAGAGGCTCCTGTGGGAAGAAGGAGCCCTAAGGAATGAAGGGGGTGTTTGAGATGTAGGGGCCCTATAAGAAGGACCCTATGAAATGAAGGGGGGCCCCAAATGGAAAGAAGGACCCTATGGAATGTAGGGGGTTGTATGGGATGTAGGGGGCCTAGAAGATGGACCCCATTGAATGAAGGGGGCCCCAATGGGAAGAATTGGGGTTATGGTTTCTGAATCAGTCTTGATGACATCAGAAGACCTTAGACCGCTGGAGCATGGGGGAGAAGACTCTCTGAGAACCAGTCTAGCAGGATGGAGGATCAAGTAAGCAAATCTTCCATTTTCATGCTGCCTGGACCTAAACAATGCATTGTGGGCACAATTTTATTGTCACATGACAAACTTACCTTTGAAGCAAAGCCCTCCAGCATCATGCTGTCACTGCTGCTGGGGGGCTTCCCCCTTCACCCGGTCTTCCTTCTGGGTTTGCGTGCTCCTGCTGTGTGGATAGCTGGGCTGTGATAACGTCACTCTCGTGGAAGTGCACAGGATACTGTTTTTGTGTGTATTTGCAAAATTAGAGTGGGCTGGTCTGGATGAAGTCCAGGTCCAAATTTTTGTCCCAGTCCAGCCCTGAGAGCAACTGCACTTTGCAAAGTGCACAGTCTATTTGCCTTTAGTAAATTAACCCCTATAACTTTCAGGCAAATCAATCAATATACACCCTTTGGGATTTTTTTTTTTTACCTTGACATGTTGCAAAATACATTTTGACCTAGATTTATAATAAAATCTGATTCTTTTTTAAATTGTTTATTATATATGTTTTATAGCAGAAAGTAAAAATATTGTTGGTCTATGTTTTGGTCTTTTTTCATTTATTTAATAAAAATAAAAAACCCAGTGGTGATCAAATACCACCAAATATCACCAAAAGAAAGCTCTATTTGTGTGAAAAAAGTATATGTTTTGTTTGGGTACAGGGTTGCATGACAGCGCAATTACCAGTTAAAGTAGCACAGTGCCAAATAGCAAAAAATGGCCTGGTCATAAAGGGGTAAAACTTTCTGGAGCTGAAGTGGATAAGTGCACTTATTCTTTAAATATTCATACTCCCCTAGTTTCTTTGGCTGTGTACAATCATTAGAAGAAATAATACGAAATAATTACTTTTTAAGCAATACTTCCGATGTTTCCTTCAAATAGAATAGTAAGCCTTGATTAAATATAATAGAATCCTTGATTAGTTATTTCTGTTCTTTGGAACCTCTGGAATGCCTATCAATTCTGAAGTTGTCATGAAAGTCACAATAAGAGCTGAACAAATGCCGCTTTACTGGCCTGGCACAAATAGAAAACTCAGGAGTAGGATAATACTAACTTCTCTGAGGTTTTTGCTTTTGTGACAGACTCCCTTTACATCTACTGTGTAAAAACAGGAATATACCGTATTTAAAGCGAGAATTGTTTATGCAGCTCTTTGACACCAGTTCACAAAAGATGAGTTGAAGTCAGTGCTCATGAATAAACAATTCCTAGTTAGATGTGTAAATACAAATAATGGCTCTTTAGTACAATCACATAAAACATTGTATGTTTTGAACTTCCTGAGAAAAGTCTTTACAGTTCCGTGTTTATAGCCAAGTAGCAAGACAAGTTATTACATGCCACATAGTTCATTTCTGGATATAAGTGGCGGCACAAACAGCGAGATTCTGCTTAAAATGTATCTGAATATAGTAACCGGTTCTGTTTTGTTCCTTCTTGTAGGTTACTAACCTCAATTCTAAAATTATTAAAGGTAGGGTTCATCATCATAGATTTGCATTAATAAAAGGCAGAAATTAGGGCTTCGGGGTACTTTTACATAGTTACATAGTAGGTGAGGTTGAAAAAAGACACAAGTCCATCAAGTCCAACCAATGTGTGATTATGTGTCAGTATTACATTGTATATTACAAGTGAATGATCTGAAAAAAACCGCCCTTAACTCAAAATCACCCCCACTGCGCCAATGGATGGAGTGTAAAATGATGAAGAGTGAGATCAAGTGAATGGCCCACTTAGTGTACAAAAAAATCAAAACTTAACGAAAAGTAATGAAAAAAATATAAAAGTATCAAAATGAGTAAACCGAGCTGCCCCTTTAATTGACTATCAAGACTAAAATATTATCTGATCTCATGTAACAAATGCCCACCTAAATACACAAGAACAAATAAGAGGCGCTCATATACCTAATGGTGAAAATCTAAATAAGTGTTAACATGTCACCAAATAATGACTACATTAAAGTGTGTACATATATGGACTGGATAACGTGATAAATCAATACACAAATTAATCCTATGTGACAGTGAATTAAATAGTGCCAAACAACTTATAATGCTTATACAAATCAGGTAAAATATCACCAATTAATGTGACATACCCAATAAAAATAAATTACAGTGCAATATAATTTAATAAGACACATCAGTCCTTAAATCTTTTGTGACAAAAAATGCGTGATTAAATCTGTGACAGAAAAATCCACATAGATCTTCTGAGGTGCAGTGATCCTGGTAGTGTAAACTCAAAACGTCCTTCACCTCACCACCGTGAAAACGTGAATCCACTCCCAATGGAATCTCACTCACCAAATATTTTTGCCAGCACTCTCATGCACGGCAAAATACGCTTAAGAATCACACTCCAGAGTGATCGAATAGCAATTAGGCCACCATGGTTGGGGTCAATCCACATGTAAAAGAATATGAAGAACTCACATAGCGTAAACCAGCACGGCAAATTTTATTTTGAACCACTACAATCTTCCATAAAAGCACTCACATTTTAAAAGATAAATGACAGCAGTAAAACCAGTGTAGTTCACAGCAGCTTCAAAATTCAGTGGATACACTCAAAACAGCAAATGGTCACGGCGGACCCGAGATGTGCAAATGCCAGGACTCACGGTCCCTCTCACCCCCTTCGTGGAGCGCCGTACAAACAAATCTCTCCTTCCTCGAGTGCGGCTCTCAGCGTAGCTCGTCACACCTTACAGCCACGCCCCCGACATGTTTCGTCATAGATTTGACTTATTCATGGGATTGCTATGAATGTGAGTGCTTTTATGGAAGATTGTAGTGGTTCAAAATAAAATTTGCCGTGCTGGTTTACGCTATGTGAGTTCTTCATATTCTTTTACATGTGGATTGACCCCAACCATGGTGGCCTAATTGCTATTCGATCACTCTGGAGTGTGATTCTTAAGCGTATTTTGCCGTGCATGAGAGTGCTGGCAAAAATATTTGGTGAGTGAGATTCCATTGGGAGTGGATTCACGTTTTCACGGTGGTGAGGTGAAGGACGTTTTGAGTTTACACTACCAGGATCACTGCACCTCAGAAGATCTATGTGGATTTTTCTGTCACAGATTTAATCACGCATTTTTTGTCACAAAAGATTTAAGGACTGATGTGTCTTATTAAATTATATTGCACTGTAATTTATTTTTATTGGGTATGTCACATTAATTGGTGATATTTTACCTGATTTGTATAAGCATTATAAGTTGTTTGGCACTATTTAATTCACTGTCACATAGGATTAATTTGTGTATTGATTTATCACGTTATCCAGTCCATATATGTACACACTTTAATGTAGTCATTATTTGGTGACATGTTAACACTTATTTAGATTTTCACCATTAGGTATATGAGCGCCTCTTATTTGTTCTTGTGTATTTAGGTGGGCATTTGTTACATGAGATCAGATAATATTACATTGTATATCCCTGTATGTTGCGGTCATTCAGGTGCTTATCTAATAGTTTCTTGAAGCTATCGATGCTCTCCGCTGAGACCACCATCTGTGGAAGGGAATTCCACATCCTTGCCACTCTTACAGTAAAAAACCCTCTACGTAGTTTAACGTTAAACCTCTTTTCTTCTAATTTTAATGAGTGGCCACGAGTCTTGTTAAACTCTCTTCTGCGAAAAAGTTTTATTTCTATTGTAGGGTCACCAGTACGGTATTTGTATATTGAAATCATATCCCCTCTCAAGCGTCTCTTCTCCAGAGAGAATAAGTTCAGTGCTCGCAACCTTTCCTCACAACTAAGATCCTCCAGACTTTTTATTAGCTTTGTTGCCCTTCTTTGTACTCGCTCCATTTCCAGTACATCCTTCCTGAGGACTGGTGCCCAGAACTGGACAGCATACTCTAGGTGCGGCCGGACCAGAGTCTTGTAGAGTGGGAGAATTATCGTTTTATCTCTGGAGTTGATCCCCTTTTTAATACATGCCAATATTCTGTTTTCTTCTCTGTTTGATCTCTCCAATCGTGATACAGGCAGTGGTGAAGGAAAGGCTAAAATCTTTGTCAGATTTTATTTCTGCTACAGACTAACTATACTGAATACTCAAAAGTGTGCCTGGAAATCTTTGGTTTGTATGTAACTCAGAATACCTATCTGGTTCTCTGTTGCAGTGAGAATGCCATTAAGCGTTTATGGATGGAGTTAAGGAAAGATGATCCTCATCTGCTTCCAAGCTTTGAAGATTTTCTTATAAGAGTCTTTTCCCAGCTCCAGGAAGCCAATGAGGAGAAGAATGAAATGGAATGTGCACTCAAGAAGTCAGTAAACCAATTTTTCTCTTTGCTGTATAAACACAAACCTAAACAAGCACCGCATCCAACATTTAATAAACCTATATGAGTCCATATTACCATATACATTCTACTATTCTTTGATGCTGCTTCTAAAATTGATTAATGCACAGCCATGTTCAAAATTTCAACTCACTTTAAATGAAGCCTAGAGAAAGTCATGGCCACAAACCAAGAGGCTGTCCATGTGTAGAAAACAGTCATTTTTTTCTATTTGTGTTGGCTTCATCTATACTGTATAATTATAAGTGACTCATAATGTCAGTTCTCTTTTTAGCCTTATTTAGACCCTCATATTTTCTTATTATCATTGATCTATCCATGTTTCAGTGTTTGATGCACTCCTGTTTACCCAATTTTCTTTATCGTACATCACAGGACACAGAGCCACAGTAATTACTGTAAGGGTTATATAGGCACCTTTAGATGATGGACACTGGCACACCCTAGACAGGAAGTTTCGCTCCCTATATAACCCCTCCCCTTACTGGGAGTACCTCAGTTTTTTTGCCAGTGTCTTAGGTGTTGGTCACGAGTAAGGATGTGCTGTGCTGAGCTCCGCCGGAGAAATCTTTGCTGGAGCAAGCCATGCAACCGGATCCATTCAAAGTGTCGTTTCAGGCTGAATTGATTGGTACCCGGGCCTCGTGTCAGAAGAAACAAGGTTTTGCCTGTAACGCTTCTCTTTTTAGAGACCTGGACCCCGAGATCCAGTGTTTGTTTGTTATTTTCAGCCATATTTCCTGGCGGGGTGCTTTACAGGCCCAGGAGTGTGGATCCCCCAATAAAAAGGGGCCCCCCTGTTCCTGAAGGTTTTTTTACAGAGCCCACCGTGAGAGGTGAAGATTGGGTCAGTCTGGTTTACCACAGAACCCTGCAGCTGGATAAGGTAAGGGAGATTCCTAAGGAATTTTTCTAATTCCTGTGGGTTTTCTACTTTAAGTAAATATTGCCATGCCTAAAGTCTCCACCGGGGGCTGTCAAGAGCACGTACCTGATTCCATGCTTGTCAGTCTCGCTCTGTATCACAAGCTGCACGCTTCTTCCAGCCCGGCCGCAGGTAGGATGTGGGAAGGGGTTTTTTTTCTTTTTGGAGGGTCCCCCCACCTGGACAGCTTCTTTTCCATCAGGCAAAGAGGGCATGGGTCAGTCGGCGGATGCCGCGCTGCTCCCACTGCCGCCACCATTATGACGGCTTTCCATCCAGCAGCCCTCCTCCTCTCCTCCACCGCAGTCCCCCCTTTACGTGCAATCTGATCAGATAGGAGGCCCCGCTCACGTGGGAAAACAGTCTTTTTTTTAAAAAGATGAGGGGAGGGCACAATGGGAGGTCGGAGGAAGGGGGGGCGGGGCCTCAGCGCGGTGTTTGGCGTGGTTTAACGCCCACAACACGGGCTATGCAAAGCTATAAAGGTGCACTTTTTGCAGGTGCATACAGCTAAAGGAGGGACACAGAGCAGATGGATGGCATGTGAGTGTGGGTGAAACAGGCATTCCCAGGGCACGTTTACTTAGCATCAGACTGAGCCTTGATAGCAGCGGCAGTTGCTGGACTATTTTGCTCAGCGGTGGGTGCATTTCTGGTAGTACCTCCACATTTGTGATTGGCACTATGGGCAGAAGGGGAGGTACAAATACCCCAAAAAATAGGGGCTCAAAGGGATCTCCCTCAGGCTCTGAGGACCCTCCCTCTGCAACGCCACCCCCTCTGAAAGGCCTAGGGAGGCTGGTCAGAGTGAGCCATAAGGGTTGTCAGGGGCTGCATCTGCTTCTGGCATTTCAGCCCCTGTATATATTACTCAGGAGGTTTTTTCCTCAGCCATGAGTGGATTGGAGGAAAGATTAACGGCTTTAATCGCATCTTCACAAAGTGGAAGAAAACGCATTAGGTACCCTTCTACCACCCAGGACCCTCAAACAGAGGAACACTGGGAGAGGGAAGATGAATCCCCCTCAGGGGACCGGGAAGAAACTGATGACTCCTCTTCTGAGGAATCAAGTGGGGAAGGACCCTCTTCAGCTTCACAGGCTGAGAAATTGCTGGTGCAATCTCTTACTGAAATGGTCCGCTACACATTTAAGTTACCCGTAACTGAGTCGGTTGAAAAGCCCACGTCTTGTTTGGATTCACTGAAGCCTCCTCAAGCTGTGCATGCTTTTCCTGTTTATTCATTGCTGGAAAATCTTACAGTATATATTCTGAGTGGGATCACCCAGATAAGCATTTTTTCCCTCCCAAAAAGTTTTCAACGCTTTATCCTATGGAGGAAAAATTTACAAAGATGTGGGGTATACCAGCAATTGACGCTGCTATATCCTCTGTAAATAAAAGTTTGACTTGTCCTGTTGACAACGCTCAAATGCTTAGGGATCCAACCGATACAAAGTTGGAAATCCTGTTAAAAACATTTTTTCTTTGGCAGGTTCAGTAGCTCAACCTGCAGTGGCGGCAATTGGAGTGTGTCAATCCTTGAGAGACCACTTGAAACAGGTGCTTAAGTTTTTCCCTGAACAGCAGGCCCAGGATTTAGCCGAGCTGCCAGCGGCTTTGTGTTTTGACGCAATCAGAGATTCTATCCTTCAGACCTCTCACCTTACGCTTGGGTTGGTGCATATGCATAGAATCTTATGGTTGAAAAGTTGGTCAGCCGAAGCGCCATGCAAAAAGCTCCTGGCTGGGTTCCTTTCCGTGGTGAAAGGCTGTTTGGGGATGATTTGGACAATTAATCTAAATATCTAAAAGATATCAAGTGGGAAAAGTACCCTTTTGCCAGTTAAAAAAAGGAGTAAACGTCCCTCATTTAAACGGGCTCTTTCTCCAGTGCCAGGGGCATCAGCCTCCAGGCAGTCGCGATGGCCTCCACTGTCAGGTTCAAGAGGTAAAACTCAGAGTCAACCCCAGAGACAAAAGAAGTCCTGGGGAGGAAACCTACAAGACAGAATGCTAAAGCTTCTTTATGAAGGGGCGCCCCCGCTCGTTCGAGTGGGGGGAAGACTGCTACAGTTCTCAAGGGTCTGGCAGGAGGATTTTCAGGACAGATGTGTGGTCTCCACAATAACTCTAGGTTACAAACTAGAGTTCCGAGAATTCCCGTCTCCTCGTTTCCTCAGATCAAATGTTCCCAAAGATCCAGAGAAAAAGAAGTCTCTCCTTTAAGAGTTAGACCGACTTTTGTCGCAAAAAGTGATCACGGTGGTCCCCATGGAAGAGCAGGATGTCAGACCCATTCTAGATCTCAAAGATCTAAACAGATTCCTTAAAATTCGATCTTTTCACATGGAATCAATTTGATCAGTAGTCTCCATCCTACAAGGAGGAGAACTTCTGGCATCAATCGACATCAAGGATGCATACCTGCATGTACCTATTTTCCCCGCTCATCAGGGATATCTGCGATTCGAAGTGGAAAAATTAAATTTTAAGTTTGTAGCTCTACCTTTCGGTCTAGCTACTGTATCTCGGGTGTTTACAAAGGTCCTGGCCCATCCTCTGGCCAGATTAAGGGCCCAGGGTATAACGATTATAGCTTACCTAGACGACCTGCTCTTGATAGACCGGTCAGTAGCCCGCTTAGACCAAAGCTTGGTCACCACAGTCAACTACCTGGAATACCTAGGTTGGGTCCTCAACCTATAGAAATCTTCTTGAAAGCCAGTAAGAAGACTAGAGTACTTGGGTCTGGTTATAGATACAACCCAGAAGAGGGTGTTTTTACCCCAGGCAAAGATCAGCGCCATAAAGGAGCTGGTTCAGGTGGTCAGGGCAAAGAAGGGTCCTTCTATTTGCCTTTGCATGAGGTTGTTGGGAAAGATGGTGGCTTCATTCGAAGCGGTCCCCTATGCTCAGTTTCATTCGAGACTGCTGCAAAACAGTATCCTGTCTGCCTGGAACAAGAAAGTTCTGGCGCTAGATTTTACGATGATTCCCAAAGATCCAGAGAAAAAGAAGTCTCTCCTTCAAGCATTAGACCGACTTTTGTCGCAAAAAGTGATCATGGTGGTCCCCATGGAAGAGCAGGATGTCAGACCCATTCTAGATCTCAAAGATCTAAACGGATTCCTTAAAAGGAAGCAAGGAAGACAGCTTCCAGAGTCATTTATTATAGAGTCTGGAAGGCATATGTTTCCTGGCGTAAATCCAGGGGTTGGCATCCCAGAAAGTATGTCATAGGTAGAATTATTGTCTTTCTGCAAATGGGGTTAGAGATTAAACTGGCCTTAAGTACTATCAAGGGCCAAGGGTTCTGTGTCCCGGGATGTACGATAAAGAAAATAGGATTTTTTATAACAGCTTACCTGTAAAATCCTTTTCTTGGAGTACATCACGGGACACAGAGGTCCCTCCCCTCTTCTAATACATGTATATTGCTTTGCTACAAAACTGAGGTACTCCCAGTAAGGGGAGGGTTATATAGGGCTCTAAACTTCCTGTCTAGTGTGTTCCAGTGTCCATCACCTAAAGGTGCCTATATAACCCATACAGTAATTACTGTGGCCCTGTGTCCCGTGATGTACTCCAAGAAAAGGATTTTACAGGTAAGGTTATAAAAATACTATTTTTAATGCCTACTTTTTGTATGGCCATTCTCCAGTTCTTTCAGCAATGCACACTTTCTTTCTGGGCATTCATCTTCATTTAAATCCATGCCTGTTCTCCTTTCTGACATCATTCTCTTCCACGTACATCCATGCTCATTGTCCTCTATGGTCATTCTCCTCCACTTTCATGCCTGATCTTCTATATAGTTTTTCTTCTCCACTTCATGTATGCCTACTCTCCTCCCCTCTGTTATTATTTTCCTTCACTTCCATCCATGGTCACAATTGTGCGTGATCTTTCTCCTCTATTTCCAACAATCTATAACCATTCTCCTCTTATTTTTCATCATTCTCCTCTTCCTCTATCCATACTTACTCTCCTTCCCTCTGTCATAATTTTCTCCACTGTCATGCAGACCCAGTTTCAGCTATGCTCCTCTGTGTTTGTTTGCTCTCCTTCCCTCTAGCTATGCCTGCTCTTCTCCCCTCTGTCATTATTCTTCTTCTCCTCCTCCATCCATACCTGTAATCATTCCTTCTATTATCATTCTCTTCCATTTCTATCCTGGAAGGATCAATTATATCATAAAACATGAACAAAATTAAACTATATTTTTTACATTCAACACTAGAAACTAACAAAATGACTAGACACTAAATGTGCACCCAATCCCAAAATGACCGTTCAACAGGAAAACATTTGCTAAAGCCATTAAGTCATAATGGCTAAAATTGCTAGTTTCTGCTTCTAAAATCTGACATCACAGCTGCTTGTCCATGGCAGACCAGAGGTGCACTAAATGTGGGGATTTATTCTGTTTCAACATATAGGGAGCTATAATGGATGTCAGGTACAATCACTCTCTACATGGTCATGGAAGCTTCAATAGGCAAAATATGCTGTTGTTTTGGAAAAAGGAATGATATTTCTAAGGATTATCAAACCATTTTCTTTCTAACCAGGAAAATCGCCACGTATGATGTTGAAATACAGAATCTGTATGAAGAGATGGAACAACAGATAAAATCAGAAAAGGCACAATTTCTCTTACAAGTAGGTTCCTAATTCTTTGTTCTGCAAAACCACATCATCATAATCCTTTAAGTTGTTTGTGCATTCCCATAGACTTGCGTAAGGAGAAAAACTGTTCTAACGTAAACAAAAGCCCACTGACACTCTGACTTCCCTACTTGGTGGCTCCCTGCAGCCACTGATCTGCTACAACACCTGAAAAACACACGCTTGTTTTGGAACCACTGCATCCAGTGAAGGGTACTGTAAAGCTATAACATACAAAGACATTTTAGACAACACTGCCCTTACTGTACCCCTGATCACAAAGTCAGCTCCATAAAGAAATGGTTTGACGAGTTTGGTGTGGATGAACTTAAAGTGATTGTACGGGTAATTTTTTTTTTTAAATAACAAACATATCATACTTACCTCCACTGTGCAGCTTGTTTTGCACAGAGTGGCCCCGAACCTGCTCTTCCGGGGTCCCCCGGCGGCTCTCATTGCTCCTCCCCACATCTGATAACCCCCGCGGAGAAGTGCTTCCCTGAGGTGGTTACCTTGCGGGCGTGCTCCCGAGTCCAGCATTTGCATCTATAGACACAGAATGCCGGACTCAGTCCCACCCCCTGGCGCCCACGTCATTGGATTGGATTGACAGCAGCGGGAGCCAATGGCTGCGCTGCTATCAATCTATTTAATCAAGAGCCGGGAGCCTGTGGAGAGAGAGAGTGCGTCCCCGCCGACTGAATGAAGGGGTTCAGGTAAGTAAAATGGAAAGCTAGGGGGGCGGTGACTGCCAGGTGTTTTTTCACCTTAATGCATCCTATAAAAAACATGAACCTTTACAACCCCTTTAAGTGGGCTGCACAGAACTCTGACCTTCACCCTACTAAACATCTTTTGGTTAAGATGGAATGCCAATTGTAAGCCAAGTCTTTTCATCCAGTATCAGCACCTGACCTCGCAAATGATCTGGCAGAATGGGCACAATTTCCCACAGACACACTCCAAAATCTTTTGAAAAGTTTCCCCAGAAGTTTGTAGGCTGTTATAGCTGCAAACACTGGGACTCCATATTAATGTCCATAGTTTCGGAACGGAATATCCATCAAATTCATATAGGTGTAAAGACCAAGTGTCCACAAACTTCTAGCCATATCGTGTAGCGTCCCTGGAGGGTTCTAAGCTCAGAACCCAGAGCTGCAAAGCAAGAATGTTAACTACTTAGCCACTTGTGTCAGCCACCCAGATATAAACAAGTAGTTTATTTTCTATAAATCAATCAATGTAAAATAAAGACAGGAGCTGCCAGGATTTTCATTAGAGGTAATTATTTATCTCATATACAAAATTACTGTCTAATGTGCCTAATCTAAACTGTGGGAGAGACAGCTAATGGAACACTTGGCCTTTTTTTTTTGCTTTGCAGGATATACAACCTAATTGAGTCTTTGTAGGATAATACACTTGAAACGTGGAACAAATAGAGACTCAATGCTGTACGCCTTCTACCCGTTGCTAGCAGCAATGATTACTGCAGAAGTTTCTGCTTCCTCTAAAGCTTTTAATGGCCATTTGAGCAAGAGATGAACAACGAGAGAACAAAAAAAATCTATAATGCATCTCTCAATTCACATTTAGTCATCATACAAAAAATTATGACAGCAACATTCTCATATTTTCTCATATTTTCTGAAATCTAGAGGCAAAGTGTACCTCTATTCAAGGCCATATAGTGCTCATTCACATCATAGTAAATGTGTTAAGGCATGCAAAATGCATATGAAGTGTAGTGTGATTTTACACTCTTCTGCATGTTTGAAACCCTTGAAAATGCATGTGCCATTTTCCATTTCCTCCCAGGATGCAGATTTAAGCAGTCAAGATTTTCAGGTTGGGGAGGAAAATAGGTAATTGATACTGTGTATGCACTGAGGCTTTTTGACACAAGCTACCTCTGAGATTTGACAAAAATTCATGCCTTCAGCCATGTAAATCAAACACATTTTATAGAATCCCTACCACCAAGGGAATGGATTTTGTAATTGAAACAGGTTGTGTCCACAAACGTTTACACCTTCCATTCTATTCTTGCCTAATTAAAGCCACATTCATACTGGGCATATACAGTGCCTTGAAAAAGTATTCATACCCCTTGAAATTTTATGTGATAGACCAACACAAAGTGGCACACAATTGTGAAGTGGAAGGAAAATGATAAATGGTTTTCACATTTTTTTACAAATAAATATGTGAAAAGTATGGCGTGCATTTGTATTCAGCCCCCCTGAGTCAATACTTTGTAGAAGCACCTTTCACTGCAATTACACCTGCAAGTCTTTTTGGGGATGTCTCTACCAGCTTTGCACATCTAGAGAGTGACATTTTTGCCCATTCTTTGCAAAATAGCTCCAGCCCTGTCAGGTTGAATGCAGAGCATCTGTGAACAGCAATTTTTAAGTCTTGCCACAGATTCTTATTTGGATTCAGGTCTGGACTTTGACTGGGCCATTCCAACACATGGACATGCTTTGATCTAAACCAGGGATATGCAATTAGCGGAACTCCAGCTGTTGCAGAACTACAAGTCCCATGAGGCATAGCAAGACTCTGACAGCCACAAGCATGACACCCAGCAGCAGAAGCATAATGGGAATTGTAGTTTTGCAACAGCTGGAGGTCCGCTAATTGCATATCCCTGATCTAAACCATTCCATTGTAGGTCTAGCTGTATGTTTAGATATTTAGGGTCGTTGTCCTGCTGGGAGGCAAACCTCCGCCCCAGTCTCAAGTATTTTGCAGACTCTAACAGGTTTTCATCTAAGATTGCCCTGTATTTGGCTCCATCCATCTCCCCATCAACTCTGACCAGCTTCCCTGTCCCTGCTGAAGAAAAGCATCCTAACAACATGATGCTGCCACCACCATGTTTTACAGGGGGGATGAAGTGTTCAGGGTGATGTGCAGTGTTAGTTTTCTGCCACACATAGCGCTTTGCTTTTAGGCCAAAAAGTTAAATTTTGGTCTCATCTGACCAGAGCACCTTTTTCCACATTTTTGCTGTGTCCCCCACATGGCTTCTTACAAACTGTAAATGGAACTTCTTATGGCTTTCTTTCAACAATGGCTTTCTTCTTGCCACTCTTCCACCCTACAGTTTTGCCATACTCTTTCCATTTTTGGATGATGGATTGACAAGTACCCCATGAGATGTTCAAAGCTTGGGATATTTTTTATAACCTAACCCTGCTTTAAACTTCTCCACAACTTTATCCTGGAAATGTCTGGTGTGTTCCTTGGCCTATATAATGCTGTTTGATTACTAAAGTTCTCTAACAAACCTCTGAGGGCTTCACAGAACATCTATATTTATACTGTGTATATTTATACTGTGTCCACACAGGTGGACTCTATTTACTAGTTAGGTGGCATCTGAAGGCAATTGGTTCCACTGGTTAGGGGTATCAGAGTAAAATGGGCTGAATACAAATGCACACCACACTTTTCAGATAACATTTTGAAAACCATTTGAAATTTTCCTTCCACTTCACAATTATGTGCCACTTTGGTGTTGGTCTATCACATAAATTCCCAATAAAACACATTTACGTTTTTAGTTGTAACATGACAAAATGTGGAAAATTTCAAGAGGTATGAATACTTTTTCAAGGCACTGTAGCCCCATGGGACTCTGGCGTTTAGGTGCATGTAGAGGGCACAGACGCACCTTCCAGCCCTGCTGCTAGCAGCCTGTAAAACTCTGCGAGAAACTGACAGCTGCTGTGGCTGGACAGCGCACTAAGCAGTACTAATATTTAGGGCTGTATGCACCCAGGGAGCAATGCCCGGAAAAAGCAGACTGATTGCGTTCTGGCATTCTTCCCTGGGCGCGTGCTGTACTAAGTATTAGTACAGCTTGGTGCACTGTCCAGCTGTCAGCCTGTCATAGAGTTTTACAGGTTGCCAGCAGTGGGCTGACTTCCACCCGTACCTAAACACCAGAGTCTCATGCACCAGGGCTATACACCTAGTGTGCATGGGGTCTAACATCTACCTTGACACATTACATGGTAATTGGATTATTGGGGCTGAGTTACCTGAGTGGCCATGAATATTGGAGTATATTCCTGGCACCCATTAGAACTGAAGAAGTGCCTTGATTAGGCTGTGAAACATCTTCAGCATAAACAAGTCCACATAATTGTGACTACAGTAAGTACTACTGGATACTCCATATCTCTGAAAGATGAACGGAGCAGTGAGGGAGTAAGGAAAAGGAAAATATCAATAGATGGGCGAGTGTGAACTTTCAAGAGAACCTGTTAATTTGCCCTGAATGGGCAAATGACAGATTCCCATTAAGTATAGACCTGCTTTAAATATTGAATAGAAGTAGAAGAATAAATAAATAAATGAATAGAATGAGATACAATATATTTCCATCCGCGCTTATAAACCATATTATCATATGCAAAATAAATGCAATATAAAGTCCATAAACCAACACCAAAATTCTTGAATCAAGTGAGAGTGAAACAATCCTGTTTCTGTGAAAAATATAGTGCCGTCTTCCACAGATTACAGGGCAAACATTCTACTCACCAAACCGACATGACGCCCATTACAGGTAGTCAAAAACACATGGATGTCAAAGAGATGTGTTCTCCAATGGAAAAAACGGCTCCCAGAAAAGAAAGATCCACCAACGAAGGGTTTGATCATATATCAAAGAGAAAAGAGAGAACTCCTCATGTTGTAGCTTGTAACTATTTATTATTCAAAACAAAGTATCCACTTACAATTAGATATACTTTCAAAAGCTCCTGGAACCGGGCAGGCACACCGATCACGTTCCACCTCTGTTCCAAAACGAATAGCGGAAGTGACGTGTCACGCACTAGATGATCCGACGCGTTTTGTCAGCAACGTCTGACGTCATCAGGGGTCATTGCATAAACGCAAATTATTTTTGGGCTGCTGCTAGTACATTTTCATTTTTATAATACTGTTTCAAGGGCTAGTAATTATAGATTTTTTAGTTACAATATTTATTAGGTTATTGCTGTCTTAGTGATACTGTTTATATTTTAATCAGGACACTGAGCGATTTCAAACTCGCAGCCACAATCTGGAGGAGAAGCTGCTGAACAAAGAGCAGGAATTGGAACATCTAAGCCAAAAGCAGAAAAGGGTAAATACCTCTCATCACCAATTGCATAAAACAGTGATACAACTCCATGTAAAAAGAAACTGTGATTATACATTGGAGAATCCCTTTCCAGAATATACCAATATTAGATCTATAGCATCCCTTATAATATGTGCCATTATTGAGGCTTGTAACATTATGCAGTCCACACTTGAAATCAACACTTGGCAACCTACTGGCTACACCATTATCAAATAGGGTCCTAATTTATCAGTGTCTCTGTTAAAGCTGAATTCTATCGAAACAGCTAAATACATTTACAAGAAATATCTATGAGGGTCCTGTTTTACCTGCCAAAAGATTTGTAGTTCTGTCCACCCAGCTCTGAGATTTTTACAGCACTGCCACACAGTACTGCTGTGTCTAACAAGGCATTTTTTTCTGCTGCAGTTTGGTAGCACTTACAGGTGTTGATTCCCCCTCCCCATACAACTGGACCATAAAGGGGAAGCAGCAGACTGATAAGCTCATCTCTCTGTCACTATGTTCTCTGAGCCTATCAAGCATGTTCCTTCTTAGCACTTGAGCACTACAGCAGCACTACTGACTGAGGCTGGTGTTCTTAAAGGGATGGAGAATCTTTTTTCAATATATTTTGTGAATAATCACTTTAGTTATACAATCAGGTGAAAAGCAAAATCTGGTTCACTTTGGATACTGAATCACGTGTAGATGACATTAGGAAACAGGACTTTGCTTTACACATTATGTGTTAATTCAAGTAAATAGTCACACAATTTATTAGGCAAAGATTCTCTACTCCTATAGTAAATAAGCCCGGTTGTGTCCTTGTTCTTTTTCTCCCTCTCCCAGTCTGAGCTCTGCTGCACATTGACAGCAAGAGACTGATAGCAGGTACTTATACTGCATGCATTTAAAAACATACATTTATTGATGTATTAATAAATAATACCTCCATTTGTTTGCATATCTTATATATGCCAGTAGTTGACCTTTAATCATTTGCCGACCAGCGCACGACGATTTACGTCGGCAGAATGGCACTGGTGGGAAAAAGGGCGTACAAGTACATCCCCTTTAAGAAGCAGTGCTGCGGACGCCGCGGTCTCCGTGACCGCGGGTCCTACAGACTCGATGTTCGCCGGGTGCTCGGGATCGTGTCACGGAGAGGTAGAACAGGAAGAACGCTTATGTAAACAAAGCATTTCCCTGTTCTGCCTAGTGACAGGACAGAGATCACTGCACTCTGTCATCGAGAGCAGTGATCGCTGTCATGTGAGGTGTAGCCACAGTTAGAATCACTCCCTAGGTCACACTTAACCCCTTCACCGCACCCTAGTGGTTAACCCTCCTGTACCGTTTGTATTGAACTGTACTGTAATTGTGTTGTCCCCCTTATACATTGTAAAGCGCTGAGTAAACTGTTGGCACTATATAAATCTCGTATAATAATAATAATAACCTCTTCACTGCCAGTGTCATTTACACAGTAATCAATGCATTTTTATAGCACTGATCACTGTATAAATGACAATGGTCCCGAAATAGTGTCAAAAGTGTCCGATCTGTCTGCCATAATGTTGCAGTCCTGATAAAAATATCAGATCACCGCCATTACTAATAAATACAAAAATTAATAATAAAAATGCCATAAATCTATCCCCTATTTTGTAGGCGCTATACATTTTGCGCAAACCAATCAATATACGCTTATTGCGATTTTTTTTTTTACCAAAAATATGTAGAAGAATACATATGGGCCTAAACTGAGGAAAAAAAATTTTTTTTATATATTTTTGGGGGATATTTATTATAGCAAAAAGTAAAATATATTGCTTTTTTTCCAAAATTGTCGCTCCTTTTTTGTTTATAGCGCAAGAAATAAAAACCGGAGAGGCGATCAAATACCTCCAAAAGAAAGCTCTATTTGTGGGAAAAAAAGGACGTCAATTTTGTTTGGGTACAATGTCGCACGACCGCGCAATTGTCAGTTAAAGCGACGTAGTGCTGAATCACAAAAAGGGTTCTGGCCAGGAAGGGGGTAAATCCTTCCGGGGCTGAAGTGGTTAAAGGGTTAGTTCACCTTTCCTGCACATTTCCGACTAGAGATGAATTTTGGCATTCTCCAAACTCAACTCTATTTGAATATTAAAGTTGCGCTCCTTTCACTCCAATCATCTGTGGGTAAGGTCATTCACCGCCCCACAGAAGACGTAAACAAAGGAGCAAGATATTGGTGATGTCAGTGCCCTTATATGGACACGTGCCCATATTTAGTCAATGACATTAGGCATTCGGACATGTGCCCACATAAGGACACTGACATCATCAGCATCCTGCCCCCCTGTTTATGTGTGTTGTGGGCCAGTGAGTTAGGAGTGCGACATGGAAGTTTGGATAAAGGTTAGTTTGGAGGACACCTATCTCTAATTCCAACAAAACTCCCCATGCATTCCAGCATTTTAATACGGCTGCTTCTTTCCCATTCCATTTCTGTACGCCATGCGCGGCCTATCCACAAAAACTCTCATAGCTGATCCCCCTCCATTCTGCCTAAAAAGCAGGAAGGGCAGGAGGTTAGATGTGTGTCCCCTGCGGGGCACTCTGGCTCATCCAAACTGCATGCTAAGTCAGTGAACTCCCTCCCCCTCTGCTGCTAGAGGTAGAAAGAGTGCACTGCGCATGCACACAGTTTGAATGAGCCAAGAACTATGCAGAAAAGTTGAACTAACCGTTAAACATTAATAGTTAAAACCCCATTTTTTTATTTTCTATTTATTTTTCTCCCACTCACTTTTCACTTGTCTTACTTTCATTTTTGTGTGTGTTTCCTCACTGAATGAAGTGTGTAAGTCCTCGGGCTTGCCCTGACATCTAAGGGGAGGATGTGTGGCCATCAGGTTCCTTCCTCCCCTGCCCCTGGGGGTCTCTCTTCAGGAGAGCCCCTGAACCAAGTATTGAATAGTTGGCTTCGGCGGACCTAGAAGAACGAGGTCTGCCAGTCCTTCTGGCTAGGCACACCATGGAAACCCTTTGTCCATGTCAGGTGCTCTGTGCCCCAGGGGATCAGAGTAGAGGTCCTACTCCTTTGGGAGGTGGACTAAAGCACACCCTTAAGTGCACTTCATAGTGTGTCTCACATGCTCGTTTTTTGTTCACATACAGGTTTTTTCCGTTTCAGGTTTTTGCACAACCGTGGAAAAAAAATAAAAGAAATAATAGTTAAAACCCAGCTCCAGTCTTCACTATTATTTACTTTTTGGTCAGGAGACAGAACCTCTGTCAGGTTTTTATTGCTGTCTGTTTCCCTATTAGGGTTAGGAAGGAACAATGACAGCCACTCAGATCAATGTAAAGGGGGCTGGAAGGGTGAATGTGGGCAGGTGCCTTGACACGGCAGTCTGGCTTTGCATGTTCTTGCAAATAAATGCAACACAAACCTCTCTTTCCAATCTGCCCTTTGAAGACATTTTCCTACCCTTCTTGTCCGGACAGGAAGTAATACGAAATTTGTTCAATTTGGACACAGACTAAAAAATGTTTGACTTTTTTTTTTTTTTTTTGCTGTCTGTACCTTCCCATCCAAGAAACAACCGTACCATCCATTTCATGTACAGGAGTGATATAGACAGGAATTGGTGGAAAATCTCCTCAAGAGAATCACATACAGGAATAATTAATGGAAATTTTTTTTAACGTTATTACGCTCTATCCAAAACTAGTTCATCTTAAGTATAACTAAACCCAAAAACAAAATGTCCTTGTCACTTTCTGTGCACTTAAAGGAAAAACAATGTTATCATTCTTGTGTAAATTACTAATCCCCTCACCCCCATGTATTGAAAACAAGCAAGGGTAGGCGTGTTTAAATCCAGCCTGGGTGGCTACCATGTCCCATTACATTGATACATTAAGGGGGTTAGCGTAGACACCCAGGGACAAGACGTGTGTTACCGCCAGGCTCACCAGGTGAAAGTAAAAGGGTAAAAACTGAAAAAAGGAAATTGGCGTATCTAGCTAAGGAATGGTATGCTGCAATATATTATTTTTCTTTTTGTTTTGGTTTTTTATCTTCCAGTGTGGGATGGGCAGATCTGCTAATTACAGGTCTGTGAGCTCTTACAGGTCAGTAGTTCAGGGAACTCTCATGACATAAACACCTGTGCTTTTTAAGAGTAGTAATAGGAAATGTTTTTGTACATTTATGGTGAGATTCAGATACAAAAATCTAAACAGGATCAGAATAAAACACCTTTAGTCAATGAAAAAAAGAGACTCAAGGGTAGCAGTTTGATAGTTCCATAACTTACGATATAAAACAAGGAGCAGTTTTTGAAGGCACCGTGCATACGGCGAGCTGTAAATGCACTAAACCCTTGGGGATGTAAATATGCTAAATCCTTGAGGATGTAAATATGCTAAATCCTTGAGGATGTAAATATGCTAAATCCTTGAGGATGTAAATAGCGAGCACATAACCATATTAGCAGCCACAAAGAGGCTAAAGGCAGCAAAGCTGATAAAGTGCACTAGATGGCCAAAATTTGCAGTTCCAACGTTAAATATTTCTGTCCTGGCAGGTTCCTTTTAAACACCTCAAGCTTTGCCTCCTCTTGACCTCCCCCTTCCATGCTTCACTACTACATGACAGGTGCACTTTAATTGTTATGGCTTAACTGCTAGCCCTTTACGCTATTCAGTAAAATCTCGGCAGCCTTCAGCATTGTAAATAATCTCTTTGATGTCGCAAAGACAGCAAAAGAAGAATCTGCAGGGTTTTTTTCTCTGTTGTTTTCATGTTTATGTAAATCTAGCTGTTTCCATTTTGTACATTTTATGTAGTGCTTTTAGACAAGAATGAATCAGGCTTTTAAAACGGAACTGTAAGAAAAATCTCTTAACAATTCGGTTATACCAATTTAGGCTGATTACATAATCCTCTCAGTTTTATCTTTTCTGTTTGCATCAATTCAAGTATCTTAATTGACATACTGTACATACAAGGTTCTTTGTGTGTTTTGTGATTCTGCTGCTGCTTATCTCGGTTCTCTAAGCTTGGTCTAGCCATTTGTTACATAAGAAGATTTCTTTTGTTTGTCCATTAAAGGCTATTCTTACGGCCCCTTTTTGCCCAATAGTCCTCCAAAAGACAGACAGAGCTCAAACGAGGCAAAGAGCTAAAGAGGGTAGCTTAGCCTTTTGGTTAATAATATCTCATACTGAGTATAAGAAATTAGGTTAAAGATGGGAAAGGCGCTAGAGAACACCTTATTCAACATAAACTTTTCCACAGAATTTATTTAACCCCTGCTAGATTGGCTAACATATTCGCCTGCAGATGTAATTATTCCCATGCAGATTTTATTCAAATATTCTGAGATTGAAAAAATCTCATGCTCCGACCATCACGGCCTGGAAAGCTCTAATAAATAAAGCCCTATCTCTTTATAAGGCTACATATGCCAGTAGAGGGCTTCCAGGAAAATTTGACAAAGTGTGGGAAGAATGGGTGAATGATTGCATCTGAGTGAGAACTGTCTCTCTTTGTTATCAGCACTGTTACTGCATGTAGCGTTTTATGTAACGATGTGATGGGGTTCGTATCCGTTAGTATAAATTGTGAGTTCCATCTGTGAAGGGTTGATTATACATCTGGATATTGTAGTCGGTTACATATGATATTATTACTAATTGTTTATGTGAAACTGTTGTGGGCTCTTACCCTGACATAGATCCTTATTATCCACTGGGCCATGCTGGCCACTTGTGCTGAAGTGTGACTCACTCTTGTTTGTGTTTTTTCTTTTTTCCTTTTTTGTGTTGTTAATTGACACGTGTCATGCTTATACTACATCATATTGAAAGTTTAAATAAAAAGAATTAGAAAAAAAAATATGGAAAAGGCAATGGGGTAAAAGTGGTGCTCTCTTATCGCTATTTCCTGGGGTTCATTTGCATATCCAGCATTTAGTACATGCAGCATCTAGATACAATTTTTTTTATTTTTTTTGCCATCAAGAATCTAATGCCAGGTAGTTCTTTTCAGTAATTAAAGCAAGTGGAAAATTAACATAAATCTCCAACCCCTAATATTAACCTGACCCTTAGGAGAAACCTAGTCTATCACTGACCCTCCCAACACTTAACCCGTAGCCTAACCATGAAAACCTTACTCCTTAAAACTTTACCTGTAACATTTAAAGATGACAATGCTCCAGATAAACTTTGAGCCAGCTAGTGCTGGGACAAGGCTTTCTTGTACCCAAGGCAAAGATGACCAACTGTACCCTCCCTCCAAACTGAGATGAATGTAGCTTGCAGGTCCACATTAACAGTGACTCAGCTTCTTCAGGGTGCAGAAATGACAACCACTGGCTGCTGGCTCTGGACTTAACCTAAGGAACAAGTGTAGTGGTTGTAGTGAAATTAAATTGACAGAAAATTTGCAGATCTTGCAACATTTTTGTAGGAAGCAGAAACTCTCTCTTGTGCTCATTGAGCTGCTTAGGCAAAATAAGCTTGAAAAAAAAAGATCTACTTTTTTTTCTTCATCTTATAGGGCAGGGATATGCAATTAGTGGACCTCCAGCTGCTGCAGAACTACAACTCCCATGAGGCATAGCAAGACTCTGACAGCCACAAGCATGACACCCAGAGGCAGAGGCATGATGGGACTTGTAGTTTTGCAACAGCTGGAGGTCCGCTAATTGCATATCCCTGTTATAGGGTGTAGAGTTTGTGTGTTAAGGGTAGTTTTTTTTTACATTTTATATATTTGAACATTATTTGTTTCTTGCCTCGTTAAATGTTTTATTTCACCTTTTTTAAACTTTATAGCACCCTTTAAAAAATGACCTTAATTTCCTATTCCTATTGTTTCTAATACATTTCACATAAATAACAACATTTTGCTAACATCTCCTGATGTTCGCCAACATTTCTGCGCAATGAGAACTTCTGGTTCAAAGACTTTTTTAATGTGGCACTATTAAAAAAATGTATGCAAGCTTTAAAAGTCTACAAATAAATGGCAAGAAAGGTTGGAATGAATAATAAAAACTAATACAGGTTAACCAAGGTTCAAAATGATTTATAAATGAAAACTACAAATGTAGCCTTCATTCATAAATGACACTGAAAGCCCAACCCTATAGATTAAACTGGGAGAACCGTTTTACTGTAATTTGCAAGGCAAGGCTGCGTTGTCTTGGAGCATGTAGGAGATGGCTGAGGTCATGCAGAGTTAGGAGATGCTTCCACCCAAGTTTTACCATTACCAACACAGCCCTGAAGCACTTCAGTGTCTCCTTAAGTATCACCCACTATATACCTCAGATCAGTGGCTAACTTTCACCATGGGCCATGGCCTACACCTTCACACATGCTCAGACTGCTCATTTTTTCTCTCTTTATTCAATGAGCTTTGTACATACAGTCAGGTCCATAAATATTGGAACATCGACACAATTCTAATCTTTTTGGCTCTATACACCACCACAATGGATTTGAAATGAAACAAACAAGATGTGCTTTAACTGAAGACTTTCAGCTTTAATTTGAGGGTATTTACATCCAAATCAGGTGAACGGTGTAGGAATTACAACAGTTTGTATATGTGCCTCCCACTTTTTAAGGGACCAAAAGTAATAGGACAATTGGCTGCTCAGCTGTTCCATGGCCAGGTGTGTGTTATTCCCTCATTATGCCATTTACAAGGAGCAGATAAAAGGTCCAGAGTTAATTTCAAGTGTGCTATTTGCATTTGGAATCTGTTGCTGTCAACTCTCAATATGAGATCCAAAGAGCTGTCACTATCAGTGAAGCAAGCCATCATTAGGCTGAAAAGACAAAACAAACCCATCAGAGAGATAGCAAAAACATTAGGTGTGGCCAATTCAACTGTTTAGAATATCCTTAAAAAGAAAGAATGCACTGGTGAGCTCAGCAACACCAAAAGACCCGGAAGACCATGGAAAACAACTGTGGTGGATGACCGAAGAATTCTTTCCCTGGTGAAGAAAACACCCTTCACAACAGTTGGCCAGATCAAGAACACTCTCCAGGAGGTAGGTGTATGTGTGTCAAAGTCAACAATCAAGAGAAGACTTCACCAGAGTGAATACAGAGGGTTCACCACAAGATGTAAACCATTGGTGAGCCTCAAAAACAGGAAGGCCAGATTAGAGTTTGCCAAACAACATCTAAAAAAGGCTTCACAGTTCTGGAACAACATCCTATGGACAGATGAGACCAAAATCAACTTGTACCAGAGTGATGGGAAGAGAAGAGTATGGAGAAGGAAAGGAACTGCTCATGATCCAAAGCATACCACCTCATCAGTGAAGCATGGTGGTGGTAGTGTCATGGCATGGGCATGTATGGCTGCCAATTGAACTGGTTCTCTTGTATTTATTGATGATGTGACTGCTGACAAAAGTAGCAGGATGAATTCTGAAGTAAAGAAAAAAGGGGGAACTAATGCACAAACCACAAGGGAAAAATAAATAATCTAAAACCTAGCAAAGTAGCTGCCAACATAAAAGTGTTTTCACACTGGATAAAATTTAAAAAATAGGTAGTAATGTGGCGCTTACTCAAAATGGCAAAAAAAACCCTACTAAAAAAGTAATGCATCTTTGGAGATTCCAAAGGGATAAGTCCAAAGGAATAATGCGTCCTTAGATTAATCTCTCATCAGATTGTATAGCCAGAGATTAATAGATGGAGTATTTTGGGATGGTCATTAATTTATTGTCATAGCATTGGTTTTACTAATCTCTGGCTATACAATCTGATGAGAGATTAATCTAAGGATGCATTATTCCTTTGGACTTATCCCTTTGGAATTTCTAAAGATGCATTACTTTTTTAGTAGGGTTTTTTTGCCATTTTGAGTAAGTGCCACATTACTACCTATTTTTTATGAATTCTGAAGTGTTCCGGGCAATATTATCTGCTCATATTCAGCAAAATGCTTCAGAACTCATTGGATGGCGCTTCACAGTGCAGATGGACAATGACCCGAAGCATACTGCAAAAGCAACCAAAGAGTTTTTTTAAGGGAAAGAAGTGGAATGTTATGCAATGGCCAAGTCAATGACCTGACCTGAATCTGAGCATGCATTTCACTTGCTGAAGACAAAACTAAAGGGAAAATGCCCTAAGAACAAGCAGGAACTGAAGACAGTTGCAGTAGAGGCCTGGCAGAGCATCACCAGGGATGAAATCCAGCGTCTGGTGATGTCTATGCGTTCCAGACTTCAGGCTGTAATTGACTGCAAAGGATTTGCTACCAAGTATTTAAAAGTGAAAGTTTGATGGATGATTGTTAATCTGTCCCATTACTTTTGGACCCTTAAAAAGTGGAATGCACATATACAAACTGTTGTAATTCCTACACCGTTCACCTGATTTGGATTTAAATATCCTCAAATTAAAGCTGAACGTCTGCAGTTAAAGCACATCTTGTTTGTTTAATTTCAAATCCATTGTGGTGGTGTATAAAGCCAAAAAGATTAGAATTATGTCAATGTCCCAATATTTATGGACCTGACTGTATGTGGTCTCTTCTCTGTAGATTCCTAAAGGAGTAGTAACCTACTCACAGGCCTGCAATTAGCCTACATGATATTCACAAGTACTAAGTAAAGTATTGGCATTGTGTTGTGGTTTTTCTCATTATTATGAACATAAAATTTATCACCCGGCAGGAGCTTTCCCTGTAGCACTGCTGTCTGGTTTGTTTAAACTGCTCTCCTCTGCCTTTTAAATCCTGGCAGCACAGGTTCTGGATGAACTTCTTCATCCACAAGGTGTGTGTATATATGAATCCTAAATAAAATACCAGCAAGCCTCTGAACAGTTCCTGCATGGGCTCCACCAAAAGGGCAGGGACGGTTGTTACCACCATTTCTGAAATGTACTTACAATATATTCAGATTCAGAATACTTTATTGTACTTTCAGCGAAGCAACACAAAATCACAATAACGAACAGAAACAAGACACAATAAAAACAATAAAGTTACCAAATAAAGCAATTAATACCAAATAAAACTAAGTGAATACTATACTGTAATAAACTATATCATCCTATTAAAATACTTCATAGAATAAATAACACTGATTGAAAGGTAACAGGAAATCAGACCATCAAAATGCAAATATTAAACCACTTTCTCTAACATTGCCCAAAAATTAGCTTTGCACAGATAACAGTATCGGCATCGGTGCCAATACTAAGCATTTGTAACAGTACTTGTACTCATGCAAATTCTCCATTACTAAAACCGATACCTTAAATGGAGCCGGTTCACATATGTGCAGGCTGGCCGCAGTGCGTTTTAATAAAAGTCCGGGACAATTTGAAGCACGTGAACCACCAAACAAAGTTGCACCGGTGGGGGCTGAAATCTCTCTGCCAAAAAATAGGTATCAGTAATTGGTATTGGCTAGTACTTGAGAAAAAATATCGGCACTCGTACTCGGTCTTAAAAAAATTGATATTGGTGTATCCCTACCAAACATGTTACACATACAATTCTGCAGGATGCTCTGTATAGAGAGGCCCTAGTAAAATATAAACTGCAACAAAGCAGCTGTTGACATTGCTTAATGCAAAGATCACATGACCAAGGTGAAATATATGTTTACGACAGAAATATATCGAAAAAACGTGTCGTTTACATAAGATTGAATATAACAAAAACAGCAAGGGCCCGAGCACAATCGCTTACCTAGGGGTCCAAAGCCATAATATTTTTTGCTATTAAGCTACAACACTGAACTTCACAGTTGTTTTTTAAGTATTATTTGAGAATTTCAAGTTTAGGAATGTGTAAGAAAAGCAATCGGAACAACAAAATCTTCAAATAGGAATGTGATGGCTATCCGGTCTTCACTCTTTTCTACAGCTTCAGTCTCTTCGCTGTCACTCGTTTTGCTTTTCTTATTGACCTGTTCTTCTGAATTTGTTGCAGCTGGAAACACAATGTACAGAACTTAATAATGACAAGTATGAAACGAAAGCAGAGAATGAAAAGCTCAGACTGACAAACAAAGAGATGAGACGAGACCTGGAACGGACTTCTCAGGAGTTACTAACCGCTCAGAGACAGCTGAAGATTCTTCAGGAAGAAGCTTCCCAGCTGCATGAAGAGAGAGAAATGTACATACATCACATTATTATCATTGTCCTCAACAAATTTATTAGGTTTAATTCTCTGAATGAAATAGTTTATAACAAGAGTTTTTGGTTTAAAGGCATTTGTAAAGGGAATATAAAATGTTTCTGTTTATATTGGTTTCATTATATTATGGACTTTAACACAAATACAATTGAACAAATATTGTTTTGTCAGGTAAAAAACGTAATAATATGGCATATAATATGACATATAAACATGTCCTTTTTATTTTTTCAGCCAGACAGTGGAACTGTATGCCCCTTTTTTGCATATTTACCAGGCTAATATTAGCTGCCCTGCTAAAAAGAAAACCTCTTAATAGCTCAAACTGATAGTTATAGGGGAAGTGACACATCTCCCTTCATAAATGTTTTGTATGACTCTGTACAGACTTTCAGCTAAAGAGACCATATGAAAGGAAACAGCTTCTGCTGTGCCCTTTCTTTAGAAATACCATAATGATCTGAGACCTCAATGTCATGGGTACACCCTTTATACTGTAATTATTTTTAAAGGAACTTTTATATATATTTATATATATATTTATAATTGTAAGTTTATATAAAAAGAACATATACATTTCTCTTTTTTTTCTTTTTAACCGCTTCAATACCCGGCCATAGTCAAATGACGTCCACAGATGGGATCTCCCATCCTGGGTGGGCGTCATATGACGGCCTCGGCTTTCCGCCGCTACTGCGGGCCCCTGGGGGCCCGCAGAGCGGCGATCGGGGTACCGTTGTGTCCCTCAGGACACAGCCGTTCCCCGATGGGGGTATTGAAGCGGCGGCGGCGGCGGGCGGCGGGCGGCGGAGCGTCGGTAACGGCGGATGCAGAGCGGCATTGGGAAGCGTGTATGAGGCGGGTTCCGGCGGAAGAGGAGTGATCAGAGCGGTGATCGGGGCTGAGGCTTTTCCCCTGGATACAGCTCAGCCCCGATCACTGTAGCCAATGACATGGCTCTGCATCACATGACCGGCTGTGTCCAATCACAGCCGGTCACTAATGTAAACAAACACACAGTCACACAGTAACTGCTGTTGCTGGGCTCTTCTCCTCACACACCGATCCAGTGTGAGGAGAAGAGATCAGCTAACAGTGAGTTACTAATTACATGTACTACTGTGCCCAGATCGCCCCTCCTAAATAAAGAGTACCTGTCACCTCAGTACCTGTCACCTCAGTACCTGTCACCTCAGTACCTGTCACCTCAGAGTACCTGTCACCTCAAAGTACCTGTCATCTCAGAGTACCTGTCCATCACCTGCCACCAGAGTACCCGCCACCTCATCACCTGCCACCAGAGTACCCGCCACCTCATCACCTGCCACCAGAGTACCCGCCACCTCATCACCTGCCACCAGAGTACTTGCCACCTCATCACCTGCCACCAGAGTACTTGCCACCAGAGTACCCGCCACCTCACCACCAGAGTACCTGCCACCAGAGTACCCGCCACCTCATCACCTGCCACCAGAGTACCTGCCACCTCATCACCTGCCACCAGAGTACCTGCCACCTCATCACCTGCCACCTCATCACCTGCCACCAGAGTACCTGCCACCTCATCACCTGCCACCAGAGTACCCGCCACCTCATCACCTGCCACCAGAGTACCTGCCACCTCATCACCTGCCACCAGAGTACCCGCCACCTCATCACCTGCCACCAGAGTACCCGCCACCTCATCACCTGCCACCAGAGTACCCGCCACCTCATCATCTGCCACCAGAGTACCCGCCACCTCATCACTTGCCACCAGAGTACATACAGCCAGTCAGCCACTATGTCCAGAAAGATGTACACCCCAGAAGAGGCATACCAGATCCTGAGTCTGACCGATGAGAGCAACGGGGAGCTCTCACCGCTCAGTTCAGATTCTGGTTCTGATTCGGAATATGAGCCCCCCGAAGGCAGCACATCTGGATCAGATTTAGAGGAGGAAGTAGTCCGTCCAAAAAGACGACGATCTGAAAACCAGGCAGCTACCAGCAGTGCCAGCGGCGGTAGACCCCAGGAGGAAAGACCCAGCACAAGTGGACGCCAAAGAAGTAGGGCCCAAACCCATCTTCCAGATTCCTTGGCAAACCCATTGTGGCTGCCTTCTACCACAGGGTCAGCCACGATCCCCCCTTTTACAGCACAGTCGGGTGTGCAGGTCAACACTGCAGGATTTACACAAATGGATTTTTTTAATTTATTTTTCCCAAACGATTGGATTCAAGGCATCGTGGACCAAACTAATCTGTTTGCCCAACAATTTATTGCAGCCAACCCCAGCTCCAGCTATGCCCGCCCTTTTGAGTGGAGACCGCTAACAGTAGTGGAGCTAAAATTGTTTTTAGGCCTAACCCTGAACATGGGGCTTACAAAAAAAAATGAAATTCATAAGTATTGGTCGACCAGACCCATCCACCATATGCCAATTTTTTCAGCAGCCATGTCCAGGTCCCGATACGAAATCATAATGCGCTTCTTGCATTTCAATGACAACTCACAGTGCCCCCCCCGAAATCACCCAAACTTTGACAAATTATATAAAGTTCGCCCCCTAATTAATTTTTTTTCCCAGAAGTTTGCCGAAGTTTATGTCCCTGAAAAAAATATATCTGTGGACGAATCCCTGGTGCATTTCACAGGCCGGCTGGGAATCAAACAATATATACCCAGTAAGAGGGCGAGGTATGGCTTGAAGCTTAACAAGCTTTGTGAAAGTGCCACCGGTTATGTGTACGCATTCCGCGTGTACGAAGGGAAAGATTCCCAGCTCCAGCCCCCTGAGTGTCCCTCGTATATGGGAATAAGTGGGAAAATTGTTTGGGAGTTGGCATTCCCACTCCTCCAAAAGGGGTACCATATTTATATGGATAATTATTATACGAGTTTGCCCCTTCTCCGCCACCTACATCTCAAACAAACTTTGGCCTGTGGTACAACTAGAAAAAACCGAAAGGGCTTCCCACAGTGTCTTGTCACCACAAACATTCCAAGGGGGGAATCGAGAAGCTTGAGGAACGAAGAAGTGTTGGCTGTGAAGTGGAGGGATAGAAAAGACGTGTACATCATGTCCACCATCCACGATGACACCTCGGTGGAACTTCACAGAAGACGCGGTACCGTTCGCAAGCCTACCTGTATCACTGAGTACAATAAATACATGGGGGGGGTGGATTTAAACGATCAGTTGTTGCAGCCCTATCTTTCAACAAGAAAATCATTATTCTGGTACAAAAAAGTCGCAATTTACTTTTTTCATTTGGCCCTTTTAAATTCTTTCATAATATACCAAAAATCCACAGAAACACCCACCACCTTAATAAAGTTTATTGAAGACATTGTCACTGCCCTGATTTATCAGCAAGTATCCCCCCCAGAAAGCATTCGCTCCGATTCTGTCAGCAGACTACATGAGCGCCATTTCCCAGACCATATTCCACCAACAGGATCCGGAAGACGACGCCAAAAAAAATGTCGGGTGTGCACCAAAAGAGGAATTAGGAAAGATACGAGCTTCCATTGTACTGACTGTCCCTCCCAACCTGGCCTTTGCATCGGAGAATGCTTCAGGCGATATCACACTCTGGAAAATTATTAGTCCATATTTCTAATACTGCCATTTCCCCGTTTTTAATTTCTGTCCTGAATATTTACCTTCCTCAACCAACCATATTATTGCCTTCCATGTGAACCGACCCTGGCCTGTTTCTCGACTATGCCTCTGCCTACCGTCTGCATTGTTTTTCCGCCATGTTTTTGCCTTTCACGTGAACTGACCCTGGACTGTATCGACTATGCCTCTGTCTACCGTCTATTTCTGCCTTTTACCTGCACTGACCTCGGCCTGTTGACCATGTTTTTGCCTGCCCCTTGGATTGATCTTTCACCCTCCTACACAGGGGTCTCACATATGTGAGGGGCTCCAGAATAGTGTTCGGAGTTCAGAAAACCAGTTTTTGGTTTTCTGTGTTCCCATAACAGGGTCTGGTTGCCCGGAGGCTTCAAAGCGATTTGGGTGGGAGAAGCCTCTACCCCTGTCCCCATTCTTTCCTGACCAATGCCCTAAGCTTGATGGTACTGCCTGCTCCCTGGACAAATACTCTGGCTGTGCTGACCATACCTCTGCCTGCTGCATGTACTAACTATGGACAGTATTCCTGCCTGCTGCATGGATGATCCTTTGATCCTTTTGCTGCTGCTGACCACATCCCTGCCTGCTATCTGGACTAATGCTTTGGCTGTGCTGACATCTCTACCTGTACTGACTATTCTTGCCTGCTGCCTGTTTTGCTGTCGCTGTCCACGTTCCTGCCTGCTGCCTGGACCGATGCTCTTCTCTGTGGACCACTGCACTACTAAAACTGCAGGTAATCTTTTCTTTACCCTTTACTCAACAGAATGTATTTTGGTTTGTAATTGGCTTCTACAGTACATGCTATGTGTTAGAAATATGAAGGGCCTTCAACAATGTGATAGGTTGGCAGGAATTTATGTGTAATGTATGCTCCTAGAACAACTGACAGTGCTACTTGGATGTTGGGCCTCTGTATGTGGCCAGACTATGTAAAAGTCTCACACATTTGGTATCGCCACACTCAGGAGGAGTAGCAGAATGTATTTTGGGGTGTCATTTTTGCTATGTACATGCTATGTGTTGGAAATATCTTATGAATGGACAACTTTGTGTAAAAAAAATGCGTTTTCATTTTTTTTCCACAGTTTCCAAAAACTTCAGGAAAAAAATGAACCATTCAAAAGACTAATTATGCCTCATAGATTATACGTTGGGGTGTTAGCTTTCCAAAATGGGGTCATTTTGTGGGCGTTTCCGTTGTCCTGGTGCTCTAGGGCCTTCAAACATGTAATAGGTGGTTGAGAAATGAGATGTGTAATTTATGCTCCTAGAATGCCTGGAGCTGCTACTTCAATGTTGGGCCTCTGTATGTGGCCAGGCTGTGTAAAAGTCTCACACATTTGGTATCGCTACACTCAGGAGGAGTAGCAGAATGTATTTTGGGGTGTCATTTTTGCTATGTACATGCTATGTGTTGTAAATATCTTATGAATGGACAACTTTGTGTAAAAAAAAATGCGTTTTCATTTTTTTCCCACAGTTTCCAAAAACTTCGGGAAAAATATGAACCATTCAAAAGACTAATTATGCCTCATAGATTATACGTTGGGGTGTTAGCTTTCCAAAATGGGGTCATTTTGTGGGTGTTTCCATTGTCCCGGTGCTCCAGGGCCTTCAAAATTGTAATAGGTGATTGAGAAATGAGATGTGTAATTTATGCTCCTAGAATGCCTGGAGCTGCTACTTCAATGTTGGGCCTCTGTATGTGACCAGGCTGTGTAAAAGTCTCACACATTTGGTATCGCCACACTCAGGAGGAGTAGCAGAATGTATTTTGGGGTGTCATTTTTGCTATGTACATGCTATGTATTGGAAATATCTTATGAATGGACAACTTTGTGTAAAAAAAATGCGTTTTAATTTTTTTTCCACAGTTTCCAAAAACTTCAGGAAAAAAATGAACCATTCAAAAGACTAATTATGCCTCATAGATTATACGTTGGGGTGTTAGCTTTCCAAAATGGGGTCATTTTGTGGGCGTTTCCGTTGTCCTGGTGCTCTAGGGCCTTCAAACATGTAATAGGTGGTTGAGAAATGAGATGTGTAATTTATGCTCCTAGAATGCCTGGAGCTGCTACTTCAATGTTGGGCCTCTGTATGTGGCCAGGCTGTGTAAAAGTCTCACACATTTGGTATCGCTACACTCAGGAGGAGTAGCAGAATGTATTTTGGGGTGTCATTTTTGCTATGTACATGCTATGTGTTGGAAATATCTTATGAATGGACAACTTTGTGTAAAAAAAAATGCGTTTTCATTTTTTTCCCACAGTTTCCAAAAACTTCGGGAAAAATATGAACCATTCAAAAGACTAATTATGCCTCATAGATTATACGTTGGGGTGTTAGCTTTCCAAAATGGGGTCATTTTGTGGGTGTTTCCATTGTCCTGGTGCTCCAGGGCCTTCAAAATTGTAATAGGTGGTTGAGAAATGAGATGTGTAATTTATGCTCCTAGAATGCCTGAAGCTGCTACTTCAATGTTGGGCCTCTGTATGTGGCCAGGCTGTGTAAAAGTCTCACACATTTGGTATCGCCATACTCAGGAGGAGTAGCAGAATGTATTTTGGGGTGTCATTTTTGCTATGTACATGCTATGTGTTGTAAATATCTTATGAATGGACAACTTTGTGTAAAAAAAATGCGTTTTCATTTTTTTTTCCACAGTTTCCAAAAACTTCGGGAAAAAAATGAACCATTCAAAAGACTAATTATGCCTCATAGATTATACGTTGGGGTGTTAGCTTTCCAAAATGGGGTCATTTTGTGGGCGTTTCCGTTGTCCTGGTGCTCCAGGGCCTTCAAAAGTGTGATAGGTTGTCATCATATGAGATGTGCAATTTATGCTCGTAAAATGCCTGACGGTGCTAGTTGGATTTTAGACCTCTGTATGTGGCCAGGCTGTGTAAAAGTCTCACACATGTGGTATCACTATACTCAGGAGGAGTAGCAGAATGTATTTTGGGGTGTCATTGCAAGTATGCATGTGCTGTGTGAGAGAAATAACTTGTTATTATGACAATTTTGTGCAAAAAAAAAAAAAAAAAAAAAAAAAAAAAAAATTTCCAAGAATTGTGGGAAAAAATTACAACTTCAAAAAGCTCACCATGCCTCTTGCTAAATACCTTGGAATGTCTGCTTTCCAAAAAGGGGTAATTTGGGGGGTATTTGTACTTTCCTGGCTTGTTAGGGCCTCAAGAAATGAGATAGGCCTTCAGTACATCAGGTGTGATCAGATGTGATCATTTTTCAATGATTTGCACCATAGCTTGTAGACTCTATAACTTTCACAGAGACCAAATAATATACACTAATTTGGGTTATTTTTACTAAAGATATGTAGCAGTATACATTTTGGCCCAAATTTATGAAGAAAAATTACTTATTTGCAAAATTTTACAATAAAAACTAAAAAAAAGTGTTTTTTTTTCAAAAATTTCTCTCTTTTTTCGCTTATATTGCAAAAAATAAAAAAAACAGCAGTGATTAAATACCACTAAAAGAAAGCTATGTTTGTGAGAAAAAAATGATAAAAATTTGGTTTGGGTACAGTGTAGCATGACTGAGTAATTGTCATTCAAAGTGTGAGAGCGCTGAAAGCTAAAATTTGGTCTGGGAAGGAAGGGTGTATAAAAGCCCTGTATTGAAGTGGTTAATCAAAAAACAGCATGCCCATCAGAAAAATACCAGTCCGACATACAAGGGCATATGGTATTCCCATAGCTAAACGTGAACTGTGCTCTTTCACAGATCTCCATATCCCAACCCAAGTGTTTTAAAGGATATGTTTCTAGAACATGGTACACCAGTATTTAGGGTGTAACATGTACCAGCATCCCCTCTCACCCCATGGGCCCCCCTTCCCATGTGATAGCGGAGGTTCCTCTCCACTGCATCCACTGTCACATTTAGAATTGTGGCGACTGGGCCTGCACAGCCACATCATTCTTTTATAGTAATCTGTGAATGAATCAACTACAAGTCCCGTCTACCACTGCTGCAGGCAGCTTGTAGTTCTCAATGGACTACAAGAGACTGCGCAGGAGCCTGACATTGCACCTGTAGGAAAAAATAAACTAATGCACATTTTCCTGCAAAAATTTGTGCATTTATTATTTTTACTTTACAGGTGAACTTAGCCTTAAAAAAATTATTTTCTAACTGTTCTTCTGGAAATAGATACAGTATGTGGTCTGATTCTTAGACCAGAAACTCCATAATTTTTGCATTTCAGTAAGGTAAGTTTTTTTTGTACTTTTGGATGAAGTAGTGAGGGGTTAGATCTTCTGTCAAGCTGTTGTTCTTTCTCCTGCTGGGGAGATTCACCCCTCGATTTGTTTTGGTGATGACTCTCAGGATGACAGAAGGTAAGAAACAATTCAAAATTCTCACTAGAGCAAGAGGTGAGGGGATATCATCCAATGGGGATACACAAGGGAATCGGGTGGCTTCAGTAACTAAAACTGCAGTGTTTATCCTCGTGACACATCACAGGAAGCAACCTCATTGCTAACAGAGGACAGAATTAGACTTGGGAAACTTAACATTATTAAATCACCGGGACGGGATGGCTTGCACCCGAGGGTACTTAGGGAACCCAGTCAAGTAAGTGCCAGACCATTGTTCCTAATTTTTACTGACAGTCTACTGACTGGAATGGTATCAGCGGATTGTAGAAAAGCCAATGTAGCACCAATAGTTAAAAACATCAATAGTATGTAAACTCTTGAAGAGGATGATAAGGGACTATATAAAAGATTTTATTAATGAAAATGGTATCATTAGCAGTAATCAGCATGGATTCATGAAGAATCGGTCTTGCCAAACCAATCTATTAACCTTCTATAAGGATGTAAGTTGCCATCTAGATAAAGGAAGGCCCGTAGACGTGTTGTATCTGGATTTTGTAAAAGCCTTTGACACAGTTCCCCATAAACGTTTACTGTACAAAATAAGGTCTGGACCATAGGGCCACTGGACCATAGGGCGAGTACATGGATTGAAAACTGGCTACAAAGGCGAGTTCAAAGGGTGGTGATAAATGGGGAATACTCTGAATGGTCAGGGGTGGGTAGTGGGGTCCCACAGGGTTCTGTGCTGGGACCAATCCTATTTAATTTGTTCATAAACGGAGGATGGGGTAAACAGTTCAATCTCTGTATTTGCAGACGATACCATAAACTTCTCCGCAGGATGCAGGAACCTTGCAAGAAGATCTGAACAAATTAATGGGATGGGCAACTACATGGCAATTAAGGTTTAATGTAGAAAAAATGTAAAATAATGCATTTGGGTGGAAAAAATATGAAAGCAATCTATACACTAGGGGGAGAACCTCTGGGGGAATCTAGGATGGAAAGGACCTGGGGGTCCTAGGCTCGGCAATGGCATGCAGTGTCAAACTGCTGCTAACAAAGCAAACAGAATAATGGCATTCATTAAAAAAGGGATTAACTCCAGAGATAAAACGATAATTCTCCCACTCTACAAGACTCTGGTCCGGCCGCACCTGGAGTATGCTGTCCAGTTCTGGGCACCAGTCCTCAGGAAGGATGTATTGGAAATGGAGAGAGTACACAGAAGGGCATCAAAGCTAATAAAGGGTCTGGAGGACATTAGTTATGAAGAAAGGTTGCGAGCACTGAACTTATTCTCTTTGGAGAAGAGACACTTGAGAGGGGATATGATTTAAATTTACAAATAGCATACTGGTGACCCCACAATAGGGATAAAACTTTTTTGCGGAAGGGAGTTTAACAAGACACGTGGCCACTCATTAAAATCAGAAGAAAAGAGGCTTAACCTTAAACTATGTAGAGGGTTCTTTACTGTAAGAGTGGCAAGGATGTGGAATTCCCTTTCACAGGTGGTGGTCTCAGCAGGGGGCATCGATAGTTTCAAAAAACTATTAGATAAGCACCTAAACGACCGCAACATACAGGGATATACGATGTAATACTGACATATAATCACACACATTGGTTGGACTTGATGGACTTGTGTCTTTTTTCAGCCTCACCAACTATGTAACTATGTAACATTTCAGTCACAACTGTCTAAGACAGGAATTGCCCTCTTTCTGGTGAGATTCGCTGCCACATCCTGTTGTATCTCCAAGACAGGAAAAGATGGGAGATCTCCCCAGCAAAAATAACCAGGTGGGAATTTAACACTTCACTTCTCTAAAAAAATTAACCAGGTAGGAACTTAACACTTTACTTACTACTCTAACCAAAATTAAAAAAAAAAAAAAACATTTTGGCTGGAGATTGTTTTGTGGTAAGACAAATTTCCTTTTTAAAGAGTTAGGACCTTTGTGTGTCTACCTCTCCAGCACATCTCAAAGGCAGGTTTGAATCAGGAACCAAAAATATCTTCTCCCATAAACCAAGACAAGCTCTCCATCCTGCACTTTATACGTCAGTCATCCCAATATAGTAGACACAGACAAGCCATGGCTCCCACTGACCCACAGTCATCAAAGTCAGGGTGAACATAGACATCAAATTATTGTGCATTACTAAATTAAGAGATCGCTAATTTTAGCAGCCCTTCTATTTTTTGAAATTGCTACAATATCCTTTTTAGGGTATATCAAGCCTGAACAGGAATTCCTTCACATAAAAGGTATTTGCCGGAACTAAGGTTCTTTAGATAAGAAATACAGGAGCTGCCACTGCTGACTTGTTTTTGAAGGTGCATGTTCCTGAGTCATAATCCTCATCCTCTATTCACTACTTAGTGGGTTATTGATGCATTTTGGTGTCCTGACACTTTACTGACTACTTTTTCTGGATCCTTGATGCAACAGGTAGTAAGCAAACCTTTAAAATGACAGCCCTGGACTTTACACCTTTAAAAACAAGCTCAAAAGGAAAGCTTCCATTGTTCCATCTCAACAGGTTCCCTTTAAAAATGCTGAATTGGTTTTATGTTCACTCTTTGGCATCCATTGTACCCACCTATGAATCAATTTTCGAGGATTCAGCCATGGCTGGTACTGTTTACTATTCTCTGTTTATTGTTTCCATCACAGGGAAGTATACCGGGTAACAGAGAGCTTACAGAGAGAAAGGACCGCACTGCTCAAACAGCTTGACTTGTTAAGGTATTTATCTGAAGTGAAACGTTGCACAGTTCACAATGCAATTCCCCAGCACTTAGCTCTTCTAATCTCTTTTTAGTCAGTGAACTGCAAACCAAAACATTTTTCTGGAATACTGATTCTATCTTGAATCAGGATTTTCACTGGTATCATAATTTAAAAATCTCACTCATCCCTAGTCCCATCCATCACTAATAAAAACCCATTTACCAAGGGTATAACACTTCCCCATGCCATCCAAAACTAGAAAATCTGTTTTGCTGAAGTTCAATTTCAAAATAAAACTAAAGGTCTCAACTGTGTATATTTGCATTTTTGCATTTCCCACACCGCCCTGGAACAAGCTGGCCTTCTTATACACCTGCAGGTGCCATTAATTGTTAATGGTGCCCCAAAAGCATCTATGAAACTTGTCACATGTTAAAAAAAAAAACAAAAACAAAAAAAAAAACAAAAACAAAAAAAAAAAAAAAAAACTTGTCACATGTTGCTACCACCAAACCACATTTCTTACTGGCACCTCCACGCATCGTAAATTGAGGTGTGAGTTTTGGGTGTGTGAAACACAAAGCTCCATGCAGTTTCATGCGGCCGTGTTTTAGAAAAAGGGTCAGGAACTTTTTTCTCTGTGGGAAACGCAGGTACAGCGGCCTACTCAAATGAATAGGCTGGTGTACTCACACAAACCCGAGCTGCACCACCCATAATGGTGTGAACCTAGTCTTAAAAGTCGCGCCTGCCATACTTTTTGTGCGTTCCCATGTGTCTGGTAGTCCATTGGTATGGACGGTGTGAACTGGCCCTTAATATTTACAATCTGTGTTAATGTTTCAAAAAATATAATGCATGATTATAAGTCCAATTTCAGGCAAAGCCTTTTATTTTGTTTTTGATAGAGTGGAAAAGGGAGCCTCTGACAGGTGTTTATTGCTCTCTAAGTTGCAGAGATTGGAGAGCATGAAGTAATGGGAAGTCTCCTCGATGGGGGAACAGCCAAAAATACACATTCCTAGCAATAGAAGGGTTGAGAGGTAGAGAGGTAAAGTCCAACTAGACCGCTGTGAGTGCAGGAAGGGACAGGGAGCTTGTCCTAGCTCCAAGCTACAGCAATGTCAAAGGAAAAGATCCATAAGCTACACATCATGAAGCAGACCCATGTGCATGAAGTGAGATGAATGGCAGCCTGAGCCCGGACGGCAGCCAGGCCACGCTCCCAAAGCATTTCGCTCCACCCCTTAGAGCTTAAACATGATTAAGCTCCAAGGGGCGGAGCGAAATCCGTGTGGTGCGTGACCTGGCTGGAGTCCGAGCTGAGGCTGCCATTCATCTCACTTCATGCACATGGATCTGCTTCATGATGTACGGCATATGGATCTTTTCCTTTGACAATATTATTTTGTTGCTAGCTAGGTCTTCATCTCCAGGTGAAAAGGAGATCTACTATAACTCTAATAGGGCGTACACACGGTCGGACTTTGTTCGGACATTCCGACAACAAAATCCTAGGATTTTTTCCGACGGATGTTGGCTCAAACTTGTTTTGTCTACACACGGTCGCACAAAGTTGTCGGAAAATCTGATCGTTCTAAACGCGGTGACGTAAAACACGTACGTCGGGACTATAAACGGGGCAGCGGCCAATAGCTTTCATCTCTTTATTTATTCTGAGCATGCGTGGCACTTTGTCCGTCGGATTTGTGTACACACGATCGGAATTTCCGACAACGGATTTTGTTGTCGGAAAATTTTATCTCCTGCTCTCCAACTTTGTGTGTCGGAAAATCCGATGGAAAATGTCCGATGGAGCCCACACACGGTCGGAATTTCCGACAACACGCTCCGATCGGACATTTTCCATCAGAAAATCCGACTGTGTGTACGGGGCATAAGAATTTTGGGGAAGAGTAGGAATGCTGGGAACCAGTATTAGATTTAAATTGCTGTATGTGTGTCCCTGGTGGGAAATGTTTTAGGCAAGATTAAAATCACCTTTTTATTACAGTGGAGAACACTTTAAACCTCTGTCAGGCATTTTTTATTGCTGTTTGTGGCTTTCTGTCCTAGTGACACCCATACCCTTCCTTGTATTGATGCCAGAGGAGTTGGAGGAATCCCCTAATGGTGTCACAGATAGCAACAGTAAGCTAACAGGAGTCCTTACTTTCCCCACTCAATCTAGAACAATGGTTTGGTTGGGCTGTAACGTGTGAATGTCATTATGTACAATACACATCTAAACTTGCATTTTTTTTTTACTTCAGGGAGATGAATAAACACTTACGGGATGAACGGGACAGCTTTATACAGGTAATGTACAAAGAGGATTCTGGCTTTAAGATAAGTATTTCTTGTGAATGTCCTATTTCAACTTCCCCAGGTTGCCCTATCATTTATACATTCTCTAATGCCAAGGCTTTCGAGATCTGCAACACACAGTACTGCATTATCGTGCGTTGTTACCAAAAATGCAGCTTGCACTATTAAAGATCGTTGTGGTGCCTCGGACCAACAATTTAAATGAATAGACTGCCTTGCCTTAATGCAATGCATGTTAATATGCATGTGTTAAAAGCACGGCCAATAATCAGATTGGTGTGAATTGGCTGTAAGACCTCATGCACAAAGGCGTCCAGGTTGGGAAAAACAGCTTGCAAATGCTTTTAGATGCATTTAGACACATCAAGCATTTGGGTGTTGATTCACTCTATTGGCTATTGGAATGAACATTCAAGAAGAGCTAGACGTGTCTAGCGTTTGTTTTGATCAGTTTCATTAATAATCAGAATAGGATATTTTATAGTTATTTAATAACTATTTGAAAGTACATTTTGGTAATCATGAAGAAAATGTTTTTTTGTTTTTTCTATCTAAGCAGAAATCAAAGATTACCTCATCAAAATCGATAAGGAATCAAAGATCTGGATCTATCATTGGAAATTATGTTGAGAGGAAGCCTTCTGTGAAAAGGTAAATACAGTCATTGTCAAGGTAAATGGATATTATACAGCGACCCATGTTTTCATATGGCTTAAAGTGAACTTGTGCTTTGCCCATGCAGGTCAAGGCAACAGGTTCGCTTTAACGCTGACCCACACAGTAGTTTATTTTCCCTTTGCTCTTCTGCTACTTGGCTCACAGATGCAAGGCACAGTTATAAATCTAAAAATTCTGATTGCGGGGTATGACTTGTTCCCCTCTACTACGTGGTAACACTAATATTTTGCCTCCACTTTCTGATTTGATCCCAAACAAGCATGTAGCTTGTAAAGTCAGAGAGAAGTAAGAATGGAGTAATTAAAAAAGCACTTCAGATCAAAATAACAGCCAGACAAAAATTATTAAAAAAAGGGACTTAGCTTTGGCAAACTTTATATTTCTCCCTAATGATTTCTTTTAATTGTTGTGCAAGACTTTGGTTTGTGAAACCTAGCATCACTGCAAACACCCCCTTCTTGGAAATGCACAACCCTAATTAGGACATAGATTGCTCTGACTTTCATCCACAATTGTCCACATCTGAAAGAAAATGGGTGAAGGAATTTGAAGGATTGGCTAGGTTAGGGCTAAATGAGTGGCAGTGATTTAAAGGGACCAGGCAGGACGTCTTCCAGAAGTTGGAAGCTGATTTGCTTCTGCTCTACTGAGCTGCCTGACGCTTTCTACTTCTGCCAGAACTTTTAACTACATGCCTGTTTTTTTAAAAAGGAAAAACGGATAAAAAAAAACTCCCAACTAGAACTTGCAAAGTACTGGCAATTATTACTAACATTGTTCACCCACCCACCTATTTTAATCCTAAAGTGGTCCCTGCTAGCGCTCCATCCCATCCTTTTTACTGCTAGATCTTAAATAGAAGAACTTTAAAGATGGAACCTTGGGTGACCTCTATGGAAACAAGAAGAAGTGAGAAGGAGATACAGTTGCAAGTCACATTGAAGGTACAATGAGATAGGTAAGAGGAGAACCAGCAAAGAGTAGAGTCACAGAGGCCAATGGAGTAGAGTTTTTTGAGTAGGAGCGTTTGGTCAACTGTATCAAAAGCAACTGGCCATAGATGGTTCAAAGCTGGCCATAGATAGTTTATTTTTATGTTCAGACACAAAGAATAAACAGATTCCTCCATCCACACAAACAAAGAGGATAGGGGAATCCCCCCCCCCCCCCCCCCCTGCTGAGCCATTGTATTCTGACAGCAAAAAAAAGCAACGTTTTCCAACTTGTCAGTTTGACAGAGGTGAATCTGACGAACTAGGACAGCCCCACATGAATCAAAATTCAACTTGGTAAATCAGCTGAATTCCGATCCATCTATAGCTAGCTTATGTGTACAGGCTCACTGGAGCAAGATGCAGGTCAATCCATACAATAATAACAGATGAGAAAAAGCCTTATGTGTATCAACAATATTAGCATAAACACAGTCCAAAGTGATTTTCCCCTTGCTGGAATATGGACATGATGATACAGTTTAGGTAAGAAAGTCCTGAAATCTGCTTTATTAAAATCGGCAGCCCCAGAACAAACACAGTCTGGTTGCCTGGCCATCTGTTTACTGACTGCTTCACAAGTTCTCTGAGTTGCATTTGTATAATTGGCATCTGGTAGGATATGGACAGCAATAAAAAAAACACAGGTAAACTCTCTTGGAAGATAAAAGAGTTGACATTTTAGCATAAAATCTTTCACATCTGCCATGCACTGTTCATCCACTTTAATTACATTTCCACACCAGGAAGTGTAGATGTACACACAGAGCCCCCCATCTGAATCTTACACAAATCCCTGGCTCTACCATTACAAAACACATGCAATAGCCTCATTTGGAATGCCATAGTGAAGACAGGTTTCAGTAAAAGCAAGGGCACAGCGCTCAAAACACAATCATATATACATAATTCAGCACAGCACAGCCGCCTGTAGCAGAAAATCTGCTATAAGGCGATCGGCAAGCGATTAAGTCACTGTATCTTTGCACAAAGAAGACACAGAGGCATTGTCACACTAAGGACAAACAGGAATAGATAGCAGTGCTTTTATCTAATATTCAAACTTACAAGTTGTCACACTGGAGTTATTTTCCAAACCTGGAGAGTGCAAAATCTGGTGTAGCTTCTAACTTCAGCTTGTTCAATGAAAGAGGAACTGCAGTCTGCTCACATAATTTGTAATAAAAACGTCTTTGCCATTCTGAAGCTTCCCTCCAACCACTTTGCATATTATTTTATATATACTGTGATTCTGTACTTGCCAAATATGCTGCAGAAATCTCTCACACGAGCGGAAATTCCGCCAGCAAAAGTCTGATGTGAGCTTTTGGTCAGAAATTTCGACCGTGTGTATGCTCCATCTGACTTTTGCTGGTGGAATTCCCGCCAGCAAAAGATTGAGATCAGGCTCTCTATTTTTCGTTAGGAAAAAGTTCAGATCGGAAATTCTGATTGTCCGTACCATTTCCGACACGCAAAATTCCTACGCATGCTCGGAAGCATTGAACTTAATTTTCTCAGCCCGTCGTCACCGCATTCTTGATGGTCGAAAGTTCAGAGAACTTTTGTGTGACCATGTGTATGCAAGCCAAGCTTGAGCGGAATTCCGTTGGAAAAACCATTCAAGATTTTTCTGATGGAAATTCCACTCGTGTGTAAGGGGCATAAGTCTAGCTGCATCCATTTTAACTGTGGGCAGCTGAAGCTGCTGCCTGTTCACTTCCTGGATTTGCACAGGCACACCTCCAGCTCTGCAGCTCTCATTGGCCCTCTTATGACTCATCCCCCTCCCTTCCTGGCAAACTCTCAGGAGACTGAAAGAGAGAGCTGTGCATGGTGTCATAAGCCTAGGCTAATGACCAGACAAGAAAGAGGAATTGCGCTGTATAAGGTATTTACTGGCAGAAAAATGTTTTACTATCCAATGTTAAAACAACAAGGGCAGAAGATTTAATAGATGGAAAGATGAAAAAATGACTGAAGGTCCGCTTTAAGCTTTGACAAAAAACCTGGAAGCTGGTTTCTATGCAGAGCTGCACCAGATATTGCACTCTTCAGTTTTAGGAAATCAACTCTAATGTTTTGACTTTTTAACTATAAAGTCAGGCAGATTATTGATGGGTATTGTTAACCACTTCAGCCCCGGAAGGATTTACCCCCTTCCTGCCACCTGGGCATTCCATGACCTCCGAAACTGTGATAGTCAGTGAAGAGTGGAATCAAAAATTTACGCCCTTAGAAAGCCTGAAGGCGGTGCTTGGTTTTCGGGGTCCCGTACGCGGCTAGGCTCCCAAAAAGTCTCACACATGTGGTATCCCCGTACTCAGGAGAAGCAACAGAATGTATTTTGGGGTGTAATTTCACATATTCCCATGGCATGTTTGAGCAATATATCATTTAATGACAACTTTGTGTGAAAATTTTTTTTTGTCTTTTTCCCGCAACTTGTGTCACAATATAAAATATTCCATGGACGCTACATGCCTCTCAGCAAATAGCTTAGGGTGTCTACTTTCCAAAATGGGGTCATTTGGGGGGGGTTTGAACTGTCCTGGCATTTTATGCACAACATTTAAAAGCTTATGTCACACATCACCCACTCTTCTAACCACTTGAAGACAAAGCCCTTTCTGACACTTTTTGTTTACATGAAAAAATAATTTTTTTTGCAAGAAAATTACTTTGAACCCCCAAACATTATATATTTTTTTAAAGCAAATGCCCTACAGATTAAAATGGTGGGTGTTTAACCACTTGACCACTGGGCACTTAAACCCCCTTCCTAACCAGACCAATTTTCAGCTTTCGGTGCTCTCACATTTTGAATGACAATTACTCAGTCATGCAACACTGTACCCATATGAAATTTTCGTCCTTTTTTTCACACAAATAGAGCTTTCTTTTGGTGGTATTTGATCACCTCTGGGTTTTTTATTTTTTGTGCTATAAATGAAAAAATACCGAACATTTTGTAAAAAAATGAATTTTTCTTCATTTTTATTATAACATTTTGCAAATAAGTAATTTTTCTTCATAAATTTGGGCCAAAATTTATACTGCTACATATCTTTGGTAAAAATAACCTAAATTAGTGGATATTATTTAGTCTGTGTGAAAGTTATAGAGTCTACAAGCTATGGTGCCAATCACTGAAAATTGATCACATCTGATCACACCTGATGTACTGAGGCCTATCTCATTTCTTGAGACCCTAACAAGCCAGGCAAGTACAAATACCCCCCAAATGACCCCTTTTTGGAAAGTAGACATTCTAAGGTATTTAGTAAGAGGCATGGTGAGTTTTTTGAAGTTGTTATTTTTTCCCACAATTCTTTGCAAAATTAAGATTTTTTTTTATTTTTATTTTTTTTCACACCAATTTGTCATTATAACAGGTTATTTCTCGCACATGGCATGTACATTACACAAATGACACCCCAAAATATATTCTGCTATTCCTCCTGAGTATGGCGATACCACATGTGTGAGACTTTTACACAGCCTGGCTACATACAGAGGCGCAACATTGAAGTAGCACATTCAGGCGTTCTAGGAGCATAAATTACACATCTAATCTCTCAACCACCTATTACACTTTTGAAGGCCCTGGAGCACCAGGACAATGAAAACGCCCACAAAGTGGCCCCATTTTGGAAAGCAAACACCCCAACGTATAATCTATGAGGCATAGTGAGTCTTTTGAATGGTTCATTTTTTTCCAGAAGTTTTTGGAAAATGTGGAAAAAAAATTAAAACGCATTTTTTTTACACAAAGTTGTCCATTTCTAAGATATTTCCAACACATAGCATGTACATAGCAAAAATGACACCCCAAAATATATTCTGCTACTCCTCCTGAGTATGGCGATACCACATGTGTGAGATTTTTACACAGCCTGGCTACATACAGAGGCGCAACATTGAAGTAGCACATTCAGGCGTTCTAGGAGCATAAATTACACATCTAATCTCTCAACCACCTATTACACTTTTGAAGGCCCTGGAGCACCAGGACAATGGAAACGCCCACAAAGTGACCCCATTTTGGAAAGCAAACACCCCAATGTATAATCTATGAGGCATAATGAGTCTTTTGAATGGTTCATTTTTTTCCAGAAGTTTTTGGAAAATGTGGAAAAAAAATGAAAACGCATTTTTTTTACACAAAGTTGTCCATTTCTAAGATATTTCCAACACATAGCATGTACATAGCAAAAATGACACCCCAAAATATATTCTGCTACTCCTCCTGAGTATGGCGATACCACATGTGTGAGATTTTTACACAGCCTGGCTACATACAGAGGCGCAACATTGAAGTAGCACTTTCAGGCGTTCTAGGAGCATAAAATTACACATCTAATCTCTCAACCACCTATTACATTTTTGAAGGCCCTGGAGCACCAGGACAATGGAAACGCCCACAAAGTGACCCCATTTTGGAAAGCAAACACCCCAACGTATAATCTATGAGGCATAATGAGTCTTTTGAATGGTTCATTTTTTTGCAGAAGTTTTTGGAAAATGTGGAAAAAAAATGAAAACACATTTTTTTTTACACAAAGTTGTCCATTTCTAAGATATTTCCAACACATAGCATGTACATAGCAAAAATGACACCCCAAAACATATTCTGCTACTCCTCCTGAGTATGGCAATACCACATGTGTGAGATTTTTACACAGCCTGGCTACATACAGAGGTGCAACATTGAAGTAGCACTTTCAGGCGTTCTAGGAGCATAAAATTACACATCTAATCTCTCAACCACCTATTACATTTTTGAAGGCCCTGGGGCACCAGGACAATGGAAACGCCCACAAAGTGACCCCATTTTGGAAAGCAAACACCCCAACGTATAATCTATGAGGCATAATGAGTCTTTTGAATGGTTCATTTATTTCCAGAAGTTTTTGGAAAATGTGGAAAAAAAATGAAAACGCATTTTTTTTACACAAAGTTGTCCATTTCTAAGATATTTCCAACACATAGCATGTACATAGCAAAAATGACACCCCAAAATATATTCTGCTACTCCTCCTGAGTATGGTGATACCACATGTGTGAGATTTTTACACAGCCTGGCTACATACAGAGGCGCAACATTGAAGTAGCACTTTCAGGCGTTCTAGGAGCATAAAATTACACATCTAATCTCTCAACCACCTATTACATTTTTGAAGGCCCTGGAGCACCAGGACAATGGAAACGCCCACAAAGTGACCCCATTTTGGAAAGCAAACACCCCAACGTATAATCTATGAGGCATAATGAGTCTTTTGAATGGTTCATTTTTTTGCAGAAGTTTTTGGAAAATGTGGAAAAAAAATGAAAACACATTTTTTTTACACAAAGTTGTCCATTTCTAAGATATTTCCAACACATAGCATGTACATAGCAAAAATGACACCACAAAATATATTCTGCTACTCCTCCTGAGTATGGCAATACCACATGTGTGAGACTTTTACACAGCCTGGCCACATACAGAGACAGATACATTGAAGTAGCACATTCAGGCGTTCTAGGTGCATAAATTACACATCTAATTTCCTTACAATCTATCACATTTTTGAAGGCTCTTCATATTTCTAACGCATAGCATGAACATACCAAGAATTACACCCTAAAATACATTCTGCTGAGCAAAGGGTAAACAAAAGATTACCTGTGGTTTTAGTAGTGCAGTTGTCCATAGGAGGAGAGCCCTGATCCAGGCAGCAGGCAGGGACATGGTCAGCGACAGTGAATGGAATTGTCCAGGCAGCAGGCAGGAATATTGTCCATAGTACAGGCAGGGATAATGTCCTTGTACAGTCCAGGGTGAGTGCAAGTAGAGACATTGCCAGCAGTGCCAAAATATTGGTCCTGGTAGTAAGCAGGAACATGGTCCAAGTAGCAGGCCAGGAAAGAATGGGGACAGGGGTAGAGGCTTCTCCCACCCAAATCTCTTTGAAGCCTCCGAGTCTCCAGACCCTAAATCTGGGAATGAGAAAACTAAAAAATTAGTTTTCTTCATCCAGAAAAACATTTCTGGAGCCCCTCACATATGTGAGACCCCTGTGTTCCCACTAGCATAGCAGGGTAAATGATCAGTCCAAGAGGCAGGCAAAAAACGTGGTCAAACAGTCCAGGGTCAGTTCCAGAGCAGGCAGAGGTAGGTACAATTTAGCGTTAGGCATAAGCTTGGTCGTATAACAGGCCAGGGTCAGTTCCGGAGAAGGCAGAGGTATGTTTATCGTTAGGCAGAAGCTTGGTCGTATAACAGGCAAGGGTCAGTTCCGGAGAAGGCAGAGGTATGTTTATCGTTAGGCAGAAGCTTGGTCGTATAACAGGCCAGGGTCGATTCCGGAGAAGGCAGAGGTATGTACAGTTCAGCACAGTGGCATAAGGGGAGTGGAGGAAAATGACAGGAAATGAGAATTACGTTTACCATACTTCCCTAATAATGTAGAGAAGTATGGTAACGGCGGAAACATTCACTTATACAGAGGCCTGGTTGGGAAGGACAATCGGGACAATAAAATGAGGTGTCTCTTCTAATTCCTCCTCTGGAGCACACCCGGCATCTCTTCTGACGTCTCTGGCCTGTTTCACTGGGGGGGATTTTGTCAGGAAAGTGGCGTTCGTGGAGTCTGCTCACATAATCAGAGCGAATAATTTCTGGTGGGTACAAAAGGGCGGAGATTACTTGTTCCTGGTAGTGCAGATAGGATACGGGGTTCTCTGACGATTTTTGGTAAATAAAATAAGTGTTATACATGGCCAAACTGAAAAAATAAATGGACACTTTTTTATACCAATGACGGGATTTTCTTGTGGGAAGGTAGGGTTCAATCATCTTATCGTTGAAGTCCACTCCCCCCATAAACAAATTGTAATCATAAATGCAAGCAGGTTTCTGGACTGGGCCGTTTCTTCTTGGGACTTCCACGTAGGTGTCATTATGGATTGTCGTCAGCATGTGGACATTTCGTCTGTCCCTCCACTTGACAGCTAATAGCTCCTGGTTCCGCAAAGATGCCGTCTCCCCTCGGCGTAGCCTTTCATTGACCAGTTTTTGCGGGAAGCCTTTTCTATTCGTTCTTACGGTACCACATGCTGGGGTGTCTCTCCGGTGAAGATTACGGAAGAGGGGCAAACTTGTATAAAAGTTATCCACATAAAGGTGGTACCCCTTTCCCAGCAGTGGATAAACAAGCTCCCAGACAACTTTGCCGCTGGCTCCAATATATTCTGGACATTCAGGGGGATTCAGTTGGGTGTCCTTCCCTTCATACACCCGGAAGGAGTAAATGTACCCTGTGGCTCGGTCGCAAAGTTTGTACATTTTTACCCCATATCGGGCCCTTTTGCTGGGGATAAATTGTTTGATGCCGAGCCTGCCAGAGAATTTTACAAGGGACTCATCCACGGAAATATTCTGTTCAGGGGTATATAATTGGGGAAATTTTTCAGCAAAATAATTTAGGAGTGGCCGAAGTTTGAATAATTTGTCAAATGATGGGTCATTTCGGGGAGGGCACTGGGTGTTGTCGTTGTAGTGGAGGAAGCGCAAAATCATAAGGTATCTTGATCTTGGCATTATCGAAGAGAAGAGTGGCATGTGGTGGACGGGGTTAGTTGACCAATATGAGTACATTTCGTTTTTTTTTGTGAGTCCCATTGTAAAGGTTAGGCCTAAGAAAATTTTAAATTCCTCTATGGTAAGCTCTCTCCACTCAAAGGGACGGGCATAACTAGAGCCAGGGTTGCTTACTATGTACTGCTGTGCATAGAGGTTGCACTGGGCCACAATGGACGATAGTAAGTCGTTGGTGAAAATCAAATAAAAAAAATCAAGCATCACAAAATCATCGGTGTTCACCTGGACACCTGGCTGGGCGGTAAAAGGGGGGATATTTGCTGCTCCGGAATGAGGGGGAAGCCACAGGGGGTTTTGAAGGGCATAGGGAAGGGTGGCATGGCCTCTATCCATTTGTGGCTGAGAGGACACCCTTCTGGTACCTGGCCTTTGTTGCGGTGGCACTGCGCTTGAGGTGGACGGTACTGCGCTTGAGGTGGACGGCACTGCTCTTGAGGTGGACGGCACTGCTCTTGAGGTGGACGGCACTGCTCTTGAGGTGGACGGCACTGCTCTTGAGGTGGACGGCACTGCGCTCGAGGTGGTAGTAGGCTGCTGCTCCACGCCAGAACGCCTTCTTTTCACGGGCACACGTTCCTCTTCCAAATCTGTATCAGACTCGCTGCTTGTCACGGGTTCATAGGCTGAATCCGAATCGGACAGAGACTCAGAGAGCTCCCCGCTGCTCTCATCGGTCATGCTGAGACGCTGGTAGGCCTCCTCGGCCGTAAATAATTTTTTTGCCATACTGGTGGCTGGTGAGGTTGATGTGGTGCAGATGAGCACTGATGGGCACAGGTGGCACTGATGTGGCACTGTAGTGGGACTGGTGTGGCTCTGGTTGCACTGCAGTGGGACTGGTGTGGCTCTGGTTGCACTGGTGTGGCTCTGGTTGCACTGGTGTGGCTCTGGTGGCACAGAGGTGGCACTGGTGGGCTCAGGCGGCACTGGTGGGCACAGGCGGCACTGGTGGGCACAGGCGGCACTGATGTGGCACTGCAGTGGCGCAGATGAGCACAGGTGGCACTGATGGGCACAGTTGGCACTGATGGGCACAGGTGGCACTGATGGGCACAGGTGGCACTGATGGGGCACTGGTGTGGCACTGGTGTGCACTGTAGTGGCACTTGTGTGCACTGTAGTGGCACTGGTGTGGCTCTGGTTGCACTGGTGTGGCTCTGGTGGCACAGAGGCGGCACTGGTGGGCTCAGGCGGCACTGGTGGGCTCAGGCGGCACTGATGTGGCACTGCAGTGGCGCTGATGAGCACAAGTGGCACTGATGGGCACAGGTGGCACTGATGGGCACAGGTGGCACTGATGGGCACAGGTGGCACAGGTGGCACTGATGGGCACAGGTGGCACTGGTGTGGTACAGGTGTGGCACTGGTGTGCACTGTATTATCACTGGTGTGGCACAGAGGTGGCACAGAGGTGGCACAGAGGTGGCACAGGTGGTACAGATGGCACAGGTGGCACAGATGTGGCACAGATGTGGCACAGATGACACTGTTGGGCACAGATGACACTGTTCGGCACAGATGACACTGTTGGGCACTGTTGTGGCACTGTTGGGCACTGTTGTGGCACTGTTGGGCACTGCTGTGGCACAGTTGGGCACTGATATAGGTAGAAAACTCACTGTATGTCACCGTAAAAGCTCTCCTCTCCTCTCACGCTGCATCGGTGTGAGGAGAGGAGAGCTGTAACCTCCTGATGACCCTGCTTTGACTTTTTGTTTATATTTGTGATCGCTCCGTCATTGGACGGAGCGATCACATGGTAAAGGGCCGCTGTCATTGGCCCTTTACCGCGATCCGTGTTGCGCCGGGTCCCCTGGACCCGGCGAACACGGATGTTCCTGTGTGCGTGATCCCAGAGTTATCCAGCCGCCCTGCAGCCGTCATTCGGCTGTGGGCGGTTGGCAAGTGGTTAATTTTTTTTTTTTTCACACAGTACTTGCACAGCGATTTTTCAAACGCTTTTTTTGGGAAAAAACACACTTTTTAAAATTTTAATGCACTAAAACACACTATAATGCCCAAATGTTTGATGAAATAAAAAAGATGATTTTAGGCCGAGTACATGGATACCAAACATGACATGCTTTAAAATTGCGCATTGTGCAGTGGTGACAAACTAAATATATTTTTAAAAGCCTTTGAAAGCCTTTACAGGTTACCACTTTAGATTTACAGAGGAGGTCTACTGCTAAAATTACTCCCCTCGATCTTACTTTCGAGGTGACACCTCACATGCATGGTGCAATTGCTGTTTACATTTGACGTCAGACCGACGCTTGCGTTCGCCTTTGCGCGCGAGCAGGGGGGGACAGGGGTGCTTTTTTTTTTTTTTTTTCTTTATTATTTTTTTTCTTTTTTATCTTATTTTTAAACTGTTCCTTTCATTTTTATTTTTTTTAATCATTTTTATTGTTATCTCAGGGAATGTAAATATCCCCTATGATAGCAATAGGTAGTGACAGGTACTCTTTTTTGAAAAAACTGGGGTCTATTAGACCCTATATCTCTCCTCTGCCCTCAAAACATCTGACCACACCAAGATCGGTGTAATAAAATGCTTTCCCAATTTCCCAATGGCGTTGTTTACATCCGGCTAAATCTAAGTCATGAAATGCTCGTAGCTTCCGGTTTCTTAGGCCATAGAGATGTTTGGAGCCACTCTGGTCTCTGATCACCTCTATGGTCAGCTGGCTGAATCACCGGCATTCTCAGGTTCCCTGTTGGGACAGGAGAGCCAGAGAAAAACATGGAAGATGGTGGGGGGGGGAATTCCCTCCCACTGCTTGTAAAACCAGTCTAGAGGCTAATTAGCCTCTAGGATTGCTTTTACATGAAAGCCGACCGCTGGCTGAAAAGAATGATACCAAGATGATACCTAAACCTGCAGGCATCATTCTGGTATAACCACTCAAAGTCCAGCAACATAACAGTACGTTGCTGGTCCTTGTTGGGCATATATTGTAAACTTAATTTTCATGCAGCCTGTGGGCTGAACGAAAAAAAGAGATTGATCGGTGGGTATGCCCACCATTAGAAAACCTCCCTTCATCCACCCACTTCTAATGATGGGCATACATGCACCGTATATATATGCCGAAGCATGGGGGCATCCTCCCGCAAAAGTTAGGAGGAAATCGCTCCTCCGCCCTCTGCTGCCCCCACGCTTCGGCATATATGCTGAAGTATGTAACTGTGGTGGTGAAATCACCTCCGACAGTGCTGGAGTCACGGCTTTATGTATCGTGGGAGCAAACGCTGTTGCTGTCAAGATAAATAAATCCGTGCTGCAACTGAATGGCGTGCCTGCTAAGCAAATGATGGTTAACAATAAAACAAAGTAACATTACAGTATAACAGTAAGACTTACCATACCTGCAAAGCAAATACAAAAAAAACATAGTAAAAAATAAAACATTTAATGCAACCTGTGCCTAAAATATATATATGCCGAAGCATGGGGGGATCCTCCCACAAAAGGCAGGAGCAAATCGCTCCTCCACCCACTGCTGCCCCCAGGCTTCGGCATATATGCTGAAGTATGTAACTGTGGTGGTGAAATCACCTCCGACAGCGCTGGAGTCACGGCTTTATGTATCGTGGGAGCAAACGCTGTTGCTGTCAAGATAAATAAATCCGCTCTGCAGCTGAATGGCGTACCTGAAAACAGAAAAATGGTTACCAACAAAACACAGTAAACAGGAAAGTATAAAAAAATTGCATATCTGAAAAGCAAACATGGTAAAACATAATAACAATAAAACATTGCAGAATAGAATACAGTAAAAAAGAGCAGAACAATAGAGAGAGAATAGAGAGACAGAGAACAATAAAACGCAACTATTTTTGGTTTTTTTATTTTATATTTTTTTTTGTGTTTTTATTTTTTTTATTTTATTTATTTATTTATTTATTTTTACACTTTTTTTAGTAACTTTAACTTTTGTAACTGGTACCAGGTTTGGGTCTCTCAAAATGCGATGGCATCTTGGGAGACCCTGTGAAAGTGTGTCCTAGCCTGTGCAATGCTGTACCCTACGCTAAAACTCAACTAGTGTATGGTAGCGTTCAAAACATTCACCAATGCATAGACCAGGATTGTCAGGACAGGAGGGACAATAATACTGGGTGTCACGCCTAAATCCGCGCTTGCTACAGACACGACATCTTCTTTGGGGGGCTCGTTGGGTAGGGGTACTCGAGAGGACATAAGGAAAATGCCTCTCATGCAGCCGGCTTACTGCATTTGGTTGGGGAAGGTGAGGTGGAGCACCGTCTGGAAACAGAAGGGCTCTGACGATCTCTTCCTGGATTTTAAGGAAGGATCCAGTCCATCCTGAAGCTCTGTATAGCACATGAGCGTTCAGCAAAGTCAATTGAAATAAATAAACAGACACTTTTTTGTACCAGCGTCTGGCCTTACGGGCAACTAGGTATGGCGCCAACAACTGGTCGTTGAGGTCCACCCCTCCCACATTTTGGTTATATTCGTGGACACAGAGGGGTTTCTCCACAACACCAGTCGCCGTAGTAATTTGGGTCGTTGTGTCTGCATGAAGGGAGGTAAGAACGAAAACATTCTTATTGTCGCTCCACTTCATAGCGAGCAAATTATTACACTGCAAGCAGGCTCTCTCCCCCAGTCTAAGATGGGAATCTACAAGCCACTGGTGAAACCCCTGGCTATTAGGTCGCACGGTGCCACATGCTCCAATCTGATGATCAAAAAGGTGACTAAAAAGTGGCACGCTCGTGTAATAATTGTCCACGTACAAGTGGTACCCCTTTCCGAATAAGGGTGTCACCAAGCCCCACACTATCTTGCCAGCGCTTCCTATGTAGTCAGGGCAGTTTGTCGGCTCTATGTGACTATCTTTGCCCTCGTAAACCATAAATATACATGTATAGCCTGTGGCCCTGTCACAGAGCTTATACATCTTGACCCCGTATCTGGCACGCTTGCTGGGAAGGTACTGTTTGAATGACAAGCAGCCAGAAAATTTAATCAGGGACTCATCAACGCAGACAACTTGATGGGGAGTAAACAAGTCTGCAAAACGTTGGTTGAAGTGGTTTATGAGGAGCCGAATTTTGTAGAGCCGATCGTATCCAGGGTCTCCACGAGGACGACAGAGTTCATTGTTATTGAAGTGCATGAACCGCAAAATCTGCTTGTATCGTGCCCTGGCCATGGAAGCAGAGAACACGGGCATATGGTAAATTGGGTCAGTGGACCAATATGACAGCAACTCACTCTTTTTATTTATGCCCATGTTGAGGGAAAGGCCCAGAAAGATCTCAAATTCGGACACCGTAATTGGTCTCCAAACCCTGGCAAGGGAGGACTGGGGATTAGCGGCGATGTGTTGACCAGCGTATAAATTGCTTTGGTCCACAATAGATCTATAGAGATCTTCGGTGAAAAACAGCGAATAAAAATCCAGTGGCGTAAAATCAACTGTTTCCACCTGAATTCCGGGTTGGCCAGTGAATGGGGGAAGTACGGGTGCTGCAGAAGTGGTGGGTACCCAATTCGGATTGGTGAATGCAGCAGGAAGGGCACTATGGGCACAACGGGCCTGTGTTCGTCTTCTTGGTGGCAGCGGGACACTACTAGTGCTTGCCACCTCGCCAGCTTGAACTGCACTTATGGGACTCGCCACGTCACCACGTGATACTGCAGTGCTGGATGTACGACCAGGGTGTACTAGGCCGCTGGTGCTTGCCAGTTCACCAGAAGGAACAGCGGCGCTAGTACTTCTCTGCTCCATATGAGGGACCTGCGGTTCTTGCACTTCAGGGACAGAAGAAGAAGATTGGGGTCTGGTACGCCTGACCTTAGCAGGGACCACAACTCCGTCGTCAGAGCTATCTGTCATGGAGCCGCTGTAGTCTACAGGTTCGTATTCTGAGCCTGAATCTGACAGATGAGTGACTTCCTCTTCACTATCTGTCATGCTCAGAAACGTGTAGGCCTCTTCACTAGTGTACCTTCGATTTGCCATTTTGGGCTCTAAATTTAGGGGTACACTAGTGAGACTGACAGGCGAAAAAGCTCCTGACTGTTAGCGACTGATTCAAAACGCTACCAAAAAACTGTTAGCGATTGCAGGGATCAGGCCTGACTCTGCGAACTCTGCAGTTATGTGTGCTTAGTGTTTTGTAAGTGTCAGTGATCGATCGATACTGCACTTGGGTGGGCTGGGCAGGGCTGGGCCGAGGGGCAAAACGCAGGTGCTAGCAGGTATCTGGGCTGATCCCGCTAACACTGTGTTTATGGGAATCCTAAACTGCTGGGGATGCTAGTATAGATCTGATCGGATCAGATATTGATCCGTTCAGATACTATAGCACTAAGGGAGGTGTATGCTGCGTGCGTGGGTGTTAGCGGTACTGGCGCTAAACTGACGCTGCCTGGGGCGACGCAGACCTTATCTGACCCTAAAAACGTAACTTATATCACCGCCGGGCAATTAGGGGGTTAAACCTTTATAAGGTAATAAACGGCGGGTGCCCTAAAACTATAATAAACTATAAAAAACAAACTAACCAGCGTCACACGTAACACTTATACGGTGATCGCTGGTGAAAGGGTTAACTAGGGTGCAATCAGGGGGTTAAAACCTTTAGTAGGTAGTATATGGGGGTCCCTGTCGCTATAAAACACTGACAGCGAACCTATATACTTTCCTCCCTAACTAGCATCACCTGTGTCACTAATACAGCGATCAGAAAAACGATTGCTTAGTGACACTGGCGACGGGGGTGATCAAGGGGTTAACCTTTATTAGGGGGGGTTAGGGGGTACTCTGGACCTAAAGGGGGGTACCCCAGACCTAAAGGGGGCTATCCCTAACTGCCCCAACACTTATAACTGTCACAAACTGACACCAATGCAAAAAAACTGCTATTGGTGTCAGTGTGACAGGGTGTACAGGGGGGGGTGATCTGGGGGTGATCGGGGGGTGATGGGGGGTGAAAAGTGTGCCTAGTGTGTTCTACTGTTAGTGTAGTGTTGGTGTAACTTACATTGATGTCTTCTCTCCTCGGCGCCGGAACGAAAAGACCGGCTCGAGGAGGGATGACATCACTTCCTGTGCCTCTATTTACATTACAGAGGCAGAGGAAGGATTTCATTCGCCGGGAGCGATCGGGAGGGGGTGGCCACGAATGGATGGCTTCCCCCTCACCTCTCATCGCCCCCGAACAATTGCCGGCCACCTCAGGCACTGGGGGGGTCCGATCGGACCCCCCGCCCGTGGGAGGCAGATCACGTACAGGTACGTGATTCTGCCTGCCCGTGCCATTCTGCCGACGTACATCGGTGTGAGGCGGTCGGCAAGTGGTTAATGTTAACATATGGTTTATACTGCAAGGATTTTGCCAAACTTTAGTCTGCATATTTATATCTTGCTCTATTCTGAAGAAACTTTTGCATGTATTGAGATATGGAGGATCATTATCTCAGTGGTAGATGCATTTTAGTGAGTCCACACAAGTCAGGAAATCTAGTTTAGGGTTGGTGGGCCTAAAGGAAAGTTCATGCATCAGGCTGCCCATGCAGGGATTTTTTTCAACCAGCAAAACAATTTGCAGCACTTAGTTGCATTGGCCCAGTTGCAGCAATTAGCTGCCTCTCAATATGGGATCATCCGGCACCCCAGGCTCTCTCATTCCACTGAGACTCACAGACTTCCTCGATCCCCTGGACTAGCCTAGTGGCCTCAGCTAGACATGTGCACTGCTGAAAAATGTGTTTGTTTAATAGTTAGTAATAGTTAAGTTATTATTCAGATTTTCTAACTTTTGGGTTTTTTGAATTTTCAGAATTTCATTCTTATTCTAGGATTTTCGTTCTTTTGAATTTTCGGATTTTCATTCTTATTTTGGGATTTCCGAATTTTCGGATTTTTTGAATTCTGAATTTCTGAAATTTCAAATTTTTGGATTTTCGAATTTCGGAATTTCCAAATTTTCAGATTTTCGCATTTCTGAAATTCCGAATTTTTGCATTTCCGAATATTTGGAAAAATGAGGAAATTTGAAAATTCGGATATTTCTGAATGAACGAATTTGTCTAAATTAGTTAAAAAACGAATTTGGAACTAAACAAATTGCACATGTCTAGCCTCAGCTTTCTCAGTCTCCCAGAGTCCCTCAGCTGTCCCAACTCTCCCAATCCCGTGGGCAAGGAATCTCTCCAACATGGAGCACTGTCCTTAGTAAATCACCTCTTCTCCCTCCAAACGAGAGCACACAACTGTCTCCTGACAAGGGCACTCAGCTATGGCCAGGCCTCACTTATAACGAGTGTGCACACCTGCATACTCACACAGCTTGCAGGTCTCCAGTAAGACCTGGACACAGGAATGGGGACTTCTTCAGACATAAATCTCTTTAAAGTCTCAAGCTTCACACCCTGATCTGGGATTAAAAAAACAGGATAGATAGATCAGTTTCCTTACATACACTTGATATGAACTTGGTGCTGTAATAAGAAATGCTACAGTGTCCGTGTCCCTTTAGAAGTAGACAAGCCAGCTTAGACATTATTTTTCCACAGAATAAACTTCCATTGCAATGAATGCCTGAGATTTGATTTGAATGGCTGTATAGACTTGAAGGAAAAGCATCAGGCCAATTATACGAGCAGAAAATTTGTTTTCTGGGCGCATTTAAAACACCAGCGTTGTACAGAATGCCTTTGGTTTACAATATTTTTTAACTAATATTGAAAGTTTTGGAATTTTAGAAAATCACAGCAGCTGCAAGATGAAATGGGGATGTCATTTTTGGGTACAGTCAATTACAAAATGGATTGTTTAGCAATTATATATGTTACATGTGTGCTCATGAGTTTACATACCCTGGCAGAATTTATGATTTCTTGGCCATTTTTCAGAGAATATGAATGATAACATAAAAACCTCTCTTTCACTCATGGTTAGTTTTTGGCTGAAGCCATTTATCATCAATCAACTGTGTTTATTCTTTTTAAATAATTATGGCAACAGAAACTACCCAAATGACCCTGATCAAAAGTTTACATCCTCCAGTTCTTAATACCGTGTATTGCCCCCTTTAAAATCAATGAGAGCTTGAAGTCTTTTGTGGTATTTGTGGATGAGGCTCTTTATCTTCTCAGATGCTAAAGCTGCCCATTCCTATTGGCAAATAGCCTCCAGTTCCTGAGGTCAGGAGACTGAGATGGCCACTCCAGAATCTTCAATTCATTCTGCTGTAGCCAATGACATGTCGACTTGGCCTTCTGTTTTGGTTTATTGTCATGTTGGAATGTCCAAGTACAGCCCATGCGCAGCTTCCTGGCTGATGAATGCAAATATTCCTCCAGTATTTTTTGACATACTGCATTCATCTTTCCATCAATTTTGACCAAATTTCCTGTGTCTTTATAGCTCACACATCCCCAAAACATCAGCAATCCACCTCTGTGTTTGACAGTAGGAATGGTGTACCTTTCATCAAAGGCCTTGTTGACTCCTCTCCAAATGTAGCGTTATGGCCAAAAAGCTCAATTTTGGTCTCATCACTCCAAATGACTTTGTGCCAGAAGGTTTGAGGCTTGTCTCTGTGCTGTTTGGCGTATTGTAAGCAGGATCTTTTGTGGCATTTGCATAGTATTGGCTTTCTTCTGGCAACTCGACCATGCAGCCCATCTTTCTTCAAGTGCCTCCTTATTGTGTATCTTGAAACAGCCACACCACATGTTTTCAGAGAGCCCCGTATTTCACCTGAAGTTATTTGTGGGTTTTTCTTTGCATCCTGAACAATTTTCCTGGCAGTTGTGGCTGAAATTTTAGTGGTCTACCTGACTGTGGTTTGGTTTCAACAGAACCCCTCATTTTCCACTTCTTGATTAGAGCTTGAACACTGCTGATTGGCATTCTCAATTCCTTGGATATCTTTTTATATCCCTTTCCTGTTTTATACAGTTCAACTTACTTTTCCCGCAGATCCTTTGACAATTCATTTGCTTTTCCCATGACTCAGAATCCAGAAACGTCAGTGCAGCACTCGATGAAAGATGCAAGGGTCTGTCAGGAGTTCAGAAACTCATTGACCATTTATACACACACACACAGGTGAGGATGTTTACCTTTAATAGCCATTCAAACCCCTTTGTGTCAACTTGTGTACATGTTATCAGGCCAAAATCACCAAGGTATGTAAACTTTTGATCAGGGTCATTTGGGTTTTTTCTGTTGCCATTATGATTTAAAAAGTGTAAACACAGTTGGTTGATAATAAATGGCTTCAGCCAAACACTAACCATGAGTGAAAGAAAAGTTTTTGTGTTATCATTCATATTCTCTGAAAAATGGCCAAGAAATCATAAATTCTGCCAGGATATGTAAACTTATGAGCACAACTGTATGTGCAGATTGAGATCTAAGGCACTGCGGCCTCTCCTGACAGGCCTTCATAAATATTGTTATCTGTATAGCTCAAAACAAGATTAACTGCTTCCCGGCCGGTCAATAGCATATTGACGTCCGGGAAGTGGTTGCGTTATCCTGACTGGGCGTCATATGACGTCCAGCAGGATAACATGTCGGCGCGCGCCCGTGGGGGGGCACAGCGCGGCGATCGGGGTCCGCGTGTGTCCGTCGGACACAGCGCTTTCCCGATCACGGTAAACAGCCAATGAATTTGGCTGTTTCCCACGTGATCGGCTGTGTCAAAGTCACAGCCGATCACCTGTCACAACAATCTCGGCGGCGCGTTCCGTCAAATGCATGCAGAGCAGGGATCGAGGAAGGCGAGTGTCCCTTGGACACAGAGCTTCCCGATCAGGGTAAACAGCCAATGAAATTGGCTGTTTACCACGTGACCGGCTGTGTCCAATCACAGCCGGTCACAAATGTAAACATTGAGTAGCCGTTACCATCTGATCCCTCCTCTCTCCTCACACACCGATCGTGTGAGGAGAGAGCAGGGATCAGTGAGTGTAATCAGTGTCTGTCTGACATTTTATTGTATTGTACTGTGCACAACACGGCCCCCCCCAATAAAGAGGACCTGTCACACAGGCTAGCCAATCAGCCCATCTGTCAATCAGCCATCTGTCAACCAGCCCATCTGTTAACCAGCCCATCTGTCACAGGCCCACCGCCATCGGTACCGCCACACAGGCTACCAGTACCGCCATTGGTACCACCACCAGTACCCCCACTAGTACCGCCATCAGGCCCACCATCTATACTGCCACACAGGCCGCTACCAGTATCGCCACTAGTGCCGCCATCGGTACCACCACCACCCGTACCACCGTCAGTACCGCCATTGGTACCACCACCGCCCATACCGCCACCTGTACCGCCATCACCACCTGTATCGCCACCACCACCCGTACTGCCATTGGTACCACCACCTGTACCGCCATCGGTACCACCACCACCCGTACCGTCACCGATACCGCCATCACCACCTGTACCGCCACCACCACCTGTACCGCCATCGGTACCACCACCACCCATACCGCCACCGGTACCACCACCACCCGTACCGCCATCGGTACCACCACCACCCGTACTGCCATCGGTACCACCACCACCCGTACCGCCACTGGTACCGCCATCACCACCTGTACCGCCACCACCACCCGTACCGCCATTGGTACCACCACCTGTACCGCCATCGGTACCACCACCACCCGTACCGCCACCGGTACCACCATCACCACCTGTACTGCCACCACCATCTGTACCGCCATTGGTACCACCACCACCCGTACCGCCACTGGAACCACCACCACCACCCATACCTCCATCGGTACCACCACCCGTAACGCCATTGGTACCACCACCACCCATACTGCCATCTGTACCACCACACAGGCCCACCACTAATACCTCAATCGGTACCACTACCACCAGCAGTACCATTACACAGGCCCGCCAATAAGTATTGCCATAATATCCCAAAGGGTTTACACACCTGAGGAGGCATATGAGATTCTTGCCATGTCGGATGATGAGAGCAGCGGGGAGCTCCCATCATCCGATTCTGGTTCGAATACGAGCCAGTGGAGGATAGTGGATCAGAGTCCGAGTCTTCGGGGGAACCGTCCCTCCCAAAAGAATGAGATCAGGACCAAGATCAGGAGATCTGCCCACCACCAGCAGCGCCAGACCCCAGGAAGAGGAGCCCAGTACAAGTACTGGAATTACACACCTAACCGGAAGAACCCAGCTCCAGTCCTACCTTCCCGATGCCCTGGCAAACCCCTTATGGTTGCCTGCCAACTCAGGATCCGCTATCATCCCCCCTTTCACCGCACAGCCAGGTGTGCAGCCCGAAACTACAAATTTTTCTCAATTCGATTATTTTTCTTTATTTTTCCCACAAGATTTTCTGCAGAATATGGTGGATCAAACTAATTTGTATGCATCCCAATTTATTGCTGCCAACCCCAATTCTTCCTATGCCCAAATGTTCCAGTGGCGATGTGTCACACTGGATGAATTTAAATTGTTTTTGGGCCTTACTTTCAATATGGGGCTTACAAAAAAGAATGAAGTCCATGCATATTGGTCCACCAACCCCATCCAACACATGCCCATATATTCCGCTGTTATGTCCAGGACAAGATACAACACGATTATGCGTTTTCTCCACTTCAATGACAATTCACAGTGCCCTCCCTGAGATCATCCCAACCATGACCAAATACGCCCCCTAATCAATTCCTTTTCCCAGCGATTTAGAGAAGTTTTCATCCCAGACCAAAAAATTTGTGTGGACGAGTCCCTCATACATTTCACTGGCCGACTGCACTTTAAGCAGTATATACCAAACAAGAGAGCCAGGTATGAGCTGAAATTAAATAAATTATGTGATCGGGCCACTGGATACGTCTTCACATTCTGGATCTACGAAGGCAAAGACTCCCAGCTCCAGTCCCGTGACTGCCCCACATATATTGGAACCAGTGGGAAAATTGGCGGGGAGCTGGCATACCCCCTGTTTGAAAAAGGATACCATTTATATGTCGACAACTATTATACTAGCCTGCCCCTTTTTTGTCATCTTTACAGTAATAAAAACCCCGGCCTGTGGTACCTTAAAAAAAAAACGGAAGGGATTCCCACAAAATCTGTTGACAAAAAAATTGCAAAACGGAGAATCTGCATTCATGAGGAACGAGGAGGTGTTGGCCATGAAGTGGAGGGACAAGAAAGATGTCCACATGCTCTCTACCATCCACAATGACACCGTGGTGGAGATCCAAAGAAGACGCGGCCCAATTGTAAAGCCCCAATGTGTCCACGACTACAATATGTATATGGGGGGGGGTGGATTTAAACAATCAGATGCTACAGCCCTATTTATCAACCAGAAAGTCCCGTTACTGGTACAAGAAAGTTACACTGATAATGTGAGTTGCTCGACCTCAGGAGCAACACTTTCCCTATAGCATTCCCCCCACAGAATCTGGAAGAAGACGCCAAAAGAAATGCCGTGTATGCAGCAGAGGAGGAGTAAGAAGAGATTCCAGCTATTATTGTCCCCAATGTCCCTCCCAACCTGGCCTGTGCATCGGAGATTGCTTCAAAAATTATCATACATCCATCCAATATTAGTTGCCTTTATTACCAGACTGCCATTTCCTCATTTGCCTGCTACCATGTTAATTAACTGACCCTGGCCTGTTTACCGATGATGTCTTTGCTTGCTGATTTAAACCACGTTTCTGACTTCCACGTGCACCGACCTTGGCCTGTTAATCGACCATGTTTTTGCCTGCCACTTGGACTGATCTTTTGGCCATCTACTTTAGTACACAGGGGTCTCACATATGTGAGGGGCTTCAGAATAGCGTTCTGAGTAGAGAAAACCAGTTTTTAGTTTTCTGTGCTTCCAGAACAGGCTCTGGTTGCCCGGAGGCTTCAAAGCGATTTGGGTGGGAGAAGCCTCTACCCCTGTCCCCCTGGCCCTAAGCTTGATGGTCCTTCCTGCTGCCTGGACCAATACTTTGGCTGTGCTGACCATATTGCTGCCTGTAATGACCCATGACATTATGGACCATGTTTCTTCCTGCTGTTTGGACCAATACTTTGGCTGTGTTGACCATATATCTGCCTGCTGCCTCTACTGACTTTGGACAGTATTTCTGCCGGGACACCTCTGCCTGCTACCTGGACCTGTGCTTTGGCTTTGCTCTGGCTGTGCTTTGGCTGTGCTCTGGCTGTGCTGACAGTATCTCTGCCTGTATTAACTATGGACAGTATTCCTGCCTGCTGCCTGGATGATTGCTTTTGCTGTCGCTGACCTCATTCCTGCCTGCTGCCTGGACCGATGCTCTCCTCTGTGGACCACTGCACTTCTAAAACTACAGGTAATCTTTTGTTATTTGGTATGTACCTGCTATTTGTTAGAAATATGAAGGACTTAAAAAATAGGGGGTTGAAGTGACTGGATGGTCCTCGGTACAATACGGCACCTCATCCCAATAAATTTAGAATTGTTATATGGGCCAGAGATACAGGGATTATTACGGTGCTAAAGGAAAACCAAAGTACATAGAGTATAAACATATAATATTTTATTAACAAAGTTAAAAAGATTTGTACAATGTTACACCTCACCGCCGGGGACTACAGGACACCCATGTTATTGTTACTACTTATCTTGTGGGATGCACCCCGAGCTGCACAAAGTTTGTACATCTACGATAAGTAATTAACTCAGCATATCCTAATACTATCTTGAGATCTTTTCTTTGGATGTTTCCGTCCATTTCCTGCTACCATCCAACTGTTATCTTTGATGACATTATCTCAGCTTATTGGGTGTCCTGCTTTTTCTTGTCTTTTTGAGCATTATACATATACCCCGCATATTGTGCCTGATACCCTGGAGCTGCTCCGGGAGTCGTCCACATCTGCCTCCGGTGACCTGCAGAGTTTACAGTAGCGATACAGGTAAAACCAACTGTCCCTGAGGAAGCCATTTCAGGCGAAGCATGTAGGACCTCTGATTACCTGCTTACAAGATTGGCCACTACGCTCCCAGGCTAGGTCTTGTAAACACTGCTACAAATTGGTTTTAATTCTTTGTAGTTTGATGCACACCTTGGATATGTAACATTGTACAAATCTTTTTAACTTTGTTAATAAAATATTATACGTTTATACTCTATGTACTTTGGTTTTCCTTTGGCACCATAATAATCCCTGTATCTCTGGCCCATATAACAATTAGAAATTAGAAACATGAAGGGCCTTCAAAAATGTGATCAGTAGTCAGAAAATTATATGTCTAATGTGTAATTAATGTGTAATTAATGCTGCTAGAATGCCTGGATACTTGGATTTTGGGCCTCTGTATGTGGCCAGGCTGTGTAAAAGTCTCAAACATGTGGTATCGCCATACTCAGGAGGAGTAGCAGAATGTATTTTGGGGTGTCATTTTTGCTATGTACATGCTATGCGTTATAAATATCTTATAAAGTGACAACTTTATGTAAAAAAAATGCATTTTCATTTTTTTTCCACATTTTCCAAAAACTTCTGGAAAAAAATGAACCATTCAAAAGACTCATTATGCCTCATAGATTATACGTTGGGGTGTTTTGTTTCCAAAATGGGGTAATTTTGTGGACAATTCCATTGTCCTGGGGCTCCAGGGCCTTCAAAAATGTAATAGGTGGTTGAGAAATGAGATGTGCAATTTATGCTTGTAGAACGCCTGAAAGTGCTACTTCAATGTTGGGCCTTTGTATGTGGCCAGGCAGTGTAAAAGTCTCACACATGTGGTATTGCAATAATCAGGAGGAGTAAAGGAATGTATTTTGGGGTGTCATTTTTGCTATGTACATGCTATGTGTTAGAAATATCTTATAAATTGACAACTTTGTGTAAAAAAAATGCATTTTCATGTTTTTTCCACATTTTCCAAAACCTGGAAAAAAATGAACCGTTCAAAAGACTCATTATGCCTCATAGATTATACGTTGGGGTGTGTGCTTTCCAAAATGGGTTCATTTTGTGGATAATTCCATTGTTCTGGTGCTCCAGGGCCTTCAAAAATGTAATAGGTGGTTAAAAAAGGATACCGTATGTGCAATTTATGCTTGTAAAACGTTGTGTAAAAAGTTGTGTGAGATAAATAACCTGTTAATATGACCAGTTTGTGTAAAAAAAAAAAAAAAAAAAATCTTAATTTTCCAAAGAATTGTGGGAAAAAAATACAACTTCAAAAAACTAACCATGCCTCTTAGTAAATACATTGGACTGTCTACTTTCCAAAAAGGGGTCATTTGGGGGCTATTTGTACTTTCCTGACTTGTTAGTGTCTCAAGAAATTAGATAGGCCTTCAGGTGTGATCAATTTTCAGTAATTGTCACCATAGTTTGTAGAATCTATAACTTTCACAAAGACCAAATAATATACAATAATTTGGGTTATTTTTACCAAAGATATGTAGCAGTATAAATGTTGGCACAAATTTATGAAGAAAAATGACTTATTTGCAAAATTTTACAATAGAAACTAAAAAAAATAACTATGTTTTTTTCTAAATTTTCGCTGTTTTTTTGCTTATATCGCAAAAAATAAAAAACCCAGTGGTGATTAAATACCACCAAAAGAAAGCTCTATTTGTGAGAAGAAAATTAAAAACATTTTGTTTGGATACAGTGTAGCATGACTGAGTTATTGTCATTCAAAGTGTGAGAGCGCTGAAAGCTGAAAATTGGTCTGGGCGGGAAGGTGCATAAGTGCCTGGTATTGAAGTGCTTAATTTGTTGAGAGGTATGGTAATGCTGGCAACATTAATGTGGAACTGAAAATGTGACAATACATGTGCACAATACAGATGTCATTCATCCAGGCAGTAGAGGTTTGTCCATTTTGGCTCTGCTCAGAATTCCTCTGGTGCACTTCCTGAGCCCCACTGCACTTTGACAACCTCTGCCGGGCCCCCTTGCACTGCAAATATCTCTCCAGAGTCTTCACACAGGTATTGGCATCTCCTATATAGACCCAAACTTCCTGTGCACCTTCGGGATGAGACTCTCATATACTGTAGCTTGTTGCAGGGTTCCTTTGCTTGTGTATGTGGCTCTTTCTTTCTCTTAGGTTGTCCCCATTCGCTGACCTTGTTTGTCTTGACCTCGCCAGAACTCTGGGTGCCCTAAACTCTACTGTGTTACTTAAATATGTGTTTACATCCCTCTGTACACCACCTCAGCTTTCATTTAGAAGTAGTGTGCCTGAAAACCAATAGTTCTCTGGGAATCATTTGTCATATATTAACAAACAGTTAAAAAACACAAATTTAAAGCTAAAGTCTAGAAAGAAAGCTAATCTTGCTTTCCCTGGTTCACTCTCCTCTTCAGTTAATATGGTAATGACATTTTTAAATAAAACTTTTACTTTTTTATTACATACCCTAATTTAATTTCAGTAATGTCATCATCGGTTCTCTGTGCTTCTCTATGCAATGCAGGCAGCTCATAGTTGGAGGGGTTCTGTATATACTATAGCTCTCTGAAACTCGGCACTCTGCCTCAGTGCTTTTCACACCAGTGCTCAGTCCTATTGCAAGCAGTGGGCTAGCTCTTGAAGGAAGTTATGTCTTGATGGGTTGATGTCAGTCTGGAAGAGTGGGCATTTCTAGGGAGGATGCATTTGCAATACGAAAAAAAATTAAAATGCTTCCTTTGGTAAACTAGAGATCATGTATTGCAGCTGTGTTAATGTGTGGAATAAGTATTATCCCAACCCAGTCACTTAAAAGAAAAAATAGAAAAAAAAAATGGGATAAGGGATAGTAGCAACAATCTAAACTTTATTGACACACATGATACAGAGTTTCTGGGCAAAGACCTTAACCTAAAAATTGTTGCATGGCTGTCTAAGGGTGACAACGTTGTCAGAAACTGTGTGACGTGCTTGTCAATAAAATGTAGATGTTTGTTACTATATCTTAGGCCATTCATTTTTCAGTTTTTTTCTTGAGGCTCCATGTACATGCAGACCATCCTCGGAAATGCCCACGTGTGTGATGCTGAGCCTCCATGATTGAAAGAAGTGGAATCCAGTGAATAAAAGGGGTGGACCAAGGGTAGTAAGGCAGGGGATCAAAAAGCTAAATGCTAGGAAGGCTAAAAAGCTAGGCATCCTCTGGACAGGACATGAGGCAGCACCATGTAAGGGCTTCTCAAATGTTTAGAACAGGGGTCTCCAAACTGCAGCCCAGGGGCCAGGTGTGGCCCTTTGCTTGTCTTTATCCGGGTCTTGGGGCACTATTCATCCCACCGATATGAGACACTATTCTGCCCACTGACACCAATAATTTCATCCATTGACATCAACAATGGGGCACTATTTCTCGCACTGACACCAACGATGGGGCACTGTTTACTCGCACTGATCCTGGAAAAAGTTTCTATTCCCGCTGGCTACCCTAAAGTCTGAATGACAGTAAACCGGTCCTTTGTGTAGAAGGTTTGGAGCATCCTGGTTTAGAAGCTACAGCTAAGTTAGATAGAGCCCCCCCCCCCCTTATTTCCTGGCCTGAGGACGTCAATAATCATTTAGCCTTTAATCCCTTCCCCTTTAATTCACTTAATTTAATTTCTTTCAATTATGGAGGTTCAGTGTCACCTGTGGGCATTAACTCGGCTTCCTGTTTTCTTTATGCTATGTACAGCACCCTGCAGGCCCCTCCAACAGCCATATTTTGCATAGAAAAGTGCAGAGACCTAGTGATGATGTCACAGAGTTTAAAGAAAGGCAATGAAAACAAAAATGTTTTATTTAAAAATGTCATTAGCATGTTGAAATGGAGGGGGGAGGGATTCAGGGAAGGCAAAAATATGATCAGATGAAATTTCAGCATTAAAAAAAAATTGTCTACAGTGTGGCAGGATGGCAAATATTAAATAGTAAGTAATCCCACGCTACGGTGTGACTAATTAAAAAATAATGGATAGACTGCTGCTGTTCGGGTATAAGGTGCAATGTCCCTTTAGGATGTGCTATGTGCCAAACCCAGCACTGTCTTAAAAATGTGATTCCCTATTAGGGATGGGCGAACAGTTCGGCCCGAGCATAAGTTCGAACACCGCATATTGTATATTGCATATTGCATATTGAAAAATTCAGAACACCGTTAAAGTCTATGGGACATTAACATGAAAAATCTGCCGATGGATGAAAAAAAAAACCCCACAAGTCGCCACCGATCTGCCTCCATGGAAGGCACCCGCCGTATGACGCGTCCTCACAGGTGACAGTTCTTTTATAACTGGAAGTCAGAGGGGGGCGGGGTCACCCGGGTACGTCACCGTGTGGCCCCGCCTTCAGTTATAAAAGAACTGTCATCTGCGAGGACACGTCATACGGCGAGTGCCTTCCATGGAGGCAGATCGGTGGCGACTTGTGGGGTTTTTTTTTTCATCCGTCGGCAGATTTTTCATGTTAATGTCCCATAGACTTTAACGGTGTTCTGAATTTTTCAATATGCATGGAGGCAGATCGGGGGCAGCTTGCAGGGTTTTTTTTTTTTTTCGGTCAGTCGGCGGAACGAGAGAAGAAGATGAATGGACTTCGTGGGACATTTTTATTTTTTTATTTTTTAATAAAGGACTTGTCCCAAAGTGTGTCTTGTGGTTTTTTAAAATTTAGACACTTTTTTTGTGAAATAGTACGGGTACAAAGTACCCGTTACCAATTCAAACAGGGGGGCCAGGATCTGGGGGTCCCCTTTTAAAAGGGGGTTTCCAGATTCCAATAAGCCCCCCGCCCGCAGACCCCACAACCACCGGGCAAGGGTTGTGGGGATGAGGCCCTTGTCCCCATCAACATGAGGACAAGGTGCTTTGGGGGGCTACCCCAAGGCACCCTCCCCCTGTTGAGGGCATGTGGCCTGGTACGGTTCAGGAGGGGGGGCGCTCTCTCGTCCCCTCCTCTTTTCCTGTGGCCTGCCAGGTTGCGTGCTCGGATAAGGATCTGGTATGGATTTTTGGGGGGACCCCCACGCCATTTTTTAAAACAATTTTGGCGAGGGATTCCCCTTAAAATCCATATCAGACCTGAAGGGTCTGGTATGGATTTTGAGGGGGACCCCTACGCCAATTTTTAAAAATAATTGGCGCAGGGTTCCCCTTAATATCCATACCAGACCTGAAGGGCCTGGTATGGAATTTGGGGGGACCCCCACGCAATTTATTTTTTAAATTTTGGTTCGGGGTTCCCCTTAATATTCATACCAGACCCAAAGGGCCTGGTAATGGACTGTGGGGGATCCCATGCCGTTTTTTTCAATGACTTTTATCTGTATTGCCGGGACCGACAATTCATTATAGCCACTAGTACTTTTAAATGACTTTTTTTCCTTTAGAAATGTCATTTTGCGCAGGGACTGTTCTAAACACGGAACAAATGCGCCACTTTACAGGCATACTATAGACAACCCCTCCAGGAACGAAAGTTAAAGGAATATTTCACTTTTATTGTTTCACTTTAAGCATTATTAAAATCACTGCTCCTGAAAAAACGGCAGTTTTTAAAACTTTTTTTGCATTGATACATGTCCCCTGGGGCAGGACCCAGGTCCCCAAACACTTTTTATGACAATACCATGCATATAAGACTTTAAAATTAGCACTTATGATTTCTCCCATAGACAATTCATTATAGCCGCGAGTAGTTTTAAATGAGGTTTTTTCATTTAGAAATGTCATTTTGTGCAGGGGCTGTTCTAAACACTGGAAAAATGCGCCGCTTTACAGGCATACTATAGACACCCCCCAGGTACGAAATTTAAAGGAATATTTCACTTTTAATGTTTCACTTTAAACATTATTAAAATCACTGCTCACGAAAAAATGACCGTTTGAAAAAAATTTTTTCATTGATTCATGTCCCCTGGGGCAGGATCCGGGTCCCCAAACACTTTTTATGACAATAACTTGCATATAAGCCTTTAAAATGAGCACTTTTGATTATTCATGTTCGTGTCCCACTTTAACGGTGTTCGTGTGTTCTGCCAAATTTTTTGCCTGTTCGGTATGTTCTGGTGCAAACCAAACCAGGGGGTGTTCGGCCCATCCCTATTCCCTATGCAGGGGTAGCGTGTTACTTCAATTAAACCCTCAAATCCTAACCTCCTTGATTAAAACAAAACAATAGTAATTATAAGTTCATGGTAAATATACTGAAAGGTAGATTATGTATTTACATAAGCTTCAAATATTCTCATTGCTTTTCACACTGCATATAAGGCCAATAGCTTGCTATTATCCATGGCGGTTTTATCTCAACTGTACTCTGCTAATTTATCTCAAGTGGGTTTTCAAAGTCGTCATTGAAGTCCTTTGTGAACAATACATCATGGTTTATGAAGTCCTTTGCTGCAACGAGTGTCCATCTGAAACTCACCCATATCAAAGCATTACTAGAAATGTTCATATACAGTATTTTACACTTTAGGAAAAACATTTTTCTAATTTTCAATTGTACAAAGGATAGTCATTGTATAGATCTCACATATGATTTATGGACTGCCAGGATTCAAAAATGATTATTGAAAACGGTACAATTAATAAAAAGACTGCTTATTTTTAGACCATCTAATTTTAGGAGGCTCGCCTGGAGACCTCCTAAGTGCTGGGTGGACTATTTTATGTAATAATACATTTCTCACATCAGCAAATTATTTGCTAATTGGAAGGACATCCTCTGAGATATTCTCCATTATTATGCCTCTTCAGGTTTAATTGAATTTGATGAATTATAGCCAGAATCCACACAAAGGCCTAAAACGGCAGTGCACAACGCAGATAGAAAGTGGCTTTAAAGCTAAACTTCAGGCAGATCTAAAGCAAACACCATTTAATTAAGTTGTGCATTCCTTAAAAATTAATTAAATGAATTTTTACATTAAACAAGCAAAAGTTCCTAAGGGCTTTTTCATAGGGCCACAGAGAGCCTTACATAGCAAAAAATGAGCATATTATGTTGCCTTGGAGTCACCTGTGTTTATGTACAGTTGCCTATACAAATTAAAGGAGAAGTACAGCCAAAGCTTTTTTGTTTTTAGCTAAAGCCCGCTGTCAGCTGACGTCACAAACCCAGTCTAGGCTCTAAAAAGACCTCAACCATATAGTTGGGATCTGCCCAGAGGCCTGGACCAGCAGCCGGCTCTGCCTTTCAGCGAGCCGCTGAGAGCCTGAGCCAGCCACTCCCATTCCCTCCACAGCCCATCGCTCCAGTGAGCCCTGGAGGGGCAGAGCAGACAATTGGTGATTGACAGTCACTGGCTCCCTGCAGGATGAAGACCCAAGAGCTGAGCGTTCAGAGGTGTTTGAACGCTCAGTTCTTGGTCTTAGAGGTGGCAGGGTACAGATGGAGCTGGGATCAGTGCTGCAGCCATCTAGGTAAGTATGATTGTTTGTTTTTTTCTAATCCAATACTTCTCTTTTAATGAGCGGCCCTGTGCTGGAAACGCACATCAGAGAGTTTACGCGCATACAGGGATAGATGTTTGCCTCCGGATGCGGGCAGTTTGTGTCCAGGTCCAATCATCTGCCACTGTACTTATGTAAATGCTCAAATGACAGCCACAGCCTGTCATTTAATTTTTACAGGCAGCTGTAGGCAAACACCTGTAAATCCCTGGAGCAGAAATACACTCATTTTTTAATGGCGTACGGCCCTCTGTGCTTATGTGTATGAACCCTAAATCTGCCTTGATATCAGAAACGTATAACTCCCTGCCCAGAGGCACTCAGACTGTGAGGTGGGCCAGTGTTTTGGACTCTGTTGCTTGCACAGGTGTTGACAGGGAACATTCTGTTATGCCCTGTACACACGGTCGGACATTGATCGAACATTCCGACAACAAAATCCTAAAAAATTTTCCGACGGATGTTGGCTGAAACTTGTCTTGCATACACACGGTCAAACAAAGTTGTCAGAAAATCCGATCATTCTGAACGCGGTGACAAAAAACACGTACATCGGGACTATAAACGGGGCAGTAGCCAATAGCTTTCATCTCTTTATTTATTCTGAGCATGCGTGGCACTTTGTGCGTTGGATTTGTGTACACACGATTGGAAATTCCGACAACGGATTTTGTTGTCGGAAAATTTTATAGCCTGCTCTCAAACTTTGTGTGTCGGAAAATCCGATGGAAAATGTGTGATGGAGCCTACACACGGTCGGAATTTCCGACAAGGTCCTATCACACATTTTCCGTCGGAAAATCCGACCGTGTGTACGGGGCATTAGGAGGAGAACGCAGAGAGGGCTGAGCTTATGGCTTACTGATGTGTTGCTGTTCCAGTGGGCAGAGAGGTGGCATCACCAAATTCCTTAAAGCTAAACTGGAGCTGTTCTAGGAACACCAGTTGCTACTGGGTTGCATTTCTTTTCATAGGTTAATATGTCTTGTTGTCTTGAGCTGCTCTTTAGAGTATAACTAAAGCCTTAGTTTTTGATAGAGTGGGGAAGACTTATCAAATCCTGTCATGTTTTTACTTCTGTCTGTGCTTCCCCGGTGGAGATTTACCTTCCTTTTGACTTGGTGACCAATTCCACTGGGCCTGAAAGTGAGGGGAAATCCAAACCTTTGAGTTGTCACCAGAAGAACAGGAACTTTTCCTGCTAGGTGACTTGTTGCAGTGGCAGAAATCTAACAGGGGATTTTCCTCACTCAAGCGATTTTTTCTCTCACTTCCTGTTGTGACAGGACATGAAGTGAAAACTCCCTGGTGCGATACAGATTGGAAAAAAAAAGTTTTGTCTTTACATATACTTCTCATTGGTTTTGTTTGTACATTTTGTGTTTTTCTATCTTATATTGCTGTTCACGTGTGTGTTTATTGTGCAGTCAGTCATCAGAAGAAGATGATGCGTTCACCTCAAAGCGGAATTCTGTAGCACTAAATGGGGCCTTCTCCTCTATAACAGAACCGGACAGTTCCACAGAAGCTAGACAAAGTAAAGTTCATCCACTGCAAAGGATAATATCCATTGAGGAGGATCATCTTCCCCAGTATTTGGACAGCCAGCAGGAAAGAGCGCTAAATAACTGGCGGGAAGAAGATGAGAAGGAGGCGATCACTGCAGACATGGAGGAGAATGTGTATAAAGTGGAACACATGACAGAGGAAGCATTACCATCTTCCCCAAGAGGGCAGCCTGTTGGAAAAGAGACCCTATCAAGTGTAAGATTACCAAAACTGTACCTTTTAACTATGGCTAATTTAAAAGGAAACTATTGTCTTATACCAGCATATTTTACATATGTAAAGTATATAACCAAAATGTTATAGACAGCTGTCCATCACACCTACATTTTATGGCCAAATGTATGGACACCTCTCCAAATTATTACGTTTAGATGTTTCCAGTGAAGACTGAAGAATAGTGTTAATGCTACAAAATGCAAAGACATTTTAGACAATTGTGTGCTTCCAACCCTGTGGTAACAGTTTGAAGAAGGACTTTTTCTATTCCAGCATGACTTTGATGATGTATACAAAGCCAGCTAGATAAAGATATAGGGGTTGATTTACTAAAAGCAAATATATTGTGCACTTTGCAAAGTGTAGTTGTACTCTGTAATGGCATTTGTTCCAGAGCTTAGTAAATGAGGGGAAGCTCAGCTGACTTCCATCATCCAATCATGTGCAAAAATGCAGTTTTTTTATTTTATTTTCTTTGCATGTGATTAGGTATTCTTTGCAAAGTGAAGCTTCACCTCATTTACTAAGCTCTGGAGAAAATGCCCTTGCAGAGTACAATACACTTGCAAGTCACACAATCTATTTGCCTTTAGTAAATCAACCCAATAGTTTTAGGAGTGTGATGTGAAGGAACTTGAGTGGCCTGCACAGAGCTCTGGAAAGCCTTCCCAGGAGAGTAGAGGCTGTTATAGTCACATAGGGGGACTTCATAGCCACAGTTTATTGCCCATTGTTTTAAAATGTTTATGTTTTACTTTAAACCTTATTAAAATATATGCTCTGTCCTGAACTGTATTTTAAAAAAATGTTTATTGCATTACTACATATTTAAAAATAAATTTCAGCCTACCTAAAATTTAGCTTCAGTGAGAAACCCATAAGGCAAGCAGGCCTACCGCTACTCTGTTGCGGCTGGCGAACAGGCAAAGTGGTTCAATGAGAGACCAAGTACAAGGCAGACAAGGTTCAGAATAGTCAGGGTTAATCCGTGGTCAAAAGGCAGACAGAGTTCAGAGAATAGTCTGATATCCAGTCCGAGGTCATCAACATAAAAATCCAAAGAGCAGAACAGGACAGACAAACAGGCAGCTTGAGCACATGTAACCAGTGCTATCACAAGCATGAGACTGCAGGCTTGGCTGGCTTAAATCAGGTTTGGTCTCCACCCAGAGACTGGCTACATCAATCACCTTGCCACCTGACAGACAGACAGGGAAAATGCATCATAGCCAAAACTAGGATGCTGGAACGAGCAGCTATGATGGAACAGGAGTGCTGCAAGCTCCTGACACTCGGCATTCACTTTCAATCACAATTTTTTCATGTCTGGGGCGTATTTGGTTATGCCCACAGATATGATGCCAGAGTCCAGTGGCGTCGCAAGGGGGGTGCGGGGGGTGCGGTCCGCACTGGGTGACACCCGCCAGAGGGGTGACACCCGCGGGCAGCGGCACCGCTAACGCCGCAGGTCCTCACCCTCTACCCTGATCTCTCGCATGATCTCTCCAGCTGTCTCCCTGTCTCACACAGCGGAGCAGACCAAAGCTGCCTCCCACATCTACACAGGAAGAGGGAGTCCAAGGGACACACTGCTGTGCCTATCCCACGCTGTTCTGAGGTCTGTAAAAATGTAATGCAAATGGACATGTGCTGAGGGGCGCTATGGGAGGGGAGGGTCTGCACTGGCACAGATGGAGGGGGTGGTCTGCACTGAGGGGGGCCTGCACTGATAGAGGGGGGTCTGCACTGAGGGGGGTCTGCACTAATGGAGGGGGGATCTGCACTGATGGAGGGGGTCTGCAAGAGGGGGGTTTGCATTGATAGAGGGGGGGTCTGCACTGATGGAGGAGGGGTGTCTGCACTGATGGAGGGGGATCTGCACTGATGGGGGGGTCTGCACTGAGGGGGGTCTGCACTGATAGAGGAGAGGGTTCTGCACTGATGGGGCATCTATACTGATGGAGAGGGTCTATACTGATAGATGGGGGTCCGCACTGAGGGGGGGTCTGTATTGAGGGAGAGGGGTCTGTACTGAGGGGGTCTATACTTATGAGGGGGGTCTACACTGAGGGGTCTAAACTGATGGAGGGGGGTCTGTACTTAGTGGGGGGGTCTGTACTGAGGGAGGAGGATCTATGCTGCTGGAGGGGCGGTCTGTACTTAGTGGGGGGGGGTCTGTACTGAAGGGGGACCATAGTTGGTGGAGGTGGGGTGACACCAATTTTTTTCCACTCCGGGTGACACTAGCTGTAGTGACGCCACTGCCAGAGTCCATCATGAAAGCAGATGGACTCTGACATCATATGGTACTGCAGGCTGATTTCTTCGACTAGTTTCAGGCCTGGTGTCTGCTTATATTTCTGACCAGAGTAAGTAGTATGTAGGGCAGTTTACAGAGGTCAGTAGTATGCAGAGCGATGTACAGAGGTCAGTAGTATGTAGGGTGGTGTACAGAGGCCAGTAGTATGCAGGGCGGTGTACAGGGGTCAGTAGTATGTAGGGCGGTGTACAGGGGTCAATAGTATGTAGGGCAGTGTGCAGAGGTCAGTAGTATGTAGGGTGGCGCACAGAGGTCAATAGGATGTAAAGCTGTGCACAGAGGTCAATAGGATGAAGTGTACATAGGTTTAGCAGTATGAAGAGCAGTGTATATGGATCAGTAAGGCAGAGGACAGAGGGTAAGCAGGTCAGGGGTTAGCAGGGCAGAGGACAGGGTGGTTAGGAGGGCTCAGTACAGGGAGGCCAGGGGGGCACAGCACAGGGGGCGTAAGGAGGGCATGGTACAGGGGGGCTAGGAGGGTACAGTACAGGGGGGTCAGGAAGACATGGTGCAGAGGGTAAGGAGGGTGTGGTGCAGGGGGGTCAGGAGGGTACGGTGCAGGGGGGTCAGGAAGTCATGGTATTGGGGGGTCAGGAGGGTGCGGTGCAAGGTGGTCAGGAAGACATGGTGCAGGGTGGTTAAGAGGACGGGGGCTGCCTCTGCAGCGTAGACTTGGCCGATGTGTGCCCAGCCCCAGTAGCCTAAACAAAATTACTTTGCCAGAATCTGTTTCCCTTGTTCAGCATTAAGTCCATTAAATAAAAATAACACATACCGTATATACTCGAGTATAAGTCGAGTTTTTCAGCACATTTTTATGTGCTGAAAGTGCCCTCTCGACTTATACTCGAGTCAAGCACTTTTCTGCAGCAAAAAATTTCATTTTCCGAACCGAATTTGGGGCCCCGTATCTCAGGGCCACGTGGTGCTAGGAACCCCAAATTTGGTGTGCAAACCCAGTGGAACCAAAATATATCCAAAGCTGGGGTTCCTAGCATCAAGTGGCCCTGAGATACGGGGCCCCAAAACCCGGTTCGGAAAATGTCATTCTCTGCTGCAGAAAAGTGCTTGACATTTTCTGAACTGATTTTTGGGGCCCTATATCTCGGGGCCACTTGGTGCTAGAAACCCCAGCTTTGGAAATTTTATGGTGCTAGTTCCACTGGGTTCGCACACCAAATTTGGGGTTCTTAGCACTAAGTGGCCCCGAGATACGGGGCCCCAAATTCGGTCAACTGTGTCCATCTGCGGCAATGTCATTTCAGGACCCTTTGGGTTCAGAGACCCCAAATTTTGGCTGCAGCTAGGGGGCATCTAGGAACCCTTAACTACCGAGTTTGAAGTTCAGGGGCACAGTGAGGCATGCAAATGGGCACAGAACCCTTAACTACCGAGTTTGGCTGCAAATGGGCATAGTGAGGCATGCAAATGGGCACAGTGATGCTGCAAATGGGCATTGTTGACCCTCTTTTCCACTTACAGTAGCTGTGCATTTCTCACCCTCGTCTTATACTCGGGTCAATAAGTTTTTCCCATTTTTTTGTGGTAAATTAGGGCCTCGACTTATACTCGGAACGACTTATACTCGATTATATACGGTAAATAATAATACAAAAATGTAAATATATGTAGGGTATGTGACTTTATGTATACCTCCTTAGGTATAATACAGACAATATTTTTATGTATACAATCTTGATATTTTATTAAACATATAGTAAACATTAAAAGATTGGTTAAGCGGCCCGGGCTAGCATTCCACCTCTTTGGAAGCAACAGTCTGCGCCAACGGTGGCCCAATGGTTCGCGAGGGTGGGGGACATTGAGCAGATGGAGGATCTGACCTCTGTGTTGCGGGACAAGTCAGAGGAACATAGGTCCAGATGGTTTCATTGGAACCTTTTTCGCTTCTCCGACGAATTCCACCAATACCTGTCAGGATCCATCGTCTAGGATTCCTATTGACAGTTCAGCATTACCGAATTTGGCTCCCCGGGGGCAAACGCCCCTCCTCCCTCCCCCCCTCCCAGGAATGTTGTTTAATTTTCAATTATTTTTCTTTTATCTCTCTTTCTTTTTCTCTCTCCTCAGTCTTCTCTCTCTAACTTTACTATTTCTCTATAAAAAAAGACCTAAAAAGTGATGGGCACAGATGTTTAAGTTTACATTATATTAGACTTCGGCGAGTCGTATCTCAGTCTAACTGAATAATGACCTTCACTCACATTTAACTGTTAAGTTTCTGACTGTTATACTTGACGAGTTCATTACAGTTTAAATGCAATGCGAAGCTACCGTTATATTTGTAACTGTGTCATATCTTTAAATAAAAAATTAAAAAAAAAAAAAAAAAAAAAAGATTGGTTAAAATTATATATATATATAAATTAGCCATCCAAAGTTGTTTATTCTATGGCCTTAAGATCCGTCTAACAGGTCGATGCGCTTTGCGGGGAATCCCGTTTCATCAGGACCTCGGATCATACTACAAGGTACTGTAATAGTATACATAAACAGATAATTATTAAACAGCTTATCACAAAAACATTACATGTATTATACTGTACATCTTATAATAATCAAACCATTTAATAATTATAAGATGTACAATACATGTAATGCAAAACGTGTCGACTGGTTAGACGGATCTCAAGGTCATAGAATAAACAACTTTGGATGGCTAATTTATATATTTGATTTTAACCAATCTTTTAATGTTTACTATATGTTTATAAAAATATCAACATTTTATACATAAAAATACTGTCTGTCTGTATTATACCTAAGGAGGTATACATAAAGTCCCAAACCCTTTATTTTTACATGCTCTCTGTAAGAGGTTATAAATATCTGGAAGTGTTAGACCTCCTAATTAATGCCCTTAATGTGAAAAAAAATATCTGTTATATTTTCAGGAAGAACGCGCATTCAGTCCTCCAGACCGATTATTTAAAATTGTTGTGGTGGGAAATTCTAGCGTGGGGAAGACATCATTTCTGAGACGGTTCTGCGAAGACAATTTTTGCGCCGGGACTTCAGCTACAGTGGGTAAGCATTGTTAAAGGGGTACTTCAGCCACACGGCAAAAAGTTTTTATTTTACTTCACTCAGAAAAAGCATCCCTGCAAAAGGACTTCAATTCATTCTAAGCGTCCATACACACTGGCTTAAAAATCACTGCTTCTGCAGGACTTTTGTGTTTTGCCTGTTGAAGCAGCTCAATGTTATCCTATGTGTCCATGCACATTAGGACGTTTAGATGTACAGTGCCTTGAAAAAGTATTCATACCCCTTGAAATTTTCCACATTTTGCCACATTTTGTCATTTGTCATTTTTACAAATAAATATCTGAAAAGTGTGGCGTGCATTTGTATTCAACCCCCTTTTCTCTGATACCCCTTACTGAAATCTAGTGGAACCAATTGTCTTCAGAAGTCACCTAATTAGTAAATAGAGTAAAGTGTGTCGTGCATTTGTATTCAGCCCCCCTGAGTCAATACTTTGTAGAACCACCTTTTGCTGCAATTACAGCTGCTAGTCTTTTTGGGGATGTCTCGATCAGCTTTGCACATCTAGAGAGTGACATTTTTGCACATTCTTCTTTGCAAAATAGCTCAAGCTCTGTTAGATTGGATGGAGAGCGTCTGTGAACAGCAATTTTCAAGTCTTGCCAAAGATTCTCAATTGGATTTAGGTCTGGACTTTGATTGGGCCATTCTAACACATGCATATGCTTGGTCTAAACCATTCCATTGTAGCTCTGGCTGTATGTTTAGGGTCGTGTCCTGCTGGAAAGTAAACCTCTGCCCCAGTCTCAATTCTTTTCCAGACTCTTATGCCCCATACACACGATCGGACTTTCCGACAACAAAACCGTAGATTTTTTTTCGAAAGATGTTGACTCCACACGGATGTTGCATACCCTGTTTCCCCGAAAATAAGACCTAGTGTGATTGTCGGTGATGGCTGCAATATAAGCCCTACGCCCCAAATAAGCCCTAGTTAAAGTCCTTGTAGGTCTTATTTTCAGGGTAGGGCTTATTTTCGGGGAAACAGGGTAGGGCTTATTTGGGGGGTAGGGCTTATATTGCAGCCATCACCGACAATCACACTAGGTCTTATTTTCGGGGAAACAGGGTACACACGGTCACACAAATGTTGGCCAACAATTACGAACGCTAGTTTTACAAGATCGAGCGATTCCGGCTCGTACTTGATTCCTAGCATGCGTGGACTTTTGTCCAAAGGAACTTGTGTACACACAATCGGAAAGTCTGACAACAAACATTTGTTGGCGGAAAATTTGAGAACCTGCTAGCCAACATTTGTTGGCGGAAAGTCCGACAACAAATGTCCGATGGAGCATACACATGGTCGGACTTACCGCCAACAAGCTCACATCCAACATTACCCGTTGGAAAATCCGATCGTGTGTACGCGGCATAACAGGTTTTTCTTCTAAGATTGTCCTGTATTTGGCTCCATCCATCTTCCCGTCAACTCTTACCAGCTTCCCTGTCCCTGCTGAAAAAAAGCATCCTCACAACATGATGCTGCCACCACCATGTTTCTTGGTGATAATGGTGTGTTCTGGGTGATGTGCAGTGTTAGTTCTCCGCCACACATAGCGTTTTGCTTTTAGGCCAAAAAGTTCAATTTTGGTCTCATCTGACAAGAGGAATTTCTTGAGCATGTTTGCTGTGTCTCCCACATGGCTTCTCATAAACTGCAAATGGGACTTCTTATGGCTTTCTTTCTACAATGGCTTTCTTCTTGCCACTCTGCCCAGATTTGTGGAGTGCATGACTAATAGTTGTCCTATAGACAGATTCTCCCACCTAAGCTGTGGATCTCTGCAGCTCCTCCAGAGCTACCATGGGCCTCTTGGCTGCTTCTCTAATGAGTGCTCTCCTTGCCCGGCCTGTCAGTTTAGGTGGACGGCCATGTCTTGGTAGGCCATACCTTCATGATGCTGTTTGTTCACTAAGGTTCTCTAACAAACCTCTGAGGGCTTCACAGAACAGCTGCATTTATACTGAGATTAAATTACACACAGGTGGACTCTATTTACTAATTAGGTGACTTCTGAAGGCAATTGGTTCAACTAGATTTTAGTTAAGGGTATCAGAGTACAGGGGGCTGATTACAAATGCACACCATACTTATTTGTAAAAAAAAATTAAAACCATTTATCAATTTCCTTCTACTTCACAATTATGTGCCACTTTTTGTTGGTCTATCACATTACCACTTCAGCCAAGGAAGGATTTACCCCCTTCCTGACCAAGCCATTTTTTGCGATACGGCACTGCGTCGCTTTAACTGACAATTGCGCGGTCGTGCGACGTTGTACCCAAACAAAATTCATGTTCTTCTTTCCCACAAATAGAGCTTTCTTTTGGTGGTATTTGATCACCTCTGCGGTTTTTACTTTTTGCGCTATAAACAAAAGAAAAGCGACAATTTTGAAAAAACACTTTTCTACTTTTTGCTATAATAAACATCCCCAATTAAAAAAAAAAAAAATCATCAGTTTAGGCCGATATATATTCTTCTATATATTTTTGGTAAAGAAAATTGCAATAAGCGTATATTCATTGGTTTGCGCAAAAGTTATAGCGTCTACAAAATAGGAGATAGATTTATGGCGGATAGATTGGACACTTTTTTAGAATCATTGACATTTATACGGCGATCAGTGCTATCAAAATGCACTGATTACTGTCTAAATGTCACTGGCAGGGAGGGGGTTAACACTAGGGGGCGATCAAAGTGTTAAATGTGTTCCCTCAGTGTGTGTTCTAACTGTGGGGGGGATGGGACTGACTTGGGGAGGAGGCCGATCGTTGTTCCTATGTACTAGGAACACCAGATCAGTCTCCTCACCCCTGACAGAACGTGGATTTGTGTGTTTACACACACAAATCCCCGTTCTCGCTCTGTCAGGAGCAATCTCGGGTGCCGGCAGCTGCGATGCATCGGCTCCTTAGGGAAGAGGCGGCCATTCTGCCGCCGTTAATCGGCGGCAGGCAATTGGCAAACGGTTAAATCCCAATAAAATACATTTACGTTTATGGTTGTAACATGACAAAATGTGGAACATTTCAAGGGGTATGAATACTTTTTCAAGGCACTGTATATTTTAAGCTCAGAATTTTAGGCAGGAAAAAAAAACCCTTCTGGTTTGCGGTTTTGGTTGGAGCTTTCTGGCAGAAAGAACTCTAAGCTCTCCTAAACGTGCCTAAAGATGTGTACAAAAACGCTCGGTGTGAGTGTTTTGTTTTGCCAGGGAACTGGCATTTTTTAAAGCCCAGTGTACATGGAGCCTAAAAGTCATGTTCTCCTGATAATTTCTGATGATCTTATTTTCTGAGTGGGGGCATTATGGGGCAGGATGTATATTTTCTGCTTCCTTCTGACACCGATGCTAATGAGACATTGCAGGGATGTGGAACCTTTATCCATACTTTTAAAATTTCCTCTTACCTTTTTTGCGGTGGTATCTACAACTAACATACTCACACACCCAGCAATTTCATTGGTATTTTGTAGTGATCTGCTGCTCTGCTGCATACCAGTTTCTATGCCACCATCTTTCTCTTCTATGTCATCGGGAGCTGGCTGTCTTTTCCAGGCTCTTGCAGCTAGCACCGTAATGATGTGCCCCTGGGTCCATCCTCCTTCAGATGTTGCATGTTCCCCTCCAGGGAAATTGGACAGGAATATAACAGGAGGCATCAGAAGCTGGGCCTGTGTCATTTTCACCTAGGGACACATCGGAAACACTTTTGTGTACATGGCAATCATTCATGGCAGCCAGCAACTTAATATAAAGTGGGCAAAAAAAAAAAAAAATAATAATAAAAAAACTTAAAAAGAAGAAAAAGAGGTAATGAATTAATTTGAAAACACAGACTTGGCCTTTAATTGTACATATAAAGTATTTTCCTAAAGTGTTTTGGCAGTCGTTAACATGTCTTTCATGTATGTTCAGATCTTTGCATAAGTTTTTATTTGGGAACTGAAAGCCTGCAAGATAAATCTGTTTTTACCAGATATTCCCATCAGGCCAATGGAAAAATTGCAGTCAACAATCTTCAGTTTCTTGTTGGGAGCAGCTTGTTCATCATGAATATTTCTCTTTATTTATCATGAACATTAGAATTTCTTGCATCCCATCAACATCATTTATATTAAAACACAACATGAAAGGATGTAATTGAAAATCCAGGGTGGTCAATAAACAGTTTTATTATGATAGGAAGTTGGTACCAGCAGGGCAGAGGAAATCACATTTTACTTGTTTAGTAACTTACATCCAAATGTTGACTGCATGAGAAAAGGGTAATGTAAGTTCACATATACTTTTGCCAGAGTACCTGTCTTAGTGCAGCTTTGTAAATTTTTTCCTTATTTTTAATATCTTCTATTACTGTCTCTCTTTGTTTTATTTTATATTTATGTTTAAAGCTGAATTCATTGCATAGTCTAATAGGCTCTGCTGTACTGACATTTTTTCTTATGCTGAAGTTTTTGCCTTTTAACTTCCTTTCTTTTGGGGCTCAATCACACTTGGCTGGGAGGGGTGGGTGGAGGATAAAAATAGGCAGTCAAGCCATGGCTTTTACTGCCACCCCCCCCCCCCCCCCCCCCCCGACTGCTGTAGCACATGTCTAGCACAATTTATAGCCTCTTACTCCAACATCCCTATTTGGGTGATGGGAGATTATAACAATGTTATGGATAAGCAGATGGATACATTTTCACCCAGAGCTAGTAGCAATCCTCAGCCGGGGGGTCCTACCCCCCTTTGCTCGATTCCTTGTAGAAATAGGCCTGCGAGATGTGTGGAGGGACCAGAATCCTAATGTGAACTGCTTTTCTTGCTACTCAGCATTCTACAAATGCCTCTCTTGCATACATATTTGTCACGGACATACTTTGGCACATCAGCTGACTGATTCTGTGATGTACACTCCACATAACATCTCGGATCACTCTCTCCTACGTGTCCATGTAGCTGTTTCTCCTAGCCATCAGCATAGGCTGTGGAAGGTCAACTCCTTCTGATTCACAATTGTTCTAGAATCTGACCCCATTCCCAAAGCTGTCACAGAATTCTCGCAGTTTAACGACTTAAGGACCAAGCCTCTTTCTGAGATTTGTTGTTAACAAGTTAAAAAGTTTTTTTTGCTAGAAAATTACTTAGAACCCCCAAACATTATACATTTTTTTTCTAACACCCTAGAGAATAAAATTGTGGTCATTGCAATACTTTCTGTCACACCGTATTTGCGCAGAGGTCTTACAAGCGCACTTCTTTTTGGAAAAAATACACTTTTTTGAATTAAAAAATAAGACAACAGTAAAGTTAGCCCATTTTTTTTTATATTGTGAAAGATAACGTTATGCCGAGTAAATTGATACCCAACATGTCACGCTTCAAAATTGCGCCGCTCCTGGAATGGCGACAAACTTTTACCCTTAAAAATCTCCATGGGCGACGTTTAAAAAATTCTACAGGTTGCATGTTTTGAGTTACAGAGGAGGTCTAGGGCTATAATTTATGCTCTCGCTCTACCGATCGTGGTGATACCTACATGTGTGGTTTGAACACCGTTTTCATCTGTGGGCACTCACATATGCATTCGCTTCTGCACACGGGCTCATCGGCACGGGGCGCATTTAAAAAAAACTTTTTTTTTCTTATTTATTTTACCTTTTATTTTTTATTTTTACGCCTTTTTTTTAAAAAAAAAATGTCACTTTTATTCCTATTACAAGGAATGTAAACATCCCTTGTAATAGAAAAAAAGCATGACAGGACCTCTTAAATATGAGATCTGGAGTCAAAAAGACCTCAGATCTCATATTGACACTAAAATGCAATTAAAAAAAAAAATTGTCATTTAAAAAAATTATTTAATAAAAAATGGCCCTTTAAGAGCTGTGGGCGGACGTGACGTTTTGATGTCACTTCCGCCCAGCAATGGTATGGAGACGGGTGGGGGCCATCTCCCCCTCACTCGTCTCCATACCCAGCTAGTGACAGGACACGATCGCCTCCGCCGCTGCCGACGGCTGCGGTAAGCGGCGGAGGGTACCGGAGCGTGGCCGGAGGCCGTCTCCCACCACCGATACAAGAGATCTCGCGGCGAATCCGCTGCAGAGACCACTTTTTTCTTGTAGCAGACCGCCCACTGAATAACCTCCTTCAAACAGCCGACGTAAAACTGAGGCGGGCGGTCCGTAAGTGGTTAATCAGGGCACAGCTAGATCTATGGTGGTTTGGGATGCCCTGAAGGCTCATCTATGGGGCTTAATTATCACACAGATTACAACTAAAACCAAAGAGTGGGAGAATCTGGTAATGAGTAAGGCTGCCAGAGTAGAAGAGTCATACGTTTCTGCCCCCACCTCAGAGTCTGAACATAGATGGCAAGAAGTGCAGGCCCTGTATCAGCAGGTTTCTACTACTGCAGCGGAGAACAAGAGATTCTTCCTATAGCAAAGGTACTTTAATGAGGGTGAAAATACAGGACACTTGCTAGCAATGATAGCTAAAGCCCAGCAGGGGACGACCCATATAGAGGCCATCCAAAATGTAGAGGGAGAAACGGTTGTTGACCAGACCCAAATTCCTGAAGTATTCTCACATTCCTTCTGGGATTTGTACATGTCTAAAGTGCATCCCACACAGGAGGAGCTGGGTCATTTTTTGGACCAGTGCTCCCTTCCATGTATATCGAGGCAGGACCTTGCTGCACTTAATAGCCCACTAACACTTGAGGACTTTTCTTTAGCAATGGCACAGATGGCCAATAATAAATTCACATACAGGAAATATGGGGATACTCTTCTGCCTGCCTTGCTAAAAACACTAAATTATGCCCTTCAGGATGGTGGCTTGCCCGCCTCTATGAATGAGGCTATTATAGTAGTTATCCCAAAGACTGGCAAGGACCCGTTACAGCCTGACTCCTTTAGGCCTAACCCACTGCTCAACGTGGATGTCAAATTACTAGCATGGGTGTTGGCCACTAGACTGTCGGAATTGTGGCAGACTTGGTCCATCACGACCAGTCTGGCTTCATTCCTGCCCGATCTACTGTGTTGAATATCCGGAGACTATTCCTAAACACTCAAATCCCAGTAGATAACCTAGGCAACAGAGCTATAGTTTCCCTTGACGCTGTCAAAGCTTTTGACAGCGTGGAGTGGAACTATTTGTGGGAGGTTCTGCGTCAATTCGGTCTAGGTGACAGATTCATATCTTGGGTACAACTTTTATATGCTGCCTCTACGGCGAGAATAAGGATTAATGATACCTTATTGGAGCCTTTTCCTCTGTTTCGTGGAACGCGGCAGGGGTGCCCATTCTCGCCCCTGCTCTTTGCCCTTGCATTGGAACCCCTGGCAGCTATGGTGCAGGCCTCCCCCAACATTGAGGGCTTCGGAAGGGGACAGAGAAAGGACAAAATCTCCCTGTACGCAGACAACACTCTGTTGTACCTGGGAGATAATGAGGACAGTAATGTGCCTAATCGATCAGTTCGGGCAGTTGTCAGGCTTTGCCATAAATTGGCACAAGTCTGCTCTTCTCCTGTTGGATGCTCTTCCAGCACCTTTGCCGGAGGATGTATCTCAAATACAGGTGGCTACTTCATTCAGATATTTGGGTATAGTGATAACCAGGGACCCACGGGAATACATAACATTGAATCTGAAACCAATACTTCAAAAGTTCCAACACAAACATGCCAGTTGGTGTAAGTTACCGCTGACAGTAACTGGACGTGTAAATCTCATAAAGATGATTTGGGCTCCGCAACTACTGTACATTCTGCATAATGCCCTGATCTGGATACCACAGTATTGGTTCTGGCATATAGACTCGAAGTTCAGGGCTCTTATCTGGAGAGGTAGAGTGGCACGCATTAAGCTTGCCGCTCTGCAACTTCCCAAAGATCAGGGTGGAATGGCTGTTCCACATCCACAAATGTACTATTTTGCATCCCAACACTTTACAGGCTGGGATCTTGCGATGGCTACAGACTCTTCTAGGGATCTACTCCTTGGCCCTGATACAGGCTACACAGCCCTATCCTATATGGAAATGGGCCTCCCTATGGTCCCATCTCATTGCCCCACAGTTCAACTATTAATGAAAATCTGAAAAGGGGTCAAGAATACATTGGGACTGACTGGGTTTCTCTATCAAACGCCCATTTGGCAGAACCGTTTTTACACAGATTTAGCTAAAGATGTTAAACACCCATTCTGGGCAAGATTCCTCAATTAGGTACTAAATGACTCTGTCATAAAACCATATATTCAACTTCTGAGAGAATTCCCAGGGCTGAAAGGTCATCATTACCAGTACATACAGCTACAGCATGCCAGCTGTTGCCAGCGTAGACACTCTAATCTGAAGTTAGAGGACTCCACATTCTTGGAATCCATATACACTGACCCTGAGAAAAAGAGTATCATCTCTAGAATTTATACTCATTTACTATCACATACAAGCCCCTGACCTTTTACCCTGCAGGGAGGGATGGGAGCGAGATGTTGGTCCCAATGATGGTGGACAGATCCTTGAAGTGGGACCATTGGTGTCGGTGTCTGTGGCGCAGAGGCTGTCACATCTGTTTATATTGCACGGAGTATATCGTACACCTGTACAGCTACATAAATAGACGAGTAGACGAGTGACTTCCATATGTCCAAAAATGTCAGGCTTATCCGGGTGACCTCATCCACATACTCTGAAGATGCCCCAAGTTAGTGCGATATTGGAACAGAATTGTCACCAAAATTAACAATGTATACCAGGTTCAGCTGGCGGTGAATCCGTTGACGTGTCTGTTGGGGAGTCTCACTGAAACTGCACCCCCCCTCTGGTGTACATCACCCTCACGAGGCTTTTATACCTAGCTAGGAAGCTGATTGCCGATTTTGGCTTTCGGCACAAGTCCCGACGGAGACACAATGGATCCAAATGGTTAATACTATCCTTAGCCGAGAAAAAAACACCTACTATCATAGGAAATCGCCTAAAAAATGTATAAACATCTGCCAGAGTTGGTTGAACTCCCCAGAGGTGGCACCCCCCGCAGCTGGCTCTAGACAGATTATTAATGGGCTAGATGGTTTCCTGCACTGACTTCAGGTGACCATATGAGACTATAAGTGGCCTTTCAGAAGTGATTTGCCTTATCCGATACATGACGTTATCTCTATAACACAAAGTAACTGCTGTATACTACCAGTTGGACTGACCTTTTCTTTTTATTTATTTCTTTTTCCTCTGTTTGAGGCGATGTTTAATTGTTTGCACTTTTCTTTCCAAGAGTGCTTGGAACTCGGGGTATTATGCAATGCTTCCCAGTCCTTTGTTAGATAAGTTAGCTATACAGTTACTACCATTCATTTAATGTTATGAGGATTGAAACTCCTGTTTTCTATGGATTGTATACCTATGCCTGTTCTATTCAACAAAAATCTATTTTGCTGATTAAAAAAAAAACATCCCATCATGCCTCTGCCTCTAGGAGTCATGCCTGTGATTGTCAGGGTCTTGCAATGTCTCGTGGGACATGTAGATTCACCACAGCTGGAGGGCAGAGGTTGCCTACCCCTGCTGTAGCCTTTAAACCAAATCCAAAATCAGCAGATCCAGTGTGTTTTAATTAAAGCGGAGAAAAAGGTGCTTCTGAGTGCAGTAATAAAACACTTTAATGACAAGGAAGGGTTAAAAATACTTAGAAGATGGACAGTGTGGCTCTTATCTTATTCCTGGATCAGAGACACAGTGCTTCCCATTTCCACCTGTAGCTGTCTTTATTCCCCAGGAGGCATCCCGCTGGACATTATGGATTCACTGATATGCCTGTTTTTCACTTCCATCTTGTAAGTGTTTTTAACCTTTTCTTATCATTAAATTGTTTTATTACTGCACTTAGAAGCGCCTTCTTCTCTGCTTTGTTTTTCCTATAGAGTGTGCTTCCCTCTTCTGTAGTACTGCTGTGGTGCATTAATCACACTTTAAAAGTCAGTCCTGTACTGTTTTTTAAGTCTTCTTGTTATCCAGAACGCTTTATTCTCCACACTCCTTGAACTGAACCAGTGTGTATTAATTGACCAACATACATTTTTAAATATAGACTTGAATAATTGTTATTAATGCTCCCTCAATTTCAACAGCACATTTTTGTTAATGAGATCAGATATTACGCCAAAACTAGTTGAAGCAAACATACGTGTTTCATTGTGTGGCACCCTCTACCAGAAAGTAGGTGCTAGAATAGGATTTTTCTGGGTTTGAGAGATCAGTGTAGGCAAATTTAGCCAGGCCTGTGCTTTAGGCTGGGCCTGGTTGTTTTGATTTGGGACTGGGAGTGTTCAGTGTAGTAGTGGGTGTGACCACCTGTGCTTTAACCCAGAGGCGCCTCCCCTGTTTTCAGGAAGATCATTCTGGAAGAGAGGTTGGCACTGAGGTTTGAGTGGCAGGCAGCTCATGTGAGGAGCTCTGACCAATTACCTTTTGGTATTGGCAGGGGGCAGGCCTCCCATATAAGCTGGGGTCACATGATGCCAAGGGAGAGTTCTGATCGGGGAGAGGCTGTGTATGTCTCTGGTTTAGTGATTTGCTGAAGCAACACCTTTATGGTCTACAAGCTGGGGTTATTCAGAGTGATCCCTTCTTGTTTTAATGGAAGTGAAGCAACAGTAATCTAACAGTTTTGCAGTGGAGGATTTGTACAAGAGGAGCAATATTCTGCATGAGTCAGTGCAGGGGGAGGAGGAGCAATAGTCTGCAGAGAAGATATGCAGAAGAACTAGATTGTGAATGTTAGAGATGCATCATTTCAAGGCTAAAGTTGCTAATCAATGTCTTATCAAAGTGAGGATAATACAATAAGTGCTACGGGCATCTCATATCTTCCTTTACCCCACCCAAGTTGTATCCCGCAATAAACGCATCAAAACTACGCAAATGACTTCTCATTGTCTCAAATGATAGATGGGGGTCTGGCAGCAGGGTGATTGGCGGATTGTTTGTCAAGAGTGCTAACACCATGGCTACAATTGAAATAGCCAATAAGTGTCCAAAACATTATCTGAATAAAGCCCATCGAATACAGCTTTATACATCTCTTGGGAAGCTTATATGCTTACCCTTACATGCGCCATTATCCATTCAGGTTTTCCTCTGTGGTCCTTCAAACCTAAAGTCAGATAATTCCCCTGAGTTCGATAAATGTGCAAAACGCAGACCGCTGTACATAATTTTACAGGTTGAACTGACAAAAATCTAGCAAGAAGCCAGCCATGCATACCTTATTCTCGTAATCGCGCTGAAATGCCATCACAAATTAGCTCAACGACCTTGCATTTTGTTGGCTAAATATCTTGAACCAGAAGAAAAGTTTAAAGAAGGATGTCACTGGCGTAAACCATCAGTAAACCTATATCAGTCTTTGTATTTACCATACTTTTTAAGGGCAATTTCATACCAGGGCAGTTTAATATGATCAGGTAAAATATAGGCATCAACATGGGTTATGTTGTGCGTTAATGTGTATTGTGTGAACCAATTCATTTCAATGGGTTGCCAAATCATTACAATAGACCTAAAAAAAAAAAAAAACTGCACCATTTTTACTGAGACAATGCACCACAACATTTGTTATGGAGACAAAGAGGTGTTGTCTAGTCCAGCAGGGAAGAACTCAAGCAGGACTGACAATATTGCTTGGGTTTTCAGTGAAGCTAAGGCAGCTGTAACAGGAAGTTGGGAGCTCACTCGATTTAGGGTAGGATTAATGTGAATGTTTCCATTCTTTAATGTTTTTAAGCTCTAGTACTAAATATGTGTTTTAATTTATTTGCCAAATGCTGTCCCTTTGGAGAGTGAATTGACCTATCATTGGCTGAGGTGTAAACATTATTGGCAGCTTCTATTTCCTATGTTGTTTTTCTTTTTAAACTCAATCATTGCTGATTATACTTCATTTAATTATGCAGCTATTGCTATTAGTGTTACTTTTGTTTTCTTTTAAAATTAACTTGAAATGAGCGAAGTTGATAAGGGATTAGGAAAATCAATTGGTAAATCAATGGCAATAATAACAAATAAATACTGACAAATAGAAGCAGTAGGAGTCATTCACAGCTTGTGTTCCATGTGTAAATGAATGTCTTTAAAGGATAACTGCATTTTTTAAATTGTATTAGCTCTCAATCATTGTCTGCAGATAAAAAACTGAATGTAGAAGTTAAAGGGGAGATGTGAGGATTTTTTGTGCTAATATTTATTACATTTGGAAATCGGGTCTGGTGTAGTGGAAGGTTCTTCATTTTAGGCAGCTCTCCAGACAGTAACTGCCATAGGATGGCACGTGGATTGGGTAGACACGTGTACAAAGAGTAAAGTGCCAGACATGTTGGGTAAAGTCTAGAAGATGTATTAAAAGTCACATTTGGTTAAAACCAACGTGTTTCAGTGGTTCAAAAGTACTCCTTTAGCGGGGCTGCAAGAAGACAACACAAATAATATAACAACTTTATAATGTTCTCGTTGTGCTCTTGTGGGTTTCCTCTGGATATGCCGGTCTCCTCCAACACTCAAAAGACATGCCGGTAGGTTAGTTGGCTCCTGTCTAAATTGGCCCTACTATGTGTATGTATGAATGTGAGTTAAGCTGGGTACACACTGCCTGAAAAACACTGGTTCCTGCTGAACCGGCTAACTTTTGATCAGTGTGTACAGCGGTCTGTCTGACAGAAGCCGGTCTAATGACCAGCTTCTGTTGAAGGAACATGCTGGAAAACCAGCATCCAATCAATGCTTGCCACCAGGGGCATCGCTAGGGGGTGGCTTTTGGGGCTATAGCCCCAAATCTGGGGCCAATAGCCCAGCGTCTCTGCTGGGGTCCCCAAGGGGAGGGGAGGCTCTCTGGGGACCCTTATGTAAATGGGGGGCTCTCTGGGGACCCTGATGCAAGGGAGAGGCTCTCTGGGGACCCTGATTTTAGGGGGGCTCTCTGGGAACCCTGATGTAAGTGGGGGGGCCCTCTGGGTACCCTGATGAAAGGGGGAGGTTCTCTGAGGACTCTGATGTAAGGAGGAGGCTCTCTGGGGACCCTGATGTAAGGGGGGCTCTCTGGGGACCCTGATGTAAGGGGGGGCTCTCTGGGGACCCTGATGTAAGGGGGCTCTCTGGGGACCCTGATGTAAGGGGGCTCTCTGGGGACCCTGATGTAAGTGGGGGGCTCTCTGGGGATATATATACACACGCACGTATATTACTGTATATACATGTGTATGCCCGCCCAAGCGTATGACTTTCTTTACTACGCTGCTATGGGCTCTAGCCCCAGATCTTTTGTAGACCTAGCAACGCCCCTGCTTGCCACCAATTGCTGCAAGTGCTATTTAGTGTATTCTGGCGAGGGGGGAGTCCCCCTGTCAGAATACAATAGCACAGTGGGGTAGATCGCCACACCAACATCGCTTGTGTTAGTACGACGATCTGTCAAATTGTCTGTGCTATATAAATACCAGTATTAAATTAAATATATAATAATGACTGAGAAGGAGTTCTGCAATAGTTACCTCTATATTTTTCCTAGACAGAGTAAATAAAACTGACTGAAGAATGTATATCATTGCTTAACTTCCGTGTTGCAGCTGACAGGGAAAATCTGTGTCAAGACCAAGGCTCCTTTAAAGCCAGATACAAAGTAATAATTCCAAGGAAAGGAAAAGTCCTGCACACAGCATAAATCTTCTGAAAAGTTTATTTGTAAATCATGAATTATTAATACACTTTTCAGATGATTTATGCCATGCGCAGAACCTTGCCGGAGATTATAGGTAATATAAGTGGACTTTAGCAGAGTCACATTGTTCCTTTTTTTTTTTTTTAATTCTTTATTTATTTATTTTAAACATGGTTCCTTGGCATACCTCAAAATACGTCAATTACTTAGACATATGCATCTTAGTTTAAATGTTCCATATGTTAAAAGACATTTCATGACTTGAAACAATTTCATTAACATAATAACAACTACTTCATCTCTACCATACCTATAAAGGATATAAGAAACCAAAGGGCCTCGTGGTTCCATTGGTCACATTGTTCCTTGAATAGAATTAGCAATTTACTGATTGGTTTTACTTGTCACTTAGGGGTCTATTTATAACAAATTTGCTAAATGAATGGCACAAGTATTTGCCCAGTTGTAACAAATTATGACAGTATTTTTGTCGGATACATACCTCGATCAGGAAAATACTGCATTATGGCCATGAGATGGAGCTGGCAATCATACGAAATAAACTTTTATTCTAATTACAGTGATTATACATGATAGCTGGATGGATGCTTGTGACATTCAACCGGCTATTTTTTTTTTTTTTAGAAATTGACACCTAAGAATTTCTCTTCACATCAAATTTAGTTTTGGATTTTCTTTTGGTGTTGCAGGTGTTGATTACATCGTAAAGACTGTGACAGTGGATAACTGCCAGGTAGCATTACAGCTTTGGGACACAGCTGGACAAGAAAGGTCTGTAATTAGATTATCGGATCGGCAACAATACTGCATTGCTATTTTTTTAAAAATGTTTTCACTAATGTAAATTATTTATTAACCATGTGTATGAAATGGTTCCAAGGCTGTTCCTTGTAAATGTTTACAGGGCAGTGCTGAATTCTTTTGTCTATTTAAAGTGGAGATTAAAGTAGTTCTAAATGCAAAAGTTTATTTTACCTTAATGCATTCTCTGCATTTAGGTAAAAAAATTTCCAATACCCGTTTCCCACCCTCCAACCCCTCCTTCCAAAGACTTACCTTACTCCTTAATAAATCCAGCACTGCCCTCTCTTTCACAGGATACACTGAGAGCAGCGTAAACCATGGGTTCCCGCTTCTGCCAGTCAAATCCTGTGAGGAGGGAGAGGGGGTCTTGGCCAAGCCATGCTGTGTGTCTATGGATACACACAGCTTGGTTCGGAAGCAAGCCTGCATAGGCGCATTCTTAGTACAGAGCTTGCTGAAGAGGCACTCCTAAAAGGAAGAAGCGGACAGCTGGTGAAGGATTCCAGAAGGGGAGGAAAGGGACCATTCTCTACAATAACATTGTCAAGAGCAGGTAAGTATAACATTTTTTTTAAACAAAAAAAAAATGCCCTTAGAATCTCTTTAACTTTGGAAGCTGTGCCCAGAAAATGTAGGCAGAGGACAAACAGCTTGTATTGCCCATGATCTTCCTGCAGCTGATCTTTTCCCCATTACTGACTTAACATGTCTGGTTCTGCACTGGGTCTCTGTATAGAATCAGCCATCTTGGTAGAGGCAGTGCTTTGCTTCCTTATGTCAGAGCCTCCAGCAAGGAGAACAATAAGCAGCACAGTAGTGACATCATCAAATCTCACTCCAAATCTCCTGAGACTAGAAATCTAAGGCAGCAGTGCCTTAGATCTCACACTGTAGATTTACGCCCCATTCACACCTGCAAATGGGACCGACATCAAATACATGAGAGAACCCTAGTGGGGTTCTCTGGCAATTAAATGCGGAGGCAGCCCCACTGAAAGAAATGCAGCGATCACCTGCGAGTGATAGTCCTTGTACTCACACAGTCTGAGCACAATTAACATTTCGAGATGTCCCGTATAAAATAGCAAATTTTTAAGTGTGGTTTCACTTTAAGTCAGGCATGTCCAAAGTCCGGCCCGCGGGCCAATCGCTGCCCGCGTTCCGGTTTCGGACGGCCCGCCTGGCAATTTTGACATATATATATCTATGGTGGCCCCCAACGAATCCCCAAGCACCGGGGGGCAGAAAAGATAAATATGCTGGCTGCCTTGGAAGGGGCGGGACGAGTGCCGTGCATACTGGAGGGGAGTATTTCCTGTTTAAACGGTGTCCTGTGTAAAAGGAACTCCTGTCTCCTGCGCTGCCATTGGACAATTGTGTTGTCCATCATAGGAGGCGGGACTTTCAATTAAAGAGGCCGACGATAAAAACAGGAGTTTCTCCTGTATGTCTGTTGGCGCTCGTCCCGCCCCCTCCCTGTCTCCTCCAAGGCTGCAGATGAACATGAATCAGGCTGCACTGACGGCAATGGTGAGTCTGCATTCATGTCAATGTGGGTGCGGCATTAATGGCAATGGAGTGGATGCTGCATTAATGGCAATGGAGTGGGTGCTGCATTCATGGCAATGGCGTGGGTGCTGCATTCATGGCAATGGAGTGGGTGCTGCATTCATGGCAATGGAGTGGGTGCTGCATTAATGGCAATGCAGTGGGTACTGCATTTATGGCAATGGAGTGGGTGCTGCATCCATGGCAATGCAGTGGGTGCTGCATTTATGGCAATGGAGTGGGTGCTGCATTCATGGCAATGGAGTGGGTGCTGCATTCATGGCAATGGAGTGGGTACTGCATTCATGGCAATACGGTGGGTGCTGCATTCATGGCAATACGGTGGGTGCTGCATTCATGGCAATGGAGTGGGTGCTGCATTCATGGCAATGGAGTGGGTGCTGCATTCATGGCAATAGAGTGGGTGCTGCATTAATGGCAATGGAGTGGGTGCTGCATTCATGGCAATGGAGTAGGGGTTTCATTCATGGCAATATGGTGGGTGCTGCATTCATGGCACTTGTGAGGCTGCAGATGGGCACTAATTAGGCTGCATTGATGAGCACTGGCCATTATTTTGCTTCACAGTTCTTTATTTAAAATTTAAGATTTATTTCCTGAAACTTCCTTTTTAAAGTTAAGGTGCGTGTTATAAGTTGATAAATACGGTATAGCCAAATAACACGCCCAAGCTCATCTATTCACCACACACAGCACAAAGGCAAGAGAATTCTTGTTGGGCAGTGTATTAGTGCTCGGACGAACACACTTAGACCGAATTTTAATGGTTTAAAGAATGTCAGGCAAAATAGTCGGCCCTCAAGCATGTTCACTTCATCAAATCTGGCCCTCTTTGAAAAAAGTTTGGACACCCCTGCTTTAGGTGACCATCATATGTGAATCATTGTATAAAATCAGTAGTCTTTAATAAAAATGGAGACTAGCTGATTTATGTAAAAGAGTTTCTAATAGCATTAATAGATGCCTATGTGAGCTGTAGGCCCCATGCATACAGTACAAAAGAGGCAGCAAAATCCTGCATAAAAAAACTTGTCTGTACGATGTACATATGTAACCTTTGTGCTGCGTTTACATGCGTACATGTACATTATTGGCCATGGCCGCTGCTCAGGGCCAACATATCAAGAGTGTGTAATCAGTAGCTCTTGCGAATTCATGAATGACAGAAAGTCGATTATTCAATGAAAGTGCTGCCGCAGCATAAATGACTCATCCAAGGCCAACATGTGAGTGCCGCTGATTACACTTTGTTCATATTTACATGTCAGCTATGAACAGTTGCCACTGAAAATGTAAATGTAGGCTGGACGCAATTAAACGCTAGCTCAAATGTTTACATGCATACAGCATCAAATACAGTTCTTATACAGGACCTAGAACATGGATTTTCCTTGTTTTGGTTTACACAACTATATGCTGTGGGCCATAACAGACCTGTGTGAATGGGCTGAGATACAATAGTGCTGCGTTCAAATCCTTATAAATGACACACTTGATCACAGATAATTGTGCTCCTATGTACAACTTACATAAGACCTAAAGCACGCTGGTGTAGTGAAGAAAACTACAAATTGCTGTGCTTTTTCTTTCCTATCATAGAACAGTATATTACATTAACTTGTATCTTTTATCCTATCATCGTCTTTTTATTAACCTAAATTGATATTAAAATTTTTATAAATTGTTATAGATTTTATGTCTAAACGAGAGTTCTTTAAGAGCCCATAATGTACTGTAATGCAAAGCATGCATTTTCTACCTGCCAGTGTAACTCAATGTATAAAAAAGCAGGTCCTGCTTAAGTATTTTCAGCACTGAGCAATACAGCACACAAAGCACTGAGCATATTTTACGCTATAATGCAAGTTCATTACGGTGCACTTTAGATGTGCGTTGGAGTGCAATTAACATTGTAAGATACACCTATTTGGTGTAACTGTGCTTTGGAGTATTTCACATTACAATGTGGGTCATTTTACAATGTGTTGTATGTTTTCAGAAAGGTCAGCAGATCCATGTAATATGTTATTACCATTAAAATTGCTCCAGGGAAGGGGGGAAAGGGGGTGACCTGGAGTGCCTCCCCCTCCCAACCAAATCATTTTTTTATAATGCTAGCAAAACTTAGAAGCATGCAGACTATTTAAGTGAAAAAGTTCTCAGGGGACATGGGGCTACACAAAGTGCTCCTTGTGCTTGGTTATGTGGTCTGTCACATTGCTACGTGCAAAGGAGGCATGGGGCAGCTTCACTTTGCCAGTCCTCGGAAGCTTCACCTTACTTTCTGGAGGATCTTTTATGGGCAGCTGTCTGATGAGCATGCTTGTATATTTCACTAGAAATATAGGACAGTAAACTGTGAGGAATGGGTGTTAGGGAGGGTAGCAACGAGGGCTTTCAGAAAGGGGCCCCATTGCAGACATTGCACCGGGGCTTGTACACATTTAGCCACTATAGGCTTTTGAAGTTTCATTTGCACCCAGCCCAGCATGTTCAACTTTATGTTGCTGTATGGGGACAATAGAAACAAACGTGATCTTTGGTTTGGGCCCGTATGTGTCTTAAAGAGGCTCTACCTTTATTTACTATTTGAGTGAAATTCTTTCCTGCTTTTATGAGATACCTGTATACTTATTTTTATTGTTGATTCCTTTTCTTGATACAGATACCGCAGTATAACAAAACAGTTCTTTAGAAAAGCTGATGGCGTCATTGTAATGTATGACATCACATCCAAGGACACATTTATGGCAGTACGGCAGTGGCTTACCAGTGTAGAGGTATAAACAGAAATCAGCTTTGATGTGTACAAGTTTTATTTCTTTGTGATCTTGCTTTGTTCTTACCAGGCTAGAGCATAACCACAAGTGTTTCTTGGTAAAGGGAATCTGCTTTTAACATACTTAATCTGTTACCTAAATACAAGTCCAACCTTGCCCTCTGTATGTTGGTAAACCGGAGGTGCTTTGCCGTACTAGCCTAGCCATAGGCACATTGTGGCAGAGCAGGAAGTGAGTGGAAATAATTTCAAAGAGAGGGAAATTCTTCGTTGACAGCTATCACTAAAAAACGGGTACTTTAATTGGAAAATTTGCTTTTACCTTCTCTTCCAGTGACAGCCAAAAAGCTGTGGATTCCCCTTTAACTTCTGTCACCAAAACAATCAGTTGGGTAATTCCCACAGGAAATAGATAACAACAAAAATGTGGAATTTACAGAAGAAGCCGTAGCCTTAATCATACCAAATATCGGCAAGATTATTTTCCTGGCAGATCTCTGTAATAATCTCCAGTAATACATAATTAAAATAATAATAAAAATAATAAAGTACTCTGAATAAAAAAATATATATTTATGGCAACAAAGAACTGCAGTCCACCCTAAGTGTCCGTTCACACTGCTGCGACTTGGGATCCGACTTGTCAGCCCTCAAGTCGCCTCAAGTCGTTTGACATTGGTAATTACATTATAATCAATGAGAGCTGTCTTAATGTACACTACTGAAGTCGCTCCGACTTCAGAAAAGTTCAATGGAATTCAATGGAAGTCGCCTCCAAGTCGGATCCTCATCTATAGTGAAGCGACTTTAAAGGAAAAAGAAAAGAGTTTACCCAGGAAGAGTGACCACGATATGCCAGCGCCGAGCTGGCTCGCTCAACGGGAAAGGAAAAACGTGTTTTTTCCTTTCCTAATGAGCGACAAGCAATACTGACATGTGTTTGGTATGAATCATGAGGGGGAACTCCACGCCAAATTTTAAATAAAAAAACGGCATGGGTTCCCCTCCAAGAGCATACCAGGCCCTTAGGTCTGGTATGGATGTTAAAGGGAACCCCCTACGCCGAAAAAATGGTGTGGCCCCTCCCAAAATCCATGCCAGACCCTTATCCGAGCACGCAGCCCCGCCGGTCAGGAAAGGAGGTGGGGACAAGCAAGCGACCCCCCCTCCTGAACCGTACCAGGCCGCATGCCCTAAACATGGGGGGGTGGGTGCTTTGGGGAAGGGATGCGCCCTGCCATGTTGATGAGGACAAGGGCCTCTTCCCGACAACCCTGGCCGTTGGTTGTCAGGGTCTGCGGGCAGGGGGCTTGTCGGAATCCGGGAGCCCCCTTTAATAAGAGGCCCCAGATCCTGGCCCCCCACCCTATGTGAATGAGTATGGGGTACATCGTACCCCTTAGAAGAATACATAAATAAAAATATTTTGAATAAATAAAATAAAATGAAAATGCTTGTAAAAGAGGTGGTGTGTGTAAACAATGCATAACAAGAGCTAGGGTGTATAAAATACAAACAATACCCCTAGTATATAATACAATAAGGTGCAACGTGCTCCTAAAAATAAAGCATATGCCTTAATCTCAATTTATCAAATGCCCATATGTGTATAAAGAAATGTGCCCACAAATGCAAGGTGTGTAAAATGCAAATGGTGTAATAAAGTGCAACGTGCTCCTAAACAAATATGTAAATGTGCCTTAACCTCAATATATCAAGTTCCATATGTATATGAAGAAATGTGCCCACAGGAGAATGAACAATATGGCAATCAAAACAGTGTTATGCAAATCAAGCAAACAATAGCGGCAAAAAATAGAAATAATAATTTTTTATTTTTTTTTATAGAAAAAATCCCCAACAAGTGTACATAAAAATCGAGAATTTAAAAAATGTGTATAAAAAAAATGTGTGAAACATAAATGTCCAAGATCAAAATCCCAAAAATGTGTCCTTTTGGTAAAAAACGTGATCTCAGCTTCAGCAGATATAGTCCCCGTCCTCAACTGCACCCCCACTCGTGCTTGCACTCACCGGACTACCTCACCCCTGCAGGGGTAAAAGGTATATGTGGAGAAATCCCGCGATGGCGAATCCAGGAAGCGTTCCTCCGTCTTAGGGTGTTTTATCCTTAGTAATATCCCCAATAACGAACATCCATATAAAGTAAGGAAAAAGGAAACTTCATAGCGTGAATCCACAAAGATGCGATTTTATTGATAAAAGTCCATGATAATTGTGGTAAAAATTAAATAAAACCAGTTAAAAACAGTTGAAAAACCCCGGAGCTGACAATGCTCCAGAAGCCGGCTCTCAGCTGTTGAGCAGCGTGGTGTGGCGTGCGTTCCACCGCCCACAGCTGGAAACCGGAACAAACACAAAGCGGTACTGACGTGTGCGTATCACGAGGCCACGCCTTACGCGTTTCGTCATCAAGACGTCATCTGAGGCGCGGCCATCCTGGTACTCCACACGTCTATATAGGGAAATGGAGGTGCCGCGGAAGCCAATCAGTTGCTCCTAACCCACTCTCGTGACCTCTAATCGAGATCTAGTGGTATACTTGCTGATGGTGAGGCGCCATCATGTGGATAAGATAAATAATAGCATGTTTAGGCACCTCCATTAAATTTAAAATCACAACATGGGATTAATAACATATTGCATGATCGACAAGGAAATTGTAACACCGCTAAGTACATATCACACTGCGTGCCCCAAAACGCATAGTGCCATGTAAAAAATATATATTGGGAAATGCATATATGAAACATAAATGTATATATATAAAAAATGTATACATACAAAAAATATACATACGTGTATATAAAACGAAAGGGAAAAAAATATATATGTGGAAAAGATGTGACTACAAGTGGTGGTAACATAATGCGCGTTGGGGGCAACAACATGAGACATGAAAAATCATGTATATATATAAAATATAAAAATGTAAAAGATATAAAAGACATGATACAAACATGATACAGGCTATTGGACCTGTGTTCAAAAAGAGAGACAAGAGGAATGAAAATCCATGAAAATCTAGGGGCCTGTGCAGTCAACACCTAAGGCCTCGGTATAGAATACCGGTAAAACTGCAGAGGAATGTGTGGAGTACTGGAGGAATTAACAAGTATAGTAGAGATGATTCAAGTGTTGGTGTAAATGAGGGTAGAGACTTAGAAACACAAGCTAGGTCTAAGATTGATGTAGCTAAAGGAGTCTAGAGGTTACGGTGGGGTTGGCATAGCTGGTGGGGGAGGCACCTAGAAGTTGGACAAGAAATAATTAAGGTCTATCTCTACGTTCAAACCCTTGGGGACAAGGCAGTCCAGACGATGTATCCATCTTGTTTCATTCTGTGATATCAGCACCCTCTTGCTGCCCCCCCTCCAGTGATTTTTGATGGTATCAATACCGTAAAAGATCAGGCCAGATGGGTCCCTATGGTGGAATTCATCGAAATGTCTGGAGAGATTGTGTTTAGGGAACCCTTTTTTGATGTTATTGATATGTTCCCTAATCCGTACACAGAGGGGTCTAGTAGTCCTGCCCACATATTGCAGCCGGCAGGGACATTCGATGATGTAGGTCACATGGGTGGTGTTGCAGGTGACCAACTCCCTAATTTCATACTCTTTGCCATTCCTGGCCCTAAAAGATGTTCTTTTTTTAGGTTGTCTTTTACTGACCCGACAGGCCAAACACTTTTGACACCTATAAAATCCCTTCATATCAGAGAACAATTTCACATTCTTAGGGGGATCAATAACGTTATGGACCAGGTGGTTTCTGAGGGTGGGTGCTCTCCTATAGATGAACCAAGGTTTTTTTGTCAATAAATTCCCAAGAGTTCTGTCAGATTTTAAGATCGGCCAATATTTCCTTACAATGTGCTCAATAGATCTATATTGGTTATTGAACCCTGTGACAAAGGAGATGTCTACCGGAGAGTTCTTCTTGTTGTTACCCTCCTTTGTTAACAAGGAGTTCCGGTCATATCCTTGTATCTCATTTCTTATTTTGACCAGAGCTTCCGAGTCGTATCCTTTATCTGAAAATTTCTTAATTAAGGTATCTGTCTGGTTCCGATAGTCTTCGATGTTCCCGCAGTTCCTCCGTATTCTCAAGAACTGCCCCTTAGGTATGTTCTTTTTCCATTTCGGATGGTGGCAGCTCGAGATGGGTATATACCCATTACGGTCGGTCGGTTTAAAGAAAGTCCTTGTTGACAACTCACCATCCTGTTTAAAAATCTGTACGTCTAGGTATTCTATCAAGTCCCAGTCAGTCTTTCCAGTGAAGGAAATGCCATATTCGTTCTGGTTGAGTTCAGCCAGGAACCTCTCAAAGGAATCAGAGTGCCCTTCCCACAGAATAATTACATCGTCAATATACCGACGGTAAAACTTTATCTCGGGTCTTCTGATACCATATATATAGCGCTCTTCCAATAGGTCCATAAATAAGTTCGCCACACTTGGCGCATACTTGGCACCCATGGCAACCCCCTTCTTCTGTAAATAGAAATCTCTTTGATACCAGAAGTAGTTGCTCCCCATCGCCAATTCCAGGCCTTCCAAAATAAATTGTATTTGCTCTTGCTTGAGATCTGAACCTTCGTATAGAGCTTTCTCAACCCCTCTTAGCCCATCCTTCTGCGTGATACTTGTGTACAATGAATTGACATCAATCGTTGCCAGAAGACAATGATCAGTTCCAGTGATTGCTCTCAACTCATTAATGAGTTGAGTGCTATCCCTAAGGTAAGATCTTCCCTTTACTACTAATGGTTTCAAAAATCGATCTATATATTCACCTAGTCTCGAGAATAGGGAATCCAATCCACTAATGATAGGTCTACCCGGTGGTTTATTCAGTCGCTTGTGTATTTTGGGCAGATAGTATATAACCGGGGTTTTCGTGGAATCCGGAATCAAGTATCTGGCTTCTTTTTTGTTCAAAATTCCTGCTGCACCCCCCTTTTTTACCAGTCTTTTTAGGCTCCTTAGATATTGTGGTTTGGGATTACATTTCAATTTTTTGTAAGTATTTTCAACTCCCAGTAAATTCCTCATTTCTTCTTCGTAATCCTCTTTCTTCAGGATGACCAGACCCCCTCCTTTGTCGGCGGGTCTTATTACCACCTCCTTCCTCTTGCCAATATCTTTGATCGTCTTCCAAATATGGGAACTTCTGGATTTCCTTGTGCCCATTTTGGCCAGGTCACTCTCTACCATTCGTTTGAACGCACCTATACATTGATCCCCCAGGACCTTGGGGTTAAAAATGGAATTGTTCCTAAGTTCAGTGTGGGTAAAACCATCATATCCAGTAGCTACACTGACTTTTTTATTCAGAGCGTAATGCTTCTTTATCTTCAATTTCCTAATGAACTTTTGTAAGTCAATATACACTTCGAACTTATCAATCCCTTTTTCTGGTGCGTATTTCAGTCCCAAATCCAATATCCCTAATTCATCATCCGTAAAAGTTGCTTCACTTAGGTTGTAAATTCCTTGGCCTAGTATTCCCTTCTTCTTTTTCTGCTTCCCTCCTCGCTTCCCTCTAGTCTGTTTCTTTCGTAACCTCTGGGTTAGTATTCTGGCCCTCTCTCTGAGTTCATGTTCCTTCCATCTTCTAGATTCATACGTGGATGTTGTGGGGAAAACTGATCTCGATGTCCATTCGTCCTCTGTGTCCTGTACATACCGGGTGGTGGGTCTCTCCTCTGGGGACCATAGGAGTCTCGCCATGTCCCTCTCCAACTGGGTGGATGATATTGTACCCTCGCATTTAATCTCCCAGGGGGTCTGTCCCGTGGCCTTCCATGCTGAAAATCCCTCTCTCCTTGATAGTCTCTCCTATTCCTAGGGTCCCACTGAGGCATACGTGGTCTCCCATACCTAAGTGGGGAATATCGGTTGCGAGTAGATACATTATATCTTGGGGTACCTGGAGATCTTCCATAATACTCATCCCTCCTATTTTCCACATGTCTGGGTGGAAAATTGGGGGTTCTGGGGATCTCTTCTCTCCTCTTAGGTGTGGTATGTTCAAATCTAGTTTGACGCGGAGTATTCGGGTTCTGAGTATCTCCCTCTGTAGACTCATCAGTAAAGTTATCATCCAAGGATAATTCATCCATGTCTGTATTTACTTTACCCAACTCCATCTGCCATTTGTAAACCTTCTTGTTGGTATAATCTAAGACGTCCCTTTTATATTTCTTTTGTTTTTTAGTCATGATGTCTGTATCATATTTTTTGATATGCTCTTGCAGCTCCCTCTCTTTGACTTTGTAGTCATTCTGGCTGCTGAATGGTAACAGTAGTGATTTTATCTCATTGATGCTGACCTCAACCATCCTCATTTTTAATTGTCTCCTTTTAATGATATTACCAAGGAGTTCCTTCTCACATTTAGAGAAGAAAGAATACCACTCCTCCATGAGGGTGGCATCATTCAGGCCGTCATTGGGATTCAGGTCCCACCTCAATCTTCTTGGTGTCATATTCACCAATATATGTCTCAAGGGTGGCAATATCCCACCACACCCTGAGTTGCTTTTCAAGCAAATGTCTAAGCTGTTTAAAAAGACTATTCATGTCCTGCATGTTATTGACCTGTTCGTGACTAAATATCCCTGTGAGGTTGATATTACGATTCACCATATAGCCAAAAATATCCATAGCTGCAGAAATGGGGAGTACACGTAATAGGTGACAAAAGAGTAGATGTATGACAGTGATTCCGCGCTTAGGAATAAGAGACAAGTAGAAGGGACTGCTGCCCCCCTATAAATGAAAATCACCTAGGTGAAATCCAAAAATGGTTAAAGTTCTAAACAGGGGGGGTGGCGCTGTCCGGCTATATGCGCATAAAAGAATACATAAATAAAAATATTTTGAATAAATAAAATAAAATGAAAATGCTTGTAAAAGAGGTGGTGTGTGTAAACAATGCGTAACAAGAGCTAGGGTGTATAAAATACAAACAATACCCCTAGTATATAATACAATAAGGTGCAACGTGCTCCTAAAAATAAAGCATATGCCTTATTCTCAATTTATCAAATGCCCATATGTGTATAAAGAAATGTGCCCACAAATGCAAGGTGTGTAAAATGCAAATGGTGTAATAAAGTGCAACGTGCTCCTAAACAAATATGTAAATGTGCCTTAACCTCAATATATCAAGTTCCATATGTATATGAAGAAATGTGCCCACAGGAGAATGAACAATATGGCAATCAAAACAGTGTTATGCAAATCAAGCAAACTATAGCAGCAAAAAATAGAAATAATACATTTTTTTTTTTTATAGAAAAAATCCAAAACAAGTGTACATAAAAATCGAGAATTTAAAAAATGTGTATAAAAAAAATGTGTGAAACATAAATGTCCAAGATCAAAATCCCAAAAATGTGTCCTTTTGGTAAAAAACGTGATCTCAGCTTCAACAGATATAGTTCTCGTCCTCCACTGCACCCCCACTCGTGCTTGCACTCACCGGACTACCTCACCCCTGCAGGGGTAAAAGGTATATGTGGAGAAATCCCATGATGGCGAATCCAGGAAGCGTTCCTCCGTCTGAGGGTGTTTTATCCTTAGTAATATCCCCAATAACGAACATCCATATAAAGTAAGGAAAAAGAAAACTTCATAGCGTGAATCCACAAAGATGCGATTTTATTGATAAAAGTCCATGACAATCGTGGTAAAAATTAAATAAAACCAGTTAAAAACAGTTGAAAAACCCCGGAGCTGACAATGCTCCAGAAGCCGGCTCTCAGCTGTTGAGCAGCGTGGTGTGGCGTGCGTTCCACCGCCCACAGCTGGAACCCGGAACAAACACAAAGCGGTACTGACGTGTGCGTATCACGAGGCCACGCCTTACGCATTTCATCATCAAGACGTCATCTGAGGCGCGGCCATCTTGGTACTCCACACGTCTATATAGGGAAATGGAGGTGCCGCAGAGGCCAATCAGTTGCTCCTAACCCACCCTCGTGACCTCTAATCGAGATCTAGTGGTATACTTGCTGATGGTGAGGCACCATCATGTGGATAAGATAAATAATAGCATGTTTAGGCACCTCCATTTAATTTAAAATCACAACATGGGATTAATAACATATTGCATGATCGACAAGGAAATTGACCTGAATCCCAATGACGGCCTGAATGATGCCACCCTCATGGAGGAGTGGTATTCTTTCTTCTCTAAATGTGAGAAGGAACTCCTTGGTAATATCATTAAAAGGAGACAATTGAAAATGAGGATGGTTGAGGTCAGCATCAATGAGATAAAATCACTACTGTTACCATTCAGCAGCCAGAATGACTACAAAGTCAAAGAGAGGGAGCTGCAAGAGCATATCAAAAAATATGATACAGACATCATGACTAAAAAACAAAAGAAATATAAAAGGGACGTCTTAGATTATACCAACAAGAAGGTTTACAAATGGCAGATGGAGTTGGGTGAAGTAAATACAGACATGGATGAATTATCCTTGGATGATAACTTTACTGATGAGTCTACAGAGGGAGATACTCAGAACCCGAATACTCCGCGTCATACTAGATTTGAACATACCACACCTAACAGGAGAGAAGAGATCCCCAGAACCCCCAATTTTCCACCCAGACATGTGGAAAATAGGAGGGACGAGTATTATGGAAGATCTCCAGGTACCCCAAGATATAATGTATCTACTCGCAACCGATATTCCCCACTTAGATATGGGAGACCACGTATGTCTCAGTGGGACCCTAGGAATAGGAGAGACTATCAAGGAGAGAGGGATTTTCAGCATTAAAGGCCACGGGACAGACCCCCTGGGAGATGGAATGCGAGGGTACAATATCATCCACCCAGTTGGAGAGGGACGTGGCGAGACTCCTATGGTCCCCAGAGGAGAGACCCACCACCCGGTATGTACAGGACACAGAGGACGAATGGACATCAAGATCAGTTTTCCCCACAACATCCACGTATGAATCTAGAAGATGGAAGGAACATGAACTCAGAGAGAGGGCCAGAATACCAACCCAGAGGTTACGAAAGAAACAGACTAGAGGGAAGCGAGGAGGGAAGCAGAAAAAGAAGAAGGGCATACTAGGCCAAGGAATTTACAACCTAAGTGAAGCAACTTTTACGGATGATGAATTAAGGATATTGGATTTGGGACTGAAATACGCACCAGAAAAAGGGATTGATAAGTTCGAAGTGTATATTGACTTACAAAAGTTCATTAGGAAATTGAAGATAAAGAAGCATTACGCTCTGAATAAAAAAGTCAGTGTAGCTACTGGATATGATGGTTTTACCCACACTGAACTTAGGAACAATTCCATTTTTAACCCCAAGGTCCCGGGGGATCAATGTATAGGTGCGTTCAAACGAATGGTAGAGAGTGACCTGGCCAAAATGGGCACAAGGAAATCCAGAAGTTCCCATATTTGGAAGACGATCAAAGATATTGGCAAGAGGAAGGAGGTGGTAAAAAGACCCACCGACAAAGGAGGGGGTCTGGTCATCCTGAAGAAAGAGGATTACGAAGAAGAAATGAGGAATTTACTGGGAGTTGAAAATACTTACAAAAAATTGAAATGTAATCCCAAACCACAATATCTAAGGAGCCTAAAAAGACTGGTAAAAAAGGGGGGTGCAGCAGGAATTTTGAACAAAAAAGAAGCCAGATACTTGATTCCGGATTCCACGAAAACCCCGGTTATATACTATCTGCCCAAAATACACAAGCGGCTGAATAAACCACCGGGTAGACCTATCATTAGTGGATTGGATTCCCTATTCTCGAGACTAGGTGAATATATAGATCGATTTTTGAAACCATTAGTAGTAAAGGGAAGATCTTACCTTAGGGATAGCACTCAACTCATTAATGAGTTGAGAACAATCACTGGAACTGATCATTGTCTTCTGGCAACGATTGATGTCAATTCATTGTACACAAGTATCACGCAAAAGTATGGGCTAAGAGGGGTTGAGAAAGCTCTATACGAAGGTTCAGATCTCAAGCAAGAGCAAATACAATTTATTTTGGAAGGCCTGGAATTGGCGATGGGGAGCAACTACTTCTGGTATCAAAGAGATTTCTATGTACAGAAGAAGGGGGTTGCCATGGGTGCCAAGTACACGCCAAGTGTGGCAAACTTATTTATGGACCTATTGGAAGAGCGCTATATATATGGTATCAGAAGACCCGAGATAAAGTTTTACCGTCGGTATATTGACGATGTAATTATTCTGTGGGAAGGGGACTCTGATTCCTTTGAGAGGTTCCTGGCTGAACTCAACCAGAACGAATATGGCATTTCCTTCAATGGAAAGACTGACTGGGACTCAATAGAATACCTAGACCTACAGATTTTTAAACAGGATGGTGAGTTGTCAACAAGGACTTTCTTTAAACCGACCGACCGTAATGGGTATATACCCATCTCGAGCTGCCACCATCCGAAATGGAAAAAGAACATACCTAAGGGGCAGTTCTTGAGAATACGGAGGAACTGCGGGAACATCGAAGACTATCGTAACCAGACAGATACCTTAATTAAGAAATTTTCAGATAAAGGATACGACTCGGAAGCTCTGGTCAAAATAAGAAATGAGATACAAGGATATGACCGGAACTCCTTGTTAACAAAGGAGGGTAACAACAAGAAGAACTCTCCGGTAGACATCTCCTTTGTCACAGGGTTCAATAACCAATATAGATCTATTGAGCACATTGTAAGGAAATATTGGCCGATCTTAAAATCTGACAGAACTCTTGGGAATTTATTGACAAAAAAACCTCGGTTCATCTATAGGAGAGCACCCACCCTTAGAAACCACCTGGTCCATAACGTTATTGATCCCCCTAAGAATGTGAAATTGTTCTCTGATATGAAGGGATTTTATAGGTGTCAAAAGTGTTTGGCCTGTCGGGTCAGTAAAAGACAACCTAAAAAAAGAACATCTTTTAGGGCCAGGAATGGCAAAGAGTATGAAATTAGGGAGTTGGTCACCTGCAACACCACCCATGTGACCTACATCATCGAATATCCCTGCCGGCTGCAATATGTGGGCAGGACTACTAGACCCCTCTGTGTACGGATTAGGGAACATATCAATAACATCAAAAAAGGGTTCCCTAAACACAATCTCTCCAGACATTTCGATGAATTCCACCATAGGGACCCGTCTGGGCTGATCTTTTACGGTATTGATACCATCAAAAATCACTGGAGGGGGGGCAGCAAGAGGGTGCTGATATCACAGAATGAAACAAGATGGATACATCATCTGGACTGCCTTGTCCCCAAGGGTTTGAACGTAGAGATAGACCTTAATTGTTTCTTGTCCAACTTCTAGGTGCCTCCCCCACCAGCTATGCCAACCCCACCGTAACCTCTAGACTCCTTTAGCTACATCAATCTTAGACCTAGCTTGTGTTTCTAAGTCTCTACCCTCATTTACACCAACACTTGAATCATCTCTACTATACTTGTTAATTCCTCCAGTACTCCACACATTCCTCTGCAGTTTTACCGGTATTCTATACCGAGGCCTTAGGTGTTGACTGCACAGGCCCCTAGATTTTCATGGATTTTCATTCCTCTTGTCTCTCTTTTTGAACACAGGTCCAATAGCCTGTATCATGTCTTTTATATCTTTTACATTTTTATATTTTATATATATACATGATTTTTCATGTCTCATGTTGTTGCCCCCAACGCGCATTATGTTACCACCACTTGTAGTCACATCTTTTCCACATATATATTTTTTTCCCTTTCGTTTTATATACACGTATGTATATTTTTTGTATGTATACATTTTTTATATATATACATTTATGTTTCATATATGCATTTCCCAATATATATTTTTTACATGGCACTATGCGTTTTGGGGCACGCAGTGTGATATGTACTTAGCGGTGTTACAATTTCCTTGTCGATCATGCAATATGTTATTAATCCCATGTTGTGATTTTAAATTAAATGGAGGCGCCTAAACATGCTATTATTTATCTTATCCACATGATGGCGCCTCACCATCAGCAAGTATACCACTAGATCTCGATTAGAGGTCACGAGGGTGGGTTAGGAGCAACTGATTGGCTTCCGTGGCACCTCCATTTCCCTATATAGACGTAAGGAGTACCAAGATGGCCGCGCCTCAGATGACCTCTTGATGATGAAACGCGTAAGTCGTGGCCTCGTTATACGCACACGTCAGTACCGCTTTGTGTTTGTTACGGTTTCCAGCTGTGGGCAGTGGAGCGCACGCCACACCATGCTGCTCAACAGCTGAGAGCCGGCTTCTGGAGCATTGTCAGCTCCGGGGTTTTTCAACTGTTTTTAACTGGTTTTATTTAATTTTTACCACGATTGTCATGGACTTTTATCAATAAAATCGCATCTTTGTGGATTCACGCTATGAAGTTTCCTTTTTCCTTACTTTATATGGATGTTCGTTATTGGGGATATTACTAAGGATAAAACACCCTCAGACGGAGGAACGCTTCCTGGATTCGTCATTGCGGGATTTCTCCACATATACCTTTTACCCCTGCAGGGGTGAGGTAGTCCGGTGAGTGCAAGCACGAGTGGGGGTGCAGTGGAGGACGGGGAATATATATCTGCTGAAGCTGAGATCACGTTTTTTACCAAAAGGACACATTTTTGGGATTTTGATCTTGGACATTTATGTTTCACACATTTTTTTATACACATTTTTTAAATTCTCGATTTTTATGTACACTTGTTGGGGATTTTTTCTATAAAAAAAATAAAATAATTTTTTTTATTATTTCTATTTTTTGCTGCTATTGTTTGCTTGATTTGCATAACACTGTTTTGATTGCCATATTGTTCATTCTCCTGTGGGCACATTTCTTCATATACATATGGAACTTGATATATTGAGGTTAAGGCACATTTACATATTTGTTTAGGAGCACGTTGCACTTTATTACACCATTTGCATTTTACACACCTTGCATTTGTGGGCACATTTCTTTATACACATATGGGCATTTGATAAATTGAGATTAAGGCATATGCTTTATTTTTAGGAGCACGTTGCACCTTATTGTATTATATACTAGGGGTATTGTTTGTATTTTATACACCCTAGCTCTTGTTACGCATTGTTTACACACACCACCTCTTTTACAAGCATTTTCATTTTATTCTATTTATTCAAAATATTTTTATTTATGTATTCTTTTATGCGCATATAGCCGGACAGCGCCACTCCCCCTGTTTAGAACTTTAACCATTTTTGGATTTCACCTAGGTGATTTTCATTTATAGGGGGGCAGCAGTCCCTTCTACTTTTCTCTTATTCCTAAGCGCGGAATCACTGTCATACATCTACATCGTACCCCTACCCATTCACCTGGGGGAAAAAAAGTGTCAATAAAAAAAACACACTACACAGGTTTTTAAAGTAATTTATTAGGCAGCTCCGGGGGTCTTCTTCCGACTTTGGGGGTCTCTTCCAACTTCTCCACTCTCTCCCGGCCTCTTCTCCTGGTGTCTGGTTCTTCTCCCGCTCTCTGGTTCTTCTGCCGGGCTCCTCCGTTATCTTCTGCTCTTTTGCCGCCCTCTTGCTAGCCCGGTCTTCTCCATCGTCTTGTTCCCTCTTCTCTTCTTACAATGTTGACAAGACGGTGTCTCCCGCTGTAATGCCGTGTGGGGCGGGGTCACTGGGTGATGTCACCCGGTGACCCCGCCCCTTATGACATCACAGTCCCAGGGCACGATGAGACTTTGACGTCATAAGGGGGGGTCACCGGGCGACATCATCCGGTGACCACGCCCCATGCCTATATAAGTCGTTGCGCACCGCGCACACGGCATTACAGCGGGAGAGACCGTCACGTCAAAATCGTAAGAAGTGAAGAGGGAACAAGACAATGGAGAAGACCGGGCCAACGCTAGCAAGAGAGAGGCAAAAGAGCACAAGATAGCGGAGGAGCCCGGCAGAAGAACCGGAGAGCGGGAGAAGAATCGGACAACGGGAGAAGAACCGGACAACGGGAGAAAGCCGGAGAGAGTGGAGAAAAGGCTGGAGAGAGCGGAGAAGTCAGAAGAGACCCCCGAAGTTGGAAGAAGACCCCCGGAGCTGCCTAATAAAATTACTTTAAAAACCTGTGTAGTGTTTTTTTATTGACACTTTTTTTCCCCTAGGTGAATGGGTAGGGGTACGATGTACCCCATACTCATTCACATAGGGCGGAGGGCCGTGATCTGGGGGCCCCCTTATTAAAGGGGGCTCCCGGATTCTGATAAGCCCCCCGCCTGCAGACCCCGACAACCAATGGCCAGGGTTGTCGGGAAGAGGCCCTTGTCCTCATCAACATGGGGACAAGGTGCTTTGGGGTGGGGGGGCCGCAGGGTGCCCCCCTTCCCCAAAGCACCTACCCCCCCATGTTGAGGGCATGCGGCCTGATACGGTTCGGGAGGGTGGGGCGCTCGCTCATCCCCACCCCCTTTCCTGACCGGCCGGGCTGCCTGCTTGGATAAGGGTCTGGTATGGATTTTGGGGGGGACTCCCGCGCCATTTTTTTGGCGTAGAGGGTCCCCATACAATCCAGACCTAAGGGCCTGGCATGCTCTTGGAGGGGAATTCTTTCTCGTGCTCACTGCAATAGGGAAATGTGTTTTTCCTATTGCAGCGAGCGCGAGATATACAGTACCCTGTCGCCGAGAAGAGCTGATTAGCTCTGATTAGCCACAAGCAAAAACGCCTGTCCTGGGGGCGACTTGAAGTCGTGTTGTAAGTCGCTCAAAGTCACGTTGAAGTTACATTGAAGTCGCCTCCAAGTCGCCTTGCTAAGTCGCACTGTAAGTCGTGTTGCCCCAGTGTGAACCGACCCTAAGACACATACATATATAGAATAATGCATATCAAACCATTTATTAAACAGCAAGTAGTAATATTATAATTTAAAGCATAATCAATCTGTATCTATTAAAGTGTCAAAAAATGGGTTCAGAGTCAAAATACTAAACACAGGGCTGTCCACACTGGAACAGGTACATCAATCAAAAGCATTGGTAGAGTTTCCATCAATAAATATTTTAAAAAGTATTTTTTAGGAAAATCTTTCACAACCACACGAACCCTCAAGGATGCTTTTCATTTTTCTTCTAGGAAGGAGCTGGAGAAAATATACCTATATTAATGTTAGGTAATAAAACAGACATTGAAAAAGAAAGAGAGGTTCCCTGCGGTCTGGGAAAGCAACTTTCAAAGGTAGAGTGTTTATATTTCAACTATTTCAATCTAAAGAGCAGGAGATAGTGAAGCCATTCTGTAGACTAAGCCATTATTTATTTTTATTTAGTATTTGGTGCTCCCTGATAGCAGTTAATAGCTGGTTCAGCCAATGGGCCTTGACTATATATTTGCAATATTTTTTCCAATGGTACATACTTTTTGCAGCATTGCAAAATACATAAGGTGATCCTGACTCCTGGTTGGATGTTTAACTGTATCATCAGTAATTACTGATCTCTTGTGAAAGTGAATAGGCTGCATTGTCACTGATGTTACTGCTCTCTAATGACAAGATATGCTGCAAGTTCTGTGATTTCATTGGTCTCTGAATGGATGGGCTGAATTCTTAGTGAAGTCACTGGTCTCTAGCCAACTCTAAGTGATGTCACTAGTCTCTAGTGAAAGGATAGACTGCATTAATAAGCTAAGTACACAAGGACTGAATATCAGCAGGTGTCAGCAGGTTCAACAGGTACCAGGCAACATTTGATCAGTGTGTACAGCTGTCCTACTGACAGAAGAAGTCCAATGACCAACTTCTGTTGAAGGGACATGCTGGAAAACCAGCATCAGTGTGTTGTGGCAGGGGGACGGAACACAAAGGCACAGTGGGGGGGGGGGGGGGGTCAGCGCACTAACATTGTTTAGTTAGTATGGCAACTTCTCATTTTGTTTTCATTCAGCCCATAGAGTCAAATGAAAAAGAAACTTTTTATGCGTGTACCCAGCCTTGGTGATGTCACTGGCCTCAAGTCAATGGATAGGCTACATTATCAGTGATGTAACTGCCCTTTAGTTAATAGATAGGCTGCACTGTAAGTGATGTCACTGGTCTATAGTAAATGGATATATTGCATTCTCAGTGATGTCACATGTCCCTAACAAATGGGCAGGAAAATCTTTCAGTGATGTCACTGGCCTCTCGTCAATGGATAGTCTATATTGTTAGTGATGTCACTAGTCTCTAGTGAATTGATAGATTCCATTCTAAGGGATGTCACTGGTCTGTAATTAATGGATAGGTTGCATTCTCAATTATGTCACTGGTCCCTAGTTAATGGATAAGTTGCAATCTCAGTGATGTCACTTGTCTCTAATAAATGGATAGACTGTGTTCTCAGTGGCGTCACATGTCTCTAGCAAATGAACAGGGAAATTTATCAGTGATGTCAATGGCCTCTAGTGAATCAATGGCTGCATTCTCAGTGATGTCACTTGCATCTAGTCAATGGATAGCCTGAATTGCTAGTGATATCACTGATCTCTAGTGAATGGATAGGTGACATTCTGTCAGGATGTTTGAGTGATTAATTGAGTCAGCTATTTTAATCGTTTATTCGATCGATGTATAACAGTGCCTCAAATATAAAAAATATTTTATTAAACATAATTAAGCTGACCAATTAATTATTCCTGAGATTCATTGGGATAAGTTCACCTTTACAGAAAATATGTAAGGTGAATTTACACTGGACCCCCTTCCCATCCCCCCCGTTCCGCTGCACCAGAGTCCTGCGTTCCCCCGCTGTCAGGCACCAGGACGTCGCTTTACTGGTCTGGGGATTTGAAATCCTCCTCGTTTTTTCTCCTCCAGCGCTGACAGGATGGGCTAGGCGAATTCTAATTGGTCAGCGACGTCCAATGGGCCGGTGCTGACCAATTAGAATGCCTCCTATCCGTACACGCTGAGAGGTACAGATTTCAAATCCCTGGACAGGTAAAGCAGCAAACCGGTGGGGGATCGCGGGACTCAGGTATAGCGGGACCAGGGTGGAGGGGGGGGGGGGGGGGGTCCTGTGCAAGTTCAGCTTACAGATTTTCTGAACAGGTGAACTTACACTTCAAGCACAATAAAATTATGTGAGAGTATGGGCTATGAAACTAGAAAAAAAAATATTTAGATTTGTTTTACAATTAAGTCACCTAACAAACACAAATAACAGTAGAATTGATATTGTGACACGGACACTGAGATTATATTCAAAATGAATTCCTAAATTTACCCGCTACAACATAGGTACAGTATCTCACCCCTCACATTTTTGTAAATATTTTATTTTATCTTTTCATGTGATAACACTGAAGAAATTACACTTTGCTACAATGTAAAGTAATGAGTGTACAGCTTGTATAACAGTGTAAATTTGCTGTCCCCTCAAAATAACTCAACACACAGCCATTAATGTCTAAACTGCTGGCGAAAAAAGCGAGTACACCTCTACAAACAAGGCCTGGGGAATGCCCAGGAAAAAATTCCAAGCCTACTTACCACCAGCTCGCAGACAACCAAATTAACCTGTCTAATAGTATGCGTTAAAAACAGGGGTTTAGTCCGCAAGCATTTGCAAGCGCATGCGTAAGCCACAGAGCCTCGTCACGGCACGCTGATATCTGTGGTCCTAACACTTATCCATATATATATATAAATTGAAACATTGATGCACTCTTTATTATAATCTTTTCCAAAAGTGAACTCAACAATATCAATGGTCTTGTCTGATAAAATATCAAAAAGTTAAATTGATATCCATTAAGGCTGGGTTCACACTGTGTGCGGATGCGGCTTGCAGCAGGGGTCCAATGCTTCCCTGTTTCAGGTGCAAATCGAGTCTGAATTTTTGCCTGAATTTGGACCTGAAACGGAGGCAAAGACGTACAGGACCCTTTTCCAGTGTGGACCGCGGCCACCCAGGAAGTGTGTGAACAGGCTCCATTGAGAGCCGGTCACAGTCTCCTGTCATGCGAATTGAATGCCTTAATCTTCTCTAGCTTAATTTATTTTGTAGCCCATTCTCAGAATGTTTATTCAATAAACATCTCTTCTGTATCTTCTTGGCTTGTTAAGAGTTTTGTCCGCAAGTGGCACAATGGAGGAAACTACAAGTTGTCTCCTTTAGCTTAATAATTTAATATTTGTTGGTTTCTAAAGGCCTTTTAAACATAAACCAGTTTCAGTTTAATAAGATGTTCTTCACTCTGGATCCAGGTGTGTGAATAAAGCCTCGTACACACGGTTAGATTTTCAGAAGAGCGAACGTCTGTTTTTTGTTGCATGCTAGTCTCATGTCGAAAGTGAAGAGGTTACTCACAATACGAAAATGTTCGTACTACAGAATACAACATCAGAAGTGATGTAATGTGTTGAATAGTTTTGTATGTATTCTTTTGTTTGTGAGCATGCGTAGTCTTGCTCTTATGATTTTTCTCTTATGAAAACTGTAATAATGAAATGAAAATCGGACGTTGTTAACATCCGAGAAAAATTTTATAGTCTGCACATCCAGCTTTTGTCTGACGAATAAGCAAAGCCAGCTGTCGAAAGCACCGTACTAACGATCTGAAAATCGGCAGACAGCTCGTCGTACAAATTTTTTCATCCGATTTTCGTATTTTGTGTACGGGCCTTTAGAGAACCCCATTCCTCAGAGACCTTGCCACAATTTGGTCTGTAATCAGATTTGTATAACAATAATAACAAACGATTCAGTTTCTGTCTCTTTGGGATAGTTAAACGTTAATGGGAGAGTGTATCTTGGCCAATTGGAAATCTTTCATTTTGTCACAAACTCTGTTTCATGATTCCAAACCATAGACATCATTAACCCATAATTTTAATTCAGGCTCTGACAATTCCCAGCGATGGTCTCCAGTCAGTGAATAGATAGAATTCTTAATTATTGCACTGGTCTCTGGTGAATGGAAAGGCAGCATTCCCAGATGTTCAGTGCTTGAATTCCCAGTAAGAACACTTCATTCCTAATGACAAATAAAAATCCAATATAAATTCCACTAACAACCACAATATATGGGTAGAGTGCGCTCATCCTTTACATTCTCTAGTTAGATTACTGCAACATTGCAGATAACAAAGAGCTGTGGAAACAAGGAACCTTAGGGTTGGGTTCACATATGTCCGGCTGCGGTTTGTAGTCTGGATTCCGGTACATTTTTGTTCACTAGTTCAGGTGCGATTCAAGTGCAAATTTTTACTTGAATTTGTACCTTAACCGACCTAAAATCCCACAAGACCCTTTTTAGAAACAGACTGCGACCGCCCTGAACATATGTGAATCGGCTAAATTATTTATAAAGCAGTATTAACCCTTTGAGGACCAAGGGACGTATTTGTCCCATGTTTTTAATTGCCTGTATCATCTGATTAAGAACTTAAAATACTTTTTTTTTTTGGAGTCAAAATATTAGTAATTATCAACAAATGGATCTAGCATAATTCCTCCCCCAAAAATGACACAAGTGTGGAAATGGTTTTATTTATTGTTCAAATACATTCTTAAAGGGAAAAAATATAATTATTTTTATATTGATGACGGTACTCTTATGGTCCTCAAAGGGTTAAACCCAAAATGTAAACTGTAATATGTTGCAGCGTACCAGTCCTTCAAGTGTATCTAAATCCAAAACCAAAAATGTACTATATACTAGGTTACTAGTCACTGGTGTTGTGGCAGCATGTATCTTTTTTTCTTTTCTTTTTTTACCCCCTGGGCTGCTTTTCTTCAAACATGTCCATATCCCTTTCTGTCTATTAAATACGGTGCAGGGCAATTTGTAGTTTACAGAACAACTAGAACAGAACTAGGAAGGAAGATATTCTTCAATGTAGCTCACAGGAAGCTACAAAGTCATGCATTTTTGGCAAGATCAACAAGTAGTTTCTTTGCTGAAGTAGTTTATGTGCCTAAAATGTTCTAGGCTTGAAAAAAGAAAACAAATGGATTGTAAGCTGCAATATATTACAGTTTTTGTTCTTGGGTTTAGTTATCCTTTAAATTTGGTGGCTGCATTTGTTTTAATGTCATGTGGTGATCTGGCCTTAGGACAGGGCTCCAAATTTCAAGTCCTGAGTTACTAGCCAGGCCTTATTCGCCACCAGTGGCCCCACCCAACTCCTACCTTGCCCCGCCCCTAATTCCACCCCTAAACAAGCCCTCATAAATTATCGCATGAAATTACACTTAAATGTTTTATGCAGAATTAAGTGTCCACTATGCAGCCTACCCGTGTCCACCATACAGCCTACCCGTGTCCACCATACAGCCTACCCGTGTCCACCATACAGCCTACCCGTGTCCATCATACAGCCGACCCGTGTCCACCATACAGCCTACCCGTGTCCATCATACAGCCTAACCATGTCCACCATACAGCCTACCCGTGTCAACCATACAGCCTACGCGTGTTCATCATACAGCCTACCCGTGTCCACCATACAGCCTAACCGTGTTCATCATACAGCCGACCCGTGTCCACCATACAGTCGACCCGTGTCCACCATACAGCCTACCTGTGCTCATCATACAGCCTACCGGTGTCCACCATACAGCCTACCCATGTCCACCATACAGCCTACCCCGTGTCCACCATACAGCCTACACGTGTCCACTATACAGCCTACCCGTGTTTATCATACAGCCTACCCGTGTCCACCATACAGCCTACCTGTGTTCATCATACAGCCTACCCGTGTCCACCATACAGCCGACCCGTGTCCACCATACAGCCGACCCGTGTCCACCATACAGCCTACCCGTGTCCACCATACAGCCTACCCGTGTCCACCATACAGCCTACCCGTGTTCATCATACAGCCTACCGGTGTCCACCATACAGCCTACCCATGTCCACCATACAGCCTACCCGTGTCCACCATACAGCCTACCCATGTCCACCATACAGCCTACCCATGTCCACCATACAGCCTACCCATGTCCACCATACAGCCTACCCGTGTCCACCATACAGCCTACCCGTGTCCACCATACAGCCTACCCGTGTCCACCATACAGCCTACTCGTGTCCACCATACAGCCTACCCGTGTTCATCATACAGCCTACCCGTGTCCACCATACAGCCTACCCATGTTCATCATACAGCCTACCCGTGTCCACCATACAGCCTACCCTTGTCCACCATACAGCCTACCTGTGTTCACCATACAGCCTACCCGTGTTCACCATACAGCCTACCCGTGTTAACCATACAGCCTACCCGTGTCCACCATACAGCCTACCCGTGTCCACCATACAGCCTACCCGTGTCCACCATACAGCCTACCCGTGTTCACCATACAGCCTACCCGTGTCCACCATACAGCCTACCCGTGTCCATCATACAGCCTACCCGTGTCCACCATACAGCCTACCCGTGTCCATCATACAGCCTACCCGTGTCCACCATACAGCCTACCCGTGTCCACCATGCAGCCTACCCGTGTCCATCATGCAGCCTACCCGTGTCCATAATGCAGCCTACCCGTGTCCATCATGCAGCCTACCCGTGTCCATCATGCAGCCTACCCGTGTCCATAATGCAGCCTACCCGTGTCCACCATGCAGCCTACCCGTGTCCATCATGCAGCCTACCCGTGTCCATCATGCTGCCTACCCGTGTCCACCATATAGCCTTCCTGTGTCCATCATGCAGGGGAACAGAGGAGAGGAAAAGGATTGCCGGCCAGATGATTAGAGCGCCGAGGAACATCACTGGAACAGCTTTCATTTCAATTGCTGTGTTCCCGCCGCTCGGCATCACATACAGCCCTGTCCCTTGGCCGGGAAACTTTGATACACGTCACTCATCCCGGGATTGGACCGGTGATCTGTCATTCAAAGTCCCGGGACCAGGGGGCAGGGCTGCGTGTGACAGCGAGTGCGAGGAACACTCTGCTATTGATATGAAAGCCGCTTGTGATGTTCCTCGCGCTCTGATGATCCGGCCGCCTGCTCTCCTCTCTCTTCCCCTCCGCGAGCGCTGGGAGAAGGACTTCCATACAACCCACCTGCCAGCGGTGCTTGCTCCAAGGCAGCCATAGCTCGCCAACCCTCAAAATCCCCTCGCAAAATGCGAGCAGGCGAGTGGAATTTTTGAGGCCTGCCTTAGGATGTCTCCACTCTGGATGCATCATTTGACAGCAGCATTGTTAATCTTGGCAAAGAATAGTATTAGATGATTGGATCAGATTTAGATAAACTTGACTAACAAATTAAATCCTGAACTCCAGCCAACACTGTATAAGCAGTTATAGTTAAAAAAAAAATCCTTTTCGAATAAAGGTTTTGCTTAAATGAATAAAAGCTGATCATTGTAAGCACCCCTGTCAGTGTTAAATGGTTCGTCTCAACCATCTAATTGCCACATTTGCTGGACAGCTTGGTCTGTTAAAGGAAGTAACAGTTACTGGTAGGATCAACAGGTCAAAATAAAGGGGAAAAACCTAAAGAAAAGAAAACTGATGCATCCACCACACATTTAATAATTGGTAATCTTCAATACAATAAAAAAAAATATGTTTGATACTGCTCTAAAGTACAGCATCTCACAAAGTGAGTACACCCTTCACATTTTTGTAAATATTTTATTATATCTTTTCATGTGCATGTGACAACACTGAGGAAATGACACTTTACTACAATGTAGAAAAGTAGTAAGTAGTGAGTGTACAGCTTGTATAACAGTGTAAATTAGCTGTCCCCTCAAAATAACTCAACACACAGTCATTAAAGTCTAAACCGCTGGCAACAAAAGTGAGTACACCCCTAAGTGAAAATGTCCAAATTGGGCCGAATTAGCCATTTTTCCTCCTCGGTGTCATGTGACTCGTTAGTGTTAAAGGGTCTCAGATGTGAATGGGTAGCAGGTGTGTTAAATTTGGTGTTATCACTCTCACTCTCTCATACTGGTCACTGGAAGGTTAACATGGCACCTCATGGCAAAGAACTCTCTGAGGATCTGATAAAATTAATTGTTGCTCTACATAAAGATGTCCTAGGCTATAAGAAGATTGCCAAGACCCTGAAACTGAGCTGCAGCACGGTAGCCAAGACCATAAAGCGGTTTAACAGGACAGGTTCCACTCAGAACAGGCCTCACCATGGTCGACTAAAGAAGTTGAGTGCACGTGCTCAGCATCATATCCAGAGGTTGTCTTTAGGTAATAGACGTATGAGTGCTGTCAGCATTGCTGCAGAGGTTGAAGGGGGTGGGGAGTCAGCCTGTCAGTGCTCAGACCATACGCCGCACACTGCATCAAATTGGTCTGCATGGCTGTCGTCCCAGAAGGAAGCCTCTTCTAAAGGTGATGCACAAGAAAGCCCGCAAACAGTTTGCTAAAGACAAGCAGACTAAGGACGGATTACTGGAACCATATCCTGTGGTCTGATGAGACCAAGATAAAATTATTTGGTTCAGATGGTGTCGTGTGTGGTGGCAACCAGGTGAGGAGTACAAAGACAAGTGTGTCTTGCCTACAGTCAAGCATGGTGGTGGGAGTGTCATGGTCTGGGGCTGCATGAGTGCTGCTGGCACTGGGGACCTAAAGTTCATTGAAGGAACCATGAATGCCAACATGTACTGTGACATACTGGAGGAGAGCATGATCCCCTCCCTTCGGAGACTGGTCCTCAGGGCAGTATTCCAACATGACAACGACCCCAAACACACCTCCATGACAACCACTGCCTTGCTAAAGAAGCTGAAGGTAAAGGTGATGGACTGGCCAAGCATGTCTCCAAACCTAAACCCTATTGAGCATCTGTGGCGCAAACTCAAATGGATGGAGGAGTACAAGGTCTCTAACATCCACCAGCTCCGTGATGTCGTCATGGAGGAGTGGAAGAGGACTCCAGTGGCAACCTGTGAAGCTCTGGTGAACTCCATGCCCAAGAGGATTCAGGCAGTGCTGGAGATCAATGGTGGCCACACAAAATATTGACACTTTGGACCCAATTTGGAAATTTTCACTTAGGGATGTACTCACTTTTGTTGCCAGCGGTTTAGACATTAATGGCTGTGTGTTGAGTTATTTTGAGGGGACAGCAAATTTACACTGTTATACAAGCTGTACACTCACTACTTTACATTGTAGCAAAGTGTCATTTCTTCAGTGTTGTCACATGATAAGATATAATAAAATATTTACAAAAATGTGAGGGGTGTACTCACTTTTGTGAGATACTGTATGCCTAGTTTTAATATATAGTAAAGAAGCTGAGAAAACACACTTTTTTGTCTTATAAGCTTCTTACACAGCGATCTGTCAAGTACCTTCATAATCGGATGAACCTAGTATCTGGCTGCTTTGTCCAGCGGCTTTTAAGGAGCTGATATATATTTTAGTGTGAGCAACCTAGGGCAGTGATGGCGAACCTTGGCACCCTAGATGTTTCGGAACTACATTTCCCATGATGCTCGGCTACACTGCAGAGTGCATGAGCATCATGGGAAATGTAGTTCCAAAACATCTAGGGTGCCAAGGTTCGCCATCACTGACCTAGGGGCTTGGCTGGCCATAGATGGACTGGAGGACCTCTGCTATGAGGAGTGCCAAAACGTTTTCTCCCTGGGGAAGAGACACTTAGGCTGGGTTCACACTTCAATGTGGATTGGATGCAGGTTTCCTTGCATCCAATTCGCATGACAGGAGATTGTGAGCCGGTTCAAACATCTCCGAAGTGGCTGCAGAGTGAATCGCACAGGAGCCCTGTGCGTATTTGGCTCAGTTTTAGATCTAAATTAAGGCAAAAATTGATTGCTGATTTGTCCCTGAAACGGAGAACAGGGATGCACCGGACCCCTGCTGCGAGCCGCATCTGGGATAAGTGTGAACCCAGCCTTAAAGTGGAACTTAAAGTGGTAGTAAAGTGTTTTTTTTGGACTTGTACCTACAGGTAAGGCTTATCTGTAGGTACATTGAATATCTCCTAAACGTGTGGTGTTTAGGAGATATTTCCACTGGATGCAGCCGGTGACATCACCATGCGCATGCGCTCTGCATACCGTGCCGGACCTTAAGAACTTTGTGCCGCAGCCGATGGCTTCCACGCTAGATCACTTCAGATCATGTAAAACATGCCTATACTGTTTAAAATCCAATAACACACTGTCTTATCCTGCTCTGCACATAATCAGTTGCTCTCTTTTTTTGTTTTTTGCACTGTGCCAAAAATCAGAGCCACTATAGGCCGATCTGCTGACAGCCTAAATATTTACTGCTGCTCATGGGGCTCTGGGCTTCAGCAAAATGATAAAATGATGCTGGCGACAATTTACAGCACACTAATTTTGGTAGCATAAAAATAAAGTGGAATGTATTTTCCTTGCTAAAGATTAGTATTATTGATCAAGTTGTTATGGGTAAAGATCCGCTTTAACAAAGTTCTTTAGTTCTCTCCCTAAAAAAATAAAAATCAGCAGCTACAAATACTAAAACCTGTCCAGAGATCCAGCGCTGTCCTCACTAGGGCCAGTTAATTGGCGGTCTTTGGGTCCCTGGCGCAGCCATGTTTAATGTGGGAAGCTGGCTGTGACTCCTTGCGGCGAGAGTCGCACTGCGCTTTGCAAATAAACCCGCAGCCCCCTGGTACCTGTTATGTGTCTCAGAAGGCTGCAGGCAAAGATAGGGACGACGACACACTCCCCCCCCCCCCCAAAATAAAGTGTCCGAAAGTGGGAGGAGGTGAAAATGCAGAACTTTCCCTTTTAGGTGAAGTTCCGTTCTAAGAGGAGATTCGATTGCAATATATAAATATTTAAATGGAGATTCTAGCTTAGGGAGAAAACTCTTGAGTTTCAAGTCACTTAAAGAGGAAGTAAACCGTGATGTGTTTTACTTCCTCATTTTCTCTCTGCTGCAGCCTGCAAATGAAAAGCATAATGGGCTAGTATGCATCGCATACTAGCCCATTATGTGCCACTTACCTGCAAAAGAATTCAGCGATGTCCCCTGTGTGGGCTGCGTCCATCTTCTGGCCCTCTTCTTTCCGGGCCGCGGACTCTGGCTCTGTGATTTGCTGGAGGCGCGTGACGTCACTCCCGCATATGAGCACGGGAGCCGTGACTAACGGCATAAGCTAGGGAAGAAACGGCACTTAGTTTTGTTTCTTCCCCGTGCATGCGCCGTCGGAATTTCCGGCGGACTACAAGTGAAATATCTCCTAAACGGCGCACATTTAGGAGATATTTCCACTACCTATAGGTAAGCCTTATTCTAGGCTTACCTATAGGTAAAAGTCCAAAAAGTGGGTTTACAACCACTTTAAAAGGAACATACAGCTACTCTATGAAGTTGGATGAAGCGATATAATCTTAAACTGCATAAAGGTTTTTTATGTTATAGCGTTAAGGATGTGGAACTCCCTTCAACAGTTGGTGGTGTCGATAGTTTCAGATGGACGAGTTAGCAAACACAATATACAGGGATATGGTAGTGACATAAACACGCACACACGCTAACAAAGGTTGGACTTAATGGACCAGAACCCTAACAACTATGTATCTACTGTATGCCCCACAGGCCGATTTGATATGTTTTTGCATATTTAAATCTGTATCATGATAGTATTGTTAAGCATGTATACCTTTTAAAGTTAAACTCCAGGTATGGATTTTATTGCATAGTTACAGCTTGGGACAATTTAGGTATGTATGGTCCATACCTGTGGAAGTGGAGAATCACTGTAGTAGTAACTACTACAGTGATCGTTGCTGTGCAATCTCTACCTCTTCAAATCAGAGAATACTTTACATTCATTGAGAAAAATGCAAGGTATTCTTTGGATGTCAGCCGTGCCAAACAAGTGACCCCCTGGGTGTTCTTTGGATGTCAGCCGTGCCAAACAAGTGACCCCCTGGGTGTTCTTTAGATGTCAGCCGTGCCAAACAAGTGACCCCCTGAGTGTTCTTTAGATGTCAGCCGTGCCAAACAAGTGACCCCCTGGGTGTTCTTTAGATGTCAGCCGTGCCAAACAAGTGACCCCCTGTGGTTACAATGCAGCAGGGCAGCACCTTGGCATGGGACCTGGAAAACAGCGGCACCCACTGCAGTAGCCATTACTACAACAGTGATTCTCCGCTCCCACAGGAATGACATATGCATACTTATATTGGATGACATTTATTAAAAATAAATATTTGATATGGTCAGTTTCACTTTTTTGTATCTTATAGGACTGTAACTTGATTTTCTATGAATGCAGTGCCTCTAGTGGACATAATGCTAAAGAACCTGTTCTGCATTTAGCAAGGTGAGTCATTTACTGAGTATCAGCCCCTAGCAATATTACCAACGTGTTTCTACCTGTTTTCAACAGATGAGTGTGCAGTTTCTTTTCTGCTTGTACCAGACCAATAAATCAAATTGCTGTTTGTTTTTGTAGTTCTAGTTCATCTGTCTCCAAACTTTCTAAGCAAAGGGACAGTTTACTGTCCTTCAGGCTTTAGGGGGGGCCAGGCTATGGCCAATGGGAGTAGAAAATGCCCTGGCATCAGTGGTTTTAATGGGAGACAGAGGGTGTTATTTACGAAAGGCAAATCCACTTTGCACTACAAGTGCAATCTACAAGTGCAAAGTGCACTTGAAATTGCACTGAAAGTGCACTTGGAAGTGCAGTCGCTGTAGATCCAAGGGGTAGATCTGAAATGAGGGGAAGCTCTGCTGATTTTATCATCCAATCATGTGCAAGCTAAAATGCTGTTTTTTATTTTCCTTGCATGTCCCCCTCAGATCTACAGCGACTGCACTTCCAAGTGCACTTTCAGTGCAATTTCAAGTGCACTTTGCACTTGTAGTTTGCACTTGTAGTGCAAAGTTGGATTTGCCTTTAGTAAATAACCCCCATAGTGCTCTATTGTTTCTATTAACAGGAAGAATAGTGCCCCATTGATGGCGTCAGTAAGGGGAATGTTGCCCCATCATTAGTATCAGTGGGTGGAATAGTGCCCTAAGGGCCAGATAAAGGCATGCAAAGGGCCATATCCGGCCCCCCGGCCGCAATTTGGAGACCACTGTTCTAGTTAAAACTTTCCACTCAAACTGACACTAAAATGGTTTTAAAAAAGAAAACTCTATTCAAATATATATTGTTAACTGGAAAAGTACCCTCTATTACTCTCAGCCTCCTCCAAATCTCCAAATTCCCTTTTATTTTTGAATCCCTGTAAGAGGGTGGCTACATTCATTCTCTATGGCCCCCCTATGTAGGAACGTAGCCACACTCATTTGCTTGCTTCTGCGATAGACTATGGACTATGGGATGTGTAGTGTGCATACAGCAGTACACATGACTGCAACTTATGTGCAGTACTCGTTCCAAACAAAGGGAAGTGAGGGGGAAAAGAAGAGGTTAAGGAGCTTGCAGAGGACTTTACAAGGAGGAAGGAAAACACAGTAATGGATGAGTCTAGTATCTGGCTGGAATGTCAAGAGGCTGTCTGCATTCTGGACTGTGCACTGTGTCTGCTGACATCCGCTGCCCCATAGAGAACAATGGGTGGACCGATCGTGTCCGCCTGAAAAACGGTGGACCGTTCGCGTGAAAAGGGCCTTAGGTGTTAACGCGATCACATCCCTCAAACACCTAGGAATTCAGTTTTTACTTGATTTCAGCCTCTTGTAAATCCTTTGTAATGCAGCTCTCAGACTGGAAGAGGGTGAGACAGCACTTATGGCCAGCTAGGTTCCTGCAGTGTACATGTGCTGGTAAGGAAAACAATGACTGGAGAAGAAATCAAAGAGATGACCTAATCTGACAGTTGCTTCTCTTTTCCTGTCCAATCACAGACTGGGGGCAGTGGGGCCACCTGGCTGTGCTGTGTGGCAGGACTGTGCAAATGTCAGGGAAGGTTGGACAAAACTACAAATCCTTGGGCTGGTAAATTATTTCCTCTAAAGCCTGGTACACACAGTGAGATGACAAGAAAAGGCAGATCACCGCGCTATATCATAAATTAATTAGTGCATAAAGGCATACTGAAAAAACAAAAATTGAAAGCAGTCAAAAAGTGACAAATCAATGATCAAAAATCAACATAAGAGCAGCCGCTAAAAAGTGGGATACACACATAACATAATAAATACAAAAAAAGCAGCGCTGTGATAAAAGATTATATATGATATAACCAAAACAAAATATGTGAAAATATTAAGCCCAAATTTGAGATAGGCTCCAAGTTCATAAAGGTGCATAAACAAGGTGAACCGTCCTATCCAAATCGATCATAGACGGTGGATAAAAGGAAACGTAGATAGGTGGAAATCAATAAGTCCTTCACCGCACCACTGTGATATTGTTAAAATGCGCGCTTACCAAACGGCATGCTTGGAAGAGCTTGCGACCTTAACCCGGTCGGGGCCTTTCAGGGTGGAACCACCAAGGAGAAACACGCCACCTTAGCTTGGATTAAGCACGCTGTTCTTCCAATTATCACTCTATGTGGAGATGTGACCCCTGGCTAGGGATAAACCTCAAGAGAGGTATACCAAAGGAAGAAGGAAAGCAACATAGCGTAATCCTGCTTTCACTTTTTATTAAAAACAAAAGAAATGCACTTACATTCGGAAGGGTAAACAACAAACATATGAGCCGGCCGGCTAGGAAGCGAACACCCGTCCTGTAGACTGTAGGCGGTAGATGCAGCACGTCAGCACGTCAGCACGTGAAGTGCTGCATTGAATTTGCATTGTATTTTCAGATGAAAACTGTAGTGAATAGATGAAAATGGTACAATCTGGTATTGCACAAGAAAAATGTTCACGTTTGTCCAATTGGATATTATCGGATAAACTGTCACGATCGGTTCTCGAAAGCTGCGTACTAACGATCAGATTATCGTACGATCGCTTTGAAATTGGTATTTTCTGTACGATTGTCTGATCATGTATATCGGCCTTGAATGTATTTTAACTGTATATTTAGCTGCTTTACCCAAAGTTGTTTTACCAGTTTGTCATTTCTACTTTTTTTCACTTGTATTGTTAAGGATATTGAAAGAACAAGAAGACAAAGTGAAGGAAAAGACAGTGCGGCTGCTGGACTCTCCCAAGAAGAAAAGCTGCTGTTCCAGGCAGTAGCCAATGATATTTAATGTCTCATTTGATGTATACACTACTGTTCTATGACCAGATGTCTTTAGTTGTATATTTTTGTAGTATAATTCTACCAATCAACATAATATTTATTGTTAAATTGCTACAAACGTTTTTTTTTTTTCCTGATATGTAATTCAGGAAAATGTTCCTTATACTGCTATACAGAACACTGAAAGAGTAAAAATTCTAAGATTTATTTTTTTAAGTAAACCTGAGTAATTCAAACTGAACATACTGTATAATGAAAATTTTCCAAGTACAGATTATTTTCAGAAAAAACCCCACATTGAAATGATTAGTAGATCCAGAGATACGGTGAAAAATATATTGTGTGTCACCAGCAGGGGGCAGAAGGCTATGGCCAAGCACAATTCTAGCAAGTCTAGTGTTCCCCTGAGCCACCGAAGGAAAAAAGATGAGGTTAGGAAAGGCTGAAGGTCAGGGCTCACTGAAGGTCAGGGTTCACTGAAGGTCAGAGTTCACTGAAGGTCAGGGCTCACTGAAGGCCAGGGCTCACTGAAGGCCAGGGTTCACTGAAGGTCAGGGCTCACTGAAGGTCAGGGCTCACTGAAGGTCAGAGTTCACTGAAGGTCAGGGCTCACTGAAGGTCAGGGCTCACTGAAGGTCAGGGCTCACTGAAGGTCAGGGTTCACTGAAGGTCAGGGTTCACTGAAGGTCAGGGCTCACTGAAGGTCAGGGTTCAATGAAGGTCAGGGCTCACTGAAGGTCAGGGCTCACTGAAGGTCAGAGTTCACTGAAGGTCAGGGTTCACTGAAGGTCACGTCTGGCAGCAGACAAATGTAATCTAGAATCGATCATAAGATCAGGACAGCTGGCAGATGGAGGGTGCCAACCAAAATCGGTCATAACCGAAGGCCAGTTATAAAAGGATGAGACAAGGGCAGGCAGACTCAGATAGTAAGAGCAAGAAAAGTCATAATAAATCAGTGCATTTGAATATAAAAACGCAGCCAGCCAGTTAGGATACAGAAACCATCAACCGCTTTCAGCCCCTTCATAACCAGGCCATTTTTTTGTGATTCGGCACTGCATTGCTTTAACTCACTATTGCGCGGTCGGGCGACGTTGTACCCAAACAAAATTTATGTCCTTTTTTTTCCCCACAATTAGAGCTTTCTTTTGGTGGTATTTTTTTTTTTATTAAATTTTTTATTTATTTATTTCTGGAGACAGGTATACAAGTAGTCAGGCAACAAAATTGGTTATACAGCAATTTGCCACAGACATATGAAACAGCATAGCATTAAAATATTGTTGGATGTATTTTGAAAGGAATGTATGGATCCTCTTTAGTTGGATTTAGAGTACAATCAAGAAATTATATAAGAGGAGGCTTTCAAAATATAGGCTTGTGTATTCCAGGTGATATCCCCCATGTCTAGCATGTGTTTCTGTGGTAGAGTGATTCTTTTTGTGGCATTTGATCACCTCTGCGGTTTTATTTTTTGCGCTATCAGCAAAAAAAAAGAGCGACAATTTTGAAAAGAAAAACAATATTTTTGACTTTCTGCTATAAAACACATCCAATAAAAAATTTTAAAAATCTAATCCTCATCAATTTAGGCCAAAATGTATTCTGCTACATATTTTTGGTAAAAAAATAAATAAAAATCCCAATAAGCGTATATTGATTGGTTTGCGTAAAAGTTTGCGCATCTACAAACTATGGGATATTTTTATGACATTTTTATTTTTACTAGTAATGGCGGCAATCAGCGATTTTTAGTGGGACTGCAACATTGCAGCGGACAAATTGGTAACTAAGTGACACTTTTTGGGGACCAGTGACACCAATACAATGATCAGTGCTAAATAAATGCAGTTACTGTACCAATGACACTGGCAGGGAAGGAGTTAACATCAGGGGCGATCAAGGGGTTAAGCAGTGTCAGCCGGTGGCTTTTTGTTTGGGAGGGGCGACAAGCAACCACCCCCCCATGCGGCACCTCAACCCCCCCCCCCCACTGTCTGCCGGTCCACCGGCACATACCCCATCTAGGCGGAGGGCACATCAGGCAGCGGTGGAGATTGGGGCATCAGCGGGCACATCGAACAGCGGCAGGGATCGGGGCATCGGCGGACATCAGGCTGCAGCGGGCATCGGCTCCTGTGTCTCCTCCCCTCCTCCTAGGCATCCAATAGGATCACCTGTCCTTTCAGCTAATTGGGTGACGGGTATCCCGATTGACCGGGAGGAGGATCACTGTTGCAACAGTAAACATTCATTTGCTGTTGCACCACACCTGGGTGGACTCCAGATGCAATGCTCTGCGTCCCGAGCCCACCCTATTTTGAAGCCGACGCACGTGCCGGCCCCAGACCCCATGGAGGAAACAACGTACAGGTACGTTGTTTTTCGTGCAGCCAGACAGCCCTGCCACAGAAAATGTGCAGTGGGCGTTCTGGAAGCGGTTAATCAGGAACTGTTTAATTTTCAGCCCTGGTTCACACTGATGCAATGGGGGAAATGCACAAGATTTGCTGCATTTTCCCACATCGCACTGTTTAGCATTCACACTGCATCCATGCGATCTGCTGCGGCTGTCAATGTTAAATTAATAACATCCCGAAAGAGATTGTGAAATGCAGTGCAATTGCCAGAATGCAATTCAAGTGCAGAAAAAAAGGGCCTTGCACCATTTTGGTGCGGATGGGATGTGATTTGAGCCATACAAAATGTATGGCTTAAATCGCACTGTACAGATAACGCATGTGATGTGCACAAGAATGTGGTGCGATTCCTGGGCAAATTACATGAGGTGTTCCAAATGCACCAATGTGAACCAAGGCTCAATATAAGCAGTACTAATTGGGGTTAGGTGCGCAGCTGCAGTGTAACCATGCTACAGTGCTGAATATTGTCCAGCAGATGGCAGGGGTGAGCATCTAAACACAGCAGATTTGTGCATCTTGGGAGACTGCAAGAGATACACAGCTGCAGGTGGACAGTTACATACAGGCAGCTGAATGTATATATAAATGTCACACTTTCCTGTTAAACTCAATCATGGCCCTGCTCCTGCCCACTTCTGTGCCTTACTATAGTTCCTTAAACGTGATGGGGAGACAGGCTCATGTCAGACCTTTACAGGAACAGTCAACACTTTGTGTATTGCTTCAGCTGCCTGTATCTTTGGTTCCACTTATAATTCTGATGTGCGGTTTTAGCTAAAGATAATCTCTGTGTACATATTTTTCATTGTGTGCTCAGTTTGAATTGCCTAGGTTTGGGACAAGTTTACTTTAACAAAAATAGGCAAAAATAAAATTCTGCTTTCATGTGAAAGAACGTACATATTGTTGGTTTGATGTTTAGTCTTCTATGAAACCAAACACTTGCCTCTGTTTAGAGAGGAAGCAAACTTTTTTTTATTTTCTGTTGTGCCCCTGTCTTTTTAGATTATGTTGCCGCTAAAATGTTTTTGAATAAAGGAGTCTGAAATGGAAATTCAATATAGAGCCACGTAGCACCATAATAAATGCCCCTGGGCTCCATATCAAATGGGCCTCAGGGAAACTGCTGGGAAGGGAAACTAAGGCAGGCCATACATGGAGCGAATTTCTTTCCTGCAACCACAAGTTGCAGGAAAGAAATTTGCTTGATTCCCCCCAATCAACACAGACAGTGTGGATGCAGGAATCTTTCCTGCTGGGCCATTGTCTTCTCCCAGCAGTGGGGGGGGGGGGGGAGCCTTCCCCACCGGGAGAAGACAGTGATTGTTTCTAGCGCCTATAGAACCCGCTAGCGATAATCACAAGTAAAGCCTAGCATGCTGATTGTACCGAAGCTGATTGATCGATCATCTTGGTTTATTCAGCCTGCCCATACACGGTTGGAATCTCGGCTGATTCCTGCTGAACCAGCCAAGATTCCAACAGTGCATGGCCTGCCTAAATTGTTGGCATTCAGGTACAGGTTCTTATTGAGTGTACAAAGAGTCTTACTTCTGCTGTTAGAAGCATTGTAGAAAATGTTTACTCTTAGGAGAAAAATCATAGTAAATGCTAACTGGGTGTAGCTGGGAACCAAGGTAGAAATATTTTTTCCATTAGAACCGCCAAAAAAGCAAATATGTGGCTCAACCAACAAGCATCTACCCAAACTAAAAATCCATTTAAGTAGACTGGCACAGTAAATGTGACATAGCTGACCATCAGAGTTGCATGATGTAGGTCATTGGTCTTTACACCCACATTCAAATTGCTAACTTGCTATTCCATTGAGTTGAATCAGATGTCTTGCAATATTAGGCTGAAAATCAGCCTTTGGCATTAGTTTGACATCAGTTTGAGACTCTTATGCGATCCTTCAGAAATCATTGACAGCTGCATTTGACTTGCAGCTGACCTCTTTCTAACCTGCATTTTTGCTGCTTCAAACAGGTTCTTCATTCCCGTAGAGCTGTGTGAGAATGCTAAACCCCATCCAAGGTGACTGGCCATTAACACAGGACCTAAGACTCAGCAAAAGCCGCAATGTGTTAGCACACTTTGAAAGTTATCAATTTAAAATTAGGAATTGATTTTGAATAAGGCTGTCAGTGTAACTTTCACGTCTGACTATTGTGTTTACCTATGCCCAACATTATTATTTAGGAAAATCTTCCAAAGAGAGATTTGTTTCCTCTAGTAACTGGTCAATTTGCTTTCTTTCCACCATGCTGTATTGGCAAAAATGTATGAGAAAGTCTGATAGGTTGCTACAGGTACCAAGAACACCAAGATAAAATACGGCTCTTTCAGAGTTAAGGTTTGGGTGGGCCAAGGGATAGGTAGAAGAAGCAGCTGCCTTAGAAGCTTCAGCAGGAAGGGGGTGCAAAAAAGTGCAGGACCTGCAATCTATGCTGCTGAAGTAGCATATAGTTTATTGGGGAAAGGGACACTCTTTGGTCATTTTGCTTTAAGACCTAAAGATCTTCATCTTGGCACTGCCTATAAACATGACAGGAGTCACCCAATTTCATTATTTTAATGGAAGCCCCTGATGCTGTTTATATAATTTCTTTCCCTTTTATTCCTTTCATTGCCGAAGAGCAAAGTGATATCCTTGGTACTTTCTAAGTATTTATGGGTTTTAAATATTGGGGAGCATATGATTTACTTTTTCCCATCTGGCAACGCTGGTACCCTTTACTTTTAGGATGACGCTTTGTGATACTGTGCTCAGAGTATTCTTGCAGGTCTGGCCATATCTATGGCCAGCTTTAGTCAACAAGGCAAAAATGTGCAAACCAGCACATCAGAATTCATTTTTCATTGATCTGACTTTAGTAAACTGAAATCTAATTGGTTGCTACAGTTTACAGGGCTTTGCACACTGCCCATGTTGCACTCTTGTACCGATTAAGAATGATAGCCTTTTGACATTGCACATAAAAACGTTACTATTTGTAAAATTTGTTTTGCATCTGTGTATGTGTACGGATAGCATGCCCATTGCAAACAAACAGCTGTTTTCTATTAGTCTTTTAAAAGAGACTTCATGGAAAACTGGTAATTCACAAAGAGAAGTCAGCAGTTGGCTCTTGGGTTTCGTCTAAACCCCTGGTGCCCAACCTGCCACCTGAGGGCTGCATGCAGCCCTTTCGTATATGATGTGCAGTCCTCGGACCTCAGCAGTTTGCAGTGGAAACATTGATTAGAGTAATAACATTGATCTCTACTAGCCTCATGTTACATTTTCCCAGTTTCATATTGTCTTCTGTAGCATATCCCGTCAAAAATGTAGCACATCCACACTCTCTGACCCAGAGGCGTAACTAGAACCTTCAGGGCCCTGGTGCAGGAAACCATATAGGGCCCCCCTTACCCCCAGCCAGGGCCCCCCACAGTGGCAGAACGCTAGGGCCCAGTCAGAAGTGCAATTTTTGCGACCCTGGTAGTTTCACCACTGGTGTCAGTAGACTTTTTTTTTTTAAATTTTTATTATTTTTTTACCATTTTATTAAATTTATTTTACAATTTTATTTTTTATATTTATTTTAGGAGTGACGTTGTCAGACTTTGAGAAAATATCAGCATCTAAACAGACATTTAAGACAGAAAAAGAAGATTAAGGACACAGCCCTGAATCTCCATCTCTGCAGCTTCAGTAGCACGGGATAAATGGACAGGAATAGCTCTGCACAGATCTTCCTGTTCATTCACAAACTGAAGCATAGTGAACACAGTTTACTGTGCCTCTTTTATGAATAAGGAGTCCGTGATCGGTATGGATCACTGACTCTATTCAGTAAGACAATAAAGGGGCCAGTAAATGACACATTTACCTGCCCCTTCCCTGCTCTCCATCCTGACAGATCCCCTGCAGCAGCCGGCGGAAAAGGGGAGGAGGGAAATTGGCAGCACTGCGAGGGATGTGGGAGGGGGGTGTCAGGGGATTACACAGAGGCCCGGGGGCAGCAGGAGGTGGGTAGGAGGGGTGGCGGTGCAGCATGTAGAGAAACCTATCCCTTCCATTTTCCTGAAGGAGAAAAATAGAGGGGATCAGTTGCTTCTCCATGCCACCCACCACTCCTCCTATCCAGGTGTACAGGTCGCTATATGGGCCCCCTGGAGCATGGGGTCAGACCCAATTGTGATGCCTGTGGCCCCTGTATGGATGCCCCTGCTCTGCCCCCTATTTCCTCTAGTAGGTCTGCAGTTTATGACAGTCCTCTTAAGCTTTACATATATTGAACACTATGCGCAACCCTTTTGTTAATACCAGGGGCTGCATTTGAGGCCCCCTTTAGCTCATAAATTGACAACTGCTGATCTAATCAAAGTGCTGTCATTTCCAGACATAGTTACATGGTTAGTCAGGTTGAAAAAAGACACAAGTCCATCCAGTTCAACCATCACATACAGCACCACCTGCTGGTGAAATGTGGCAGTGCATGCTAAACAATTTTTCAATTTCTTTGTTGACCTTTTTTCCTTCATTTGTTAACAGTAAAAATAGCATTGGGGGTTCCAGCGTTCTTTAAAGAAGCTAAAAATGTACAACTCTTATGTTTTCAAGCTAAAAAACACAAAAAAGAACACAAAAAAGCAACACAAAAAAGAAAGAGGGCGCACCAACCTAGTGCATTACCACTGATAAACTTTAATGCAGCATAAAAACAGTAAAAATTATACTCAAAAACGAGCTAGTATAAATAGCTTTCAAAAGGGCGCAAAAGCGCTGTTTCTGTGGATCGACACCCCAGGACCTGTTGCCGAGAGGATAAGACCAGCGCAAATGGCTGATGGCTTATGCGTTTCGGGGGAGCACCCCTTTCTTCAGAGCCTAAGCGGGCAATGGTTTAACCGCTTAGGCTCTGAAGAAAGGGGTGCTCCCCCAAAATGCGTAAGCCATCAGCCATTTGGTCTTATCCTCTCGGCAACAGGTCCTGGGGTGTCGATCCACAGAAACAGCGCTTTTGCGCCCTTTTGAAAGCTATTTATACTAGCTCGTTTGCGAGTATAATTTTTACTGTTTTTATGCTGCATTAAAGTTTATCAGTGGTAATGCACTAGGTTGGTGCGCCCTCTTTCTTTTTTGTGTTTTTTAGCTTGAATACCCATTGTTCAAATGAGGGCTGCAAGACGCTAGGCATTACTTCTATAGGTGGCTGCACCACATATCCAGTTCATGGACACCTGAGCGCAGGAGAGGTCTTTTTTCTTGTGTTTTTTCTTGTGCAACTCTTATGTTTTACTGTCAAGAAAGGTCACAGGAAAACAGGGACATTCTAACTAGACTGAGAAAATAAGTTGAATCTGATTGTTTGTTATGGGCAACACATCTTTTCTACATATATACTTTTCTCACTGTTTGTTGTAAAATATTTGTTGCTGAGGCTAGATTTGGACAGACTACTGTCTTTAGATCTGAATGAATACAAGTTATTGGTCAAAAAGAATTAATAAGTTAATCATTTTAAATACTTTTGGATTGTCACTGTTGTCCTAGAAAGATGCTTATTTTTTGAAATGTTGATCAGCTTTTTTAAATGATATTGTATTATTTAATGTTAAATGTATAAATAAATGTATTCTGAATTTAATGAGAACGTGAATCATTCTTTTCAAAGATAAGTTTTTTTTTCAAATGATATTTTAGTCTCTTATATTGAAAACTCCACACCAGTAACAATATATTGCTCTGATCAAAGTGTGTTAAAAAAAAAAATATAAATATATTTTTCGTACTGTCACCAGTCAGTGTCCCTGATCATTTCCACACCCATTATATGATGACGCTGTACTGCACTAGTGACAGTATGTAAAAAAATAAAATAAAAATTAGTTTCTTCATTTTCATTTTCCAAAAACTTATGACAAAAAAATGCCATGCCTCTTACTAAATACCTTGGACTGTCTACTTTCCAAAAAGGGGGCGTTTTGTGGGATATCTGTACTGTCCTGACATTTTTAGGCCTCAAGAAATTAGATAGGACATCAGTACATCAGGATTGATCAATTTTCAGATATACTGTATACCAGGGATCCTCAAACTACGGCCCTCCAGCTGTTGCGGAACTACACATCCCATGAGCCATTGTAAAACTCTGACATTCACAGACATGACTAGGAATGATGGGAATTGTAGTTTCTGAACAACTGGAGGGCCATAGTTTGAAGACCCCTGCTGTATACCATAGTTTGTGGACTCTATAACTTACACCTACAGACTAAATAATATACACTGATTTATGTTACCGTATTTATCGGCATATAACATGCACTTTTTTCCCCTAAAAATCAGGGGAAAATCGTGGGTGCGTGTTATAGGCCGATCCCCGTCAATTTCTGTGTCATCGGAGCGATCGCGGCAATTGCCGCGGTCGCCGCCGACATACACAGCCGTGGGTAGATTCAAATATGGCGCCGAGACTGCAGGGAGCCAAGATACACATACCCGAGTGTTCTCGGCTTTTTTCGGCGCCGCCGTCACGCCCAGTCACGCCCCTGGACCTGTGTTACGTCCATCATAGGGCGGGACTGGGCGTGACTGTGAGCGGCGCCGAAAAAAGCCGAGAACACTCGGGTATGTGTATCTCGGCTCCCTGTAGTCTCTGCGCCATATTTGAATCTACACCGAGTGCACAAAGCTGCACTGACATGGCTGGACTGGGGCAAACCTGCACTAACAAAGCTGCACTGGGGCAAGGCTGCACCTGCACTGGGGAAAAGCTTCACTGACAAGGCTGCACCTGCACTGGGGCAAAGCTGCACTGACAAGGCTGCACTGACAAGACTGCACTGGGGCAAGGCTGCACTGACACTGAAAAGGTTGCAGATGGACAGATAAGGCTGCATTGATGGGCATTTTAATGTAAGTTTTTTTTCCTTAAACTTCCCTCCTAAAAGTTTTTTTTCCTTAAAGTTCCCTCCTAAACTTGGGGTGCGTGTTATACGCCGATAAATACGGTATTTTAAGAAATGCAGCAGAATAAATATGGGCCGAAATTCATGAAGAAAGATTATTTATTTCCAAAATTTATAACAGAAACAATGGAAAATTTGTGTTTTTTTTAAATGTTTTTTTTTTTTTTCAAATTGTTTATTTATAACAGGGACAAGACCCACACGGGCCGACATGTAACAGGGTACAACATTTATCAATAATACATCACACTTAGAGATCAAGAAAACAGTATCTATAGTAACATTTCAAACTGAATAACCCCTATAAGTAAAGTGTGGTGTCGAAGGCCATGTTTGTCCGATCCCATCATTTAATCTTTTCTTATAGAAGGTCCCCGTATTTATGGGGGACATAGGTCAGAAAGAGTAGCATGGGTAAAATTGGAAAAAGGTAAGAAGGAGATGGCGATAGACGAAGGGTTAAAAGAAGGAGGGGAAGAAAAAAGGGGGGGGGGAGGTGGGGGGGCGGTAGGGTCCCTCAAACATGGAGTGTCGGAGGGATTCACTTGTCATGCGTTTACAGTGGTCTGCATCTATGCTGATACAGATCAAGAGGAGGTGGGGTGTCCAGAGTACTGTATATTTACACAGCAGCGGCGGGTTCTCTCAGTGCTTGACCCTTTTCAAATTTATTTAGCAAAAAATAAAGAACCCAGTGGTGATTAAATATCCCCCAAAACAAAGCTCTATTTGTGTTTACAAAATAATAAAAATTTAGTTTGGGTACAGTGTTGCATGACCGCGCAATTGTCATTCAAAGTGTGACAGCGTAGAAAAGCAGAAAATTGGCCTGGGCAGGTAGAGGGTAAAAGTGCTTAGTATTGAAGTGGTTAAAACAGCCCCCATTTAAATACACCCATTCGCTACAACAATGTTTGCCAGGCAACGCAAACCTGTAATAGAAGAAAGGAAATACTTACATCTGCTGTGCGCACAGCCAAATACCACTCTAATATTGAGATCACATTTGCCAAAGCCCAAAGAGAACATTACACTTCCTGGAGAGTCAACCTCCTGGGAAGTGGAGCTTTTTGTTGGCCTTCTCGCCATTATAAGAAAGAGTAATGACGTTGAAGTAACCAGGTGGAAGCAGTGATAGCTTTCTATGCCTGCACAATAAAGTCCAGTAGAGTTTAGGTTATGTTGCCCCAAGAGTACAGGTACACCCCAATCAAGTCCATAGGAACTTACTGCACAGATGAGGGTAGCACAGGGATGTAAACAATGTGGGAGTGCCTCTATCATAGGCATCTAAGTGGGGGGGGGGGGGGGGGGATAGTTTAAGGGACTGGGCAAGGGGATGACTGGTTAGAGGCATTCATTTAAAGGGTAGTTTGTGTTTTAAATAATTCACTGTGGAAATATTAGACACACGGGGCGTGTACTGTTTTCAGTGAGTCAGCCAGCCCATAGACTTGCATTGTGATAAAGAGCTGTAAAGCACAACCATTCTAAATTTACCATTTAAACCTATACAAGGTTTAAAGCTGAGTTCCACCCAAAAATGCAACTTCCGCTGTTCGGACTCCTCCCCCCCTCCGTTGTCACATTTGGCATCTTTCAAGGGGGGGGGGGGGGGAGCAGAAATCCAGGTAATTTTCTCTCACTTCCGGGAATGTCCGGCAAATCCCCCCCCCCCCCACACTGTCTTCTGGGAGACGCACAGGTCCCAGAAGACAGCAGTGACTAATCAGACTCGCACATGCGCAGTAGGGAACCAGGAGTGAAGCCAGAAGTCTTCACTGCCTGGTTCCCTTACCAGGAATAGCAGCAGCAGCACCTGGGAGTCGATCCGTAGATCGGCTGGAGTGCCAGCATCGCGGGTTCCCTGGACAGGTAAGTGTCCTTATATTAAAGGTCAGCAGCTACAGTATTTGTAGCTGCTGACTCTTAATTTTTTAAGAGTCATAGAATGCATTAAGGTGAAAAACCTTAAGGCTGGGTTCACACTGGAGAATAGAGCGGCTCACAGCAGGAGTCCGGTGCGTCTCCATTCACCATTTCAGGTCAGGTTTCAGCCTGAATTTTGGGCTGAATTCTGACCTGAAATGGACCAAAAGATGCACAGGGCTCCTCTGCAATTCGTCTCGGAGGCGCTGCAGAGATTTGTGAACTGGCTTCATAGAGAGCCAGTTCCAATCTCCTGCTATGCGAATTGGATGCAGGGAAACCGCATCCAATTCGCAGTAATGAATGAAAGCTTTTTTGGCTTTACTTCTCCTATGGATCATAGGACTGCAGTTATTTCTGCACTCCTGTGACCCATTTCCAGCCAACAGTGGGCTAAAGTCTGTTGTTGTCACTGACCCGGTCCAGGCTCTGGATGGATTCCGACTTTACAGTCGGGATCCACCCAGAAGCCTGGACCAGCAGCTGGCTCAGCCTCTCAACAAGCCGCTCTTCACCCTTCACAGCCTGGAGCTCCAGTGAGCGCTGGAGGGGCACAGCAGAAAGCCAGTGACTGATAGTCACCACTCTCTGCAAAGAGCGGAGGGGAGAATTGAGCGATCAGCAGTGTTTGATTACTCAGTTTAGTAGAGGCAGCGGGGGACAAACGCAGCATTAGATCTATGCTGCATCCACCTAGGTGAGTATCATTTTTTTTTTTTTTGGAAACTCAAACTTCTCTTTTAAGAGCTCTGCAAACAGACTCAATAAAGTAGATAAAAAGAGTTTGGTAAACATATGAAAACTAAATGAGAGTGCCATCTGCTGGTTGCGTATGCAAACACAGAATATAGGTACACAATATTTCACATTTGTAGAGTTAAAGGGATACTAAAGGTTTGCTTTTTTAAAAAAAAACAAAAACAAACATATCATACTTACCTCCTCTGTGCAGTTGGTTTTGCACAGAGTGGCCCCGATCCTCCTCTTAAGTCCCTAAGCGGCGCTGCTGGCTCCTCCTCTTCTCGAGTACCTCATCGAAGAAGCTCTCCCCCTCGGGACACCCGTGCCCTGCTGCCACGTCCATTGACACAGACAGCAGGACTCGGCCCCGCATCATTGGATTTGATTGACAGCAGCGGGAGCCAATGGCTGCGCTGCTATCAATCATTCCAATCAGGACCCGAGGTGGAAAACCGCAAGGGTTTACAACCCCTTAAGTTGTAGACTGCGATGCTCCATAACGCTCATACCATATTACCATTCTCAGTGGCTTAGCTGCCATTAAAATTCAGGCATGAAATAGTTATATTAGTTGATGGATGAATCTTTTATTCAAGGTGAACATGAAGCTTGAGGGTCGCCCTTTGCACTTCAGTCTTAGAGCTAGAAAAGAAATCTATAAAACACAACACACTTGAAGATTAACAATGATGTAAACACTCTTGTTTTTTTTAGCTGTAGCATAAAGATTCTAAATTTTATAGTATATACCAATTTATTGCCAAAATACAAGCACTGGTACGTAAAATCAATATTTGCAAATTAAAAAAAAAATAAAAAACAAAAAATCACATTTACTGTATATAAGTATTCACAGCCTTTGTGCAATACTTTGTTGAAGCACCTTTGGCACCAATTACAGCTTCAAGTCTTTTTAAGTATGACGCTACAAGCTTGTCACACCTATTTTTGGCCAGTTTCTCCCATTCTTCTTTGCAGGACCTCTTGAGCTCCATCAGGTTGATATTCAATCAGGTTCAAGTCTGGGCTCAGGCTGAACCACTCAAGTGCATTCCCTGTTGTCTCGTAGTCACTTCTTTTTTATCTTGGCTGTGTGCTTAGGTTCGTTGACCTTTTTGAAAATGAACCTTCACCCTAGTCTGAGGCCCAGAGTGCTTTGGAGCAAGTTTTCATCAGGGATGTCTTCGTCTATCGCTGCATTCATCTTTCCCTCGATCCTGACTAGTCTCCCAGTTTCTGCGGCTGAAAAACATCCCCACAGCATGATGCTGCCACCACCATGCTTCACAGTAGGAATGGTATTGGCCAGGTGATGAGCAGTACCTGGTTTCCTCCCGATATGCCGCTTGCCATTCAGGCCAAAGAGTTCAATCTTTTGTTTCATCAGACCAGAGATGTTTTGTTTCTCATGGTCTGAGAGTCCTTCAGGTGCCTTTTAGCAAACTCCAGGCAGGCTGCCATGTGCCTTTTACTGAGGAGTGGCTTCCATCTGGCCACTCTACCATACAGGCCTGATTGGTGGAGTGCTGCAGAGATGGTTGTTCTACTGGAAGGTTCTCTTCTCTCCACAGAGAAACGCTGGCTGTCAGAGTGACCATCGGGTTCTTGGTCACCTCCCTGACTTAGGCCCTTCTCCTCCAATTGCTCAGTTTAGCTGGTCGGCCTGCTTTGGGAAGAGTCCTGGTGGTTCCAAACTTCTTCTATTTACGGATGATGGAGGCCACTGTGCTCATTGGGACCTTCAATGCTGCAGAAATTTTTCTGTACCCTTTCCCAGATCTGTGCCTCAATACAATCCTATCTCCTGGCTTGGTTTGTGCTCTGACATGCACTGTTAACTGTGGGATCTTATATAGACAGGTGTGCCCCTTTCCAAATCATGTCCAATCAACTGAATTTACCACAGGTGGACTCCTTTTAAGTTGTAGAAACATCTCAAGGATGATCAGTGGAAACAGGATGCACCTGAGCTCAATTTTGAGTGTCGTGGCAAAGACTGTGGGTATTTATGTAAATGTGATTTTTTTAGTTTTATTTTTAATAAATTTGCAAATATTTCAAAAAAATTATTTCATGCTGTCATTATGGGGTATTGAAAATAATGAATTTAATCCATTTTGGAATACGTCAAATTGACATTTTATTCAATTTGTTTCATCCCTTATTCATTGCCAGAAGTTAGTCATCGCCGTGAAGCTTCTAAAGAGCCCAGTGGCTTCAAGTATGGCAGGTAGAGGGTTAGTGGAACGTTTTGTAGTCGTGAGATATAGAGGCTTTACACAGCTGGCTTTTGAAATCCAGTTCTACTGTGGAATCCAGATCATTCTGAAATGAATGGCAATTATGTTAGGCTAGCAGGATCCATGAGCCCTTAACCACCTGCCGACTGGCGGCAGGTTGTCACGTTCCCGCAAATCGCTGTAGGTGTACGTCAGCTCTTTTAACCACTTGACCACTGGGCACTTAAACCCCCTTCCTAACCAGACCAATTTTCAGCTTTCAGCGCTCTCACACTTTGAATGACAATTACTCAGTCATGCAACACTGTACCCATATGAAATTTTTGTCCTTTTTTTCACACAAAATAAAGCTTTCTTTTGGTGGTATTTAATCACTGCTGGGTTTTTTTTTATTTTTTAAGCTATAAATCAAATAATTATGTAAAAAAAAAAAAATTCTTTGTTTCTGTTAAAATGTAGCAAATTATAAGTTGGAAAGCGTTTAAAAAGACGTGGAGATACGTCGAAGTACTAACTCAATAGTAGAACGGGGGATAAATGGTTAAATGGGTGAAAATAAAAGTCAACTTGTCTGTTCCCTGAGCATGAGGTAGGGCGTGGGTGGGCGGGGAGGGGTCAGAACTACGAAAAATGCCATGTTAAATTAAAGACGCCAGTAAATATGTGTTTTATATTATTGTACTATGACATTTTTTATAAAATAAAATAAAAGAATAAAAAAAAAATAGCAAATTATAATTTTTCTTCATAAATTTTGGCCAAAATTTATACTGCTACATATCTTTGGTAAAATTAATCAAAATTGGTGTATATTATTTGATTGGTGAGAAAGTTATAGAGTCCACAAGCTATGGTGCCAATCTCTGAAAATTACTGACGGCCTATCTCATTTTTTGAGACCCTAACGAGCCAGGAAAGTACAAATACCCCCCAAATGACCCCTTTTTGGAAATTAGACATTCCAAGGTATTTAGAAAGAGGCACGGTGAGGTTTTTGAAGTTGTAATTTTTTCCCCACAATTCTTTGCAAAATCAAGTTATTTTTTTTTTTGTTCACAAAATTGTCATATTATCAGTTTATTTCTCACACACAGCATATGCATACCACAAATTACACCCCAAAATACATTCTGCTACTCCTCCTTAGTATGGCAATACCACATGTGTGAGACTTTTACACAGCGTGGCCACATACAGAGGCTTGCTGCTGCAGAGAGCAAGCATTCTAGGGGCATAAATTTCAAGTCTACACTTTGAGGCATTGTAGTAGCATGGATGCGAACTGATGTGGCATGGATGAGCCGTGGATGGCTGGGTATGGATGGAATGGCTGAGTATGGCTGGGTGGGTATGGCTGAGTGTGGGTGGGATGACTGGGTATGGCTGAGTATAGCTGGGTATGGCTGAGTATGGACGGATGAGTATTGCAGAGTATGGATGGATGGATGAATATTGCAGAGTATGGATGGACGGATGAGTATTGCAGAGTATGGATGGACGGATGAGTATTGCAGATTATGGATGGACGGAAGAGTATTGCAGAGTATAGATGGATGTATGAGTATTGCATAGTAAGGATGGACGGAGGAGTACTGCAGAGTATGGATAGATGGATGAGTATTGCAGAGTATATTGGCAGAGTATTGCAGAGTATGGATGTGGCTGGAATGGACACTGAGCAGCGCTGTGGGCACTACACATCCAGCCCACAGCTCTGCTGCAAACGATCTCTCCCCCTCTCCGCTCACACTGTACCGATCAGTACAGAGAGGGGAGCGAGGAACTGGACGTCACGCCGGCTTGTTGTTGTGATCGCTCTGTCATTTGACAGAGCGATCACTAGGTAAACGGCTGCTATCAGCGGCCATTTACTGTGATGCGCCAGGTCTTCCGGACCCAGCGGTCATGGATATTTCCGGGTGCGCGCTCCATGGACGCCCTCCCAGAATAAGCCAACCGCGCTGTAGCCGTCTTTCGGCTATGGCCCGGTCGGCATGTGGTTAAGGAGACGTAGCAGGCACGCGCATCTGCTGTACGGCAAGGGACCCGATGCGCGTGGCCGAAGGGCGCGACGTCCGCCGGCCACCCGTGATCGCGGGAACGAGAACCAGAATGGGGATCTGTCAATGCAAACAGACAGATCCCCGTTCTGACAGGGGAGTTAGAGAGAGAGAGCTGCTATTCCTAGAGATTAAGAACAGCGATCTCTCTCCTCCTCCAGTCAGCCCAGCTCCCATACAGTTAGAAATACATTTAACCCCTTGATCGCCCCCTAGTGTTAACCCCTTCCTGCCAGTGACATTTATACAGTAATCTGTGGCTATTTTTAGCTCTGATCACTGTATAAATGCCAATGGTCCCAAAAAAGTGTCAAAGGTGTTGGATCTGTCCGCTGCAAGTCCCGCTAAAAATCGCACATCACCGCCATTGCGATTTTTTTACCAAAAATATGTAGACGAATACATATTGGCTAGGGGTTGGCTAGGGATATTGGCCGAAAATTGTGTTTTCGGCACATTGCCAAAAGAAAAAAATTGCTGAAATTGCGCACTGACGGGTGACGTCACTCGCTGTGTGGACGGCGTGCACGTTTCTCATGGTTAAGACACTGGACTCGTGAGCATGTTCCCTGTGGTTGAGACGTTGGAGTTGGGAGCACTTTCCTCTTGGACGTTCCTCGTGGTTGAGACACAGTTGGGACTCGGGAGACGGGAGCATACAGGGCTGCATTGGAGAGTGGGCACCATCCTTCCTGGTTGGCTACTATTACTACTATTCGCCGGTGAGCATTGCCGCTTTCCTCTTAAACTGACAGTCCAACTAGTACTATAAATACAAAACATTGATTGCATGCTATTTAGAAAGAGATATTCAATTGTATGTAGTATTTAGTTAGTTCTACTGCTACTAAACTAATAATAATAAACTACCCCAGCAGAAGTCTTTGAGGACGAAACGCGTCGGGTTTCTGTGGATTTTACCCTCACCATCACCTACTGCGCAAATTTTTAATCTTGGGACTCTTTACAATATTTTGAGCCTAGTTTTTACCGCCCAACTTTTTTTTGTATCTTATTGCAAATAGCTTATTTTAATAAACGTCGCCACGTTTAAGAAAGATTTACACTATGTGGAAGTTTTTCTCTTTTTTTTCTTGTCTCACCTACAAAAATGGTGCTGGCTGCTGAGAAATAGGTTGCCTTTATCTGAAGATTTTGGTTGACCCCGGCTTCCAGCTGCGCCCTGCCAAGGACGCACCATTAGATGACATCTGGGAAAATTTATCGAGCCAGAGGCGTGCCTTCCGGTGACACCAGGGAAATCCTATCCAGGAACGACATACGGCTTTACAGCCCCACACCGCTTGACGGTACAAAGCTTGTTTGACTCACCGCCAAGGGCCTGTGAGTCCACCTGATCGGGTAAGGGCACTATATACCTGTTCCTTTTGGGCCAAAGTCACCACTCTAAGGGAAGAACCTACCTCTGAACAGAGATACGTCCAACAGTCCCTGTTTACCACAGCCTATTGAACTTTTTATACCTAGATTGACATCTAGTAATCCCATATCTAAGATGGTGGACTTTAAACATGTTTTCATCTATGTACTTACCACTTTGATGGACTTTTGATTATATATTTACTTATTTTAGCCCCCCTCTCCTTTGTGAGGCATAGTACTTGGTATACATTACTGTATTAGCTTTAATAATACTTTTTCCTTTAGCTTCCTCCTTCTGTTTGATTAGAACCTGGAGTTGAACCTCCAGGTACCAATCTGATAGGTGTTCCCTATCTGTCAGGATACGGAACATCTACCTTCTATTACCTTCACTTACTTAGCATACAGATACAGACATATCTTTGCACGTATTTCTTATTAATGTTGAACTCACCTATGGGGAAGTACGGGTGGGGAAGGTGATATCTCCCTCACTCCAACTCCTCCCCTTCTTCCTTTCTTCTTTTTTATACACACCTGATAAGGTTAACACTACCTCTTACGAGGCATCAACACTAGCGCCACACTTTATATATGTTATTTTCTCACATTTACACGGGTCAAGTTGTTGTGTTGGCTGCTTTATTTTCTGAGAGTTGGCGCAAATTTTCTCTGTATATACTAAACTAATGGGCCAGGTAATGCATGTTTGAACTGCTATTTAGAAAGAAAGAGATAGCATTTCAGTATGTTATACTACACTGACAAGCGCATGAATTTTTTAAACATGACAAGACTCAGGGCTCGATGACTCATCCTGACAGCTCCTCTGGTGCCTCCCCCGTTTCTGGGACATTGGAGAATGTTCTTAGGCAGGGGTCTCAAACTGGTGGCCCTCCAGCTATTGTGGAAATACAAGTCCCATCATGCCTTTGTCAGCCTTGCAATGCTTCATGGGACTTGTAGTTCTGCAACAGCTGTAGGGCCGCCAGTTTGAGACCCCTGTTCTAGAGCTAGTAGGTGGAGGTTAGGAGGGACTGTCTTCAATATTTATGGAGCCTCATCCAATCCCCAGGAGCTCTGCTGGAAGAGGGGTGAGACCACTCCAGAAATAGACAAGGGTCATTGCAGCAGGGCAGTCAGGTGGAAAATGGAGATACAGTGCTGAGGAGGCTGTTGGTGGCCCTGAGGGGTGCTCCCTAGTCCGGGGGGGGGGGATGGGTGTCCTACCTTGGGCTCAGGTGCTGAAAGGATCTTGCCACACCTTTCCTAGAAGCACGGCAGTGAGAGAGGACAGTGTTAGTAGATCAGCACTGCAGGGGACATACAAAGGGGTGACTGCCACATGTAGCCAGTTCTCCCTGAAGACAGCGGTGTGCTTATATCTTTATCCTTTCCCCAGGAGATCTCCTGAGAGTCAGCCAGGTGGGCTGAAGAGTTGGTCTGGAGAACTGGTGTGGAGAAGTTAGCCTGGAAGGATGGTGAAAGGGGCAGATGCAGTCATGTGGGTTGGCAGTGCCTGAAAGGTGGTGTTGGGATCAGTAGCCACAGGAGGAGATATGCAAGCTGTTTAACCACTTAACAACCGGCCCATAGCCGAATGATGGCTACAGGGCGGTTTCTTAACTCTGGGAGGGCGTCCAGGGACGTCCTCCCAGAATTCCCCTCTCGCGCGCCCCCTGGGGCGCGCATCCGAACACAACTGTGACCGCCGGGTCTTCTGGACCGTTTACCATGTGATCGCTCCGTCAAATGACGGAGCGATCACATGTAAACAAACCGGCGTCATCTCATGACGCCGGTTCCACTCCTCCCCTCTCTGTACCGATCGGTACACTGTGAGCGGAGAGGGGGATGGATGGATGGCAGCAGCGCTGTGGGCTGCATGTGTAGTGCCCACAGCGCTGCTCAGTGACATCCAGCCATCTATGCTCAGCCATCCCTAATGCCCTGCAATACTCTGCAATACCCCGCAATACTCTGCAATACCCAACAACACTGTGCAATACTCTGCAATATCCTGAAATAATCTGCAATACTCCGCAATACTCTGCAATACCCCACAACACTGTGCAATACTCTGCAATACCCTGAAATACTCTGCAATACCACACAATACTGTGCAATACTCTGCAATACCCCACAACACTGTGCAATACTCTGCAATACCCCACAACACTGTGCAATACTCTGCAATACCCCACAACACTGTGCAATACTCTGCAATACCCCACAACACTGTGCAATACTCTGCAATACCCTGAAATACTCTGCAATACCCCGCAATACTCTGCAATACCCCACAATACTGTGCAATACCCCACAACACTGTGCAATACTCTGCAATACCCTGAAATACCCTGTAATACTCTGCAATACCCCGCAATACTCTGCAATACCCTGCCATACCCAGCCATACTCTGCAATACTCTGCAATACTCGGTGATACCCAGCCATACTCGGCGATACCCTGCAATACCATGCCATACTCAGCCATACCCAGCCATGCTCAGCCATACTCGGTGATACTCTGCAATACCCCGCAATACTCTGCAATACCCTGCCATACCCAGCCATACTCTGCAATACTCGGTGATACCCAGCCATACTCGGCGATACCCTGCAATACCATGCCATACTCAGCCATACCCAGCCATGCTCAGCCATACTCGGTGATACCCTGCCATACTCTGCAATACCCCGCCATACTCTGCAATACCCCGCCATACCCTGCAATACTTGGTGATACCCAGCCATACTCTGCCATACCCAGCCATGCTCGGCCATACCCAGCCATGCTCAGCCATACCCAGCCATGCTCAGCCATACTCGGCTGTACTCGGCCTCTGTATGTGGCCAGGCTGTGGAAGTCTCACACATGTGGTATCGCCGTACTCAGGAGGAGTAGGAGAATCTATTTTGGGGTGTCATTTTGGTATGTACATGCTATGTGTTAGAAATATTGTATAAATATTGTATAAATGGACAACTACATATGAAAACGGTGTTCAAGTCCACACATGTGAGGTAGAGCAAGAGCAATGATTTTGGCCCTAGACCTCCTCTGTAACTCAAAACATGTAACCAGTAAAAAATTTTAAAGCGTCGCCTATGGGGATTTTTAAGTAGCGAAGTTTGGCGCCATTCCACAAGCACGTGCAATTTTGAAAGGTGACATGTTGGGTATCTATTTACTCGGCGTAACTTCATCTTTCACATTATGCAAAAACATTGTACTAACTTTACTGTTTTTTTTTTTTTTAAAGCACAAAACTGTTTTTTTTCCCAAAAAAACGCGTTCGAAAAATTGCTGCGCAAATACCGTGCGAGATAAAAAGTTGCAATGACCGCCACTGTATTCTCTAGGGTCTTTGCTAAAAAAAAAATATATATATATATATATATATATATATATATATATATATATATATATATATATATATATATATATGTTTTGGGGTTCTATGTAATTTTCTAGCAAATAAATGATTACTTTTACATGTAGGAGAGAAATGTCCGAATTGGCCTGGGCACTCCAGAACACCTGAAGGTGCTCCGTGCATGTTGGGCCTCTGTATGTGGCCACGCTGTGTAAAAGTCTCATACATGTGATATCGCCATACTCAGGAGTAATAGCAGAATGTGTTTTGGGGTGTAATTTGTGGTATGCATATGCTGTGTGTGAGAAATAACCTGCTAATATGACAATTTTGTGAAAAAAAACGAAAAAAACCCCAAAAACTTGATTTTGCAAAGAATTGTGGGAAAAAATGACAACTTCAAAAAACTCACCATGCATCTTTCTAAATACCTTGGAATGTCTTCTTTCCAAAAAGGGGTCATTTAGGGGGTATTTGTACTTTTCTGAAATGGGACAGGAAACAGACACTCCCAGTTCCAGAATTCTCAGAAAGAATCTGCTCAGTCAACTACTTTCTGCAAGGAATGATGGGACACATAGAGATCATCACCTCATGTCTGTCACTTCCTGTGCAGAATATTTAGTGACACTGCTGGAAGGAAATTCAATGATCAGAATCTAGCTATTGATAACCAATTTATGTGATTTAGAGTTGCTGTTCCCACCACCAAAGTCTACTGAGAGAGTGCCTGGTAAGAAAAGATATCACACATTGACATTCCAATCATAGTCTGATCCAGGAGAACCCTGCAGACCAGGGGCGGACTGACAACTCATGGGGCCCCCGGGCAATAGGAGAAGATTATGGGGCCCCCGGGCAATAGAAGATTATGGGGCCCCCGGGCAATAGAAGATTATGGGGCCCCCAGGCAATAGATTATGGGGCCACACAGTATACACACACACACACACATACAGTATACACACACAGACACACAATATACACACACAGAATACACATACACATTTTTACATACTGTCCCTGGTTTTATTGAGGCTGGCAACCCTGATGGGGCCCCTTAGTGGCTTGGGGCCCTCGGGCAGTGTCCGAGTGCCCGAATGGTCAGTCCGCCCCTGCTGCAGACTCATCTATTATCTACTGAAATACATAGGCCTACAGGACCATCAGTCAGGAGTATCTCACATCCTCAGGGCCAAGAGACACGATTGACCTCTGCCCAGAGGAGCACTCAGCACAGATAACCATGGGGTGCAACCCAATGTGTGTAGACGGAAAAAAAAAAAAAAACATGTAGGGCTTCAGGGCCAGATACACCCAAGTAGGGCCAAAACTATCTTTTTTTTTTTAATCATGCAATTTTTATTCAAAAAATATTTTTTTTATACATCTTTCACATTTAACATACATAATTTATTTATACAATACGGTTCATTTTTCCCTGTCTGTCTAAATAATATCCTATTTCTATTTATCCACAATATCATTCTATACTTAAAAAGAGAGAAAGAGAGAGAATTGAGTGAAAATAGTCATTTCCAGTTGGCTCTACATTGATGACCTGTGGGGGGGGGGGGGGGGGGGGGTGTTTATAGCCTTGCCTATGGAAAATGTAGGGTACCAAATTGTAATTGTTTCACAAGAGCATGCAACTTTAGGGTTTGACATGTTGGGTATTTATTTATATCTTTCTAAAGATTGTGTAATTTTTTACTGAAAATTTGCCCTTGATAAACTATTATATAAAGTTAATACTGTGTAATATAAAAAATTGAAACTACCACAATTTTATTCTCCAAGATCTCTGCTCTCACAAAATAGATGTCGTTTGGAGGTTCTATGTAGTCCTCAGGCCTAAAATGTTTTTTTTAAACCTGTGCAAAAAAAGGGCTCTGGCAGTGAAAGGGTTAAAAGCTATCTCTGTGTATTGTTCAATGATGTACTCATGCTGATGTGTATTCCACCAATCCCGACACATGGAGCCATATCCTATCTCCAGGCCACAGTGTCATCATTTCCTGTCCAGGGGTCCGGCTGTATCTGCCTGATCATTATTTGCCCAGGGACCAGTCTCCCCACACTGACTGTAAGGTGAAGAGAAGAGGAGCGTTCCACCAACCGCAGGGAGCGATGTGACAACATTACCGCTTCACACACGTATGGGGAGTGGGCACAGCCTGGAGGTATTTCACCATATTTGTATCAGAGTACATAGGTTGTATATTATGGGACTTATTGCCTTATGTAGGTTGTATACTATATGATATAATTTAGTATATAGGTTGTATTATTCAGGGTATATTATGATCTATAGATACAGTATATTACCATGTACAATACTATGTGATGTGGGGCTTTCACCTCTCCGACTCGGCTGATCATAAAAACATGTTTGTTGTAAAAAATGGGGTTAAAACAGGTGGGGAGAAAGCATTGCATCACTTCCTCACCGCCCTGTCAGTAGCCTCTGGTGCGCAATCCTAACGCGGATCAGACTTCAGAGGCAAGGGAGATTTAGATGCATGACTAAGGGCTCTCTCACACCATCTGCAGAGACCTGTAGGACTCTGCAGGACACACAAAAACAAATGTTTTCTATGTGTCTTGTTCACATCAAAACGCAGGTGTGATTATTCAGCGTGTCTGCATTTTTCCTCACAGCTCGACACTGGAACACAGACAAAATGGACAGCCCCACTCTGCATGACCCGTGTGACAGAAAATGGGAGGAACAGCGGAGCGGTGGTCTGTGTCTATACTCCAACCTACTTTCCCACAAATCTGATCTTGGCTGGGATAACACTTCCAGGTATGTCTAGTGCAAGGGGGAATGTTGTTGGGCACTGATGGTGTAGGACAGAATGGTGGCAAAGATGAGGAGCAAAGAATGGCAGAACAGATGGTGGCACAGATGAGGAAGAACGAACTGATTTAAACTCTGTCTCTGCAAGTGAAATCTGCATGGTTTTTCCATTAGTTTTTATGTATGTATGGTTTGAACGAGGCCTTATGAGATGTATAGTATATAAGATGTATTGTATACTAGGGGTATGCATTGTATTATACAGATATTATGGAATATCTCACCTCCAAGACATCCTACAGGCACTCCAGCAAAGCCAAGTTGTTGGTCCAGATGCTCTTTGGGCACAGGTAGCTGATGCCCTCCCAGCAGGCCTCCCCCTCAATCAGGCAGAGGCGGGGCAGTCTGCGGGCTGGAGATGTGTGGGCAGCAGAAGTGGCATTATGGGGGTCCCCCACTTGGGCCCCCCCAGAAGAGCAGTCAGTCCCGCCAGCAGGCAACACAGGAGCCGTACATGTCCTCTAGCTGCCATCTTGGAGAGAAGCAGTCATGGTGGGCCTGGGGAAAACTGGAGCGTGCGCATCACCACACCGACCCGGCTAAATCATCACAGCTGCCGGCCACTGCCCTCATCCACCATTACGGTATGTCTTGGTTCACCTCAGAGAGACTCCATACAATATCACAGAAGAAACATGTTTGTGAAGAATAAAGTTTGAATTGTTTTGTATGAGGCAGGGGGAGGGTCAAAGTCCCTGTCAGGGTTTATTTTATATCTGTGTGCCACTGGAGAGATTTTGCTACACTTCCTGTCCTAGAGAGGAAAGCAGGCATGAGAGGAAATCTCCTCATAGACAGATCCTTCATACGATGAGATGAACACAGATGTCTACAGAGCCCACATGAGGTGTTCGGCCCGTCCTCCCCCGGTGGTTGTCCTTAAACGGTTTCCATCTACTAAACAGAAATAAAATGATGAAAAATAATAATCTTCCCACACTGCAGGTTCTCTATAGGAACTCAAAAATACTAAAAAATGTTTATTCCAGTCACAATAGTGAATGCAGCTTATTGTGGACATAGGGCACCATGGTGAATCTGTCCGTCTGTCCGTCACTCCCATCTGTAGATTTTCACCTTCTTTTCTGTCAGGGTGGCCAGCAGGTTGGTTTGGTTCACCTTCATAGGGCAGATGTCCAACACCGGTTGGTCAGCTGGTAGTTTCTGAATAAGACTGCCACTCTTGGCATGCCAGAGCTGGAATGAAGAAGAGACAAATGCCGGGATTGGTAGGCATTTCGATGTTTTATGAATCTGGGGCTTGTACAATGACAATAGCAGCTTCATATCACATGGAGAACCATTGGTACAGATCACCTTTCCCCACTTGTAAAATTAACTACATTATCAAATCCCAGCTCACAGCTCATCGGTCATTCAGAGCCCACAGTCTGCTTAATCCAACTTTACAGCATTGACCCATGGTGCCTACCCTATGGCCCTCACACCACAACAGTCAGTGTGTTCGCTGTCAAAGGTCCTACTCACACTTGAGCATCACATCACCTGAACAGCATAAAAAGAAGTGCTTAAATCCAAAGCAAACGAAGCAGCACCACTGTCTAATCCTTCCTTTCATCAAACATTATTCCATAGGGAACTGTGCATGGCAAACAAATGCCATCCACCAAACCCTGCTCCTATTACACAGAGGGGCTTAATTTCGAACCTTCAAGATTAAGTTTCTCCCTGGGTGAACACACTGGAGCAGGAGCAGGGTCTACTGAACTGTGTTATTTGTAATGCATGGTTCCCTATATGATAAAGTGTATTGAAAAAGAAAATAAGGATTTGGCAGTGGTGCAGCTTCTTTCAGTTTATGCATTTGGGACGAGGATGGGTCCCCTGTAGTCTTGGCACCTGCAGGAGGAGGTGGAGTTTAAAGTTCACCCTAAGTGGTACCTCTTCCTTTTGCATACAGGAAGAGAAGGGTTCCTGACTATGGCTCTGCATCGTGTGACTTCATGAAAGCCTTGAACACCTGTGCGTTTCCTCTAATAAAGTGGTGGAGAAAGTGCTCACTATTGCACTGTATGTGAACTACAAGAACAGCTACAGGTATTCCCATGAGGAGGCACAAATGTGGGGGCGTTGATCTATAAAGTGATGTAATGGCAGTAATTTCTAGCAGTTAGGGCTCATTTACACTTGCTTCGACCACTTCAACATGCTTTTTAGATGTGTTTTTGATGCTTCTGCTATGATTCGGTGGTGCTTCGATGATGCTTCGGTGGTGCTTTTTTGAAGCTTAGCAGATGCCCTGTGTGTGTGTGTGGATATCTCATACCTGCAGTTTCTCCAAAACAAAGCGAAGCTAAAACTGAATAAAAGCCTCTTAAAAGCTTTAGGTGCTTCAAGTGAGCTTTGTCAAAGACTTCTATAGAGGCTTTGAAGACACTTTGAATATGCTTTGAAGCACCATTAAAGAGACATGGGGTATAATTTTTGAGGTGAAGCAAAGCAAACGCAAGGTATAAACAGGATTGTAAGCTAACCATTTTAATTTGTGGCAGGAGGTTTGACTCAGAGAGCTTTAAAAAAAGCGTGTCCAAAACCATGTTTTGAAGCAAGTGTAAACGAGCCCTTAGTGTTGCACCAATACTGGTATCAGTGCCGATACTAAACATTTGCATGAGTACTTGAGAAAATGTGCCGATACTAAAACCTTGTGGGTTGGTTTGCAGTGCGACTTCTAAGTCCGGTCTGGTGTGATTTTGTTCAGCGGTTCAGGTGCGATTCCAGTGCTAACTGTATGAGATTAGAAACTGCACTTGAAGTGGACTGAAATTGCACAGGACTCTTTTTCAAATCGCACTGTGACCGGACCACACATATGTGAACAGGCTGTAAAAAAACTCACTGAAATGCACAAGGAAACTAAGGTGAAACTGATGTCTCTGCAAATGAAACCTGTGCGGTTTTCCTATCAGTTTTCATGCATGTATATATGGGGTGAACGAGCCCTAAAAAAAAAAAAAACTGTCACGACACTAAAAATAGAGTAACTGGTATCAACGAATACTTGAGAAAAATACCGTAATCTGTACTTTTACATGGCCTTAAAAAATAGGATTTTTTCTAGAGCTTACCTGTAAAATCCTTTTCACGAGACACAGAGCAGCCATAATAACTAACTGGGTTATATGCCACCTATAGGTGAATAGGCACTGGCAAACCAAAAAAAGAAAAACCAGGAAGTTCTCCCCTATATAACCCTACACAGAAAGTACCTCAGTTGTGTAGCAAGTAGTAGACTTCCCAGATAAGAGGGGAGGGATCTCTGTGTCCCATGATGTACTCCAAGAAAAGGATTTTACAGGTAAGCTGTAGAAAAAATCATATTTTCTTTATTGTACATCAGGGAACATCAGGGGACACAGAGCAGGAATAATAACTAACTGGGTTGTCCCCAAGTAGTGCTTTTTGAGCAAAGAAAACATCAACAGAACAACAGGGTCTATATTGCTGCCTGCAGTACACTGCGTCCAAATGCAATATCCTCCTGAGACCTAACATTCACTTGATAAAATCTAGTGAATGTATGCACCGAAGACCAAGTAGCAGCCTTGCAAATCTGAGTCATCGAAGCTTGATGATGAACTGCCCATGAAGCCCTCATTCTTCTGGTAGAGTGTGCCCTTACTTGGAAAGGCGAAACTTTGTCCTTTACTCCATACGCCTGAACAATCACCTGGCAGATCCATTGAGAAATAGTTGACTTAGATGCTGCCTGTCCCCTCTTGGGACCTTCTGGTAATATAAACAAGACATCAGTCTTCCGCATCTGAGCCGACATTCTTAGATAGATTCTGATACCCCATACTACGTCAAGAGAACTAAATAATCTTTTCTCTGCAGACTGTGGATTCGAAAAAAAGGAAGGTAGGATAATATCCTGATTCAGATGAAAACTGGACACTACCTTGGGTAAAAATTCTGGTTTTAGTCACAAAACCGCCCTATCCTGGTGTAAGATCAGATAAGGTTCTTTACAAGACAGAGCTGCCAACTCTGACACCCTCCTGGCCGATGTCGCTGCCGCCAAGAAAACTAACTTTCTTGTCAGGAGGACCAGAGGAATCTGCCGGATAGGCTCAAAAGGCTGCCTCTGTAAAACTCCCAGGACTAAATTAAAATCCCAAGGACACAGAGGTGGCCTGACTGGCGGAAGCACCCGAATCATCCCCTGTATGAAAGTTCATACTAAGGCGTGAGAAGCAATAGGTCTCTGAAAAAAGATTGCCAAGGCCAAAATTTGACCCTTAATTGTGCTTAAGGCCAGATTCATATCTACCCCTTTTTGCAGAAAAGCCAAAACTCTCCTGATGACATACCTTGGGTGCCAGCTCCTGGCCTCACACCAGGCAATATAGGATCTCCAGACTCTATAGTAGATATTTCTAGAAACTGGCTTTCTAGCATTCAACATGGTAGACAATACTGAGCCAGAAATACCTCCGTCCTTTAAGATCCTGGTTTCAACAGCCAAACCGTTAAACCTAGAGACCGTAAAGCAGGGTGGAATATTGGACCCTGTGAGAGCAGATCCGGATGGAGTGGAAGAACCCAGGATTCTCCCACCGCCAGTCTTACAATCTGTGCGTACCAAGTCCTTCTGGGCCAGGCAGGAGCCACTAGGATTACCGGTCTTCTCTCCACCCGGATCCTGCATAGTAGTCTTGGTAACAGCCTGAGTCGCAGGGAAAACTGATCCCACCGGATTATCAGAGCATCTGTCCCTAATGAAAGTTTCTGGACACAAAGCTGTCTAGCTTCCTGTTGAACCTGGATGCCAAAAGGTCCCCATCGGCGGCAGATTGATGCAAAAATCTCGGGAATTTATGGACCATTCCCCTGGTAACATCTGCTGGCAACTCAAAAAGTCTGCCTGCCAATTCTCTACTCCCAGAATAAACACAGCTGATAGGAATAGAACAGGAAGGAACGCACCGCTGATAGGAATGGAACAATTTTTTCTGCCCAGGTCAGCATGCGATCCACTTCCTTCTGGGCTGTCTGACTCCTGGTACCTCCCTGGTGATTGATGTATGCCACAGCCGTGGCATTGTCCGACTGGACCCTCACAGGATATCCCTGCACTCCTCCAGGACTGCCCCCCATCCAAAAAACTGGCATCTGTCGTTACCACCCTCCAGACCACAGGCAAAAAGGATTTTCCTTTTACCAGATTCTTGGTTATCATCCACCAACTGAGACTCTGACGCGCCTTCAACCAAAGAGACATGTGCCAGTCCAGGGTCTGGACCGTCTTGTTCCAGACAGACAGAATGTTGTTCTGGACTGGACTGGAGTGGAACTGTGCATAAGGGACTGCTTCGAATGAAGATACTATCTTTCCCAGTAGCTTCATACATAGGCGAATTGAGAGATAGATTTTCCTCTTTATGACCTGGACAAGGTTTTTCATGCTTCTGACCTTCTCTGGTGGCAAATATACCTTTGCTTTGACTCTGTCTAGTATTAGTCCTAGATACTCTAGTTGCTGAACCGGCTGCAGGGCCGATTTTGACCAATTCAGAACCTGACCCAGGCACTCCAAGAATTTAACCGCCCAAGCTACAGGTCTGGAATCGTTTGATCTAACAAAAGTAGCTCGTCCAGGTATCCTGCCACTGATATCCCCTGAGAACTGCCAATACCGAAGCTAATATCTTTGTGAACACCCGAGGCGCCGTGGCTAACCCGAAGGGCAGTGCTACAAACTGAAAATGTTGATCGCCCACAGAAATCTTTGATGGGACCTGTATATTGGCACGTGTAGTTACGCGTCCTTGATGTCTATGGACGCCAAGAATTCCTTTCTGTGTAAGAAAGCTACCACTGAATGAATTGTTTCCATTCGGAACGAATGAATGATCAGAAACTGATTCAGAGCCTTGAGGTCCAGAATAGGCCTTACATTCCCATTTGACTTTGGGATTATGAAAAGATTTGAGTAAAACCTCTCAAATCTTTTGATGCTTGGAATTTCTGAAATCACTCCTTGTGACTTTAGTGGATTTATTGCCTGAAGAAAAGACCTCTTCCTTACTGGGTCTGTGGGGACTTTGGACCTTAAGAATCGAGAGGGGGGAAGCCCCCGGAATTCTTTTGTACCCCTGAGACACGGTAGAAATAACCCACCTGTCGCGGATCACTTCTTCCCAGGTGCTTGAAAATTCTAATAGCCTCCCCCCCACTCATATGAGTGGGGGCGCCCCTTTATAAGGAAGGCTTTTCCTTTTCCTTTTTAGGGGGAACCAAGGTTTTGCTGAGGCCGTCGATACTGTCTGAAATTATAAGTACCGGGTACTGAAGCACTAGACCCCTTAAAGAAAGGTCGTCTGCTCCTCTTCTTGACTGGTAGAAACGTAGGTTGAGACAGAAGCATTGGTGGTTGCTACAATGCCTGACAACCGTAATGGCTCAGACTGGCCAGTTGCCCCAGGTCTTTCAGGAGAGTTAAACACAGCAGATGTAAGACTAGCATCCTCTAATACATATGGTGGTGCATTTGCACCCTTTCCTGCTGTGCCTCCCCCACTCCTCCTCCGGGAAGACATGCCTGAGACAAACTTGTAGTAACAAAAAACCCACCTTTCTGTACTTCACCGCTCTGCATAACACTATATCAGCCTTTGCAGTACCCAGCTCTTACAGGACCTGTGGTGCCTTGGTCCATCCACCCACAGTGACTCACGTGCCCAGCAGACGCTGCTACTGTGTCCCCATCAGCCTGCTTACAGAAGCTTAGGCTGAACTGGCTTCTAATATAGCTGCTTCCGCCCCTATTGTGCATGTCCAGTGCGCACGCTCCACGTACATGCACATAGCATTCTACGCGCGTTTGTCCCACGTGCACACTCGTAGCGTCCTGTGCGTTTGTCCCACGTGCACACTCGTATCGTCCTGCGCGTTTGTCCCACGTGCACACTCGTAGCGTCCTGCGCGTTCATCCCACGTGTACGTTCGTCGTCCGCACACTTTCGCGCCATTCGCGCGCACGCGCCCATGCGGGTCCCCTGACCACATAAACAGCGGCAGGAGGGGGCCACCGAAGGCGCCGACGTAGGGACTAGTGCACGGAGGCGGGAGGACCTGGAGAACTGTCCACCCTCTGCTAGAAACAGCTCTGCTGGCAGTTCCTCAGAGCAGTCCCGCCATCTGCAGCACCACTGCTCCTGGTGGAAAAAACAATTATGGCACCTGGCAACAAAAAACCCCCACAGGTAAGAGACTGTAAGTACATCATACGGTTTTTAACAAGTGCAAAAAAATCTTTAAAACACTTACCAGTCCCGCCGCAGGATTCTGCTAAAAAGCAAGATTCCAATCTTCTCCCATCACGGCGGGCCTCTGTCCCTTGGACCTTCAAGGATCGGGTCCCCTTAATATGGGGCCACTCTCCTGGAACTGTAAAGCACCCTGCTGGATCTCCTTAGGAGTCTTTCAATCTTACCAAGGATCTGGATTTCCCAGGGTCCATTCCCCAAAGGGTCACATTACAGGCAATACCTCGTAATCCTCTTGCATGAACGAGGTTCGGGTATCATCCATTTTAGTGTATCACTATTTGGATGGATCCGATTATATAGTCCTTTAAATCCTTCAGGATCTGTTCCAGGACCATCTTCTTAGCTAGCTCATGGAGAGCTTCTCCAGGCCATGACCATCACCTTTACAATACACTGGTGAAAAAACTGAGGTACTTCCTGTGTAGGAGGGGTTATATATGGGAGGACTTCCTGTCTTTCTTTTTTGGCTTGCCAGTGTTCATTCACCTATAGGTGGCGTATAACCCAGTTAGTTATAATGGCTGCTGTGTCCCGTGATGTACTATAAAGAAAATTGGTATTGGTGCATCCCTACTAGCAGTCTCTTTTAACACGTCCCCAACCTCTTACACCTGCAACACATGCACAGCCTCCACCTACACTTGCAACAAGTTCACAATATCTGACAATCTTCTCTAGTGTTACATATTCTAAATGTAGATCTAAACTGTGGCACTTTGGTGATATCACGGGTCACCTAAAGTTGCATGTAGTTAGAAGGATTGCACATTTCTTACCATGGCAGAGTTGGTGGATTCGTCTCCAATACACACCAGTATATCGCAGCCAAGGTCTGGATTCTGGAATATGGCGTTCTTGGTCAGAAGTCTACAGGTGGTCCCCCCCTTGAAGGTCTGTACTTGGCAACAGGAACATTTGTACTTATCTGCAGAATCTGGCAGGCTGTTTTTGGTGAGTTTCGTCATCTCACAGAGCACGTAGTTACGGGTATGATCTGTCAATAGAGCATGTACAAGTCACAGAGGATAAAAATTTAAAAACAAAAGCTCTCCTTTTTCCAATCATACTTGGTCAATTTACTCTCCTTTCCTAAAACAAGCCATACACTCTACAATCTGATTGTACAACCTACTTTAGATCTACCAACAAGAAGTACAAAGTCCTGTTTGATTGTCTTGAAATGTAGTGCATGGTTTTGGTACAATTACATTTGGTAAATTTAAAGTGCAACTACAGGCAAAACTTTTATTTTATTTGTTTTGGATCGAGTGGAGAGGGATTAGATTATGTCAGCTTTTATTGCTGTCTTTGCCCCCATTAGGAAATTCACTCTCTCCATTTGTCCTGCTTACCGTTATCAGCAAGTGAAAGAAAATCTTAAATTTTGGGTTGACACCAGAACAGTAATAGAAGGGAAATCTTCCAATGGGGACGCTACTTCTGGTGACACCCTGAGATTCCCTCTCTTTCGGAGGGAGTTTCTTTCACTTCCTGTTTGGCTATGGGTCAGAAAGTGAAGGGAAATCTCCCTAATGGGAGACAGTTAGCAAAACAAAAATCTGACCAAAAAAAAAGTATCAGAGCTTAGTGACATTATGCAATTTATATTCAGGTATTGTTAGGACCGTATTTAACAATAATATGCAGTAGGCAGTTCTAATTGGTTTACATGCACTTTCACAAGCAGTACAATAAAGAAAGAAGAAACGACACAATTCCAGGTCAGAGTGTCATTTGGAAATTCATATGCATTCGTTAAAAGCTGCAAACCAACAGCTAGTTTACAAATTGGTAAAGTGCACCAGATTTAGATAGAAAGGTCATCTGGGTGCTACATTTGAAACAGCCATGTACTCACCTGGCCGGTAAGTGACCAGGCATTGCCTCGTGTTGCTCTCTGTCTGGATGTCAGTACATCCACCGGAATCCAGGGGCAGTACGTGTGCATCGTACTTGGCATCCTTCATCTCCCAAAAACACACTCCTTTTAGGTTCCCCACCAACAATCCTCCACAGGGGAAGGCGTCAGAGGTGGCACGAGGCATGTAGGAGAGAGTAATCACCGGAGCGCTTGAGGGAGAGATGACAGATCAGAGATTACAGGTATGACAAAACAAGCAAGTCTGTACTCTGAGCAATAGCATTTTCATATCAAATTCTTTACCCCTTCATGACAAAGGTAAAACTAATCCTAACACTTGGACGCAGTTTTCCAACATCGGCATGTGTTAGTAAAACTGTACATTTCATCACAGCTACTTAGGCCCCTTTTACACATGCAGACCGTTTCATCAGATCAGTCACATTTTTTCAAAGAAAATAACAGATGAAGTTTACATCAGTTTTTCATCAGTTTGTCATCCATTTTTTACATCGAGTCCTTAACCATGTGAGTCCCAGAGCCATATTTTCATGTAAAAACGGACCGTTTGTGCATTTGCATTCATTTTTTGTTCCATCCACTTTCTTAACGGAAGAAAAATAGGGTTTTGATCCATTCCAAAAAACGGACATTGACGGAAGTGGAAGTAAACGGACGTCCATTTATATCCATTTATATCCCTTTTTCATTGATGTCAGTTTTTCATCCATCAACATTAAGATTCATTAACTAGTTAAGGACCGGGCCTATTTTTCAGACTTGGTGTTTACAAGTTCAAATCATTTTTTTTGCTAGAAAATTACTTAGAAGCTCCAAACATTATATTTTTTTCCAGACACCCTAGAGAATAAAAAGTGAAAAATATATATGTACTTCGTGCCTATCTATATTAGTAAAATTGATGTAGACTACAAAAAGTAAATAATATATAAAAACAGCTGCTGCCCCTAACTAAGGTAAGTATGCTACTTTAGGTATATGTGAATTGGATATTAGAGGGCGCTCTGAAACCCAGTAGAATTACTACTGTGCAATAATGAATAATGTGGTGCCTAAGGAAACACACTTAAGTACTCACATTAACCACTTGCCGACCGCCTCACAACGATATACGTCGGCAGAATGGCACGGGCAGGCCGAGAAACGTATATATACATTACCGGGCGGGGGCGCGATCACGCCCCCCCCCCGGAGCCTGAGGCGGTCAGCTTCGGTTCAGGAGCGATCCGCCCTGAGGGGGAGGCCACTGATTTATGGCCTGCCCCTCACGATCGCTTCTGACCAATGGAATGCTTCCCTTGTCTGTGAACTGTAAACACAGACAAGGGAAGTGATGTCACCGCTCCTCGTGCTGCCTTTTTGTTGCAGACCGAGAAGAGCAAGACATCTAATAGTAAGCACCAAAAGTACACTGACACTAGTACACATAGGCACACATTTCAACCCCCGATCACCCCCTCCCCCCAGTTAACCCCTGCACTCCCTGTCACAGTGTCACCAATTGCAGTGTTAATTTTTTTTACTGATCACTGCAATGGTGTCATTTGTGACAGTAAAAAGTGTTAGGGCAATTAGTGGTAGGCCCTGTTAGGTCTAGGGTACCCCCCTAATAAAGGTTTCACCCCTTGATCGTCCCCTAGTTAACCCTTTCACCCCGTTGCCAGTGTCACTAATAGATCTTTTTTCTGATCGCCGTATTGGTGTCACGGGTGACGCTAGTTAGCCGGTTAGTTATTTAGGTTCTCCGTCAGGTTTTTATAGCGATAGGTACCCCCATATACTACCTAATAAAGGTTTTAACCCCCTGATTACCCCCTAGTTAACCCTTTCACCCCCCCGTCACCAATGATCACCGTATAAGTGTTACGGGTGACGCTGGTTAATTTATTTTTTTATAGCGTCGGGGCACCCGCCGTTTATTACCCAATGAAGGTTTAACCCCCTGATCGCCCAGGGGGTGATATCAGTTAGGTTTTTTGTTTACAAACGTTTTTATTGCAGAATAGTATAATATCTGGGTGAACAAGTGTTGAAAGTACAGGAGGTACACTGGTAATATAACCATTAATAGCAGAACAATATAATTCTTACAAAGCATATCTCGTTGTGATATCAGTTAGGTTTTAGGGTCAGTTAGGGTCTGCGTCGTCCCAGGCAGTGTTAGATTAGTGCAAGTAGCGCTAACACCCACGCACGCACCATACACCTCCCTTAGTAGTATAGTATCTGAACGGATCAATATCTGATCTGATCAGATCTATACTAGCGTCCCCAGCAGTTTAGGGTTCCCAAAAACGCAGTGTTAGCAGGATCAGCCCAGATACCTGCTAGCACCTGCGTTTTGCCCCTCCGCCCAGCCCACCCAAGTGCAGTATCGATCACTGTCCCTTACAAAACACTAAACACATAACTGCAGCATTTGCAGAGTCAGGCCTGATCCCTGCGATCACTAACAGTTTTTCTGGTAGCGTTTGATACAGTTGCTGACTAGTGTACCAGTAAATTTAGAGACCAAAATGGCAAATCGAAGGTACACTAGTGAAGAGGCCTACACGTTTCTGAGCATGACATATAGTGAAAAGGAAGTCACTCATCTGTCAGATTCAGGCTCAGAATACGATCCTGTACAAGGCAGCGGCTCCCTGACAGATAGCTCTGACGACGGAGTTGTGTTCCCTGCCAAGGTCAGGCGTACTTGACCCCAATCTTCTTCTGCTGTTGTTGAGGTGCAAGAACCGCGGGGCTCTCGTATGGAGCAGAGAGCCAGTACTAGTGCTGCTCATCCTTCTGGTGAACTGGCAAGCACCAGCGGCCTAGTACACCCTGGTCGTAGTCAAACCAGCACTGCAGTATCACGTGGTGACGTGGCGAGTACCATAAGTGCAGTTCCAGCTGGTGAGGTGGCTAGCACATCTAGTGTCCCGCTGCCACCAAGAAGACAAAGACAGGCCCTTTGTGCCCATAGTGCCATTCCTGCAGAATTTGCCAATCCTAATTGGGAGCCCACCACTTCTGCAGCACCCATACTTCCCCCATTCACTGGCCAACCCAGAATTCAGGTGGAAACAGTTGATTTTACGTCACTTGAATTTTATTCGCTGTTTTTCACAGAAGATCTCTATAGATCTATTGTGGACCAAAGCAATTTTTATGATGGTTAATTCATCGCCGCTAATCCCCAGCTGTCCTCCCTTGCCAGAGATTGGAAACCAATTACGGTTTCCGAATTTAAGACCTTTCTGGGCCTATCCCTCCTCATGGGCATAACTAAAAAGGTTGAAATGCGGTCATATTGGTCCACTGACCCAATTCACCATATGCCCCTATTCTCTGCCTCCATGGCCAGGGCACGATATAAGCAGATCTTACGGTTCATGCACTTCAACGACAATGAACTCTGTCGACTTCGGGGAGACCCTGGATACGATCGGCTCTACAAAATTCGGCCCCTCGTAAACCACTTCAACAAATGTTTTGCAGCCTTGTTTACTCCCGATCAAGTTGTCTGCCTTGATGAGTCCCTGATTAAATTTTCTGGCCGCTTGTCTTTCAAACAGTATCTTCCCAGCAAGCGTGCCAGATATGGGGTCAAGATGTACAAACTCTGTGACAGGGCAACAGGCTATACATGGAGTTTTATGGTTTATGAGGGAAGAGATAGTTACGTAGAGCCGGAGAACTGCTCAGACTACATAGGGAGCGCTGGCAAGATTGTGTGGGACTTGGTGTCACCCTTATTCAGAAAGGGGTACCAATTGTACGTGGTCAATTATTACATGAGCGTGCCACTTTTTAGTCACTTGTTTGATAATCAAATTGGCGCATGTGGCACCGTGCGATCTAATCACTGGGGCTTACCCCAGCGGCTTGCAGATTCCCGTCTTAGGCCTGGGGAGAGAGCCTGCTTGAAGTGTAATAATTTGCTTACTGTGAAGTGGAGGGATAATAAGAATTTTTCGTTCTGTCCTCCCTTCACGCAGACATGACGGTCCAAATTCCTACGGCGACTGGTGTTGTGGAGAAACCCCTCTGTGTCCACGAATATAACCTTAATATGGGAGGGGTGGACCTCAACGACCAGTTGTTGGCGCCGTACCTAGTTGCCCGTAAGGCCAGATGCTGGTACAAAAAAGTGTCTGTATACTTATTTCAATTGGCTTTGCTGAACACTCATGTGCTTTACAGAGCTTCAGGATGGACTGGATCCTTCCTTAAATTCCAGGAAGAGATCGTCAGAGCCCTTCTGTTTCAAAAAGGTGCTGCACCCCACCTTCCCAACACAAATGCAGTAAGCCGGCTGCATGAGAGGCATTTTCCGTATGTCCTCCCTGGTACCCCTACCCAACAAGCCCCCCAAAGAAGATGTCGTGTCTGTAGCAAGCGTGGATATAGGTGTGACACCCGCTATTATTGTCCCTCCTGTCCTGACAATCCTGGTCTTTGCATTGGTGAATGTTTTGAATGCTACCATACACTAGTGGAGTATTAGCGTAGGGTACAACACTAAATAGTCCTAGGCACCCTTACACAGGGTCTCCCAAGATGCCATTGCATTTTGAGAGACCCGAACCGTTACAGTTACAAATAAAAGTGTAAAAAGAAGAAAAAGGAAAAAAAAAAAAAAAAAACACACTGTTCTCTTTTCTATCGATCCGCTCTTTTTTACTGTATATATGCCGAAGCATGGGGGCAGGGGTGGAGGAGCGATTTGCTCCTAAATTTTAGGCACAGACTGCGTAAAAAAATGGTTTATTTTTTACTATGTTTTTTTTGTATTTGCTTTGCAGGTATGGTATGTCTTACTGTTATACTGTAATGTAACTTTGTTTTATTGTTAACCATCATTTGCTTAGCAGGTACGCCATTCAGCTGCAGCACTGATTTATCTTGACAGCAACAGCGTTTGCTCCCACGATACATAAATCAGCGACTTCAGCGCTGTAGAAGGTGATGTCACCACCACAGTTAAAAACAAAATGGTGCATGTATGCCCATCATTAGAAGTGGGTGGATGAAGGGAGATATTCTAATGGTGGGCATACCCACTGATCAATCTCTTTTTTTCGTTCAGCCCACAGGCTGCATGAAAATAAAAAATACAATATATGCCCAACAAGGACCAGCAACGTACTGGTATGTTGCTGGACTTTGAGTGGTTATACCAGAATGATGCCTGCGGGTTTAGGTATCATTCTTTTAAGCCAGCGGTCGGCTTTCATGTAAAAAGCAATCCCTATCGGCTAATTAGCCTCTAGACTGCTTTTACAAGCAGTGGGAGGGAATGTCCCCCCCTCACCACCATCTTCCATGGTTTTCTCTGGCTCTCCTGTCCCAACAGGGAACCTGAGACTGCAGACGGTGGTTCCGCCAGCTCACCATAGAGCTGATCAGAGACCAGAATGGCTCCAATCATCTCTATGGCCTAAGAAACCAGAAGCTACGAGCATTTCATGACTTAGATTTTGCCGCATATAAACAGTGCCATTGGGAAATTGGGAAAGCATTTTATCACACTGATCTTGGTGTGCTCAGATGCTTTGAGGGCAGGGGAGAGATCTAGGGTCTAATAGACCCCAATTTTTTCTAAAAAGAGTACCTGTCACTACCTATTGCTATCATAGGGGATATTTACATTCCCTGAGATAACAATAAAAAAGATTAAAAAAAATAAAAATAAAAAAATGAAAGGAACAGTGTAAAAATTAAATAAAAAAGCAAAATAAATAATTAAAAAAAAAAAGCATCCCTGTCCCCCCTGCTCTCGCGCAAAAGCGAACTCAAGCATCGGTCTGGCGTCATATGTAAACAGCAATTGCACCATGCATGTGAGGTATCACCGCGAAGGTCAGATCGAGGGCAGTAATTTTAGCCTCCTCTGTAAATCTAAAGTGGTAACCTGTAAAGGCTTTTAAAAATGTATGTAGTTTGTCGCCGCTGCACATTTGTGCGCAATTTTAAAGCATGTCGTATTTGGGATCCATGTATCCTGCCTAAGATCATCTTTTTTATTTCATCAAACATTTGGGCAATATAGTGTGTTTTAGTGCATTAAAATTAAAAAAAAGTGTGTTTTTTCCAAAAAAAATGCGTTTGAAAAATCGCTGTGCAAATACTGTGTGAAAAAAAAATGCAACACCCCCCATTTTAATCTGTAGGGCCTTTGCTTTAAAAAAAATATAATGTTACAAAGTAATTTTCTTGCAAAAAATAAATATTTTTTTTATGTAAACAAAAAGTGTCAGAAAGGGCTTTGTCTTCAAGTGGTTAGAAGAGTGGGTGATGTGTGACATAAGCTTCTAAATGTTGTGCATAAAATGCCAGGACAGTTCAACCCACCCCCCCCCCCCCCCCCCAATGACCCCATTTTGGAAAGTAGACACCCCAAGCTATTTGCTGAGAGGCATGTTGAGTCCATGAAATATTTTATATTTTGACACAAGTTGCAGGAAAAATACAATTTTTTTTTTTCTTTTGCACAAAGTTGTCACTAAATGATATATTGCTCAAACATGCCATTGGCATATGTGGAATTACACCCCAAAATGCATTCTGCTGCTTCTCCTGAGTACGGGGATACCACATGTGTGAGACTTTTTGGGAGCCTAGCCACGTACGGGACCCCGAAAACCAATCACCGCCTTCGGGCTTTCTAAGGGTGTAAATTTTTGATTTCACTCCTCACTGCCTATCACAGTTTCGGAGGCCATGGAATACCCAGATGGCACAACCCCCCCCCCCCCCAAATTACCCCATTTTGGAAAGTAGACACCCCAAGCTATTTGCTGAGAGGTATGTTGAGTATTTTGCTGATCTCGCTTTTTGTCGCAAAGTTTTGAAATTTGAAAAAAGAAAAAAAAATACATTGTTTCTTTTCTTTCTTCATTTTCAAAAACAAATGAGAGCTGCAAAATACTCACCATGCCTCTCAGCAAATACCTTGGGTGTCTACTTTCTAAAATGGGGTCATTTGGGGGGGGGGGGGGGGGTTGTGCTATCTGGACATTTCAGGGCCTCCTTAACTGTGATATGTAGTGTTGCCTTATAAGTTTATGTGAAATCTCCATTAATAGCTGTAAAATATTGTAATTGTGAATATACTTAATTTAGCTTTGTATCTATGTAACAGAGCGTCCAAGAAATCAAGGTTAAGCAGACAAGACGGTGTCTAGGCTTGTGTATACAAACAATGGAGATCCAAACCTCATTGTTGTACACACACTCACTTCAAAGGATCCTATGCTGGGATATGCAATGAAGGGAGGCCAATCCGTAATCAATACTTTACTTCCCGGGAAAATTCAATCAAATCTCCTGCCCAGAATAGTCACAAGGATTTGCATTAAAGGGGGCTGACTTATGCAAAGTATAGGAATTGGAGATCTAGCCAGTCCCTATCTAGGAATAAGGAAGCCCTCCAATCAAGAGCCAAGCTATGCCAACCAATGAGGCATGAGCCTGTAATGATATACACGGACTAGAGGTGAGGGAAATCTTTTCACTTTATGGGAAAGCAGCAATCAGAATGGAACCAAAGGGTAAATATGGGAAAGGTTTGCCTTTTAACTTGTAACTGAATATGTTTGTGGATTAATGGTTTAAGGAATATACTCTGTATTTCTTCATATAATTATTTTATTTTAACCTAATATTTCCTCCCTTGTTGTAGACTATAGATAGATGGTTGTGTATTAGATATTATCAACTATGCTCCAATAAATGTTATTGTGTTAATGCTTTCACTCTTGGTCAAAAGAACTCTCATTTAACCCACATCATATCTTTGAGATATTAAATATTAAATATAATAAACGGGTAACAGTAGTGAGGAGTAAAATCACCATTTTATGCCATTAGAAAGCCTGAAGGCGGTGCTTGGTGTTCGGGGTCCTGTACATGGCTAGGCTCCCAAAAAGTCCCACACATGTGGTATCCCCATACTCAGGAGAAGCAGCAGAATGTATTTTGGGGTAAAATTCCACATATGCCCATGGCATGTTTGAGCAATATATCATTTTAGTGACAACTTTGTGAAAAAAAAAAAAAAAAAAGTTTGTCATTTCCCGCAACTTGTGGCAAAATATAAAATATTCCATGGACTCAACATGACTCTAAGCAAATAGCTTGGGGTGTCTACTTTCCAATATATAATTTAGTGACAACTTTTAGTAAATGTTTTTATTTTTTTCTTGTCATTTTTCAATCACTTGGGACAAAAAAATTAAACATTCAATAGGCTCAACATGCCTCTCAGCATTTTCCTTGGGGTGTCTACTTTCCAAAATGGGGTCATTTGGGGGGGTTGTACTGCCCTGCCATTTTAGCACCTCAAGAAATGAGATATAATACCATCAAAAGAAAGCTCTATTTGTGGGAAAAAAAGGATGCAAATTTCGTTTGGGTACAACATTGCATGACCGTGCAATTACCAGTTAAAGCAGCGCAGTGCCAAATTGTAAAAAGTGGTCTGGTCATTCAGCAGCCGTATCCTCCGGGGCTGCAGTGGTTAAAGTGCAAAGTGACACATACAACTTAAATAGATGTGACTTGTGTGAAAACACTGGGTAAAACAATATAAAACAATATATGAATCGCGAAGATTTGATAATCAAAGTCCTAGCAGTGGTGACTCTTCTGTGCTGTGAAATCTTCTGAATACTGTCAACAGTGAGTTATCCTTCATCAGCTGAGCAAATTACACCCCAAGTGTTCCATAAGTGGGTTCTGCTTACCAGATGATGGTGACCCCTTTACTTAAAAAGCAGGTCAAAGACGCTTTTGGCAAGATAATACTTGCTATAATGGTGGAGACTGTAGAAGCATAAAAACCCCTTCCTCCGACAAAGATCATAGATGGGATATGTGAAAAGAGTATAAAAGGAACCAATAGTGTAATCCTGTTCATTTAAAAAAAGCAATAAAAACAATGCTGAATGGCTGCTTACATGTGTGGTGCCTTAGCTCGGCACTGAGGCTGTATGCGTGTCGGGTAGTCAAATGGTGTGCCGCGGCTCTCACTCGTAGCTGGTGTGCGTTCCACCGTCCAACGCGAACAACTAAAGGGACCGGAAGTGACGTGACCAAGACTCGCCTCAACATACGTTTTGTAGATTTTACGTCACCAGGAAGTGTTCTTGGTCAATACAGGCATGTGTTTATATGGTGTGAGTACGTTCCCCCTTTTGGGGGGAGGAGATTTAAAAATTAACAGCCACAGTGCTGGTTTACATAAATTAGCAGATAAACGGCCCAAGTATATCTAATATTTATTTCTTTGGTTTACTGCAATTATCCTTTCTTCTCCCATTTTCATTATTATCCTCTTTTTTCCGCTAAATATAATTATCCCTATTTGCATCTATGATCTTTGTCGGAGGAAGGGGTTTTTATGCTTCTACAGTCTCCACCATTATAGCAAGTATTATCTTGCCAAAAGCATCTTTGACCTTTTTAAGTAAAGGGGTCACCATCATCTGGTAAGCAGAACCCACTTATGGAGCACTTTGGGTGTAACTTGCTCAGCTGGTGAAGGATAACTCATTGTTGACAGTATTCAGAAGATTTTTCAGCACAGAAGAGTCACAACTGCTAGGACTTTGATTGATTATCAAATCTTCGCAATTCACATCTATTTAAGTTGTATGTGTCACTTTGCACTTTACTATGAGTACTTAAAGCGGAAGTAAACCCATCCATAAAACCGTTTCATTTCCGGCACTTGCCGGAAATATAACACTCCCATTGGTTGTGCTCTCAACCAAACTGTCAAGCCATCCAATGGCTGGTGTCATAACTGATCACATGTGCAGCATCATGGCAGTTGTAGATTAAACAGAGGCAAAGATGGCAGCTTCCTTGGCTGAAAACGATAGGAGGGTTTACTTACACTTTAAGTGTGTTTCCTTAGGCACCTCATTATTCATTATTGCACACTAGTAATTGTACGTGGTGTCAGAGCGCCCTCTATATCCAATTCATCCTAGAGAACAAAGTGACGGTCATTGCAATACTTTATGTCACGCCGTTTTTCCTAGCGGTCTTACAAGTGCAATTTTTTGGGGGAAAAAATACACTTTTTTAAATTAAAAAATAAGACAACAGTAAAAGGTAGCCCAATTTTTTTTTATATTGTGAAAGATAAAGTTACGCAGAGTAAATTGATACCCAACATGTCATGCTTCAAAATTGCTCCAGCTTAAGTTACAGAGAAGGTCTAGTGCTAGAACTATTGCTCTCGCTCTAACGATCGCGGCAATACCTCACATGTGTGGTTTGAATACCATTTTCATACGTGGCCGCGACTTACGTATGCGTTCGCTTCTGCACGCAAGCTCAGCAGGACGGAGTGCTTTACATTTTTTCTTTTTTTTCTTATTTATTTTACTTTTTATTTTTACACAGTCTTTTTTTTAAAAAATGGGTAACTTTTATTCCTATTACAAGGAATGTAAACATCCCTTATAATAGAAAAGACCTCAGATCTCACATTTACACGAAAATGCATAAAAAAAAAAAAAAAAAAATGAAATGTCATTTTTTTGCAAAACAAAAATATCCCCTTTAAGACCATTGGGCAGAAGTGACGTCGCTTCCGCCATCAAATGGTGTGGAGCCGAGCAGGGCTATCTATTCCTCAATCAGCATCCAGCCTGTGAGGGGAGAGGGCACGATCGTCTCCGCCGATACCGATGGCTCCCTTAAGCGGCAGAGACGACCAGAGCGTGGCGGGAGGGGCACCTCTCTCGCCTCCGATAAAAGTGATCTTGCGGCGAATCTGCCGCTGAGGCTACGTTTATCTGAAAGCAGACCGCCCGCTGTTGAGAAGGATACCGGGGTTATGGCAGCTAGCTGCTGCTATAACAACAGTATTCCCCTTCAAACAGCTGATGTACAACTGCGGCGGGCGGTTCGCAAGTGGTTAAAGTGTATTTTTTCCCAAAAAATTGGGTTTGAAAAACCGCTGCACAAATATTGTGCCACATAAAATATGCAACACCAACCATTCTATTCTCTAGGGCCTCTGCTTAAAAATATATACTGTATTTATTGGCGTATAACGCTCACTTTTTCACCATGAAAATTGGGTGCAAATAGCGTGTGCGTGTTATACGCCAATACTTCAATTTTAGCTGCCTTGGAGGGGACAGGGAGAGGGGCGGGACGAGCGCCATCAGATTACATACAGTGAGAATCTCCTGTTTACTTGGCAGCCTCTGTAATAGGAAGTCCCGTCTGCTGGGAAGCCATTGGACCACTGTTCTGTCTATCATAGGAGATTCTCACTGTATGTAATCTGTCGGCGCTCGTCCCGCCCCCTCCCTGTCCCATCTAGGCTGCAGATGGGCATCGACCAGGCTGCACTGATGGCAATGGTGAGGATGCTGCATTGATGGCAATGGTAAGGGTGCTGCATTGATGGCAATGATGAGGCTGCAGATGGGCATTGATCAGGCTGCATTGATGGCAATGGTGAGGCTGCAGATGGGCGCTGACCCTTATTTTGCTTCAAAGTTCCTTATTTAAAATTTAATTTTTTTTTCCTGAAACTTCCCTCTTAAAATGAATGTGCGTGTTATACGCCTGTGTGTGTTATACACCGATAAATACGGTATATATATTTTGGGGGGTTCTAAGTCGTTTTCTAGCAAAAAAAAAAATTGCTGATTTTTACATCTAGGAGAGCAATTTCAGAATTGGCCTGGTCTGGAACTGGTTAACAAGTATAAGTACAAGTAGTTGTGTTTTGTGCTTTTTTTGTGAATTATTGATTTTCAGTTAGATTCTGTTGCTACAGAGAGTTATATAGACCTCGCTTTGCAGCCACATGTTCCCACGATTGAGCCAAAGGGACATTGCTGTGAAGAGCCCATTGTTTTGCAGTTTTCATAATCTTATTTGTATTATTTTCATCCATTTTTTATATCCGCCAGCTGGAGTCCTTAACTACATGAATCTGGGAGCCATTTTTTTAATGCAAAAATTGACCGTTTGTCTGTTTACATCCATTTTTCATCCAATCCGATTTTTTAATGGAAGAAAAATAAGGCTTTGATTCTTTCCAAAAAACTGATGTTGACAGAAGTGGATATAAACTGATGTAAATGGATGATAATCCGTTCTACATCCTTTTTTCCATAGAGATGCATTGATGTCCTTTCTTTCATCCTTTAATAGATGGATGAAAAATGGACAAATGGTCCGAATGTGTGAAAGGGGCCTTAGAGTTGGCATGTTTTACGTACCACTAAAAAAATGCTTTTTCTTTAATCCTACCTAAAATACACTGGTCTAACACAGACCTAGATCAATTTTCTCCTTTAGTATACAATGTATCTTTTTCTCCATTCAAGAGAATAAAACAACACAGGGGTAGGCTGTACAGTGACTGATCACTCTGATCGTTAATCATAGGCTTTAACAGCGATCATGCACTGATTCCCAATTGTTCGTATGAGACCTAGAGCTCTTCGCGTCAGCTCGGTTATTTTGCTATAAGTGCGCTGTGTACTGCCCTCTCAGAACAAGCTCAGTAGCGCATATATGAGACCTCAAGGATAAAGACCCAATTCCGTGAGGCCACATATGCATATGTTCATCGGGAAGGGGTTAAAAAGAAAAAAAAAAATGATAGTCAAGAAATAAATTAGTAGCTTCAAATTACAGAGATTCTCCTAAGATTCATAGATGGAGGAGAAGCAAGCAAACCCTAAACTACACATTGCTCCCATAAACATCAACTGGGGTTCCCTGTCAACAGGGTGTGTGCAGTGAGGGTCACAGAGGATAGATAACACTAGATTGGAAGCAAGCATCATGCACATCATTAGGGTGCAACTCCAGCCACAACTTTTTTCTTTGCTTAGTGGGAGAGAGTAACAGCAACAGTTGGGGGGGAAGTCTACTTTCTTCTTTTCGGTAAAATGTACATTTTCCCACACAGGTTGGTTTTGAAGCTATAACGTTGAGGTTTTCATGATATCTTAGATCAGAGATCACTAAATGGCAGGCCTATCCAGACCCATCACTGACAGTCCTCCTATCCCAATTACTATCCGAATGACCCCTTCCCCCAGACCCGCACAGCAAGGGCAGAGGGTGGAAATTCTGGACAGACGATGGGAGCTACCCAACTTTTCAAGTTAACAAGTGGATGATGTGGGGAGGTCCCAGCAACCAATCACACACTGTGATATGACAGAGGGAAAAAGTGACCTAAGAGGGGTAATGTGTGGTGTGTAGGGGGCAAGGGGGTGACTTGGGATAGTGATGTAAAGGGGGAATGTGATGTGGTGGGGCTGTGGTGTGATTAGGGAGGAGGGACTGAGGACACTGATGTAAAGAGGCAGGAAAACCCAAAATTCATTAGTGTACATTTTACATACAAGTCAAAGATTAATACATAGTATAAATTTGTCAGCAATCAACAGATGCAGAGTTACTGTAAAAAGTAAAAATAGATTACAGCATATACCTCCACAAGTAATATAAAAGGTCACAAAAGTTATACCAAAAGCACAGCAGCAGGCCAAGTCCTCCTTGGGAAAGGGGTAATTTTGTACCCTGAAATATTGGGTCATAAGATGTCATTACACAGCTGAATGCTATACTTTGGGTCATCTTTTATATGTTAATCACAGATGTATATACTGTAATGCTTTGTGCTCTAACTGTGCATTTGTTCTATTGATTACTGACAAACATCTATAATGTATACATCCTTGACCTGGATACACAATTGGCATTCATGAAACTTGGGTGTGCTTCCTTCTTAGTTTTGTTGTGTTCTAAGACACGGTGCATCCCCATTCTGTACCTTAGCACCACATCCTGCCAATGGCAGCCTATCCCGTGCTGGATAGAGCCCTTGCCTGTGTCAGGTGGTAACAGCTGTCCTGACAGTTACTCTTCATTACATTCACTAAATTGTAGTCCAGACTCAGTCTTCTAGTTGTCAACACATCTATGTGCGTAGAAACAGACTGTTCTGAAAATAGCTGCATGGCCAATAGACTATGCATTAGAATTTTTTATAGTCATATTTGATAAGTGACAGGTCCTCTGTAATCTTGACATCTCCCACTTTTACAAGGCTCCTCCAGTAATAAAAGTTCCTTGTCTACCTTTATCTCTTCCTCCTGCTATATGTTTATTGATGCAAAACAGTTTTTTTTTATGCACTCACCGAAAGTCCCACAGCCTCAGTTTTTGCACGTATTTGCTTGTGTTCCTCAGGTCGTAAACCAGCACCGAGCCGGTAATCAGACCGGCATAAACATAGTTGAAATCATCAGAGCACCAGCAGCAGCTCCATAATGGCTGCTCGGCTTTGCAGGTCTGCACCACGGAGTTCGATAGAAGGCTGCAAGAGGGACAGACAATGTCAGAGGGGGTTTAAGCTCCCATCGTGCTCTTCTTCAATAATACATTCCCCAACAGCTACCATTAAGTAACCGGTAAAGTGATGTCCAGCCCAAACCCTTTACTATTTATTGTTAACGGCAACCTTGTCAACCATGTCCAGCAGCAGATATACTAAAGCTACTCAGTTACAGATGGAGGCTAAAAAAACAAATGCATGTCAGTGAGGCAAATATGCTACTCTCTCTCTGGAACAAAGACTGAAGAGACTCCAATCTACTAGGGCTGTCTGCCCATTTTTATTCAGGAACATGCAGCACTCACCTGGTCAGTTTCAATGTGCAGTCCATAGAAGCGGAGAGGAGGAGGCCGTCAGAGCGCGAGTTGAAGGCCAGACCACGGATCTGTTTGGAATGGATGGGAATGTATTGCCCGCTCTCCATAGTGGCCACATTTAGCTTATTCACACCACACCCTGGAAAGAGAGAACCAGAAGACTTATAGGGGAGAAATGAGGGAAGGAACTTGGAGATTAACAGGGGAGCAATGAGAGAGAAAAAGAGAAAAAAAGAGGGAGAGAGAGAGATGAGATTTACAGAAGATCAATCACAAAAATTCAGAAGATTTAAAGGGGAGCAAAAAGAGAGAGAAAGAGAGAGAGAGAGAGAGAGCCCTGGGAGATTTACAGGGAAGCAATGAAAAAGAGACATGAGATATACAAGGGAGGAAAGAGAGGGAGAGAGAGAGAGCCCAGGGAGATTTACAAGGGAGGAATTAAGGAGAGAGAGCCCAGGGAGCTTTACAAGGGAGGAATTAAGGAAAGAGAGTCCAGAGATATTTACAAAGGAGGGGAGAGAGAAAGAGATTTACAAGGGAGGAATGAGAGAGAGAGAGAGAGCGCCCAGGGAGATTTACAAGGGAGTGTCAGAATGTTTATACTGAAATATTAAAATAATATTTATGGAATTATGCAAACATCTATGTTTCAGGAGATTTTTAAATTTTTCCACAAATACAATCAAGTAATTCAAGTTCGTTTATTCGTGCTATGCTAAAAATATATATTTTATTAACTAAAAATTCAGTTTAAAAAAATATCAAAAACTGTCTAAAATCTGCCATTCTCTCTAGCCATCTCCGCTCCTCTTGAAATATACCGTATTTATCGGCGTATAACACGCGCCGGCGTATAACACGCACCCCAAGTTTAGGAGAGAATTTTAAGGAAATAAAACTTTTAGGAGGGAAGTTTAAGGAAAAGAAACTTACATTAAAATGCCCATCAATGCAGCCTCATCAGTGTTCATCTGCAGCCTTGTTAGTGTCATTGCAGCCTTGTCAGTGCAGCTTTGCCCCAGTGCAGCCTTGTCCCCAGTGCAGCCTTGTCCCCAGTGCAGCCTTGTCCCCAGTGCAGCCTTGTCCCCAGTGCAGCCTTGTCCCCAGTGCAGCCTTGTCCCCAGTGCAGCCTTGTCCCCAGAGCAGCCTTGTCCCCAGAGCAGCCTTGTCCACGCCGCCGCCATACACATGCTAGTACTTTTAAATATGGCGCCGCGGAGTTCGGAGAGACTCGGGGCCGGCGGAAGTGAACGAACGCCGCCGAGATACACATAGCCGAGGGTTCTCGGCTTTTTCCGGCGCCGCTCACAGTCCCGCCCAGTCCCGCCCTATGATGGACATAACACAGGTCCAATGGCGGGACTGGGCGTGACTGTGAGCGGCGCCGGAAAGAGCCGAATACACTCGACGATGTGTATCTCGGCTCTGTGATTTCGGCGGCGCTCGTACAGCACCGCCGAGTCCTTCCGAACTCCGCGGCGCCATATTTTAAACTACTCGCTATGTGAATGTCGGCGGCGATCGCCGAAATTCACATAGCGATAGCGGGGATCGGCGTATAACACGCACCCACGACTTTCCCCTGATTTTAAGGGGAAAAAAGTCTGTGTTATACGCCGATAAATACGGTATTTGTTAGAGATAATATCCCCACACAATTAAACTAGTGTTCTAAATTCCTTAAGACTCAGATCATTGGAATTTAACCCTGTGTATGATTTCACAAATACAACTTCTAATACTTTCAAACTTTTCATAGGATCTCATATTTGTAACCCTTATTATAATAATATATATGTATTAATGGTTTATGAATAGCCACACAATACATTCTAAAAATATTATGACAAAAAAATTATTATTAAAATACATAAACCAATATATGTGACATTATTCGCTTAATTTTATATATATATATATATATATATATATATATATATATATATATATATATATATATATATATATATATATATATATATGTACTTCAATATAATAATACCACGTAACTTTGGTTAATATGATTACTTGTACTTGAGTATACAAGACACTTTTTAATCACTGTTTAAAGAGGAGGGCCCATTAAAAAAAAAAAAATAAATTAAAAGTCAGCAGCTACAAATACTGCAGCTGCTGACTTTTAATTGGAAACTTACCAGTCCCAGGGTCCAGCGATGCGGGGGATCGAAGCCCCGCTCGTCTCCCCCTCTGTTCGGCGGCGCCGGCATTGCAACTGTGGGCGCCGGGCTGTGGCTTCACAGCCAGGCACCCACTGCGCATGCGCGAGCGGCGCCGCGCGCGGTGATTGGCCGCTCAGTCACCTGGGACCTGTAATGGGTCCCAGGTGATTGACAAGAGGGAGGGAGCAGAGCCGAGTCCTTCCTGTGCCGAGGGGGAAGTGATGTCACCAGCCCAGGCACTGAAAGAGGCAGACTACGAGGGACCCCCTAGCAACAGGCATTTAGAGGTGAGTTAAAAAAAAAAAAAATTCAAAATGTTTTTTTTTATTTTTAGGAATTTTCATGTATTTTTTTTTTTGGGTGGAACACCACTTTAAATACATATCTTTCCTTACTTCAGTTTAAGAAGAATAAAAAAATGTCCCCTTTAGGGTCAGTGGTGATATCTGAGACAACTCCTTATCTTGTTTATTTTACAAAGTGTCCAGACCTTAAATTTACGAGTTAAATTGATGTGTAAGGAGTAAAAAAAAAAATCTCTTCTCTAAAGACAGTAAACTTAACTTAACCTCTTTAAAAAAGATATATATATTTTCAAACAAGATGGCTTCGGGTTTGCTCATAGCATATATATGAAAATATATATAATATACGGGCCTTCTATATTCTTTTAAAACCCAATAGTCCTGACAGGAGGAATGAGAGAGAGAGAGCCCAGGGAGATTTACAATGGAGGAATGAGAGAGAGCGAGCCCAGGGAGATTTACAGAAGAGAAATGAAAAAGAGAGAGACGGGAGATTTACAGGGGAGCAATGAAAAAGAGAGAGATGGAAGATTTACAGGGGAGCAATGGCAGCACCATGGCCCCAAAGTGTATTTTATTTGTTTATCTGCATTTCATTATTATCTATTATTACTATTTGGGTGTTAGATTTATAAAGAAAATATGTATCATATTCATAGAGGGGAGCCCCCTTCTAATTACAGTTTATTAAGGAGAGAACAAATACCAAGTGAGATAAAACCAGTTAGTGCTCCAAAAAGTCTTTACAGAGGGATGACCTGACCTCCTCCCAAAATGTAGTACAGTTGTATAGTGACCGATGGCATGCACACCTGTAGATTTTTTTTCCCTTTAAGATGACTTACCAGAAAGGACGGCTCCGTGAGCGGGCTGTTGTGACACCATGAGGCAGCCCAACCACTCAGAGCAGGCCATGACATGGCAGTTCTCCATCTGAGACATAGCCTTCTGAAAGTTGTACTTTTGTGGAATTAGGCTGGAGGACAGTTGGGAAGAGCTGGTGCCATACTGAGCAAGCAACATCTTTAGTTCCTTATGAAGAAAAGAAACTCAGGTGTGAGTGACATGGGCATCAAACAATAGTGGTGGGAGCGACACGGACACCAGAGACAGAGCGGGGGGGCGACACAGGCACCAGACATGAGCAGGGTAGAGACACAGACATCAAACATGAGATGGATAAAGCAAGGTTACACAGAAAGATCTAGTGTACTGTATACACAGCACTACAAAGAAGGAAGCAGTGCCCTGAATATGTAATCACTTCCCCCCACATGTACATATATTATTGCAAACTATACATGGACACAAAAATTACGCCCCAACATTCATCAATGAACTTGCTACAGTCTGGCTATTCAGCTTCCTAAAAGACTAACAGCTGCTAGCTAGTAAAATGAACAGATTTCTGCAAGTGACTGGTCTGTGATCTGTCATAAGCAAGCCTCTCAATGACTGTGACTTTTAGGGGAAGATTTGCTAAAACTGGAGCACTCATAATCTGCTGCAGATGTGCATGGTAGCCAATCAGCTTCTAACTTCAGATTGTTCAATTAAGCTTTGACAATAAAACCTGGAAGCTTGCTTCTATGCAGAGCTGCACCAGATTTTGCACCATGCAGTTTTAGTAACTAACCCCCTTAGAGTCTAAAAACATTTTATCCCACCAGAAATAATGTGGGGCATTTTAGATATGCAGCAAGTGACGGTTCAAAGTGTACAGCTAATAAAATAAGTCTTCTTTGAATCTGCACACAGTATAAATATGAAGGTTAACCACTTTGCGCCCAAGCCAATTCTGACACTTCACTCCTACATGTAAAGATCATAATTTTTTTTCTGGAAAATTACTCAGAACCCCCAAACATTATATATGTTTTTTCAGCAAGGGAATACAATGGCAGTCGTTGCAACTTTTTATGGTACACGGTCTTTGCGCAGCGATTTTTTTTTGGGGGGGGGGGGGGGGACTGTTTCATGACTTAAAAAAATAAATTAAAAAAGTAGTAAAGATAGCCCAATTTTTTTGTACAATATGAAAGACGATGTTACGCCGAGTAAATAGATACCTAACATGTCACGCTTTAAAATTGCGCACGTTCATGGAATGGCGCCAAACTTTAGTACTTAAAAATTTCCATAGGCGGCGCTTTCATTTTTTTTACAGGTTACCTGTTTAGAGTTACAGAGGAGAACTTGGGATAGAATTATTACTCTCGCTCTAACGTTTGCGCTGATACCTCACGTGTGATTTGAACGTAATATACATTTGCGGGCGCGATATATGTATGCATTCTTTTCTGGGGGGAGGGGGGCACTTTAATTTTTTTTATTATTGTTTATCTTATTTACATTTTTTATTTTTACACTTCCCTCTTAAAAAAAATAAATTTGATCACTTTTATTCCTATTACAAGGAATGTAAACATCCCTTGTAATAGGAATAGTGCGTGACAGGTCCTCTTTATGGAGAGATGTGGAGTCTATAAGTCCCCACATCTCTCCTCCAGGCATGAAAGGCCGAGATCAAAAAATAAATGAGTCCCCGGCATTGTTTACTTCCGCCGGCCCGGACATGACATCATAAAGTACGTCATAAAGTTGCGCCCGGGCCTCCGAGAGTCATAGACATTACCGAGGACCATCTGTCCCTCAGGTTTCTTTATGACATTCTTCCAGCGCATTCCTTCTCCAGGTCACTGATCACACGGGAGAGCCCAGAGAAGCACCGGAGGGCGGCGGAACATCCCCTCCCGCCGCCTGTAAGAACATGCGCTATGATTGTTCTTATGGTGCACAGAATCACTGGCTGAAAAAGACGATATCTGGATGATGTCTGTAGCGGCAAGCATCATTCAGATATCCCCACTCAAAGTCAATGACCACATATAACGTACTGTGGGCGTGAGGTGTTTAATCTGCCTAAATTTATTTTTTCTTCCCTGGATCCACCCTCCCCGAAATGCTAATGACATTTTTAAATAAGACCTTTTCATTTTATTAGATATTTTGTATTATACTCAGTGGTGTTATCACTAGGCCTCTGTGTTTCTCGATGCAATGCCAAGAGATCATGGCTGGAGGGAGGGACCGGCAGGGTGCCATAGCTTCCTAAAAACATTACAGCACACTGCCTCAGTACTCCTCTCATAAGCCCTGATGCAAGCAGTGGGCTGGCCCTTGTGAGGAGTTATGAAAATATTAAAATGCCTTGATGGGTGGGTGTCAGTCTGGAGAAGTGGGTGTTCCTGAGCAGGCTCTATTTGCATGCAATCTGCCCTAGGTCAAATAAATGAAAGAGGTGGGCCAGGGACAGTCAGGCTAGGGAGGAAAGGGCTAGATGATACTGTGTGTTGTAATGTGGCTACAGATCAAGCTGAGGAGCTAGCGGGGAAATTTCATTTCCAGCAGCAAGAAAAAGGAAACCCAGAGGACAAATATGGCCCCACACGGTGAGTGTTTACATGCGGACGCTTGTTCGGTCTTTTTTTCAGCCACTGATCAATGCACTTAAAGGATACTTCACCTTTGGAACATGTAACATGATCCAGCTCCTGCCTTCTCTCCCCCCTGATCCCCCCTCCCTGTGACAGCAGGCCAGGGATCCTGTCCCCACACACGCTATCACAATTTAAAAAAAAATGTTTTCTTGTAAATGAATGCCTGCAAGTACTATCTGCCATTGCGGATGGTGGCTTGTAGTTTTCAATGGACTTTAAGAGTGTTGGAAAGTGCTCTCATAGTCCAATGATTCTTCCTGCCATTCAGTAGCTGCAAGGTACAAGGTACAGGCAGACAGCTTACCGAGTGTCTGCAGGATCCAGACATCCGCTGATTGCGGGTGCAGTGCCTTACAGACTGCCGTGTAAAAAAATAATAAAAATGCACATTTTTTTTTCAACCTGCAAAAAAAGTGCATTTATTATTTTTTGTAAAATGTGAATATAATCCTTGAGCCGAGGTTCACATTGATGCAATTTGGCAGGCGATTGGACATGTCCAATCGCCTGCCAAATTGGCGGCTATTGCCGGAAATGGCACCGTCCGAATCGGTGTGACACCAACTCCGCACTGATTCTCAAAAGTAGTTTCTGTGCTACCTTTGGTGACTTCGAGGTGCGCAGGAACCCGGACAGAAGTCTCTGAAATCACCCCCGAAGTCGGACTGACATATGGCGGGTATGAAATCGTGTTTAGCTGAACTTGTGCGATTTCAATCCTGCTGTCAGTGTGAACCTGGGCTTAAAGCCAAAAAGATGTCTGCATCGTAGTGCAGACAGGAGGTGCTGGCCAGCATTGGTCCACTGCTCTAAGCAGATGAGGCAAGTGTCCTCCTCTTCTATTGCCAGAGCGCCCCCTGCAGGCTTTACAGGTGATCGCTGCAGAAGACACAGAACTATTATTTCCCCTTTGGTTACAGAACTCTAAACTACAGAGGGAACATTGTGGAAGGGAACTGCTACTGACTGGTCCTGAAATAAGTCAAACTATCTGCAAACTGCTGGGAGCTCTAGCATCCTTACAGGCTTTGTTTATAATAGGGAAAAACAAAGCCTTGTGGCAGCTCACATTTCCTTCATTCTACTGTAAAAAACCCAAAAAATTGGCTATTGTCAACAAATGTAATTCCCTCCCTCCCCTCTCTCTTCCTACAATTGTCAATCCTTTAGCTCTTATTTAGATTTGAAGCCAAAATCTGGGCAGAAAAATCTAAATATATTCCTGGATATTATAACGGATACACATTAACTAATGCCACTGAAAACCCATATATTACCTTATAAAAATAGAAGTGACACCATCACTGTATTACACATAGCCTGTGCAATGCTGTGGGAGAGACCCAACAGGCTCCTCCCACTAAAGGATGACTGTAGAAAAGTACAGGAGGGGGTGGAGACAAGACCAGTCACCCTGCACAAGGAGAGAGCAGCAGTGAGCAGTCTTTATTACAGGAAGTCTCACACTGGATTACTGCACAGACCTGGAAGAAATATACAAAGAACACTGTGATTCAAGAAGAATGCACAGGACCAATGGATTTTATATCCCGGTGTGCAGCTTTAATGTCCCAGGAATCTTTCTATTGGTATTCTCTTGATGATCAGATGCACCTCTTTTCTATCTTAGAGAAGTACAATGTGAGGACCTTGTTACAGCTCCTCATAGACTCACTGTGGACTGTCAGTCACCTGTTGGGTTAGGCGTTCCGATGACGATGTCGCTGCGGCTCTTGGATCTACAAATCAAAAACATAACAGGATCCATAAATGTAACAACCTGCAAAGACAGCTGGAGGAAAGTAACCCAGCAGAGGTCTACATCAAATTCCCAATGGGACACCGGATCATAAACAGGCCATCCTTTACATCAGTGTTAATTTTGGCAGCAAATTTCGATTTGGTTTTAGTCTTAGGGACTAAAATGGCATTTTAGTTTTAGTCACATTTTAGTCTTCTGCAACTTGTAATGCATTAGTTAACATTTCTCTACAATTTCCAAACTCATCACATACTGCTGGAGTAAAAAATCGAATGTTATTATTTATGGTATTAAGGTATGAACATGCACTACAGACCAGTGTTCATTTTGAAGTCAAATTTCAATTTAGTTTTAGTCTTAGTCTTTTGACTAAAATGCCATTTTAGTTTTAGTTGTATTTTAGTAATCTCAATTGTTTTTGTTTTAGTCGTATTTTAGTCGACTAAAATAGTATTCATTTAGTTGACTAAAATGTTTTAGTCGTTTTAGTCAACAAAATTAACAGCTTTACATACAGTATTCTGCAATGTCACAACTGTGGGACAACCACTGCATTTCTACACTTGCTTGGCCACCCTATAAGCTGCTGTCCTGTCCAAGCAATTTTTTCAGTGCTGTGATACTTTGACTGACAATTACTTTGTCATGCAACACTGTACCCAAACAAATTTGATAGCAAAGAGGTGAATGGTTAAACATTATTTGTTGCTGCTGCCATGATCGGTACAGTGCTCATGAACTAAAGAATTATTCATTCTCATGTCCCACAATGGAGAAAGGGGGAAGGTTCACAGATGTAAATACTACATGGTTTACGTCGGTCATGACTATGAGAACAGTTCATTTTATGGGCATTAATGGGTGGAATGGCAGCCCAATGTTGCTTTATCCCGTGTCGTTTGTAAACGACACAGGTTAAATAACAGTCTATCACTTTGCTGTTTTTAGACATACCAAAGGTTTAACCACTTCAGCTCCGAAAGGTTTACCCCTCTTCATGACCAAGCCATTTTTTGCATTACGACACTGCATTACTTTAACTGACAATTGTGCGGTCGTGCAAGACTGTACATATGAATATACCGGTAATTTATGTCCTTTTTTCCCACAAATAGAGCTTTCTTTTGGTGGTATGTGATCACCTCTGCGGGTTTTATTTTTTGCGCTACAAACAAAAAAGTCTGACAATTTTGAAAAAAGAAAAAACAATATTTCTTACATTCTGCTATAAAACATATCCAAAAAAATGTAAAAAAATCAAATTTCTTCATCAGTTTAGGCCGATATGTATTCTGCTACATATTTTTGGTAAAAAAAATCCCAATAAGCGTATATTGATTGGTTCGCACAAAAGTTATAGCGTCTACAAACCACGGGATAGATTTAAGTGATTTTTTTTTACTAGTAATGGCGGCGATCAGCAATTTTTAGCAGGACTGCGACATTGGGGCTGACATATCTGACAGTAAGTGACACTTTTTGGGGACCAGTGACACCAATACAGTGATCAGTGCTAAAAAAATATGCACTGTTAACGTACTAATGACACTGGCAGGGAAGGGGTTAACAGGGGCGATCAAAGGGTTAAATGTGTCCCTAAGGAGTGCTTGCTAACTGTGGGGAATGTGCTTGTACTGTTAGAAGACAGAGATCCATGTTCTTGCTTAGGAGATGGGCTCGGGTATGTAAACAAGGCAGATCTCGTGGTTCTGCTATGCAGGAATAGAGACATTTCCCGGTTCGCAGCTGCACAGATCGGGAAATGTCTGTGATTAGCGCTGTGCAGTGTGAGCTTCCTGGCAGGATCGGGCATGTGGGATTTTGAACACGACTGAGCCCATCTCTATTCCTGCTTAGCAGAACCACGAGGTCTGCCTTGTTTACAAACCACTGTTCTGCTTATGTCGGGAATGATCGGAGGGTCCGCCTGGCCTGCTGATTGGCTCCAGCTGTGTCCAATTACAGCAGGAGCTGGTCACCGGTGGCACACGTGCGCGCCCCAGACCCGGAAGAGGCGATCACATACCTGTATGTGATTTTGCCTGTAGGAGCCGCCTCCCCGGCAGTTTATGTAGGTGGAGCGGTTGGCGGGCGGTTAAATTACATGTAAACCCAATCACCGAAATCTAATACAAACTTCAGACATTCCATCTCTAAAATTGGTTTTAATCTAGTTAATTCGGCAGCTTTCATTTACAATAATCCCTGGGGATCCTACTATTAGGGTCCTTGCTCAGGCACTTCCTGTAATAGGACAATGCTCTGTACCCATCTCCCAATTTTGCTCCTGCGTTATATTTCCTTGTGTGAGAAACTGCAATCAGCCTTGCCGGCACACACTGTGCAGACGTGGTCCAATATCCTGGTTATCCTATGGGCATAGTTCACACCAGTGCAGTGCAAAAAAACTTTGGCATGCTGCATTTTTCTGCATTGCAAACACATAAAAACACGCACAAACGCATTTACATGCTTGTAAATGCACTGCAATCCATTGCAGTGCACATAAAAGCTCAAAGAAAAAAAAAAAGTGACCTCACAGAGATAGAAAAACACACGCAACTGCATGTAAACGCACATAAAAATATGTAACAAATGCACAAGAAAAAAATGCGCAGTAGAGGTGCAGTTTCTGGTATAAATAGGCCCTAAACCAGAGGCCGGAGTCTATGACAGCTGCACTCACTAGGGTTGGTTATGGCATGAGAACACTAGGAGGTGAAATAGAAGAAAACACTGACGAGCCGACACCAAATTCAGTCTTGTATCTTTATTTTCATACGACCATATTAAAAAAACACACAGATGCGTTTCGGCACAAGCTTTGTTCACACACAGCACATAACATTTATATATATATATATATATATATATATATATATATATATATATATATATATATATATATATATATATATATATATATATATTTACACACACACACACAGGAAGATGGTAAAGTTTATTCCCTCCAATCAGGTGGTATCATCAATCACAGTGGATAAGCAACGTCATTGCATGTGTATATTTCCTGAAAGGTGCAATACATATTGTTTTCTAAAAACAGAAAAGCATATGTATATAATCAATAAGAGAATCTATGAAGCAAAAAGAATCTGAAGTCTTTAAACATTGGAAATTGAAATATAGACCTACAATGATTTTTATCTTCATGGACAACATTAACCACTTGTCGACCGCGCTATAGCGAATGACGGTTACAGTGTGGGCGTCTAGCTCTGGGACGCCATCACGGGATTAAGTCCTCCGGACACTGCTGATCACAGGTTGAGGTAAAGAGCCAATCAGCAGCTCTTTACCACATGATCAGTGTCCAATCAAAGCTGATCATGGAGGTAAAGGATTGCCGATTATTGGCACTCCTTTCCGCATGCTGACAGCATGAGGAGAGGAGAAGAGAGCTGATAACTGGCTTCTCTAAAAGGGACATCTACACTGAGAATCATGGCACTAATTGTCAGTGTCCTGATTATCAGTGCAGTCCCACCAGTGCTGCAAATCTGTGCACACCAGGGCTGCCAGTGCCCATCAGTGCTGCCAATCAGTGTCCATCAGTGCCTCTTTATTAGTGTCACCTATCAATGTTGCCTACGAGTGCCCACGAGCGTCACTCATCAGTGCCACCTATCAGTTCCCATCAGTGCCAACAAGTGTAACCTATTATTGCCCATCAATGCCGCCTCATCAGTGCCCATTAATGCTGCCTATCAGTGCCCATCAGTGCAGCAGCCTCATCAGCACACATCAGTGAAAGAGCAAAATTACCTGTTGCTCAATTTTTTAACAAACTATGAAAAAGATTTTTTTTCAATATTTTCAGTCTTTTTTCATTTATTTAGCAAAAAATAAAAAACCCAGTGCTGATTAAATATCACAAAAGAAAGCTCCATTTTTGTACAGTGTTACATGACCGCACAATTGTCATTTAAAGTGCGACAGCGCTGAAAGTTGAAAATTGGCCCGGGCAGGAAGGGGGTAAAAGTGCCCAGTAGGCAAGTGGTTAATGATAGACATTATTAAATAGTAAACTTTTGACATAGGGCTATATATGTTTCAGTCCAGAATCTTAAGATTTGGCCACAGTCCAACAGTGCCATCCGTTAAATGAAAAATGCTAAATCTTAAGATTACTGAAACTTTTAAAAGGGTATGTCTCTACCTGGACGGGTGGGATGAAGTGGTGGCATCTCAAAGTGTATATACAATCAGGACACCGCTTTATTTCTCTCTCTATCTCTGGGCGCACAATGGAACATAAGGATGTCAGCGTAAAGTAAAACTATTATTTCTTTAACTTTGTAGCATTCTTTTCCTGTAACTGACCCTCTCCATTAGTAACATTTGTATTTCCATTTGTAAATTTCATTCATTTTAAGTTATACCATTTACTTTATTTTTGTTATACTTGATTAAGAGCAAACATTCCTTTCTGTTTTAAATAAATTAGATCTATATTTATTAGAACTGCTTTGATCATTTGTTTTAATAATCTAATTATAAGGGATGTAGAAAGGCTTGATTAAAGAGGTTGTAAAGTCTCCAGGTTTTTCACCTTAATGCATTCTATGCATTGAGGTGAAAAACCTTCCATGCTGCAGCTGCCCCCAGAGCCCCCATTTTTTCTTACCCGAGTCCGTCCGTTCCAGCGATGTGCACAAGCCCAAGGACTCCAGCCCCTGTCTCAATCCTCATTGGATAGATGGCTATCCAATGAGGATGGCCATTGGCTCCTGTTGCTGTCAATCAAATCCAGTGACACGGGAGCGGGGGGCGGGGCCGAGTCCTGCTGTCTGAGTAAAAAGGATGCAGCAGCGAGACTCGTGAGTCTCATGAGTGCCCCCATGGAAAACGGCTCTCCATCTGGGCACCCCAGAAGAAGAGGATCGGAGCTGCTCTGTGCAAAACCCTTGCACAGAGCAGGGAAGTATAATATGTTTGTTATTTAAAAAAAAAAATCTTTACAAATCACTTTAAGACATAGTCAAAAGGTGGTATTCGCGTATTAGGTTTATCATCAATATGATAAGTGAGGTTGTATTTCAGCCAAAACATTTGGTGGCCCTTCTGTGATGAAATCTGACCGTTTAGATGAATGTTAAGCCAAGTCATACACTACTCAAATCTTGACTTGTGCATCAGGAACCAGCTGAGATTCGAACCATACAGAGGCAGGGTGATTGTACCCAACTCAATCCATCAATTGACTTGGGTACAACCAGCATGTCGGATTTTTAGGGTGCAATTATTGCCAGTGGCTATAGCCGTTTGCAAAAATCACTGTATTCTCCCAGCAGCGACAGCGAGTGAACACAATAGCTCTGCTGAAGACATTCCCCCCATCAGCACTGATTGTGTTGATGGAGGATTACAGGTTGCAGGAAAGAAAATTGTATCATATATGGTCAGCTTTACTTCTTGTGCGGAAGAAAGAGCTGAAGTAAACAATCCTAACGCCAAAAACAGAAAGCGTTACTTACTTCTTTGTTCGCTTTCATCTGTCTGATCTTCTGGACCAGTAAGCTTTGTTTGAACCTTCTTTTTTTAACCTTTTGTCTGTACTAATACTTTGATGAGACAGAGTATTAAAATAAAATTATAACTAGAGTGTATGAGAAACATAGAAAAGTGACGGGAAAAAAAGACTCAGTAGTCCATCAAGTCTGCCCTTTTTTTCTGGGGTATTTTTTTTTGGGGGGGGGGGGGGGGGGGGTTATTGTTTTTTTTTAAGTTAATCTATGTTTGTCCAAAGCATTTGGGAAGCCATTTACTGTTGACTGTCTTACTACCTCTGCTGGAAGTTTATTCCATGTATCAACTGCCCTTTCAGTAAAATAATGCTTTCTAAAACTAGTTTTCAACTTTCCTCCACTTAGTTTGAGGTCATGTCTCTGTGATCTTGATTTTGGTTTGTTGATGTTGAAAAAGCTGCCCTCCTGAACCTTATTCACCTCCTTGATGTATTTAAAAGTTTCAATCATATCTCCCTTTTCCCTTCTTTCCTCCAGACTGTACAGAAAAAACAGAACTGCTTGGTTGCACTTATTGCAGCAGGGTGTGAGTGTAAATGAAGGGACTCTGACTGGAGGCAGTGAAAAAAAAAAAAAAATAAGATCAGTGCCTGACGAAAAAAAAACAATTAACCCTTGAATTAGATTAGGTCAAGAAACTCCTTTGTTATTGAAATGCACCTGTAGGCCTAAATCACATAATCTTGTTGTGTATGATCTGTCTTCATTGCAATTTACTAATGGGGTTTAACCACTTCCCGCCCGGCCTATAGCAAAATGACAGCCAGGCAGTGGTTCAGTTATCCTGACTGGGCGTCATATGACATTCAGCAGGATTAGCCGTGATCGTGCGCACTCGTGGGGGCATGCAGCGCTGCAATCGGTGGTGCGGTGTGTCAGTCTTATACACCGCTACACTGATCTCGGTAAAGAGCCTCTGACAAAGGCTATTTATCACGTGATCAGCCATGTCCAATCACAGTTGATCACAGTGTAAACAGGAAAAGCCATTTATCAGCTTTTCCTCACTCGTGTCTGACAGGCGCAAATAGAGGAGAGCCGATCGGCAGCTCCCCTGACAGGGAGGGTCTGTGCTGATTGTTTATCCCCAAACTGGACCACCAGGGATGCCGCCAGGACCACCAGGGATAACAGCCACACATGGATGAGTAGGTATGCCCCCCATAGCCACCAGGGATGCCAGTCAGTGCCCTAAAAGATAATCAGTGCCCACAAATGGAGCCAGTCAGTGCCCACTGTGAATGCCTGCCAGATATCTCCCTGTCAGTGCCCCCCATCAGTGCCACCTATCAGTGACCATCAGTGCCACCCATAAGTAATGAGTGCAGCCTTTCAGTGCCGCCTATGAGTTCCCATCAGTGTCACCTAGGAGTGCCCATCAGTGCCACCTAGGAGTGCCCATCGGTGCCACATTCCAGTGCTACCCATCAGTGCCGCATACCAGTGCCAACTATCAGTGCCGCCTATCAGTGCCCATCATCAGTGCCACCTCATCAGTGCCCATCAGTGAAGGAGAAAACGTACTTATTTACAGCATTTTATAACAGAAACAAAGAAAAAACTTTTTTTTTTCTAAATTTTCAGTTTTTTTTTATTTGTTGCACAAAAAATAAAAACCCCAGCAGTGATCAAATACCACCAAAAGAAAGTTCTATTTGATAAAATGATAAAAAAATGTGTTTGGGTACAGTGTAGCATGATTGCGCAAATGTCATTCAAAGTGCGACAGAGCTGAAAGCTAAAACTTGGCCTGGGCAGGAAGGGCATGTAAGTGCCTGGTATTGAAGTGGTTAAGCTTGTAGCATAGACCAACGAACACTTGTTACATTGTAGCTGCTACTGTCTGCTTGACTCCATGCACTCATATTTTTGATCATCTAAGTTTGCCCTAATTCTTCTTGAAATAATAGGAGCATTAGTTCTATTTTAAGCAATTTTGCAGAATACCTCGGAAAAGCCCATGAGGGGGATTTGAACTCAAGCTTGGGAGGTCCTTAGGCCGCTTGAAGGGCTACAGCCAGAACAGGAAAGAATGAAAAGTTTGTTCTAACAAGTAGTAAAACAGTCAATGATGATAGGGGCAGTACCTGTCAACCCAATCACTGGCCAGAGATTAGCTACTGCTGGGGACAACCACGTATGGTTGGGGAATTATTTCATGGTCTGATATCCTTAAAGTGACACTAAAGGTTTTTTTTTTTTTTAAATAACAAACATGTCATACTTACCTCCACTGTGCAGTTCGTTTTGCACAGAGTGGCCCTGATCCACTTGTTCTGGGGTCCCACAGTGGCTCTCGCGGCTCCTCCCCGCATTAGATAACCCCCTCTGGGAAGTGCTCTCCCGAGGGGGTTACCCTGCAGTCGCTCTCCTGTGTCATTCATTCCGCGTCCAGAGCCGCCGAATGTATGACTCGCCCCCGGCCCCCGGATCACTGGATTTGATTGACAGCAGTGGGAGCCAATGGATTTGCTGCTATCAATCTATCCAATCAGGAGCCGGGAACCCGTGGAGAGAGCAACAGCGGGGGCGTGCCCACGGAAATTCGGGGGTCAGGAAAAATCAGTCCAAACGACACTTAGCTATAGAGACAAATGAGAACAGCCATAAGAATCAAAACCTCACAGAAGTTGCAAGGGGAGGATGAGGAATTATCAGGATTGGGGCCTTATGCAGTCGCTCAGCCCTTGGCGAAAAGCTCAAACTAATTTTCAACTTTCAGCAGCTGAAAAAAGGAAGGTCACAAAATGCTGCCAATTTTGATACTCCAGTTATAACCCCAGATGAATGACAGAGGCACAAGAACAAAAGGAGAGAGAGGGAGAGCAGCAAGGCAGGGGAAGGTCATGTTTGAGTTAAAGTGAATGTAAACCCGAATTTTTTTTTACATATATCATACTGTAGAGTATAAGATTTCCTATCATTTGAGCCCAGTCTTGCCACACAGAGTTAATCCATCTCTGAGCAATCCTCTTTTATTGTTCAGTGAGATAAAACTTGACAAACTGAGAAAAACTTTGTCAAATCCTCCCCCTTGCTGTGAGTGACAGGTGATTTACATATCTCGTGCACTAGCCTAAGACATGCATTATTTTTTAATTCCCTCCTTTCTTCAGCAGCTCTGCAAGGATTGGCTGTTCCACACCTCAGCATGATTTGGCATGCTGAAGTCATGTGGTTACTTTCCTGTCTTTTCACAGGATGTTAGAGATCATAGCAGAAGTTCAGTGTTGGAAATACACAGGAAAAAATGCATATTGACAAGGGGAGTGTAGAGGTGGGCAGGGAGTCTGACATCACGACTCCACCCACCGAGCTCCAGCCAACAGACCCACCCACAGAATATGCAGTTTTTGGGGTCTAATAACAGACAGAGGGGAAACATTTGACAGGTAAAGATACATGCAGGAGGCATGTATATCCTTATAGATAACCCCTATGGCAGTAGTTTAGAAAGGATGACATTGGGTTTACATCCACTTTAAGAGAGAAAAGTCTCCCAAGTACCAATGATATGAAATATAAGCTTAGTGGGCAGTGTCAGGGAAAGACTCTGCTAATCTTTTGCTGCCTGTTGGATGGCTAAGCAATATGAACACTTATAGTTGTAAAATTAATCCCTAAAGGAGGCACTTGCGATAACAAAATAAGTAGTTTAAAAGTTTGTGACACATTCTGACGCTAGCCACTAGCAGCTAACAAGGGAGAAACATAAGATGTACTCACCACACCAGGGAACGTGGCCCAGGTGTAATAGCAAAAGTCTAGATCGTGGGTCCCATTCCAAAATATTAACCTCCTGAAGACCACCTAACGTACAAATACATTGCAGATTTCACGTGGTATACCAGGAGCCTGCAGCTACAGGCATCATACCAGTACTGTTTCTTTCAGGAGGCGATCAGCTTTTTTTGTGAAAGCCATCCTAGCAGCTAATTAGCCTCTGGATAGCTTTTACAGTCGTTGGGAGGGGTCAAACCTCCCTCACTGCTGCTTCTCTAGGCTCTAGAAACAATGTCAAAATAAAAAAAAACCTAAAGAAAATAAAAGTAAAAGCGCACCGTCCTCTGTGCTCATACGCAAAGGCATTTATCGGTCATACGTAACAGCGATCGCACCACGCATACATATCGGTCTAAACTGAGGAAAAATTTTTTTTGGGGGGGGGGGGGATATTTATTATAGCAAAAAGTAAAAAATATTGTTTTTTTTTTTAAATTGTCGGTATTTTTTTGTTTATAGCGCAACAAAATAAAAACTGCAGAGGTGATCAAATACCACCAAAAGAAAGCTCTATTTGTGGGGGAAAAAGGACATAACTTTTGTTTGGGTATAACATTGCATGTTCTCGCAAATGTCAGTTAAAGCGACGCAGAGCTGTATCGCAAAAAGTACTTAAGTGGTATACTCATGTATATATATATACACACACACACACACACACACACACATACAGTATCTCACAAAAGTGAGACACCCCTCACATTTTTGTAAATATTCTATATCTTTTCATGTGACAACACTGAAGAAATGACACTTTGCTACAGTGTAAAGTAATGTATAGCTTGTATAGCAGTGTAAATTTGCTGTCCCCTCAAAATAACTCAACACACAGCCGTTAATGTCTAAACCGCTGGCAACAAAAGTGAGTACACCCCTAGGTAAAAATGTCCAAATTGGGCCCAAAGTGTCAAAAATTTGTGTGTCCACCATTAATTTTCCAGCACTGTCTTAATACTCCTGGTCATAGAGTTCACCAAAGCTTCATAGGTTGCCACTGGAGTCCTCTTCCACTCCTTTATAATGACATCACGGAGCTGGTGGATGTTAGAGACCTAGCGATCCTCCACCTTACATTTGAGGATGCCCCACAGATGCTCAATAGGGTTTAGGTCTGGAAACATGCTTGGCCCGTCCATCACCTTTACCCTCAGCTTCTTTAGCAAGGCAGTGGTTGTCTGGGAGGTGTGTTTTTGGTCTTCATCATGTTGGAATACTGCCCTGCGGCCCAATCTCCATAAGGAAGGGGATCATGCTCTGCATCAGTATGTTACAGCACATGTTGGCAATCATGGTTCCCTCAATGAACTGTAGCTCCCAGTGCCGGCAGCACTCATGCAGCCCCAGACCATGACATTTCCACCACCATGCATGACTGTAGGCAAGACACACTTGTCTTTGTACTCCTTACCTGGTTGCCGCCACACACACTTGACACCATCTGAACCAAATAAGTTTATCTTGGTCTCAACAAACCATAGGTAGGACATGGTTCCAGTAATCCATGTCCTTAAGCCTCATACACACGATCAGATTTTCATCGGAAAAAGCGTAGGACTTTTGTCCAAAGAGCGTTGGCCAGGAACTTGTCTTGCATACAAACGGCAAAGAATTGTCGGGCAACAAACACAAAACTATGTGGTTGTTCAGCTCTTTAGCGCCATCCTTTGGGCAACTTCTGCTAATGTTGTGTTATGGTGAGCATTGCTTCCAAGCATGCGTGTTTGTACTTTGGAGTTTTGTCTGATGGACTTGTGTGCACTGCACACGCTCCAACAATCCCACAACACACAATTGTTGGTGGAAAATTTTAAAGCATGCTATCCAACATTTGTCCATGGAAAATCCGACAATTGTCTGATGGAGCATGCAAACGGTCGGATTTTCCGCCAACAGATTGTCATCACACAATTCCTGTCGGATAATCCGATAGTGTGTATGAGGCTTTAGTCTGCATGTCTCCAGCAAAGTGTTTGCGGGCTTTCTAGTGCACCATCTTTAGAAGAGGCTTCCTTCTGGGATGACAGCCATGAAGACCAATTTGATGCAGTGTGCAGCGTATGGTCTGAGCACTGACAGGCTGACTCCCCACCCCTTCAATCTCAGCAGCAATGCTGGCAGCACTCATACGTCTATTTCCCAAAGACAACCTCTGGATATGACGCTGAGCATGTGCACTCAACTTCTTTGGTTGACCATGGCAAGGCCTGTTCTGAGTGGAATCTGTCCTGTTAAACCACTGTATGGTCTTGGCCACCGTGCTGCAGTTTCAGGGTCTTTTTTTCAGATCCTCTGAGAGTTCTTTGTCATGAGGTGCCATGTTGAACTTCCAGTGACCATTATGAGAGTGTGAAAGTGATAACACCAGAATTTAACACACCCGCTCCCTATTTACACCTGAGACCTTGTAACACTAATGAGTCACATGATACCGGGGAGGGAAAATGGCTAATTTGCCCCAATTCGGGCATTTTCACTTAGGGGTGTACTCACTTTTGTTGCCAGCAGTTTAGGACATTAATGGCTGTGTTTCAAGTTATTTTGAGGGGACAGCAATTTTACACTGTTATACAAGCTGTACACTCACTACTTTACATTGTAGCAAAGTGTCATTTCTCCAGTGTTGTCATATGAAAAGATATAATGAAATATTTACAAAAATGTGAGGGGTGTACTCACTTTTGTGAGATACACTATATATATGTTCGGGCGTTAAAGTCATTTTTTTAGCAAAAAAATACTGATTTCTACATGTAAACAAAGGGTGTCAAAAAGGCCTGGTCTTAAAGCGGTAGTGAAGTGCAGAATGGCAGCCTTACCTGAAAATGAGGCCCTCCAGCAGCACGCTGTCACCACTGTAGGCACTTCTATCTTCACCCGTTCTTTATTCCAGGTTTGTGGACTTTGGCGATATGAATGGCTGAGCCATGATGCTGTCACTGTTTACGGCACAGGGCTCTGAAGGAACGGCACGGATATGTCCATCCAGTTCAACATGTGTAGGTGTATGTGTGTCAATGTCGATAATCAGTTCCCATATCCCTGTATGTTGTGTTCACGAAGATGCATGACCAAAAGTCTTTAAAAACGATCAATCCTCCCCACTGACATCAATTGTAATGTAAAAAAAAAAAAAAAAAGAGAGAACCCTAAATGATATACAGTTAGAGGAAAATTAAGTTATAGTTTTGATTTCTGTTTTGTTTTAGGGAGAGGCCTCTGAAGTGCAGTCAGGTTTAACTAAATGCTAAAAGTTTTGAAGTAACAGTTTATTACTCTTTCCTTTTTAACTACTTCCATACCAGGCCTATTCTGGCACTACATGTAAAAATCATAATTTTTTTGCTAGAAAATTACTCAGAACCCCCAAATATTATATATAGATATATATATCTATACAACTATATATATCTATATAAATATATAGATATATATATTTGTTTTTAGCAGGGACCCTGGGGAATAAAATGCCCGCCATCGCAACTTTTTATGTGGAAAAAAACTGTTTCATGAATTAAAAAAAAAAACCACTAAAGTTAGCCCAGTTTTTTTGTATAATGTGATGTTATGCCAAGTAAATAGATACCTAACATGTCACACTTTAAAATTGCGCACACTCGTGAAATGGCGCCAAACTTCGGTACCTGAAAATCTCCATAGGCGACACTTTAAAAATGCTTACAGGTTATCAGTTTAGCGTTACAGAAGAGGTCTTGGGCTAGAATTGTTGCTCTTGCTCGAACGTTATACCTCACATGTGTAGTTTAAACGCCATTTACAAATGTGGGCACAACGTACATATGTGTTCGCTTCTGCGTGCGAGCACACGGGGAAGGTGGCGCTTTAAAAAAAATTTTATTGTTTATTTTATTTTTACACTTTACCTTTAAACTTATTTTTTTGTATCACTTTTATTCCTATTACAAGGAATGTAAACATCCCTTGTAAAAGAAATAAGGCATGAAAGGTCCTCTTTATGGAGAGAGGGTCTATAAGACCCCACATTGCTCCTCTAGCCTGGAAAGACCAAGATAAAAAAAAAAAAAAAAAAAAAGCGATCTCAGCTTTTTCAGTCAAGTACACAGAAGTATTTGCATCTGTCAGGCCAGCCATCACGTCACGCCCGGGCCTCCGAAGGTCATAGAGATTCTCTATGGTAAACTTCCGCGGCCAGCAGATTCCATCTATGGCTCGCCGATCGCACCGGAGCACCGGAGGGCGTCGGGAGGGGGGAACACACCCTCCCGCAGCCTGTAAAAACAATCAAGCGGCTGAACAGTCGCTATGATTGCTCTTACGGTGCAGGTAATCGCGCATAGAAAAAAAAGAAGATACCTGAATGATGCCTGTAGCTGCAGTCATTATTCAGATATCACCACTCAAAGACCAGGACCTCATATGACGGCCTTGGGCGGGACGTGGTTAATATTTGTTTACCTGACTTAAATCATAAAGGGATTTATATACCTGTCCATCTTTAGTGTAGGAGAGGAAAAGCCCTGCAGCAGCTGTAATGTTTTTTTTTCTAAAGCACTGAAAAGTTGCCCAGTTTTCTGAGCAACTATGTATTGTTTTTTTTTTTTCAAACTGAATACAGATCCAATGCTCTTTTACAACTTAAAGTGAAATGTGCAAGCCAAAAAATTATTGTTAAAGCAGCATTAAATCAGTACCTTTTTATTCTGGCTTGTTTTTATTATCCTTCTCTCTCTTTTCTTTTTAATATTCTTGTCTTTAATTACTTGAACTGCTTGCCACCCTCTCACAGTAGTTTTACTGCGGGTGAGCGGCACAGGCAGGCCAGACAGCGTACCTGTATGTTGTTGGCTTGCTTCTGGGTCCAATCACACAGAGTTCTGTGTGTTTCTCCTTCCTGAAAAGCAGGGAGAAAAAACAGCATTGCTAGGCACACAGTTAACTGCTTGATTACCCCTAGATGTTAACCCGTTCCCAGCCAGTGTCATTAGTGCAGTGTCAGTGTACAATATTATCACTGATCACTGTATTAGTGTCAGTTAGTGCCAGATTGTCCACCACCATATCACAGCTCTACTATAAGTTGCTCATCACCGCCATTGCCAGTATAACATCATAGCTGTGTACATTCCAGTATATATACCATAGTTTGTAGATGCTTTAACTTTCGCACAAACCAATTAATACACTTATGGGAATTTTTTTTTTTTTTTTTTTTTAACCAAAGACATGTAGCAGAATACATTTTGGCCTAAATTTATGAAGACATTTGATTTTTTTTTTATAGGATATATTTTATAACAGGGAGTAGAAAATATTTGTTTTTCAAAATGTTCTGTCTTTTTTGTTATATAATAAGAGAATAAAAAAAAACTGTGGCGAATAAATACTACCAAAAAGAAAGCTTTTTGTGTAAAAAATAAAAAGATATATAAAAATGTTATTTGCGTACAGTGTTGCATGACAGTGCAATTGCCAGTTAAAGTGTTACTAAACCCAGTAATACAAAAAATATACAAAAAAAATAGTTCATCTGCGCCCCCCCCCCCCCTCTTTTTACATTAAAATATTTACCTTTTTCGCTGATCTGTATACCACCGTCAGTGAAAAACTGCACAGTTTCACCAGTGCTGAGAGTTCAGGAAGGAGGAGATTTACACTGCAGCCTGTATACACGCCCACATGTGTGATGCCAATATCATGTGACCTGGCTATCTTTGAGAATAGGTAAAGAATACGTAACTGTTCTCTCCAGAATAAAAGACACAACTGAGCATGTGCAGGTTGGCTACTGGCCTTCCCAAGATCGACAATGCAAGAAGGGAAGGATCTGTGCATACATGATAAAAGGCCTTTTTACACAATGCAGAGGATTAACCCCTAAAGTTCCACAGTGAGTATAACAAGCATGGTATGCTGCATATACAGACAGATTTTAATGTTGTGGGTTTAGTAACACTTTAAAGTAGCACAGTGCTGAATAACAAAAATATGCTCTGTTCGTGAAGGGGGTAAAATCTTCCAGAGGTCAAGTGGTTAGGTAGTACAATGACTATTTGGCTAACCTCTCTTCAGTCAGCCTACTGCTTCAATATGAGCCCCATGAGCAGGTAGGGTGAACCCAGGAACTGCAACCAGGTAATAGCATGCAGCTTCTTGCTAATAAACTTTACTCTTTCCAGGTAAAAAATAGCCTTTTTTTCTTACTTGTATACAGCCATTTTAACTGTGGGCAAATAAAGCCCTGACTGCTCTATTCCGCCTACCAACAATATTGTTTTCTAGCTCTTTTATGTAATATAATGTTTTTGTTTTATTCATTTAAAAGTGTTTATGTGAATGAATTAAATTTGAAAATATTTCATTACAAAAAATGTATTTATATTGTTTTATTAATATAAAAGGGATAAATAACATATATACAGAACAAGATAATGTAATCTTGATATTATATAAAGTATAGTACTAACAGTGTGAGACTCGTATGCCCCGTACACACGGTCGGACTTTGTTCGGACATTCAGACAACAAAATCCTAGGATTTTTTCAGACGGATGTTGGCTCAAACTTGTCTTGCATACACACGGTCACACAAAGTTGTCGGAAAATCCGATCGTTCTAAACGCGGTGACGTAAAACACGTACGTCGGGACTATAAACAGGGCAGTGGCCAATAGCTTTCATCTCTTTATTTATTCTGAGCAAGCGTGGCACTTTGTCTGTCAGATTTGTATACACACGATCGGAATATCCGACAACGGATTTTGTTGTCGGAAAATTTTAACAACAAGGTCCTATCACACATTTTCCGTCGGAAAATCCGACCGTGTGTACGGGGCATTAGAGGGGCCTTGCGCACATATTGTAAGTTTCAGGACTTCATTAGGCAGATTGTGCGTATTTTCTTTTGCTTTTCAAACAGGGTGGCAGGGTTCTGGTGTGTGCAACACACAGAGTGTAATGTTCAGTACAGCTTTACGCACACACTGCAGTGTTCAGGATAGCTTTATGCACAGAGTGCAAAGTTCAGTACAGCTTTGCACACACTGCAGGGTTTTATAGAGCTTTATGGACAGAGCGCAGGGTCCAGTTAAGCTTTATTCACAGAGTGCATGTTTAAGTATTTTACTGCAAAGATTGCCGGATACAGTATAGCTTTACGTAGAGACTGCAGAGTTCATTAATGCTATATGCACAGAGTGCTGGGTTCAGTATAGTTGCAGTTGCACTCACTTTCCTTGGAGTTAGTCCAGATTCACACTGGGCTGCGTGCAGTCCCGATTTCGGCCGCGATTACAGAGACATGTGTGCAGGTTTCGCACCGATTAGGACGGTGTCATTGCCGGCAATTCCCACCGATTTGACATGTCAAATCGCAGCAGTGTGAACCAGGGCTTAAGGTCTTTTCATCATGCGCACGCAAGTTTTTTCCTTGTACTTGATTGGGTATTCTTTAACTGCTTGCTGACCGTATACTGTATACAGTATATACACGGTGGCAAGGCTCTCCTGGGCAGGATCACGTACCTAGTACATGATCCTGCACTCCTAGGTCTGGGGCGTGCACGTGTGCCACCAGCGACCCGCTCCCGCTGTGATTGGACACAGTGGGAGCCAATCAGCGGGTCCGGCAGGTGCAATGTCCACCGTGACCCGCCAATCTTTTGGGACATAGGCAGAACAGCAGTCTGCCCATGTAAACAAGGCAGATTGCCGTTCTGTGATAAGGGAAAGCTGTGATCTTGTGTTCCTGCGAAGCAGGAACACGGATCACTGCCCTCCCATAGTACAAGCACAGGTAAGGCAGTTAACTCTTTAATCACCCCCGATGTTAACCCCTTCCCAGCCAATGTCATTAGTACAGTGGCAGTGCACTGTATTAGTGTCACTGGTCCCTAAAAAGTGTCACTTAGTGTCCGATTTGTCCGCCGCAATATCGCAGTCCCGGTCTAAGTCGCTGATCGCCACCAATACTAGTAAAAAAAAAAAATATATATTATTATTACATACGTCTATTCCATAGTTTGTAGACGCTATAACCAATCAATATACTTATTGGGATTTTTTTTTTTACTAAAAATATGTAGCAGAATGCATATTGGCCTGATGAAGAAATTAGATTTTTTTTCCATTCTTTTATTGGATGTGTTTTATTGCTGAAAGCAATATTGTTTTTTTTTTTTAATTCTCTGTCTTTTTTTGTTTATAGCACAAAAATTAAAAACTGCAGAGGTGATCAAATACCACCAAAAGAAAGCTCTATTTGTGGGAAAAAAGGGACACACATTTTATTTGGGTACAGCGTCTCACAACCACGCAATTGTCAGTTAAAATAACTATAAAGTGCCATATCGCAAAAATGGCCTGGTCATAAAGGGGGGTAAACCTTCTGGAGCTCAAGTGGTTAAAAAGTGAAGCTTTACAACATTTACACTTATTAAGGAAAATAAGTGCAACGGCATTTGCAGAGTATTTGTCTTTAGTAAATCCACACCATAGGGTGTTGCTTATGTTGAAATCTGCTCATGTACTTCTGAAGAACTGGGTGAGCAGACATCTTTAATTTCCCTGCTAAATAAGTACACATCTTTATTGATTTAGTCATACCCATTTTCACAAAAACCCTAATGTAAATAGATATATAAATATATAGATAAAAAACACACAATACTTTGTTAAACCAATATCGTTTATTTGTATGTTAATTTTTATGATGATTACTGTAATATTTTAAATGAAATAGCCATTCACAATAAAAAAAAGCAATTTCAGGCAATTACCTACAATGAGATAGAGATTAGGGAGGAAGAGAAAGTTACCGAGAGATATCGATCGAGAGCGCATTTAAAATGTTACTTCAAAAAATAAAAAAAATATATATATATATACACACACAATATAAAAGATATAACAACACCAGACACCCTTTACCGCTCCCACCTGGTTCCTGTTGCACTTACCTCTGGGGTAGCAGAGTTGTCAGCACCCCCTACACTCAGTGCATCAGTGAAGGGATTTTAAAATCACTGCTGTTCTTTCTTTTTTCTGTCTGTGCATTCAGGGTGGACAAAATGGAATCTAATTGGTGCTGACTAATCAGAAACTAACTGGTCCATTCTAGACAAGTGCAGACAGAGAAGATGAGCAGGGGTTTCAAATCCCTGGACCGATGGAGTGATACTAAAAAAAAAAAAAATAGTAAATGCACATTTTTTAACTGCAAAAAAAGAAAATGTGCATATTTAATTTTTTTTAAAGGTGAACTTAACCTTTACCGGAACAGACAGCGGAGCTTGATTTGGCTGCTCAGCATGCGCTTGTTCTGAGCACACAAGTGCTTCCGTGTGTGAGTGTAACCTGAAGGAAAATAGTTTTTCTCTCATTGGAGCCGGCACCTCATTTACTCACTCAGCAGATGTGCTTCTGCTGAGCGTTAAGAGAGCCTGACATTCCCCTTTCCTGACGAGCACCCAAATCGGGTTAACCCACTTCCTGACCAGGTCATTTTTTGCGATACGGCACTGTGTTGCTTTAACTGACAATTGCGCAGTTGAGCGACGCTGTACCCAAACAAAATTGATGTCCTTCCCCCCCCCCCACAAATAGAGCTTTCTTTTGGTGGTATTTGATCACCTGTAGATTTTATTTTTTGCGCTATAAACAAAAAAAAGACCGTCAATTTTGAATAAAAAAACAATATTTTCTTTCTGCTATAAAACATTCCCAATACAAAAAAAAAAATCTTTATCAATTTAGGCCAATATGTATTCTGCTACATATTTTTGGTAAAAAAACATCCCAATAAGTGTATATTGATTGGTTTGCGCAAAAGTTATAGCTTCCGCAAACTATGGAATAGATTTAGGGACTTTTTATTGTTTTTCCTTGTAATAGCGGCGTTCAGTGGTTTTTTTTTGCGAGACTGCAACTTTGCGGAGGAGAAATTGGACAATAAGTGACACTTTTTGGGGATCAGTGACATCAACACAGTATAAATGACACTGGCAGGGAAGAGGTTAACACCAGGGGCGATCAAAGGGTTAAGTGTGTCCCTGTGAGGTACTGTGTGAGGGACGAATACACTGGAGCAAAAGAGAGATCGGCGTTTCAGCTTAGCTTACTTGTTTACATAGGCAGACCACTGCTCCGTCTCTCCACTGAACGATCGGCGGGTCGTGGCGACCATCGTGGCTGCCGGACCCGCTGATTGGCTCCCGCTGTGTCCAATCAGAGCGGGAGCGGTGCTCCAGCGGTGCACGTGCGCCCCCTACACCACGTGCACAAAATCACGCACAGGTACGTAATTTTGTGTAGTATATATGAGGTGGTTAAAGGATGTGTCTCTACCTGGATGGGTGAGATTAAGTGGTGGTATCTCAAAGTGTATATATAATTATGACACAACTCTATCCTCTCTCTCTGGGCGCTTAATGGAACATAAGGATGTCAGCATAAAGTAACACCATTATTTAGTTACCTTTGTTTGTAACTTTCTTTTCCTCTAACTGTTCCTTTCCATTAGTAACATATGGTATTTCCATTTGTAAATTTTATTAATTTTAAGTTATATGATTTACTTTATTTTTGTTATACTTGATTAAGAACAAACATTCCTTTCTGTTTTGAATACATTAGATCTATATTTATTAGCACTGCTTTTATTATTTGTTTAATAATCTCATTATAAGGGTTCCAGAAAGGCTTGTTTAACCACTTGCCCTCTGGAAGGTTTTGCTATTTGGCACTGCGCTTCTTTAACTGGCAATTGCGCAGTCATGCAACACTGTACTCAAACAAAATTTATATCATTTTATCCCACAAATAGAGCTTTCTTTTGGTGGTATTTGATCACCACTGTGTTTTTAAATTTTTGCAAATGAAAAAAAATATATATATATATATATGTGTGTGTGTGTGTGTGATATGGGTTGGTAACAAATTCAAAGCAAGCATCAGCATCCCTGAATAGACAGTAGACACAGAGAGGTTTTTTGAGGGGATTTTTCAGGTGCTGAGATACTGAAGACAAAATTGATTAAAAAAAATAGATAGATTTTATTAATAGACAGCGATAAATGAATGAAAAGTTTGTTCTTAGTAAACAAACATTGACATCAGTACAACCCGTTTAAGAATTTAACAGTAGTATGGGAGTATCTTATCGTGTAGAAGGTGACAATATTGGAGTTATGCTGACATGTTTCGCCACCATGGGCTTCCTCAGGGGATATATATTAAATAACATGGTATACGCCACTAGATATAGAACAGAAAACGTTTAAGACATAATGTTTACAAATAATAATAAAATAACAGACATTTAGAGAATCAGAACATTGCCTGCCATACTCAACTGGCCACCACTTATCCAGTTCCAGCTCCCACAGGCTCCAAGTGTTGGCCAAGGCCAAAGTGGTAAGCTCCAGGGGGCGCACACAGAGCAGCAAAATAAATGACAATAGAATTGATACAAGCTTGATGTAAATAAAGCTTGATTATGGTTTCTACAGTGAAAAATATTACTAGAGAACTACAAATAAATATAGATGTATAGAGAACTAAGCAATTAAAGGAATATCTATAAGTCTGTAAGTTGACAAACACCCACAGATAAAATGACTGCCTGCAAATCATCTGTCTCCTACAAATAGAGGAGATTGAAAAGATGGCAGCAAGTAACAATCAGAAGAGATTATAACTAAGGAATGCTATAAAGTTCAAAAGAACATGGGAAGCACTGAAGTAAAATAACAGCTTGCTTTGTGGTAAAGTTTTACCTAATATAAGTCTCCAGCAAAGTATGGTCACCCTTGATGAATCACAATCGCTTTCATGAGTGATCTTTTTATAAAGACACTGCGCTCGGCCGGCGTCTAACATCACCGGGCGAGTAAGGACGTGCGGAGGCTACTGCACATGCATGAAGCTCCATATACTACAAGATCCATAATGCATCGTGGCCCGACGGAGGAGATGACTCAGCGGGAGCTGACATACCCTAATTAGTAGGCGTGCGTCTGTTGGCTCCACACAGACCACCGAGCAGAAGATGCAAATGACAATGACAGTCCACTCAATAGTGAGAAAAGATAAAAAAGAGAAATACATAAAGGACATATGTGTGATAACCCAAAGAAGCCAAACCTCCAAAGTACCTGCACGTGACCGAAGCACTATGGGAAATCCAAAAAAGGGCTGTGGGTGATACAATGAGCACAGCGGGCAAAAAACAGACAAAAAAATAAATCAGGTAGATAATACATAGTAAACAAGCAGTACTTTGGATTATTAAACAAAGCTTGAGTTTGAGATTAAGTCTTAAACAAGCCGACAATCATAAATTATAAATGGGGACAACTATATTGTAGTGCAACAAACATTGCAATATCAACATTAAAATTAAGAAATTAGTCGGAAGGAAAAAAAGAAAAATGGAAAATTGGGATGGGACAAGGGAGGGAGAAGGGGAGGGGACAGGAAGGCAGCAATGGCAGATATAACATGGGATTAACTGGATAAAACCCCTAATTATTTATTTAACCACTTCAGCCCTGGACAATTGCCCGGTCGTGCGACATTGCACCCAAACAAAATTGACGTCCTATTTTTCCCACAAAAAGAGCTTTCTTTTGGTGCTATTTGATCACCTCTGCGGTTTTTATTTTTTACACTATAAAAAAAAAGAGTGACAATTTTGAAAAAAAAAGCAATATTTTTTACTTTTTGCTATAATAAATATCCCCAAAAAATATATAAAAAAACAAATTTTTTCCTCAGTTTAGGCCGATATGTATTCTTCTACGTATTTTTGGTAAAAAAAATTGCAATATACATATATTGATTGGTTTGCGCAAGTTATAGCGTCTACAAAATAGGGGATAGATTGATGGCAATTTATTCTTAATTTTTTTAATTAGTAATGGCGGCAATCTGCAACTTTTATCGTGACTGTGACATTGCAGCGGACACATCGGACACTTTTGACACTATTTTGGGACCATTGTCATTTATACAGCGATCAGTGCTATAAAAATGCACTGATTACTGTGTAAATGACACTGGCAGGGAAGGGGTTAACACTAGGGGGCGATCAAGGGGTTAAGTGTGCCCTAGGGAATGATTCTAATTGTAGGGGGGATGGTCTCATGTCTCGATGACAAGGTGCAGTAGATCCCTGTCATGTTGCTAGGCAGAACAGGGAAATGTTAAAAGAAAAACTGCTATTTCACCTAAAAAAAACAAGCTGCAACCCAAAAGTGATATGCACACCGACAGAAATAATAACATAAGAAGATGCGCTAATAATGAATCATAGAATGTGTTTACAAGTGAAATAAACAACTAAATAATATTAATGAAATATGTGATAAACACAACGAATAAAAAATAACAAAAAAAGTCTCTTTCATGTGTATTCAAGAACAAATGCTACAACACCCTGTGACAGGTCTTCAATGAATCATCAAATGTGTTCACAAGTGAAATAAAACAACTAGATAATAAATTAGTGTAATAAACACAACGGATAAAAAATAACAAAAAAAGTCTCTTTCATGTGTATTCAAGAAGAATAAACGCTGCAACACCCTGTGACAGGTCTTCAATAGACAAGGCACACTGTGAATCCACCACCACACAGAATGAAGGCTTACCAGCTATACAAGCTGTAATGGCTTGTCACTTAGGCCTCATGCACACAGGCTGTTAAAATAACGTTATGAAAACGCCAGTATCTTTGCAGTGATTTTTTTTAAACTTTTTTCAGCTTTTTTCAACGTTTTTGCAATAGCGGTTTTTAGCGTTTTTCCGCGTTTTTTTTTTTCCACATTTTTTTTTCTTTTTTCAATGGATCAAAAGCGTTAAAAAACGTTGGTGAACGACGTTTTTGAGCTTTTATCAGCGTTCGAGCGTTTTTACAGCTGAAAAACGTCTCTGAGAACCCAGAGAACTGCCATTGGCAGCTCAAAAACGCCTAGGTGGGCATGAAGCCATAGACTAACATAGACAGGCCTTTTTAAGCTGCAAAAAAAGCCTAAAAAAGGGGCTGTAAAAACGTCCGTAAGCATGAGGCCTTATACCCAGCCTGGGTTGTTACGACCCTCCCACCCCAGCAAATGGCTAGCAAGCCTTGCGTTCCTGAAGCTCCAGCCTGGGTCCTCTGATGGTCCCAAAGTGTCAGAAACAGCTAAACGCCGGATGTTACTGGAGACTTGATGTTAAACCAGCAAAGAAAAGTGGCAGCGGAGATGGCCTCAATGGATGGATGTGACCAAGTGAAGAAAGCAAAAAAAAAGGCCGTCATCGGTAAAACCAGATGATAATTTATTGTAACTACCATCAGACTCAAAGCATCATTAAGAACAAACAAAAGCCGGCCAGCAAATAGTAAAAAGCACGCCTGTGTAAGGCGGAATGTGGAAAAAGCGCAGTGACGTTAGTACGTCGCTCACCCTACGCGTTTCGTCACACAAAGGACATCGTCTCTTGTGCCCGAGACGACGTCCTTTGTGTGATGAAATGCGTAGGTTGAGCGACGTGCTGCCGTCATCGCGCTTTTTCCACATTCCGCCTTACACGGGCGTGCTTTTTACTATTTGTTTGTTCTTAATAATACTTCGAGTCTGATGGTAGTACAGACCTTTTTCACAATAAATTATCATCTGGTTTTACCGATTGTGGCCTTTTTTTGCTTTCTTCCTTTGGTCACATCCATCCATTGAGGCCAACTCCCCTGCCACTTTTCCTTGCTGATTTAACATCAAGTCTCCAGTAACATCCGGCGTTTAGCCGTTTCTGACACTTTGGGATGATCAGAGGACATAGGCTGGAGCTCCAGGAACGCCCAAGCTTGCTAGCCATTTGCTGCGGTGGGAGGATCATAACAACCCAGGCTGGGTATAAGTGACAAGCCATTACAGCTTGTATAGCTGGTAAGCCTTCATTCTGTGTGGTGGTGGATTCACAGTGTCCCTTGCCTATTGAAGACCTGTCACAGGGTGTTGCAGCGTTTATTCTTTGTCATTTTTTATCCGTTGTGTTTATTACACTAAGTTATTATCTAGTTGTTTTATTTCACTTGTGAACACATTTGATGATTCATTGAAGACCTGTCACAGGGTGTTGTAGCATTTGTTCTTCTTGAATACACATGAAAGAGACATTTTTTTGCTATTTTTTATTCATTGTGTTTATCACAGTAATTACTTAATATAACTATCTAGTTGCTTATTTCACTTGTAAACACATTCTATGATTCATTATTAGCACAGCTTCTTATGTTATTAGAACAGGGAAATGCCTTGTTTACATTCTGCCTCTCCATGCCACAATCGCCGAACACCGGCAGACATCGAGTCCGCGGGACCCGTGGGCACGGTCACGCAGTACGTGGCCGGCGCGCACGTGCCCACCAGCCTGCAAATTAAAGGGGACGTACATGTACGCCCATTTGCCCACTGCTGCCATTGTGCTGACATATATCGGTGTGCAGTGGTCGGCAAGTGGTTAAAGAATAGGCTTGAGACTGACAGTTTCATTCGGGCCTGGCTATGTCGTGGCATTTAAATTTTATATCCATTGAGTTTCCAGTTGTAGCAGCAATCAATCGATCTATTTTTTTTTAAATCAATTTTTGTCTTCAGTATCTCAGCACCTGAAAAAATCCCCTCAAAAAACGTCTCTGTATCTAATATATATTTTTTTCTTTGTTATAAAACATACCCAATAAAAAAATAATAATAAATCAAATTTCTTTATAAATTTAGGCTAAAATGTATTCTGCTACATGTCTTCGGTTAAAAAAAACAAAACAAAAATAAAACTCAACAAGTGTATATTAATTGGTTTGCGTGAAGGTTATTGCATCTACACACTATGGGATATATACTGGTATATATACTAGTAATGGCGGGGATGAGCGACTTATAGTAGGGCTGTGATAGTGCGACAGTCAATCTGACACTGACACTTTGTGGGAACTGGCTAACTGCCACTAATACAGTGATCTGTGCTAACAATATACACTGACACTAATGACACTGGCTGGGAAGGAGTTAACATCTGGGGCAATCAAAGGGTTAAGCGTGTGCCTAGTATTGTGTAACGTGTGTACTGTGTGCTGCTTTTACTAAGGAATGTGCCGGTTTTATTCCCTTTGCAGGGAAACAAAAACCGCCACATCTATGCTGTCAGTAGAGAGCTCTGTGTTGTTTACATACACAGAGCTCTCTCCTGACACCCGCTCCACCATGAATTATTGTCTGGAACCCACTGATAGGCTTGTGCTGGAGCCACTGGCAGCACCTATCCCCAGAAATGCAGAATCACGTAAATATACGTGATTCTGCACAGCTGGCCCGCACTGTAGCAGTAAAGCTACAGTGTGCGGTAAGCAATTGGTGAAGGCATAGACAAAAGGTGGTATTCACTTATTGGATTTATCATCAAGAGAATAAAGCTGGCCATAGATGGTGTGATTTTCTTTCCTGTAACCATGAGAGCTATTATGAATCCCTCCCATGGAGTTATTGGCGGAGGAGAAGGTGCGGGGAGCCGTCTCTGCTGGGAGAACACATGATTATTGCTAGCTGCTATAGGCACTGGCTATAATCGCTTGAAAAATCTAAAATGCTGGTTGTACTCAAGTTAATCGATCGACAATCAGCCTGCTCATACATGGCTTGAATCTCGGCTGGTCCCTGCTGAACTGACCAAAATATGAACCATCTATGGCCGGCTTAATTGGGTTGTGATTCAGCTAAAAAAATGGGCAATCTGCTCAGATATACCTGGCTCTGCAGCATATTCGACATCCTCATCATCTGTGGAGCTGTCCCTTTTTCATCTCCTAGCAACACCGGCTTATCAGAACTGTTGCCTAAGTCCACGAGTCCACTCTGAGAGCTGAAAAAACAGAACACAAAGAATCTTAAACTGCCAGCCAGAGTGGGAGAGCTATGGATGACATTAGGCGGCTGCCTCCTGGCATTCTTCCTCTGGGTTTGATGCGTTGATGAGTTCAGCTCAGTGGCTTGCCGCAATTGCTCTAGCACCCGTTACAGCCTCTGTAGTGTGTTAGAAGTATGCGACTAGACAGGTGGAGACTTGTGCAACAACAGGTCCTCGCCCCTGTCCAGCACAAGCCCAGAGCTGGTGCCAGCATAGGGCAGGTGCTGGGGGGCACGTGGGAAGTAAAATACACCTTTCCCTGTGCAGACAGATCCAGGCGATCCATGTCCCAGGCTCTGTGCACCATTCGCCACTTCCATCCACCCATTACCACTCACATTCCTCTAGTTACAGTACCTCTTCCTCTCCCCACTCATCCCCAGTGTTTTGCCCTCTCTCCTTCCCCAAAACTCTGCCTCATCCCCTCCCTCAGCCAGATTTTTCATGCTGTCTGGGGGCTTGGTGCTGTTGTCGCTCATTGTCGGACTAACGGCTGTGCAGGGGCTCCCAGCAGGATTAAAGCGCTGCCCTGTCGGGACAACATTCCTCATATCCAGGGTTGCCAACCCTCAGCGCCTTTTTGACAAAACATGAAGAATTTACTGACAGCACATTTTTTTACGGCAACCTGAAAAATTACATCTATTTAAGATGCATTAATAATTGAGTTTATTCAGCATGAAATGGCGTTTAGTTATGGTAGCATGATGCTGTATATTCTGCAATATTTACATTTTGTGGTAAACTCATCCTTTGCACTTCAAAGTATTCAGATCGCCGTTTTCGGCGATTCTGAATACTGTATATTTTTTTAAAACTGGCACCATTGGCAGCCGAGTAAACGTGAAGTGACGTCATGACGTCGCTTCCGTGTTTACGATTAGGAGGCTGGAACGAAGCCGCTTACGGCTTCGTTCCGGACTGCCACTAGCCGCCAGGGGGCGGCGGATTGGTGATCGGGAGGCCCCGTAAGAGAGGCGGGAGGGGGACATGCCCTCCCGCTCCTCTGGTATAACAGCCGAGCGGCTTTTAGCCGCATCGGTTGTTATACCTGGAAAGCCGATCACCGGCTCTAAAAAAAACAGTACCCGGATGATGCCTGCAGCTGCAGACATCATTCCGGTATAACCCCCGAAAGCCAAGTACGCACATCTGCGTACGCTCGGCGAGAAGGCGTTAATGTTGATAAATGTAAATTACGCACTTGGGGGCTAAGAATATGCATGCATCATACATACTAGGGGGACTACAACTGGGGGGGATCTGTAGTGGAGAAGAATCTGGGGGTTTTGGTAGATCATAAGCTCAATAATAGCATGTAATGCCAAGCTGTGGTTTCCAAAGCGAGCAAAGTCCTTTCTTGTATTAAGAGAGGTATGGACTCCAGAGAGAGAGATATCATTTTGCCCCCCTGTACAAATCATTAGTAAGACCTCATCTGGAATATGCAGTTCAGTTTTGGGCACCAGTTCACAAAAAGGATATCGGGGTACTGAAGAAAGTGCAGAGAAACCAAACTGATAAGAGGAATAGGGGAGCTCAACTATGAGGGTAGATTAGAGGAACTGAATTTATTCTCTCTTGAGAAGAGGAGATTAAGGGGGGATATGATCAACATGTACAAATATATAAGTGGTCCATATAGTGAAGTTGGTGTTGAGTTTTTCACTTTACAGTCAACAGAGGACAAGGGGGCGCTCTTTACACCTAGAGCAGTGGTTCTCAACTCCTGTCCTCAGGACCCACTAACAGGCCAGATTTTAAGTATTATCTTGGGGAGATGCAGACTAGAAAACTGCAATCACTGAGCAGTAAATGATCTCACCTGTGATGTATATCTGTTATCTCGCAAACCTGGCCTGTTAGTGGGTCCTGATGACAGGAGTCGAGAACCACTGGCCTAGAAGAAAAGAGATTTCATCTCCAAATACAGAAAGGTTTCTTCACAGTAAGAGCTGTGAACATGTGAAATAGACTCCCTCCAGAGGTGGTTCTGGCCAGCTCAGTAGATTGCTTTAGGAAAAGCCTGGTTCTTTCCTAAATGTACATAATATAACTGGGTACTGACATTTATAGGTAAAGTTGATCCAGGGAGAATCCGATTGCCTCTCGGGGGATCAGGAAGGAGTTTTTTCCCCTGCTGTAGCAATTGGTTCATGCTTTGCTGGGATTTTACGCCTTTCTCTGGATCAACTGTAGGTATAGGATTGTGTATATATTATTGTATGATATTTTTTATTTGATTTATTTTTATGGTTGAACTAGATGGACTGGTGTCTTTTTTCAACCTAACTATATAACTCAATTGATAATTGATGCATTTTATGATATCTACTATTGTTTGGCAACTGGTATAAGGTGTAGCAGAGTTGTATAAATAATATACGTGAACACAAATAAATATATCAATTGAAATATCATAAAATAAAAGTCAAAAAAAGCATGAAACAAATGTATTCCACGTTGTGCAAAAGATAACTTGTGTGGTGAATCTT